>JANAVB010000197.1:7541563-7921563 GCA_029216955.1 Iris pallida
TCCTAAACCAACAAGCACCCCCATCCCTTTTATACAAACACACACACTCCCTCATATAACGACACCACCTCCATCTCCTTCTTTTCCACAGCAACAATACCTCCACTCTTTCTTCTTCTTTAGCATCATCTTCACCTCTCCTTCTTCTTTTTTCATCAACTTCACCACACCACCATCACCATCATGCTACCACACTTTACATCATCCAACCCATTATCATCATCTACCACCACCACCACACAACACCACCCCCATCACCACCACACACCACCACCACCCTCCGCGGTCGACCCTGCCTTCCTCCTCCAACGACCCAGAGGACATCCCCCCACAACGCACAGCAGCAGTAAGCAAACACAGCAGCAGCAAGGCAGCAGTGCCACAGCAGCACGCGTACCGTCGCCGCCGTCGGCGAGCCCCCCCCCCCGACCGTGCACGACCCGACGAGCTCCCCGTGGTGCGCCCCCTCCCTCGGTGCAAAAAGCACGATTCGTACGTTTTGCATGAAATTCCGTCGTGACGCGAGTGTTGGAGAAGTCAGAAAGTGGCTTCATGACAGCCGTTGTTATCGTCGCACTCTTTCCTTCGTTGTAATCTCGGTATATAGTTCTTCACTCTTCTCAAGTTTCATCTGTTAATTTTGTCGTTTGATACATCAAAATCGGCCACCAAGTTGACCGTTTAAATTGTATAATTTTTGGACAGTTTTACGGAGCCAACTTCGTGGACTTGTATCTTCGCGTTGCAGCTCCGTTTGACATGCCACCAGTTCTGTGCACAGCTGGTATAAATCTCTGTCCCTTAAGTTTCGCTTCATTGTGAGCTTGTTTGATTGGTTGAATTCAACGCTAAAGTTGGCCGTCCGAATTCGTAATTTCTAACTTGTTAAATTCTAATTTTTAACCGGGACTCCAGATTCTAATTCTGACACCACCAGTGGACTCGTGGCATCGTTCTGGCACGAATTCATATATAATTTGCTTGATTTGGTGGACGTGGGCCCTGACACTCATTTTGGTGCAAGGCGGGCCCCTCAGTTCTGGTCAATGGGCCATTTTGAGATCGGCTCATCAGAATCCACTTCTGGATATAACGTTGGGTTTGTATCATAATTCTGAATTCGTTGACATATACTATACTAGATTTAGTGGACTTGGACTCCGACACGTATTTTTGTGCAAATCAGATTCCACTTTCCGGGTCAACAGGTCATTCTGAGATCGGCTCATCGGAATCCACTTTCGGACATATCGTTGGATTCGTATCGTCATTCTAGACTCGTGGACATATAGTTTGCCATATTTTGTTAACTTTGATCTTGACACATTTTTCGGTGCAAGGTGGGTCCAACGGTGGACCGTATCTGATCTGAATTACCATTTTGTCACTGTGTCCAGAATTGGACTTATGGATAGTCTATCCTAGCTAATTTACTTTCTCTGGGAACGTTGGTGATGTTTATTTTAGCATCTGATGACGTTCATGGAGACTCCTATGTTGCTACCTTTCTTGGATTTGACGATTTGTCTACAGGACATCATCGGCTCACTGCTTCACCCCATGCAAGATACCTTGCCGTACTTGTACTATTTACATCACTCATATATATCCTTGTGTTGTTAGTTGATGACACTGATAGTATGTATCCAAGGATGACTTGGGTGTTACCGATGATGGCATCGATGTTATGGGTGCGTGCGTGTGTGACTTAGAGTTAGTAGACATGCTCGACATGGTGAAGTTATCCCGAATAACTTCATGACTTGACACGAGACATTACACGACACCTTGAGTGAGAGTCATTATGTTGGCACGAACTTTCGCATTCGACTGATCATCGGTGTGAGCGGTTCATGTGACGATACATATAGAGTTAGATGGTGTCTAGATTAGAGACTCGCATTGAGATATGGATTGTCTGAGTCGTGGATACGACTTGTATATTTACTGGGACGGAGAAGACAACCAGCAGGCGTATGAGACAGACAGTTATATTATTTTATGTTAGCCTCAGGGGTGGCCTGTTGTTGGCATGGGCCCTTACTAGTAGATATTTTCGGCAGCGGCCACTAGCTGCACGCTAGGTTCGGTCGGAAGGACGCTAGTATTGAGCTAATCGGCTCGTGATCCGACGCTCGGCCTGTGTTCCGACGCAAATCCTTCGGCTCGTGATCCGACGTCAGCCTGTGCTTCGACGAAATTATTATTCACCTACCCATACGTTCCAAAGTTGTCTTCAACATGCATTCACATAGACTGGTTAGTTTGTGTACCTATGTTGGACCGTATCATGGGACAATATCTTATCATGGACTGGTATACCATCCGTTGACCAGGAGTGGTCAGAGTTATGGTTGCTGATTGATGACTGGATATTGGACCACGTTGTGACTCAGGTTGATCATTATATTCAGTTCACATTATGACATGTATTCCTATATCTTGTTACGTCCCTCTGAGGACCTGGTGATCTCTCCAGGTATTGCTGAGCAGTTAGTACAGAGTAGCTGGCGGGTGCTGCATGATGCACCGAGGTCTTAGATATATATTTATATTGTGTTCTGGCATATTCCATTTATTCTTTTCAGCTTATATCCTCACCTATATTTGCTTCATACTGCTATGTAGCCTACTATTACCAAGCTTATTCCTTCTCGAGCTTGTTCGAACATGTATATTACTGGGTGGCCAACTTTAGTATATTATGTTCATTCTTGGTGTTCATTTTATTACTGTGGATTGAGATGTAGATGATCAGTTACTCTTAGTTACCCCTTTACAGCGGAGTACGTCCAGGGTTAAGTCCATTAAATTGGGAGCTTACCCTAGATCGTATTAGCTGGCATGGTCACGCTCAGGTTCCTATATATTTTGGAACTGGGGCGTGACACACACCATTAAATTTTTGTTTAGTTCTCAAATATCATGTGTTAATTGCTACAACTGTGACTAAAATTTGTTGACTCGACATCGATTATGGTAAGGTGCACCCCCATATTTTTGTCTAGTCTTCAATAACTGCGTTCTTTCAATAAGATTTGACATAGATAGGCTATCCAAGGAGAGCCCTCCAATTTTTCTGAGCTTCCAAGTGTGGCCAGATGTCTGACCTTAAATTGTTGGTACTCACCATCAATTTCCTACCTACCCTGTCTCTGCTACTTCTCATGAAAATTAATAGCATTGCTACGTTCTCCGCCCTAAGGCCTGATCGTGGCCACGTAGCATCTAGCCATTTGCTCCTGACTCGGGGTGGATCCAAGATAGCAGAAGGCCAGTGGCTGGCTACCATTTCTTGGCAGGTCAGTACAGTCACCTACAAGGGGCAGGCCAAATAGTCTTTTCCAAATTAATAACAGATTCAAGCACTAAAATGTACGCCTAAGTTCAAATTAGTATCTGCTCTAAAAAAAACTTTATTTTGCTTTTTTTTTAATGGATTTGTTGCTTGGTTTTGTTGAGATGGTGCTAAAATGATGCTAATGGAGTTGGCCTGACGTAGCAATGATCTGACGAATCTTGGGTAGATTTGGAGG
Organism: Iris pallida; assembly: GCA_029216955.1. Classification (NCBI taxonomy): domain Eukaryota; kingdom Viridiplantae; phylum Streptophyta; class Magnoliopsida; order Asparagales; family Iridaceae; genus Iris; species Iris pallida. The sequence continues at coordinate 7,545,100 of JANAVB010000197.1, forward strand.
AAACTAATGTACTATTTGGAAAGGGGAGCAGATCTGGTGTTCTTGATATTCTATGTCTGTTATGAAGTAGAAGAATGGAGGAATTGTTTCTTTCATTCACCATATCAAATCAACTATAGAAAGACCCTTTATATAGGCTTATAATGGAGGTTATCATAATAATGATAATAACTTATGGTGATTCCATAATATCATAATGATGATAATACCAATTATGGTGATACCATAGTATCATAATTATAGTAATTTCATAATACCAATAATTATGGTGAATCTATCCATATTTACAACACCCCTTCTTGGATATTCACCACTAATTAGTTGGTGGTAAATGCATATTTGTTGCCTCATTAAAATCTTACTAAAAAATCCAGTGAAAAAAATCGTAGGCCAAGAAAAAGAGTACAATGCGCAAAACTCAAAAGAATATTCTTTACAAGCCATACTCCCTCTCGATACAGTGAATCTGTAACAACTACTTTGGTGGAAGGTGCTTGATTCGATCTTCTTGATGAATTCCTCTCGGACTTGTGCAATACAAGCTGCATTGTCTTCGAATATTGTTGTAGGCTCATATGTAACTATAGTTAGTTGACAATTTGTTCGTATATGATGAATGATCGATCGCAAACACACATTTTTTCTTGTTGCTTCATGTAATTCAATTAGTTCTACATGGTTAGAGGAAGTTGCTACTGAACATTGCTTTGTTGATCGTCAAGATATAGTTGCATAGTTATTAAGAAACATATAACCTGTTTAGGAGTAACCCTTATGAGGGTAAGAAAGATAACCCAAGTCTGCATAGCTAACTAGACAAGAATTGCTAGTTGAATCACATGAATAAAATAACCCCATGTCAATTGTTCCACAAAGATATCTCATTTTGTGTTTAACTCTATTCCAATGTCTAAGTTCAGGTGCAGAACTGTATATAGACAATAAATTAACAAAAATGTAATGTCTGTTCTTGTGCATTATGCTAGATATCATATTGCTTCAATAACACTTACATACGATACTTCGGAACCAAAATCTTTTTCATCTTCTCCCTTTGGTCGAAATGGATCTGTATCCAAATCCAAACTATGTACAACCATAGGTGTACTTAGTGGATATGCTTTGTCCATTCTTTCAATATATCGAGATTGATGCACTAATATTCTACTAGAACTTCGTTCTATTTGCAAACCGAGACAATTTTATTTTTTCAAGTCTTTCATTTCAAATTTATTCTTCAAATAGTTTGATATTTTTTCAGATTCTGTAGGAGACCTGATCAGGTTTATATTATCCACATATATTTCTACTATAGAGAATCCATTTTCTTGATGAAGACACATAGACAAGTTTGACTATTTTGTATCATTTCTTAGTCAAATATATACTAAGACGATTATACCACATACTTTCGCTTTGTTTCAACCCTTATAATGCTCGCTGAGTTTAATTGAACATATGTCCTTTGACTTAGTCTCTGGCATTGTAAATCCTTCTGGAATTTTCATATAGATGTCATTATCTAAGTCTCCATACAAATATGCAGTTACAATATCCATAAGTCTCATATCAAGATCTTCAGAAACTACGAAACTAATTAGATATCTAAAGGTAATGACATTCATGACTGGAGAGTATGTCTCCATATAGTCAATTCAAGGTCTTTGAGAGAAACCTTGTGCTACAAGTTAGACTTTATATCTTTCAACATCGTTCCTCTTATTTTGTTTTCTCATGAACACCCATTTAAAACCGACATGGTTTATGCCCTTTGGTGTTTCCACCATAGGTCCATACACACCATATTTTTCTAAATATTTTAATTCTGCTTGAATAACATTTTTCAGATTGGCCAATTTTTTCTCTGTCGACATTCATTTATACTACGTGGTTCGTTTTCACAATCATCATTGTCCTTTGATAGCTACTATATAGCTAAATATGTCATCGATGACAAGTTTCTTTTTATTCTACAATTCACCTGAACATTCATGGAATATCGAGTTCTCTTCATTTTCATGTACATGTGCCTCTCTAGAGGCATCTATAGATATTTTTGTGAATTTGAAAACATACACATCTTTATTATTTGTTTTAGGAGCTTTAGTCACTATCAGACTTTTATCAGGATAAGATGTTTCATTAGTTCTCTTCTTTCTAGGAGCACTATCCTTGGAACCTATAGGTCTACTACGCTTTTGAAGTGTAGTGGTAGATTCATTTGTCGCCTTGTTTGAATTTTGTCCAACATTAATTCTGGCTGGCACATTTATAGCTAACACGTGATCTAGTTACCTCTGCGACATCTTAAAATACATCAGGTAATTGATTTGCAATTTCTTACAAATGTATCATCCTTCTTGTCTCATAATCATATTATGGAGTTCTTGGATCTTGATGAGATAGAGTAGTCATATTCTATGTCAATTCACGTCGTTCATTAGCAATGAGTTGTTCTATATATGAATAATTTGTTGCTTACCTCCCCATAACGGCAGGAAGACTCTCTCATCAAATTGGCAATCTTCAAATCTTGTATTAAAGACATCATCATTGGTTCCAAATACCTTATTATGGAAGAAGACTCAAAACTAATGTATATTTCCAAACGTCGTTGGGGACCCACCTTAGTTCTTTTGGGGGATGGAATTGGGACATATACTGCATATCCAAATTTCCTCAAATGTGAGATGTTGGATTGTCTACCACTAGCAAGTTGTATAGGTGAAAAAAATATGGTAAACAGTTGGTCTAAGTTTAACAAGAGATACAGCATGTAAAATATCATGTCCCCAAGCCTCAATTGGCAAACTAGATTGCACTAGTATAGGTCTAGCTATAAGTTGGAGATATTTAATAATGACTCACGTAACCCATTTTGTGTGTGCACATGGGAAACATGGTGCTCTACCTCAATTCCTAATGATGTACAACAATCATCAAAAACTTATGAGGTAAATTCTGCTGCATTATCAAGTCTAATTGATTTAATCATGTTATCAGGAAACTAAGATCTAAGTTTAATAACTTGGACCAAAAGACGAGAAAATGCAAGATTTCTAGTAGACAATAGACAAACATGTGACCACCTAGTAGATGCATCTATGACTACCATAAAATATCTAAACGGACCACTAGTAGGATGAATAGGACCACAGTTATCTCCTTGTATTCTTTGCAAGAAAGTGGGAGACTCATTCTTAACTTTTAGAAAAGATTGTCTAGTTATAAGCTTTCTTTGTGAACAAGGAATACGTAGGTTATTCTTCGGTAAGCTAAGATCATGATTTTTTAAATAGATGTCTACAAGAATTATCAATGATCTTGTCACGGCCCGCACCCGCTTTTCGGAATACGAATGCGTGTCCAAGCCAGCCTACGCCGCAGTGTCGGCGGTAGAACGCTGTATAGCTACAATGCTCAAAATCACCAATAATGCTCATCCACAAAATTAATTTAATTTACAATATTCACAAGTTTTACATTTGCAGAAAAATATAAATTCTTACAAATATTGAAATGATTACAACTCATCTACTAGCTAATCTCTAGGTTTTCGTCTGCAAGTACACTCGTAACTCCCAATGCTAAGTGAAGCCACAACTCACCTGAAAAATATTGGTTTCCAGTTAGAAATGGAACGAATACAATTTACTGAATGCAGTTTCAATAAATAAAAATGACTATACAACAGAGATTAGACATCAATTATATGTTTTGAAAACAAACAGCAAAAAGGCGTGAGAAAAGACAGAAAATCAATAATAAGTAAATAAACTAAAATACATTCCCAACTGTTAGAAGTACCTTTGATATGTGATCAGTCTGGGACACTATACCGCGAGGTCTACGAGGTCTACTTGCATAAAAAATAAACAATGTCTACGAGGTCTACTTGCAAAAATTAAATAATATCTACGAGGTCTACTTGCATGAAAATAAACAATGTCTACGAGGTCTACTTGCATGAAAATAAACAATGTCTACGAGGTCTACTTGCATGAAAATAAACAATATCTACGGTCGGATCACACATCCTTGGTACTTCTCATTCCCGATTTAACAATTTATAATAGAATATAAAATAACAAAACCACATAACCAATGACCAACAATGAAATATTGTGAAAATCAATATCGAAAATAGATAATAAACTGTACTCGCCTGTGATCCTTTGCTGGTGAAACCGATAATCCAAACAACTCAGACTGCCACAACAGTCAAACTTGTACAACAGTCTCCGGGTGCTGAAACAGACATTATCAATATTTTCAGAATAGTCAAATTCGCTAGGATTGCATGTCCTTAAGTCCAATTTTGGATACAGGAGCAAAACGGTAATTTCGGGTCAAAACGGTATCCGCCGTTGGACCCGCTTTGTACCGAAAAGCGTGCCAAAATTAATGGTCTCTAAAGTCGTCAAACTATATGTCTACGAATTCATTTTGATGATATGAATCTAACCGTATATCCAGAGTTGGATTTCGACAGACTGTGCACAAAATCGTCCGTTGAGTCGGATCGTGGGACCCACAAAACGGTAATCCGATCAACTGTCTCAGAATCGGACCAAACTTGGCATACATGACCCAAAAAATGATACGGTCCTGTTGGCACAAGTTTTGTCTTGATCTGACGAACGTGCACAATGTAATTAGAAAATTTACAAAAATGTCGATATGGTGAATTTCGACGGATACGTATCAAATTCGTTGCGCACACGCAACCAATTTGAATTTCGTCAAAGTCCACACATCCAGTTATAGCATACACGTCTTTCGATGCAATTGGTACACGATAAAGTGGTCCGAATTGGCGGGGCGCACTCCGTATCGCAAATTTTTAGTTTTGGAAAACATAATTTTTAGTGTACTTTAAACAGGTTTTACTCGATAACTGCTGGAGTTAATTTAAAACTAAAAGAAGGATTTTTATGTCCTACATATTTTCAATAAATGCATTTAAATAGATTTCTAAATATCACTACGGCTTGGCAGAAATTTGCCTTCTAATATGGGGTTGGAACTGATTTATGTGTCCTGTTTTTAAAAGAATTTCGATGAACTTCAACTCGATTTCTCTCGAGTTTTGGGTCACTAGAATTTAAACTAATTAATGGGGATTAAATAGGGTTATATCTTGATCATACCAGAGTTTACGAGACGTAAAACGATCGAACGATCGTTGAGATATCGCATAGCGAAGTTGGCTCCTCGCCCTACTACTGTTGTTGTCGCTGACTTGTTGTCACGCTTGTTCAGGCGCGTGCACAGTTGGCCTGCTGCCGACCGACTGCGGCTGTGGTAGCACGTGGAGGCCGGGACAGGACCGCCAGGGTTTGGGGAGGAAGGTGGCGCATGGAGTTTAGGGTTTAGATTAAAATCGAGAGATCCTCTCTCTCTATATATATCTATTTCTAAATAGACGGGTTTGGTTATGTTACTGAAGGGGAAGGTCGGGTCTGCTTTGAGGTGTTGCTGGCTATACGGGCTTGGCTCTCCCTTTTGTCTTATTGCATTCTTTATATATATATTATTTTCTTTTCTTATTTGTTTTTATTTTATTTATTATAACTACACACACACACACACACACACACACACACACACACACACACACACACACACACACACACACACACACATATATATATATATATATATATAATCTTCATAAAACCCAAATAAATACCAATAATATTTATTTGACCAAAAATAATATAACCAATAATAATAAGATAATATTATATAATAATAACCTCAATAATATTGATAATAATAATAATAATAATAATAATAACGAAATTTAATAAATCAATAATGGTGTATATACCATTATGTACAGTCTAATAATCTCAAAATGTACAAGGACCTATTTTATACAAATGTCATTGAATATCAACTAATAATGATATTTATAATATTTAATTAACGAATACTTAGAAAGTATTCATTAGATCATTAAAACGGAATACAACACACTCATACCAAATTACATCAACACAAATGTTATTGGGCGTACCGCATGACTACATGGGCTTGGGCTTGTTTTGGGTCCAATCTGGACTAGTTCGGTACAACCGGGTTCCCTAAAACTCCATAATATAATTAATAATTAAATCTTCAATTAGGGTTAAGTCGCAACTTGGCCTGAATTTTCCTAGTTAGGATATCACTATGGCTCACCTTCCCCACCAGGGCTAATATACTAGCCAAAGCATGCCACTGCACTAACCGTGCCACGATTTCTAGTCATCTTGTACTTCAAAACTCCACCATGGCTAAAGTCATCTACCGTGATAATTAACTAAGTAATTATTTATAAAATTCTAAAAGTCACCATTTAATTCAAATAAAAAATATATATAATATCAAAATTTTGGGAAGAGGATTTACAGATCCGCTTGAACATAGTTTGCCCCGGATGACCCAAACGGTCATGCCAATTGGTACATAAGACATGCGAATGGATTCTAATCTCGCAACTGGGACATAAGTCTCATCGTAGTCGATACCTTCTTCTTGATTGTATCCTTGAGCTACGAGTCGAGCCTTATTACGAGTCACTAAACCATTCTCGTTCAGTTTGTTTCGGAATACCCAACGGGTGCCAATGACCGGATGATCAATGGGCTTGGGAATAAGTTTCCAAACTTGATTCCGTTCGAATTGGTTTAATTACTCTTGCATAGCATCTAACCAAAAATTATCACTACATGCTTCTTCAATGTTTTTGGGTTTAAGCTGTGAGATAAAAGCAATACAGGAAGCTATATCTTTATTAGAGGAACGAGTACTTACATCCTTGGTAATCTCACCAATTACCAAGTCTTTTGGATGATCTGCCAAGAATCTCATCTCTTTTGGCATATCCTCAGGATTGCTGGTTCCGGCTTCTGGTTCTGTATATGATTTGCTTGAAGACTCAGCTGGTGCTTGGTGTGGAGGTTTGCTTGGAGGCTCAGATGGTGCTTAGTGTGAAGGTTCTGCATCTTTGTGTGAAGGTTTTACAGTAGCTATACTTAGTGTACTTACGTCTTCATCATCGTCATCGACTGAATGTTGATTTAGTTCATCAAACTTGACATTAATTGATTCTTCGATGATCATGGTTCTCTTATTGAAGACTTTGTACCCTTTGCTCTTTGCCGCATAACCTAAAAAAGATATCTTCATCGGTCATTTCATTAAATTTACTCAGGTTGTCTTTAGTATTAAAAATAAAGCATTTATAACCAAATATCTTGAAATATGAAACAGTGGGTGTTCTATCAAACCATAACTCATAGGGAGTCTTCTTTGATATAGGTCGAATCAGAACCCTATTGAGAACATAGTACGCTGTATTGACAGCTTCAGCCGAAAAGTATCTAGGTAGACTAAATTGGTTCAGTATTACTCTAGCCATTTCAAATAGAGTCCTGTTCTTACGTTCCACAACTCTATTTTGTTGTGGAGTCCTAGGGCAGAAAAACTCATGCAAACAACCGTGTGTGTCACAGAATTGCTTGAACTCTGTATTCTCAAATTCGTCGCCATGATCACTACGAATGCGAGTAATCATGAAACCTTTTTCATTATGTACTTTCTTGCAAAAGGTGACGACTTCTGACAAAGCATCGTTCTTGCGTGCAAGAAAATATACCCACGTGTATCTAGAAAAATCATCTACAATGACAAATGCATATAACTTACCACATAGACTAACAATTCTACTAGGTCCAAATAAATTCATATGTAATAATTGTATATGTCTAGTGGTACTTATAGCGTTCTTGGACTTAAAGACGGATCAAGTAGCTTTGTTCTTTTCATATTCGCTACATACCATATCCTTCTTGAAAGATATATCCGGTAAGCCGCGTACCAACTTCTTTGTGGATAGTCTTAAAATTGTGTCCATGTTTGTATGATCGAGTCTCATATTCCATAGTTGACTCTCAATGCTCTTGGCCATCAAGCATCTACCTGCTTTGTTAGCATCTTCTAACAGATAAAAAACATATATGTTGTCTTCCCTGATACCTTCAAAGATAGTACTACCAGTTGAGCTATCAACTATAGTACATTTGTCTTTGACGAAGTTAATGCCATAACCGTGATCAGCTAAATGGCTTATGCTGAGCAGATTATGTTTTAACTCGGTAACTAGACAGACATCTTTAATCACAGGGTAGGGAGCCTTACCAATGTCACCGATACCAATTATGTACCCTCTTAAATTATTACCGAATGAGACATATCATTCTTTATTCTTCTTCGACAGTGTTGCAAATAATAATGCATCACCGATCATGTGCCGTGAGCAACCATTGTCGAGGATCCATTTGCTTCTAGCATGTGAAGGGCGTCCCACCTACAAAATAATTTGTAGATAAAACTCTTGGTACCCATTTCTTGTAGGGTCCTGACATGTTAGTCTTCGGTATCAATGCATAAACATTTAAATCAACTAACTTTATGATTCTACATGCAGAGGATATATGACCAATGAGGCCACAATAATGACATTTTGCATGTTGAGTGTTGAAAGTTGTGTGAGGTGCATGATTGGTAGGTTTCGGTTGTCTAGTATAGAAAAATGCATGCCTAATAGTCTTCTTTGGCAGTGGTTTGGTATGGTTTGGTCTGACAGTGTTTGGTTTGTGTGTGTTCCGATGATTCGGTAATTGACACGTGTTAGAATAGGAAGCAGCAACTTCAGGCCATTTTTTTAAACTAATTTCTAATTTTTTGGAGGTGTCATATAATCTAGTATAGTCAGATGTAAGTATTTCCATTCTGACTTGTGCACACTGGAGACTCTTTCTCTCCTTAGATAGGTCTTCTTTTAGCTGGATGATAGTTTGGTCTTTTTCTTCGGATAACTTCGTAGTCTCGTGTAACAACAGCTTAATAGAAGAAAGCTCACCAGACTCACTAGAAGAAACATTATTTCTAACATCAGCTAGTTGGTCGGTAAGTCTTCCTATCTCATCTTTGTACTCTTTAAGTACATTCTTAGAGGTTTCATATTTACTATGCAGTTTCCTGTAGTCATTTAACATGTCACTGAAAGCCTCTCCTAGTTGCTCAAAGGTGAAATCATCATAAGGATCAAACTGTAAAACCCCTAAATTTCTACTATAGTTTTTTTATAAATTTGGTAATTATTTTAAATTTATTGCGTACAAGTTCGCAAACTCGTATGTGTACATAACGCGCGAAGTTTTGTATTTGCTCGTCGAGTGCGAATATGTGCGAGGTACATACATTTGGAATTTATTTTTTTATAGCTTTCAATAATATATGATAAATAATATATTTTACTTAAAATTGTAAAAAGGGTGCCAAATAGAGTTTTTCAAATTCGTATAATTTCCTATGTCGAAAAAGGATATTTATTTTATTATACAAATATAAATGGTGGCTTTGAAAACTATGTTTTGAGGCAAATATTCTTTTGCGTATAAAGTACACAAATTTAAAAATTATTTTCAAAATTATTTAATACTATTATTTTATTATTTGGAAAAGTTATGTTTAAATTAGTTTATTATGAATAAATCGGTATTTGGTTTTATCAAATTTTATTATGAGTCTTCGCATTTAATAGAAAGATTTATCTAGTTTAAATATATTGGAAAGATATTCCTTTTTGATTCAAATAGGATTTAATTAAATGATAGTATTATCTAAACAGGGTTTAAATTATTCTATTCCTATTCCTAATGGGATTCCCACCTCCTATAAAAGGAGAGGTACTTGCCTTCTTTTTCTCATCCATAAATTCCATAAAACCAAACTCCACAATTCCACGTGCTGTGTATCGTGTCCGTGACCATAATATTATTCCAATTTTTAGTACAGCTATCCATGTCGTGTCCGACATCCCGGACACGAAGACAACACTACAGAACCACCAATCCACCCTCGCCGTCATCAGCCAACCCCGTCTCCACCACTACCCCACCAGCGTTCCCGACCACCATCACCAACTAGCCTTTCCGACTCCGGCGACCTTCGCCTCCATCACATTCATCATCACCACGACCGCTCCTGCCGAATCCCACATCTCCGGCCACCGTCATCACCACCGCAACTACCACCGACACCACGCCCCTGCCGCAGCCACCGCCCAATCCGTAACCCTACCACCACCATCTACGGAAAAAGAAGAAGGAGAAAGAAAAAAGAAACCCTCACCGTAGCCGGGAGCCGAGCCGAAACTCCTTCGCCCCGACGACGGCGCTCCCTCCAGCGCCACCCTTGTCCGCGTCCCCGCGGCCTGCCCACGGCCGTCGCGCCGCCTCGCCGAGAAGCCCTGCCATCGCCTGAACTCTCGCGGCCGTGGTTGCGTGCGCGCCATCTTCGCCTCCTTCGAACAGCTCCGCCACCGTCGGTTGCGACGTCGGCGGCCACCCACCGGTGAACCCTCCGTCCCGCTTCCTCAGCTCCACCGTCGTAGCAGCTCCGCCACGGATTCGCCCCGCCGTGCGCGCCATCGTGTGCAAGACCACCGGCGCCGGGGCACCCAATCTCCTCTCGCCGCCCCGGACCGGCGTCGGGCTACCAGCACCGGCGTGGACCCCCTCTCGCCGCCCCGGACTCCGTTGAGGTCGCGGCCACCGAAACCCCTCTGTGAGCCCCCACCGAACCCCCTCTTCTCTCCATCCTCTCTTCTCCCTTTCTTTTGTGATATTTTTGTAGGCTTCTCTCTCTCGAAAGAGAGTACAGTAGCAGCTAAAATAACAAATAAAATAATAAAATAAATAAATGAATAACTTATTACTGTTATTATTTGAGTTAGTTAATATGTTAATCTTAATCTATATTTTATGTATATAATTATACTCATGGTTAGTATTTATTAAAATGATGAGTGTTGTTTAGATATATCATTTTATTATCTATTATCTGGTAGAAATTTTTCTTGTAAAAATATATTATATCAAGACTTGAACCATGTGTCTATTTTCAAATGAAGTTGGAAACCTAAAAGTGTAGTATTTTCATCAAATTCAAAACGAATTTTTCTAAAAAATTTCAAAATATTTATCTAAAATAACTTTTAAGGAATAATTGTCTACAGATATTTCGATCAATAAAATATAATTTTTGCTATAATAAATAAGTTATAAATATTTTTTAAATTTACAGTCTTAAGAATTTTAGGGTTTTAAGCCTCAAATGAATTCTTGAAGTTTTAGATATTTATGTAAAATATTTATTAATAAAATATTTATTTTAAACAAATACAAAATATATTTTCCTAGTTGGTTATGACTGTTTTTCTAAATAAGTATCTATATACATATATATATTTTTAAATTTAGAATTATCTTTTACATAAATCAAATCTTCCTCTTAGAATATATGCATCTGGCCACGACTACTCACACGTTTCTATTTTCTCGCAAATTTAGGCCATGATCGCATGGACCTCGACTATTGGACAGAACATGACATCTCGATCATCGTACCACACCAGGCGACACACCAGACAAGACACCTTGTCTTTACTGTTTAAATTCCTGCTCAATATCATGCATGTTGTGTTTATTTTTAAGTTGTTTCTTTCTAAATTATATGTAGATGCAAATTACTATATTTTATACAATTGGCTTAGAGTTAAAAGACTACCGTCAAATTTAGTGTGTCTCATTGACTTATCACGATTGTACACGAGTTGTGAGTATCATGTAGTTGTCACTTGCGTGTTGGCTGATCACCCGTACGCATGCGTAGGAATAATTGTCAATAGATACATGTTAGAAGACTTGACAGTTATCTATTATAAACCCGTGTTGTGGAAACGACACGTGTTTGTGTGTCATGGTTACGACACACGTATAGTATCATTGGGGGGGGAGGGGACAGCTACTGGCGTAGGGGCTACTTTTATTTTACACACATTTGGGAGATAGTGTCTCGGATGAGCGATACGTGTTATCCGGCCGATAGTGTCTCGGATGAGCACTACTTGTTGGCCACTCTTTATTACTTGCTTGAGATAGCCCCTGCGTAGAATGTTGTCCTCTGAAGTACAATCCACATAGAATGGTTAGGAACCTTTACTCATGCATACTTTTCTGTTGAGATTTTATTATTCAGTTATTGGCATGATACTATGTGTCTTGTTACGTCCCTTTGAGGACCCGGTGATCTCTCCAGGTGTGTGTTTTCGTGGTTTCTTGCAGGTGCTCTAGCTAAGGCCATTCCTTCCTTCATGATGATTGCTATTGGACTCGTCATTGCTTCGTTCGACTAATCATTTTCTTTGTATATTTCTTCCCTATTTAAATTAGTTGGTAGTGGATTTGTCTCCGCCCAACGATTGTATACATGACAAACTCAAAGTTGCTTTTATATTATTATTTATCTTTGTGGATGAGATTTAGTGTCTTGGCTTTCTATATTTTACAGCTTATGTATACATACGAGCCGTATATTTACTCGTATGTATACAGCTGGCATGATACGTATCTAGTCTCAAGTATTTGGGACCGGGGCGTTACATGTTTTTGTGGTGGCCCATGCAGGTCTAGTTTGCCATTTCGATTACATGACTGTATCGAACGGGCCTACAATATAGGATTAGAGTCTAGAATCTCATCCACCTACTTGACATCCTTTCTTGACTTCAAATTTTGAACTCTCATTCGACCTCCTTGATTTGTATCTCGCGTGACACCTTCTACCGTAAATTCTTAGTTTGTGCTTAGTAAGATGACTACACTAGTACATGCTCATAGGTCAAACACATGGCTAGGAAGATAATAGTGACAATTAGTATACATTGAGGTCTTATTTGAGTTATAAAGACGTTTTTCCTAAAAGTATGACTTTTAAGGATTAGTTTATTCCAAGTTGGGTAGTAGCATATTACCGCCATCAAAGGATAGTTAAAATTTTATTTTAAATTTACAAGGTGGTATACACAAGAGGATAGCTAGATCGAGAAAACAAATTTTTTTATGAATTTTGAAATTGTGAAATAATTATGATTTATTAGGGATATGAAATCAATTTGAGAAATATCTTGAGTTTTTATATTGTGAACTTGATTTACGGTTAACCTTAAGTTTGGATTTATCTTGAGATTATTTAAAGAGTTTAAATTGTGATTTTGTAGACGACTAGAGAGACGAAAGTTTAAGAACTTGAAGTTTTAAATTGTGCGTACGATTTATAAGTTTATTAAATTGTGAAGAGATAATGGAAAAAAAATTGTTTAAATTTTTTGGAAGATATCGACTTTGAAGGAAAAAAAATTCAAAATTCAAAATTTGTCGTATGATCTATGATTTAAAGAGTTATTTAAATTTCGAGTTTAAAGCCTTGATTATGGATATTTAAATTTTGGTAAAAAAAGTATGTTCATTTTGCGATATACAAGGACTATTTCGAGATTGATTAGAGATTTAAATTAAATTTTGACAGTCTAAGATAATTGGTTATCATGGCAGAGTATCTTGGAAATTTTATTGAGAAACTTCGAGGAACTTGAAATTTAGATTAGATTATATTGGTAGAGGACCAAGAAGCAAGAAAGGTCACCCTAGTGAGATAGAAGTATTCTACATTAGATTGCCATACCACCTATGATTATGATATTGCATACACACAAGTATAGTTAGTCATCGACCAAACCGATGAACATATTTTTTGACTTACTCGACCTTTCCTCAATTCTAGATCTCTATTCGTGACCATCTAATTGTTTGAAACTTATAAATGATTAGAATCATTCCCTTAACCATACCCTTATCCGTGAGACTATTTTCTCTCTAGAAACTGTGTCCCTAACTTATTTTTACCTCGATCTACGAGATTCCATTAATTCCGTGCTTCAACCTTTTATTTTTGATGCATTAATTAGTACCTTATGAAAACCCACTTTCTATTTTGATCATTTGGCGTTCCCTATCGTAACTTTGATATTTGGAGCACAACACTAGACTTTTTCTTCCAGCAAATTTCACATGCAAGACCTAGGCAAGCTCACCTTTGTGTAGGTATATCATGTCCCACTAAAACACGTTCCCTTGTATACTATTTTTATGATACGACCTTCGGGTTATAAAGACTAAACTATAACCCTTACCATGGTACCGATATGGACTCAACCTCGACTCGATTTTTTTTTTCTTTCGACCTAATATATGATTGCGATCTATTAAATCCCTTAAATGCTTAACCTCGCATTTTATCTTGACTGCTTAACCCTTGTCATTTATTTTCATGTCTAACCTCGATTCACTTAGACACATAACATCTTTCGCTCTTCAATATTGCAACCCTTACTCTTCTCCCTTCTCACTAAATTGCTCATCATATTTCACCTTGATTCCTCTGTGGTTTATGCAATTTTGCTCATGTTATGATTTCCTTGCTCGAAGATGAATTTAATCATGACATCATTTGGTTGGAGAGAGGTTAGATTAGAAAATCCCTAGAGAAAAGTGGTAAAGTTGAATAAGATGATTGAGCATGCATAAGTAAAATTTTACGGTAAAACTATGAGACGAAGTATATTTTATGATAAAGGGAGAATAGATTCTTGTTGACAAATTGAGTCTTTATTTTATGAGATGATAAGTAGAGTGTTTGAAGAATTCAAGAAGAATGTAATTTCTTAAATCCTTAATGATCAAGAATTTAACTATGGGATGATTGTAGATATAAAGGTCAGGTTATGGTGAGATTGAATTTACACTTGACTAATTGAGTGAAGAAAATTTATTTTAAAGGAAAATTTGCATGGGAAAATTAGCTTGAGAGAAAATATGTAGGAAGAAGAGTATTAGAGATTATTTAAATTGGAAGTTGGACTTATCAAATTTTAAGATTTTAGACATAATTTCATATTGAAGTAAGATTGAATTGGTCTTCGACTAATGGATTAAAAGATTGGGAGATTTCAATTATAATGATAAAAGATTGTGTTGTGAAGATATGATCAACAAATATTGAAGGTGATATTTTATTTTGGGTACTTTAAGGATAAGTACGAATTTTCTACGAAGAATGTTGATGGAATATTTGATTAAACGTATTGAAGGATTATCGATTACCTACTCTTGGAAGAAATTAGGAACGAGAAAATCTATTTTGACAGAAATAATTATAATTATAGATATGTTGGGAAGGTATATTAGTGTCACGCCCCAGAACCAGAATACTGGAGAGCTGAGGCAGACATAGCCAGCTACGTATATTGAAGTGCAACCCACCTCGCTATACGGTCACGGTTGTCTAGATACATGAGGATTTAACTACAAGCCAACAGTCTCTTATGGTCATGAACAAGCCTAGTGTCTCAATCACAAACAAGTAAGTAAGTGTTACAAGATGTAAGATCACCAAATATACAATAGTAAGGCGTCCCAAACATTACATATTCAGCTGATCATGAAGCTAGTCGTTACAAAATGTCAGGACTAGCAAGAGTTTAGTTATACATGATCAACCCTAGGATCTGTTAATCATGTCACAGCCCGTAGGCAGACAGTAAATAAAGGTGCAATACGAGTTAACATGTGCTCGCCGGCTAAACGCCTCAAAAGAATAACTTTTACAATAAAGTGGAAGGACAAAAAGAAACCCACTCGTTGCCAGGGTTACGCCTGGGGGTCACCATCTGGCTAGAAGGTAGGTAGATCCTCTGGAGCTGCTTCGATATCTGGCCATACAAAACCAGCCGGGTCAGACCCCAGAAAGTACAAGTGCCACAAAGGAGGCTTCACTTAGGAACTAAAACCAGCATAACACAATAGAATATAAAAGATAATAAATAAAGAACTGATGATAATAGGGATAACCACAGTAAACTAAGTACGAGTAAACCATTCAAGTAGTCAGGTCACAACCCTTAAACCAAACAAGGACCGGGGTTGTAACCCTTCACCCGAATAGAAACCCGTCTCAAATACTATTGGTACAGTAAGGACAATAAACGAAAAGGGGGCACAGAACTGCTCCGGGAGCCAGGTTACAACCTTTAAACCAAATAAGGACCGGGGTTGTAACCCTTCGCCTGAACAGAACTGGACCCCTGATTTTTATTGTTAAGGCCAGCATAAGTAATAATTCATACTGTTGAAGTGAAATAAAATATGACGAGCATGACATGGGGTACATTAAGACAATAAACGAAGAGAGGACACAGAACTGCTCCGGGAGCCAGTTACAAATCTTAAACCAAATAAGGACCGAGGTTGTAACCCTTCGCCTGAACAGAACTGGACCCCTGATCATTTATTGTTAAGGTAGGCTCAATAAACAGGACGATATATGATAAGATAACCATGGAACTATTCAGATAGCCAAGTTACAACCCTTAAACCAAACAAGGACCGGGGTTGTAACCCTTCATCTGAATAAAACTCGGTATCCCATCATTTATCGATACAAGAAATCATGTCATGATACAATCTTGTACCGGATCACGATAAACTAGACTGGGCTGGGCTCCATCCAATCAATCACGACCAAGCAATAAGTACGGCTTGATACATTAACTAACTAGGGTTATCTCAGTCCTAGTTGCTAACAAGATGCAATGAGATTATCTCAACGGCCACAAGCCCTGCAGACCATCCGGTTATTCGGGTCGAATGTCCATTTATGAAGGGTGCACCACATGACTGTGTGCTAGAAATGTGCCCTACTCGTCGGTAGGCTATAAGTCCACTGAATGCGTCCAGATAACGGGATTGCCTGTAGCTGGGAATCTCTTCATGTCTACTGAATTATTCTAGTTTATTAGCCTTAGTCAATTACTGTAGGTATCCCTGACCGTGGTACTCAGGGATCCTCATCCTAGACATGATGCAAGACAGTACTGATTTATTTGTACAAACACAATTGTCCACGGTGTCCAGGTCATTCGTACTTGTCATGTCAGGCTAGCTGTCGTAACAGCATGTCCTGATATATTATATCAGTTTACTTGTTAAGAGTGCGCCACGGCGGGCCACTATCGTGTTCAGAAATTATGCCAGAATTTACATAACATAGACATAAATGAGACATTTAAATAATATTAATAATAATAATAATAATTAATAAAAGAGAACGAGACTGTAGAAGGAGCCATGCGGCAGAGGACATGCACGCTTAGGCGGCTGGGGACTACGCGCTCATGCGGCTAGAATGAGGGCAGGTGCATGCGGCTGGGGAAGGAAGGGGGCGCATGCGGTACGGGATTCAGCAAGGGTATACGGCTGCGGGAGGAGGCAGTCTATGCGGCTACGCCTATGCGGCTGGTCAAGTAGAAACTTATGCGGCTACGCCAAGGGCAGCTTATGCGGCTCGCGGGGAGCAAAGCCTTATGCGGCAGGGAGATCAATAGGTATATGCGGCTAGAGATAGCCTATTTTTGGATTTCATGGATTTTGATCTACTTAACATTGTTATTTCCAAGTTTTGTTGATTCCATCTTGTAGAGAATTTTGTTCTGCCCCATTTTGACCTATGGAAGTCCAGATTTGGGCTTAGAATGAAGAAATTATGGAGCTTTGAAGTCAAGGACTTCATGGCTATTCTTCTCGGATCAGTGGAGAAGAAGAACAGTTTTCGAGCCGCAAGGTAGCCTTAGCCGCATGACTTTCATGCGGCAAGTCTCCATAGCCGTATGGCCTTGTTGGTCTCCCAGCCGTATAAGCTAAATCATCCCCACAGCCGCATAAACTTTTGTCTTCAGCTACATGAACTCAATCACCTTCTGTCACATGAGACTCCATGATTCAGCCGCATGAGCTAGAAGATCACTTCGAGCTGCTCGGCATTGAAGAATCCAAGCAAGTCGCCTGCGCACAACTTCAACTACGGTTGAATGCGCACGACTGGTGGGCCGTGCGCAAGCGAACGATCCGACCGGACAACAACACCGCGCCGATCTCTTGGGCCACGTTCCACAAAGCTTTTGAAGTGCAGTACCTTCCGTCAGCCATTCGTCAAGCGAAGGAGAATGAATTCATGCAGTTGAAGCAAGGGAGCAGGACAGTGGAACAGTACGCCGCAGAATTTAACAAGTTGTCTAAGTTCGCTGGCCAGTTTCTGCCTACTGAAGAGTGCCGTGTGCGACGGTTCGAAGTAGGCCTGCGACCCTCTATTGGTGCACATGTCGGGGTCCCGGAGTACAAGACCATGGGCGAGGCTCTGAATCACGCCCTCCGCCTTGAGAACCTGCATCCTTCCGGTGCTGACGACATTGTGCGCCACTCCAATCACAAACGTCCTAGCTATACGGGAGGCAACAATCACGCTTCAAAGTGTCCAAACAACGGCGGCTACAAAGGGCAGAACCCACTACCTCGGTGCACCAGGTGCAACAACTTCGGTCACCATGCCAACGATTGTCATGTCCTCGAAGGAGGATGCTTCAACTACGGAGCAAAGAACCACCAAGCACGAGATTGCCCCCGAAAATTGAATCGTAACGTGCCACCCCAACAACATCGTCAGGAGAATCGAGGACAGGCGCCCCGACCTCCTCAGCACACTCAGTCCAACAACTAAGACCGACGCCCTAATGCTCAGGGGCGTGTCTTTGCTCTGACTCGAGACGAGGCGTACGCTTCAGACACTGTGGTGACAGGTATATTGAATTTCAATAATGTACCTGCTCGTGTGTTATTTGATTCAGGCGCCTCGCATACTTTCATATCGGCGGACTTCGCCGCCGAGCACAAATTTTCTGTAATATCGTTAGACCTTGATCTTAGCGTAAGTATGCCTTCGAACGTGCCACTACTTACGAACTTAGCCTGCGGGGGAGGAACCATATGTATAGGGGGTCAAAAGATCGGTCTTGATACGATAGTTCTAGACATGAAGGACTTCGACATCATATTGGGCATGGATTGGCTCGGTCCGTGCAACGTAACCATCGACTGTGCTGAAAAGAAAGTCACATTCTGCATACCTAGAGTGCCTGAATTCTGCTACTCGTGTGGTGAGGCGTCGCCGACCTGCATGGTGATCTCCGCAATATCTGCTCGACGGATGCTGCATTCCAGGTGCGAAGGCTATCTAGCTTCCGTTCGAGACGTGCGACAGGATGGTACAAACGCGGAAGAGACCGACGTTGTGGCAGAATTCCTAGACGTGTTCCCGGACGAGCTACTCGGCATGCCACTTGTTCGAGAGATAGAGTTCACTATCGACACATTCCCCGACACCCGGCCGATCTCGAAGGCTCCGTACAGAATGGCCCCTGCAGAATTGAAGGAATTGAAGGCACAACTTCAGGAATTGCTCGACAGAGGGTTTATCCGTCCGAGTGTCTCGCCGTGGGGTGCGCCCGTGCTATTCGTAAAAAAGAAAGATTGATCGATGCGACTCTGCATCGACTATCGGGAATTAAATAAAGCCACCATCCGAAACAAATACCCCCTGCCCCGCATCGACGACTTGTTCGACCAGCTCCAAGGTACAACAGTGTTTTCAAAGATTGATCTACGATCGGGTTACCACCAACTCAAAGTCAAGCCAGATGACGTGCCGAAGTCTGCCTTCCGTACTCGTTACAGCCACTACGAGTTCTTGGTAATGCCGTTCGGTCTGACAAATGCCCCTGCCGTCTTCATGGATCTAATGAATCGGGTGTTCCGTCCGTTCGTTGACAAGTTCGTAGTAGTCTTCATCGACGACATCCTCGTCTACTCGAAGGATCGAGCGCAACATGCGGAGCATCTGCGGACGGTACTCCAAACCCTTCGAGAGAATCAGTTGTACGCGAAGATGAGCAAGTGCGAGTTCTGGCTGGACAGCGTCTCATTCCTTAGGCACATCATCTCCGCCACGGGCATCACAGTCGATCCGAAGAAAGTCGAGGCAGTTGCTGATTGGAAACGGCCCGCATCAGTTAGCGAAATTCAAAGCTTCCTAGGCTTGGCGGGATACTACCGATGCTTCGTGAAGGACTTCGCAAAGATCGCATCGCCGTTGACTCGCCTCACCCAGAAAGGAGTCGCATTCAAGTGGTCAGACGACTGTGAAGCTTCCTTCCAGGAGCTCAAACAACGGCTCGTTTCGGCCCCGATACCTGCTCTTCCTGAAGGGACGGAGGGATTTCAAATCTTCAGCGATGCTTCTGGCCAGGGCTTGGGGTGTGTGCTCATGCAGCGGGATAAGGTGATATCTTTTGCTTCCCGACAGTTGAAGCCGCACGAGAAGAACTATCCCACGCACGACCTAGAACTAGCGACAATTGTGTTCGCATTGAAGCTGTGGCGTCACTATCACTATGGTGTGGCGTGCAGGATTTATACGGACCACAAAAGCCTCAAGTATCTCTTCACCCAGAAAGAACTGAATTTGCGGCAGAGGCGATGGCTCGAGCTAATCAAAGACTATGACTTATCGATTGACTATACGCCGGGCAAGGGAAATGTGGTAGCGGATGCGCTGAGCCGAAAGTACTTAGCTTCATTATGCATCAACGATCGACTGCTGCGTGACTTGAAAGGAATGGGCATCGAGCTTCGGGTTCGTTTCAGAGATGTGAAACTGGCACAACTGCGGGTGGAACCGAGCCTACTGGAGAGGATCAAGTCTGCACAGAAGGACGACCCCTACCAGGAGAAGATGCGGAAGCTGATATCGATAGGAAAAGTGTCTGACTTTGCAGAGGACGAGTCAGGAGTGTTGCGCGTGAAGGGACGGCTATGCGTACCGGACGACGTAGAACTCAGAAAGGAGATAATGACGGAGGCACACTATGCAAAATATTCATTGCATCCTGGCAGCACCAAGATGTATAAGGACCTCCGCGTTGTCTTTTGGTGGCACGGCATGAAGAGGGACGTAGCGCTCTTTGTGTCAAAATGTATGGCCTGTCAGCAAGTCAAAGCCGAGCACCAGCGACCGGGCGGGGAGATGCAGAACCTCGCCATTCCAGAGTGGAAATGGGATCACATCACTATGGACTTCGTTGTTGGCTTTTCGAGGACGCCACGGGGAAATGACGCCGTCTGGGTCATCGTCGATCGACTAACCAAGTCAGCGCACTTTATCACCATCAAAGTTACTTGGAGCGTCGACCGCCTTGCTCAGATATACCTTGATGAAATAGTTTGGCTGCACGGGGTCCCAGTTTCTATCGTCTCCGATCGGGATGGACGGTTCGTAGCGCGCTTCTGGAGTAGTCTATATTCAGCGTTGGGGACCAAGTTGAAGTTCAGCTCAGCTTACCATCCTCAGACTGACGGCCAAACAGAGCGGGTGAACCAAATTCTCGAAGACATGTTACGACTCTCTACGATCGACTTGAAGTCAAGTTGGGACGTCCATCTACCACTGGCCGAGTTTGTATACAACAACAGCTATCAGTCCAGCATCCAAATGGCGCCGTATGAAGCTTTGTACGGCCGGAAGTGTAGATCGCCCATTTGCTGGGATGAAGTCGGGGAAAGGCAGATACTTGGTCCGGAGCTGGTGGAGCAGACTGTGCAGAAGGTCAAGTTGATACGAGAAAGATTAAAGATAGTACAAAGCCGGCATAAAAGCTATGCCGACACGCACCGACGCCCCCTCGAGTTCTCGGAAGGCGACCATGTATTCCTGAAGGTGATGCCAATGCGTGGAGTTTCCCGGTTCGGTGCGAAAGGAAAGTTGAGCCCAAGATTTGTTGGCCCGTTCGAAATATTGAAGCGAGTCGCCCCGGTAGCTTACCAAATTGCCTTACTGCCTGCATTGTCAGAGGTACATGACGTCTTCCACGTCTCGTAATTGCGGAAGTACGTGCACGATCTGGGGCATGTGGTAGATTTGGATAAGCTGGACCTGAAGGCGGACTTATCATATGTCGAAGAGCCGATGCAAATCTTGGAGCGCAAGGATAAACTTCTCCGCAACCGTGCTATTCCACTAGTCCGAGTCCTCTGGAGGAACCATTCGGCCGAGGAGTCGACGTGGGAGCTCGAGTCTGAAATGAAGGAGAAGTTCCCTTCATTGTTCTCATAGAGGTAAGTTCTATTCTTAAGTTTCGAGGACGAAACTTTTTCTTAGTTGGTTATGGTGTAGTGCCCCGTCCCTACATCGTGCCCCGTACTTTGTCCACGGGGTGCGCGAGAAAGGAACACTGTCGCTATCGATTCGGCCGGGACCGATAGGTCGGGATCGACCGAGTCGATCGAAGGGGAACGGTTGAATTAAGATCCATTCCTCGTTATGGAATGTCTTCTTCGGAACCAAGTCCCATATTCAGCGGGTTGCGCCTCGAGGATTGGCTCTGCGGCTGAGTCGGGAGAGACCTCCCGTTGCTCTGCTTTTCACGCCGCTTGCGTTGGTTTTGGCTTTGTTTTCTGAATGTATTTTCGTGAATGTTTTCGATGGTTTTCATGGCTTGCATTTCGAACTCGCATTTCCTATCGAACTCCTTGAATAATGTAGTGTTCTAATCGGTTGCTTGTGCGATTTCAGGTAATCGCGTAGGCGACGTCTAGCGCGACCAACAAGTCCTCTCACCGAAGTGAACTCAAGGTGAGTGGCTGACCCTTCTCTTCTCGACCCCCTTCTTAAGTAAATCGATAGTGTTGCTACGGATGAAAGGATGAAAGCAAAGGCACGGACACGGTAAAATAATCAAGTTTCAAAGAGAAAGTAGGCTAGGCCTTAATAACTAAATGTTGCCTTAACTCGGTCATTGGACAACTTGTCGACAAGGGAGAGTTTCCTCGAGCGACTACCCGGGGCCACGGGATCGACTCGGCCTAGGAGGAAGCACGGTATAGCTGTGCTGGATGATAGCACGGGTTAAGCGGGGACTTGCAGCGGGACTCGCTACTTGCACTGCAAGGGCCCCGGCTAACAAAGCTATAGTCTAGGATGGCTTGTGATGTCAGTGACCAAACACACGAAATGTTGTACTTGGAAATGTAAATGATAACAATTGACAGGAAAGAACATGGTAAGTTTTAAAGGGCGCGGCGCGGCCCGCCGGGGGTAAGTTCCAACGTAAATTACATTATGCTTGTCAATGCTCACTTGAAATTTATTAGGATGGTTAGAAACATTCATGAACTAAAGTCATATAAACTCATTCAACCAAAAGAGAGCTTGGAAACTTAACTTGCCACGCACCAGTACAAAGTGTAATGTACTGATCCTCGCTCTCCACGCAGGTACCCCGAATCACGAAGGGCGTGCCACCTAAAATCTCAAGGCAACGTGGACACTTTTGAAGCCTCGTCCGTGTGAAGGCTTGTTTCTGGATTCCTTTTGAAGAAGACCCCGTACTCAGTCCAAAAGAAAAGATGGAAAATCGGCTTGCCTCGATCGCAGGTGGAAATGTGTAATAGTTTTTGCTTGTATAAAGGAGTGTAATTTATGGAACGACTATCTCATCGGCGTTCATTTTGTAAGTCGAGTCATGTTATAGCCCGCGCGACAATGATTGTAAAGAAGTCCATGTAAAGTTTCTATTATCAATGAAAAAGTTTATTTCTACTTCAAATGTGTCATTCAATTTCTCTGTGTACTCTAATTTGATGTTGTGTTTCGGATAACCTTATGACTATGCCTTGTGCGATCGTAATTTAGGTTCGTACGGCATCACGCCCGGGGGACGACTATCGATTCTACGGAATCGGGGCGTGACATTCAGTAGGAGGTTCTCTCAGTTCGAACCGCTTTTCCTATTGTGCGTCTAATTGCTGGGCCCATGGCTCTAGTTCAAGGATTTCGGGGATGTTTTCGTCTTCCTCGTAAGCGTCGGTGAATACCATGTTGACTGACATGACTTGTCTGAACACATCTTCGATGCTGGTATCTGAGTCGGAAGTCGGTGATCCGGTTGAATGTGACTGCCAGTCGCATTCTTCATCTGAGCTTTTAGGGGTCGTCGTAGGCGTTACATACCCTAAACCGCATCGGGTTTTGTTATAGTAGTTCCGTGGTTTGCCTGTCGGGGCTGGCATCTTCAAAGGTAATCGTCGTCCAGTGTCGTAGTTCAGTCATGGCGTTGTCTCTAGATCATACCCCTGTTTCTGTATGAGATATTTGGATTGAGGGCTATAGAGATACAGAGGCAGTCTTCCAGCATCTGACCCGAAGTCGACTTCTTCCATGGCGAGGGGATGCGGGTTGTTCGTCCGGCCGAAGATGATTGGCTGGTCCCCTCCCTCGATTATTCGGTAAGCGTCTTCTACTGGAGTAAGTTGGATATCGGTGTACAATTTGTCACCTGTGTATGTAGGTGAGTGCCTATACCGTGTTCCATAGCATACATTGTACATAGCTTATTGAGCTCGGTGTAGTTCAAAGATAACCCTTTATTGATGAAGTAAGGTATCTTTTCTAGAGGGATTACATCATCTGCGGAGGGAGCGTCAGTGTGGGCAGCCACATACTTGGCTAGCTCTGGTTCCTCTTCGGCTACCCCCTGTGTGAATGAAGATTGAGAGGGCGTCCTAGTCAGCTTGATCTTCAGAGGTTCAACTGACGGAGCGGAGCGTGGGGTTGTTGGTAGATTAGCAATCCCCGGTCCGGCACTTGATGTGGAGCGAGGGGTGGCTGGTTCGCTTGAAGTGTCAGACCTCGCATCGGGGTGACGACCTTTCTTAGGCAGGCGTATCGTCAGAGGTCCATCGGAGGGATTGAGCTTCTCTGTTTGGGATTGACCGACTCTCGGCAATCTGATGGTAAGTGGCCCTGTCGTGGGTCTCGGTACCTGGCCGGACCTTGGCAGCCGGATTCTCAACTGCTTTTCCTGTGCCGAGAGGCTGATCGCGTCCTTACGCAGCGTGGCCGTAAGGGGTGCGGAATTGCCTGGTTTACGAGCCTGGAGGTGGATTGTCAGAGGTTCTTCTGATCCCGTGGTTGCTTCAACATCAGTTTGTTTATTTCCTCCTTCAAGGTGCCTTTTCGACTTTTCGTATAGGCAGGAGTCCGAGTAATAAGATTCGACCCCTTTGAAGGGATCGATGTCAGCAAATTTTGTCCTCACGAAGCCGTGCTTGTCGACATATTTGAAGCATTGGTATAGCGTGGAAGGCACGATCATGTAATCGTGTATCCAAGGGCGCCCCAAAAGGATGTTGTATGAAGTGTCGGCATCTATGACGTAGCAAGTGATTTCTGATTGGAGATCGCCAATCTGACATTTCAGACGGATCTTCCCGATTGGGTAGCTCATGCCCGAATTGAACCCGCTGATGGCGGTGTTTGTAGGGGTCAGGCGATGCATCGGGATGCGAAGATGATGCAGTAGTCCTTTTGGAATGATGCTTATGGAAGACCCGGGGTCAATGTGCATCCGGTCCACCTTTATGTCGCCGATGTAGCCTGTGTAGTATAATGGACGATCGTGTAGATTAGTCTTGATGAGCATGTCTTGTGGAGTGAAGACGATGTTGGGCATTGCTCCCGTACAGGCGCTGTCTTGGAGGTCTGCGGGCTGATTTTCTCCCGTGAGGTTGACCTGAGCCAGATACGCGTCGGCATTTTGAAGTGCATCGCTCAAGGCTGTGCGGACATCCTTCGAGAGCCTCAGGAGTTTATATAAGGACAATTTGGCCGGTGTATTGGCCAATTGCGCCAAGATGTCGAAGTTGTAGGGCCTCTCCAGCCCCTGAGATGTTTCCTTTCGGAGGGATTTGTCGAAGCGAGTCTCCTTCGGCCTAGGCTTGTCGGTCGTCGAAGGCTGAGCCGGTCCCGGAGCATCCGTGGTAATGGGCGGATGATCATCAGTCGAGTTTTCAGCCACAGGTTGAGATTGTGCTCCGGATCGAGTAACAACGACCGTGACTTCCTCTTCATCTGCTGAGGTGGTGCGGCAGGATCTGACTTTTCCACTTTTCTTTTTAGAAGATGGAGTGGACTGAGTTACCTCGTGGACTAGGTCCGGATGGACCCACATGATTTCCCTTCGTGATGTGGTGAGGGGTACTAGACCAGCAGCTTGAGCAGGTGGGAGATTAGCAATCTCCATCGTTGCCAGAGGGATGGGTATAACCCCGTCCTGGGTTTCTGTTGGAGGAAAGCTGCCGAATTGTACGGACACCATGTTGGCTGCCACGGTTACCTCCTCGAAATCGATGGCCAGAGCGTTCGAATCGATGAGGTTCTGGATATATCGTTTCAGTTGGTAGCAGTCGTGCGTAGCATGGTGGACGTAGCGGTGGTAATGGCAGAACTTTGGGTTCTCCAGATCAGCCGGCCGAGGCTCCCGTCTTGGTGGAGGAAGCTGAATCCTATCTCCTTGTATGAGCATGTCCAAGATAGGCTTGACGTGACCGTCTTCAAAAGAGTAAGTGATTTGGGGCCATTGTTTGTCCGCGGGTTGC
Source organism: Iris pallida (assembly GCA_029216955.1). Classification (NCBI taxonomy): domain Eukaryota; kingdom Viridiplantae; phylum Streptophyta; class Magnoliopsida; order Asparagales; family Iridaceae; genus Iris; species Iris pallida. Next base: position 7,571,373 of record JANAVB010000197.1, read on the forward strand.
GACTCAGGCTTCTGGGCTGTATCGGCCACCATAGCCTGCTTGCCTCTGTTGTTTCGGTTGTTGGAGGGGCTACCCCCATTGTCGTTGGTGGTGCTGGGATGCTTGCTCTTGTTCTCTCCCTCTGAGATATGTAATCCCAGTTGGCGAGCCTTCTTTAATCGTTCTTCGGCACTTGTAGCACTAATGATAAAAGCCTTCCAGTCCTTGAATTGACTCTCGTCCATCCAGAGACTGATTGTTGGGAGTAGTCTCTTTTGGCAAATTTTGATCAAGGAGGAGTCCGGGTTGCCAGATGGTAACTTCATTGCGGTTTGACAGAACCATTCAATGTAATTCCTCGTCAGTTCTTTCTCTCCTTGAATGACGTCCATGAGGGTAGACATCGTGACGTCCTGCCCTACCTCATAGAACCTCTCCAAGAACAGGCGTTTGAAGCCAGCGAAGGAATGGATGCAATTATCCGGCAGGTTGCGGTACCAATCGAAGGCGACTCCTTCCAATGCCCTAATGAATAATCGTGTCAGGATAGCGTCATCATGGGGCAGATGGTCGGTAGTGACCTCGAAGTAAGTGATGTACCGACTTGCTGAGGTCTTGCCATCATAGGGGTTGATATTGAACGGCTTATATCTTGGTGGGAATGGAACATCCCTCCATTCAGCAGGATATGGTTGCCGTATTCTGAAGTCTTGAGAGTTTTCTCTGGCGTGGAACATGGCTCGGAGCTCTTGAACTTCTCTCCTTACTTCTCGGGTCTCATCTATCGCAGTCGGGGCCGTTACTTCGGGAGGATTATTGCCCGGGTTCGGTGCCGCCGAATTTGAATCTACATTGATTGGGGGACCCGTGCTTGTCTGGCCAGTGTTACCCCCTGCAGATTAGGAAGCACCGCTTTGATCTCGTCTACAGACTTGACCAAGGCGTGCAATATGGCTTCCAAAGTGTCGATGCGCTGGCGATCACCGGAACCGCCTTGATTGCTGTCTGTCATGAACACCATCTTCACATGAGGAGTGACGGAAGGAGTGGTGGAGGATGTACCCTCCGAGTCGTACCCGTGCATCGAGAAATCATCAGGATATGTGGGGATATTCTCTTCAGGTTCAGACTCGGAAGGAACACTACCCCCGGCTTCGGAGCTTGCTTCGTCTAGGATGTCCTTGGGGACGTCGGTATCTGTTGTATCCGTCGGAGGATTTGCTTCCTCCAGTCCGTATTTCTGGAATGTCGGATTGTCGTGGATGTTTGGAGGAGTGCTACCCCCAGTTCCGACGACCCCCAATGTTGCAGACGACGAACTTCCTACTGCAGCAGTTTTCGTCTTCGAACGGGTGTGTTGAAATACTCCAGTGGAGGATATCCCTTTAGACGACGGTTTCTTAGCTGTAGTAGTTGACACCTTTGGGCTGGAGATGCTCGTTTTCTTCCCTCTTCCCTTGGCGAGAACTTTCTACGCAGATTTGCAGGAGACAACAGGAGGTGTCTCGTCTTTTGAGCTCGGGTGATGTAGTCTTTGAAAGACGGATGGCCGGTCTTCCGTCACCGCCGCGTTGCTGCAACAGCAGTTGACGATGATCTGGGTGCATTGATGTCCGTGTGAGGGCTCTTTACACCCCGAAGCTCCTTCTCTTTCCTTGCGTTTGTGGAGGATAACCTCACGCAGGTCAGAGGAACCACTTTGTCTGTTTGCCGCCGGGGGCTGGACTTGAGTGGTCTTATACAACTTTCCATCAGAGGCCCGCGTGATAATCAGCGGGATGCCCCGATAGTCAGAGGTTGGGGCAGTCGTCTGGACTTGATGAGCCCGCGCTGCCCTAGACTTCCTCCTTTTAGCACTTGTGGGTGCGTAATAGGAGGAGTCTAAGTCGAATACCACAGAGTCTGGATTATCATCCAGAGAATGATCAGAGTCAGGACCGCATGAGAGCCGGTCGAAGACTGATCGAGAGAAGCGTGGAACGGATGCTATACGGCTAGCATTAGGTACCGTGCAGGCTGTCTGCATGCGGCTGTCTTTTATTGTAGGATGAGTCTTTATGCGGTTAGGAGTCACGATCGTGCAGGCTGACCGTATGCGGTTGGCGTCTGTGGCCGCATGGATTTTCTGCAAGCGATTGACTTTAATAGCCGCATGAGTCTCATCCGTGCGGTTGGCAACTGTAGCCGCATAAGTTATGCGGCTGACAGATGTGGCCGCATGAGTTTTCTTTATGCGGTCGGCGGTTGTAGCCGCATGGGTTTTCTCTCTGCGGTTAATACTCTTCTGCGGCTCGGATCGCGTAGAGTTCCTCTTTGCCCCTGCAAGTCCAGCATCATAGTGTTTTCTTCTGCCGGACTTGGGGACAGCAGAGTTGTCTACGGTCTGAAGTGGGGCCGCAGGGGAGTCTTTCTCGCCATCTTGAGCAATAGAGAGCACTCCCTTAAGGGCTTGCGGAGGAGCAAATGATTTTGGCCTCCACTCTTTGCGAGCCTTTATGGCGCGGGTGCGCTTCTGGTCCGGGCCAGTGCTACCTTCAGAGAGCATCTCTTCGAACGCATGTTGGTCGAAGCGTACGACCATCTTCTGTTGTGTAGAGCCAAGTTTGGCTGCGTCCGATTGCGTCACCAACTCCTCAATCGTGGAGAAGTTAGTCCCCAGCAGAGTCGCCATCGTGTTTGTCATTGATTGTAAAAGTACAGAACAATTATCGGAGGACTGAACTTAGACTCACAATACAAACTCGCTCGTACAAAGAAAGCCTAGGGACGAAAACCTAGGTACAGCAGTCTAAGTACGATTGTTTATTTTAGATTCTGGGGGGTGACGATAGAGGCTCGAAAAAGTGACGGCCGCTCTGCCTTACTCCTTGGACGATCGGTACGCAGCCTTGACTCGGGGAAGATCTGCTTGGTCGTTGACGAAGAAATGCCTTCTTGCTCTCTCTCTGATTGCTCTCCGGGCTTCTCTCTCTCTGTGTATATTCTCTCTCTGACTATGGGGGAAGTCTCTCTGCGTATACGTATTCTTCTCTGGTTTCTTTTTTTGTATATCTCTCTATATCTCACAAGGGAATGGCACCTTGCTATTTATAATAGTGGAATGTGATCGCTAGGGTTGCCAATGATTAGCTCTTGGAGATGGCGGCGGCCTGGGGATTGATCAATCCAGGCCGTTCGTTTCTGATTGTGACAAATCAGAACCATTAAGGGTAGATTACACCAAATCCCCATTAGCAATTAATGCTGATTGGCATAAATCTTCCTTATAATGATTCTCTCATATTTGCGAATAAATCAAATTTATTCTCCTGCCACGTGCCCCAGATCATTGGGATTCGACCCGATCTTGGATTGCCATAAATCTGGGAGATTGATCGGCTGAGGACACGTGTCCTGAGAGCCAATGGTGAGACTGGAACCGCATGCAGATTGGGCCACATGAGATTTGGGCCGCATGAATTTTGGGCTGCATAAGACTTGGGACACGTGTCAGGACTGTCTGGGCAGTGGCTCCCTCCTTCAGACTTCTGAACCATATGATGAGCCGCATGAACCGCATAATGGTGTGTCTGCTTGAGCCGCATGGGCATGATCTTCTTGAGCCGCATAGGAATGATTCCACTCGAGCCGCATGGGACAGCTTCACTCTGAACCGCATGGGAAGTCTTCACTTCGAGCCGCATAAGCACACCCACGTGGCCGGGCCACGTGGCATTTTGTTGCTCTCGGGGGATCGTGTCAGAGATTTCTTTCTCTTCCCTAGAGATTCATCATCATGACAGAGTCATAATTATCTGCTTTGGTGTCAGGTCTGTCAACTTTTCAGAGGGGTCAGCCGTCAAAGCAATTAATGCAGCATGGATCGGAGGGGAGCACTGTCACGCCACGTGTCTTTTGAGCCGCATGGAATGCCTCCGGCCGCATAGCTCCTTATGCCGCATGACTCCCTGAGCCGCATGCGTTTTCTGAGCCGCATGGGTCTTTCTTGGCCGCATGAGTCAATTTCTTTAGTATTTTCCATGCTTCTACACGGGCTACTATCGTGTTCAGGAATTATGCCAGAATTTACATAACATAGACATAAATGAGACATTTAAATAATAATAATAATAATAATAATAATTAATAAAAGAGAACGAGACTGTAGAAGGAGCCATGCGACAGAGGACATGCACGCTTAGGCGGCTGGGGACTGCGCGCTCACGCGGCTAGAATGAGGGCAGGTGCATGCGGCTGGGGAAGGAAGGGGCACATACGGCACGGGATTCAGCAAGGGTATGCAGCTGCGGGAGGAGGCAGTCTATACGGCTACGCTTATGCGGCTGGGTCAAGTAGAAACTTATGCGGCTACGCCAAGGGCAGCTTATGCGGCTCGCGGGGAGCAAAGCCTTATGCGGCTGGGAGATCAATAACTATATGCGGCTAGAGATAGCCTAGGCCTGATGCGGCTGTGAAGAACGTCTCATGCGGCTGGGAATGAATGAGTTCATGCGGCTGAATCATGGAGTCTCATGTGACAGAAGGTGATTGAGTTCATGTGGCTGAAGACAAAAGTTCATGCGGCTGTGGGGATGATTTAGCTTATGCGGCTGGGAGACCAACAAGGCCATGCGGCTATGGAGAATTGCCGCATGAAAGTCATACGGCTAAGGCTACCATGCGGCTCAAAAACTGTTCTTCTTCTCCACTGATCCGAAAAGAATAGCCATGAAGTCCTTGACTTCAAAGCTCCATAATTTCTTCATTCTAAGCCCAAATCTGGACTTCCATATGTCAAAATGGGACAGAACAAAATTATCTGCAACATGGAATCAATAAAACTTGGAAATAACAATATTAAGTAGATCAAAACCCATGAAATTCAAAAATACTATAAACTTAGATCTACGCAAATTGAACCATGAAAATTAGATATGCCAAATATTAAAATGTGTTAGAATCTCGAGAGGAAGAGAATGGAACAACAAAAATGAAGTTCCTCCATGAAGCAAGCTGCACTTGCCTAAGCCCTCTCTCTCACTCTCCTGGTGGTTGAAGAAGTAATGGTGGAGAAGAAGAAGTAAATGAAGAGAGAGAATGAGGGGAATGGATTAAATAAGGAGGGTGGTGGTAGGTAGGAGGGTTCACCATTGGTTCATGATGAACCAAACCAAGCCGAACCAACCCAAGAATAAATCAATCAATGAAATGCTAGAATAAATTAAGCAGAAAGACATACAATACGGGTCAAATTACGTATACGTATACCAAGATACGCAATACGAACCACAGGCATTACAATTAGAGGTTCATTGGAGTTGAACTTGTTGAGCTTGTTGAATTCACCTTGTGGAACATCGGGATTAGATATATGCATACATTTTGGAAAAAAAAATTGAGGTAAATGATCGAAGTAATTAAAGGAGAAGATAAAGATGGAATATAAAATTTCGGACAAAACAAAGTGAGAAAGGTTAATATGACTAATTGGTAAGGACGATTTGAGATTTTAACGATACTGAAAACGTGCACTGAAAGTTTGAATCGAGGACATTGATCTAGTGATCAAATTTCTATTGAAAACTATTACCTAATTGGGAGCTTGCACAAATGATAATGAATGATGGATTATAAACACTAAGGGGTTGTCATACGCATGATCGTATTAGAACTATTGAATCTTTGTCCTAATAAAGGACTTACTGCCGTTGAAATATCGTTTCCTACTCGTCAAACAATTTATTGCCTTTTTGTTCAATATGAATCAAATTTTTATCGGTTAAACTACTTCTATCTCTTTAAGCCTACCTACCCTAATTTCTCCTAAATTTCGAGGACGAAATTCTTATAAGTTGGGTAGGATGTAAAACCCCTAAATTTCTACTATAGTTTTTTTATAAATTTGGTAATTATTTTAAATTTATTGCGTACAAGTTTGCAAACTCGTATGTGTACATAACGCGAGAAGTTTTGTATTTGCTCGTCGAGTGCGAATATGTGCGAGGTATATACATTTAGAATTTATTTTTTTATAACTTTCAATAATATATGATAAATAATATATTTTACTTAAAATTGTAAAAAGGGCGCCAAATAGAGTTTTTCAAATTCGTATAATTTCCTATGTCGAAAAAGGATATTTATTTTATTATACAAATATAAATGGTGGCTTTGAAAACTATGTTTTGAGGCAAATATTCTTTTGCGTATAAAGTACACAAATTTAAAAATTATTTTCGAAATTATTTAATACTATTATTTTATTATTTGGAAAAGTTATGTTTAAATTAGTTTATTATGAATAAATCGGTATTTGGTTTTATCAAATTTTATTATGAGTCTTCGCAGTTAATAGAAAGATTTATCTAGTTTAAATATATTGGAAAGATATTCCTTTTTGATTCAAATAGGATTTAAGTAAATGATAGTATTATCTAAACGGGGTTTAAATTATTCTATTCCTATTCCTAATGGGATTCCCACCTCCTATAAAAGGAGAGGTACTTGCCCTCTTTTCTCATCCATAAATTCCACAAAACCAAACAACACAATTCGACGTGCTGTGCATCGTGTCCGTGACCATAATCTTATTCCAATTTTTAGTACAGCTATCCATGTCGTGTCCGACACCCCGGACACGACGACAACACTACAGAACCACCAATCCACCATCGTGTCCGTGACCATAAATTATTCTATTCCTATTCCTAATGAGATTTATCTACCACCGACAACACGCTCCTGCCGCAGCCACCGCCCAATCCGTAACCCTACCACCACCATCTACGGAAAAAGAAGAAGGAGGAAGGAAAAGAAACCCTCACCGTAGCCGGGAGCCGAGCCGAAACTCCTCCGCCCCGACGACGGCGCTCCCTCCAGCGCCACCCTTGTCCGCGTCCCCGCGGCCTGCCCACGGCCGTCGCCGCCGCGCCGAGAAGCCCCGTCACCTCCTGAACTCTCGCGGTCGTGGTTGCGTGCGTGCCATCTTCGCCTCCTTCGAACAGCTCTGCCACCGTCGGTTGCGACGTCGGCGGCCACCCACCGGTGAACCCTCCATCCCGCTTCCTCAGCTCTACCGTCGTAGCAGCTCCGTCGCGGATTCTCCCCGCCGTGCGCGCCATCGCGTGCAGGACCACCGGCGCCAGGGCCGCCCAATCTCCTCTCGCCACCCCGGATCGGCGTCGGGCTACCAGCACCGGCGTGGACCCCCTCTCGCCGCCCCGAACTCCGTCAAGGTCGCGGCCACCGAAACCCTTCTGTGAGCCCCCACCGAACCCCCTCTTCTCTCCATCCTCTCTTCTCCCTTTCTTTTCTGATATTTTTGTAGGCTTCTCTCTCTCGAAAGATAGTACAGTAGCAGCTAAAATAACAAATAAAATAAATAAATAAATAAATGAATAACTTATTACTGTTATTATTTTAGTTAGTTAATATGTTAATCTTAATCTATATTTTATATGTATATAATTATACTTATGGTTAGTATTTATTAAAATTATGAGTGTTGTTTAGATATATCATTTTATTATCTATTATCTTGTAGAATTTTTTCTTGTAAAAATATATTATATCAAGACTTGAACCTTGTGTCTATTTTCAGATGAAGTTGGAAACCTAAAAGTGTAGTATTTTCATCTAAATTCAAAACAATTTTTTCTAAAAAAATTCAAACTATTTATCTAAAATAACTTTTAAGGAATCTACAGATATTTCGATCAATAAAATATAATTTTTGCTATTATAAATAAGTTATAAATATTTTCTAAATTTACAGTCTGAAGAATTTTAGGGTTTTAAGCCTCAAATGAATTCTTGAAGTTTTAGATATTTATGTAAAATATTTATTAATAAAATATTTATTTTAAACAAATACAAAATATATTTTCCTAGATGATTATGACTATTTTTCTAAATGAGTATCTATATACATATATATATTTTAAAAATATATATATATATATATATTTTATATATATATATATATATATATTTTTAACTTTAGAATTATCTTTTACATAAATTAAATCTTCCTCTTAGAATATATGACATCTGGCTACGACTACTCACTGTTTCACTTAACAAAATGCCTAAAAATTGGCTTTTGAAAGAAAACTAGAAAAAGTACAAAAAGTACAAATTGTTCTGGGAATTATTGCTATGGAAGTCTGATCTGAGAGCGATCACTTTGTTCCTTGGACCATACGATGATGATGAAGAAAACTGCTTGAAGAAGACGAACAATCGGAAGAACTAAGTCACCGGAAAGGTATCGAGCAACGGCACTGATGGCACAGTCGAATGCTTTCTTGCTTTGCTTCACCCTGTTCTTGAGAAAAAAGTTGAAGAAATGCTTTTGGAAATATCACTCTGAAAGTATAAGTTTTCTCAGAATCTCCTCCCCTGTCTCTCTATTGATCTCTTCATGATGTCTGTGTTAAAATAAGTCTATTTATAGACTTGACCCTTTGTGCGTAAAAAGCAACAAAATCGGGTCTCTACGCGAGTAACTGTCACCCACGATATAAATCATCCTCTACACACATTGACACGTGTTCCATGTAGAGTTTTGATCTCTACACATGGTGACACGTGTCCCACTACTTCAACAAAATGGGAAGAGCACGTACACACGTTCCTCGATAAGTGTGGCATGAAAGCCACGTAAGCAAACCACGTTCTCATGTAGCCAGGAAAGCTCGGGCGTAAAAATGGCCCAAAATATACTTCCTGCGTAAAGTAGTAGACTGGGTGTAAAAAATAGCTCAGAATAGACTTCCCGCGTAAAGTAGCTGAAAAGTAGCCTTGAGCGTAAAATTAGCTCAAATAAACTTTACGCCCATAAAAAGCCTTAAGCGTAAAAAAGCTCAAATAGCCTTCGTGCGTAAACGAAGCTGTCTTCTGGGCGTAAAGTAGCCCATCTGCACACTAAACGACAAGTGTTGGGCTTGGTAAAAAGATCTCCTCGGCTTCTGTGTACGATTGTCAGAAAATCATTCTGTCAGATCAAATGATCACTCGCATTAAATGCGGCCTGACAGTCTGTCGTCCACGCGCAAAAGTGGAGGATAATTCTCGCGTAAAAGCTTCTTGCGTAGAGAATAGCTTGCGTAGAGTGTAGCTCGCATAGAGTCTGAGTTTGACTCAGTTTGAATTGCGTAAAGTTCTCAACTTCTTTGACTTGGTCTTTGAATTATTTTTTTACGCCCCTACAAGACCCCCTTTAAAGTTTTCAAATTATTTTCAAAAATTGAAATACTTTGAACAGAAGCGTAAAATTATGGATTTCAACAGTCTGCGTAGAATTCGGGATACCCAACGGTCATCCGCGTAAAGTTTGGAGGATCCAACCGTCAGCGTAAAATTCGGGAATTTGAACCGAATTCAAAATCCTCTATAAATAGAGTTTTTTCGAGCAGAGAGAGAACTTTATCTTTCGAATTTTCAATCTCTCTATTCTCTTCTTCCTTCTTCATACTCTCGTTTCGTTCCGATGGCCCCCAAGAGCAAGACCGCCGCCGGCAAGGGCAAGAAGCCCGTTGCTGATTCATCATCGGCTGACCGCGCGAAAACCTCCGTCCCATCATCAACGACGCCCCAACAGAGCAACCCCGCCGTGGCTCCGGTAATGAAGGGTAAAGTACTGAACTTCGACCGCGAGTTCGTCGGAGAAGAAGACCCGAACTTTTCACTTCACGCCCAGGTTATGCGTGTCAGCGTAGAAACTGAGATAATTAAATACGCCCACGTTATACGTGTCAGTGTAAAATTAAGAACATACGCCCACGTTTATACGTGCCAGCGTAAATTTTAAAATACGCTCACATCGTCATATGCCAGCGTAAAAATTAGAATACGCTCTTGTCAACACATGCCAGCGTAAAAATTAAAATACGCTCATGTCAACACATGCCAGCGAAAAAATTAGAATACGCTCACGTCAACACGTGCCAGCGTAAAAATTAAAATACGCTCATGTCAACACATGCCAACGTAAAAAATTAAAAATACGCTCACGTCAACACATGCTAACGTAAATATTAAAATACGCTCACGTCAACACATGCCAGCGTATATATTAAAATACGCTCATGTGAACACATGCCAGCGTATATATTAAAATACGCTCATGTCAACACATGCTAGCGTAAATATTAAAATATGCTCATGTCAACACATGCCAGCGTAGATATTAGAATACGCTCATGTCAACACATACCAACGTAAAATTAACAAGTGAAAGACTTTGTGTAAAACAAAGAACTTTAACACTTTAAAAGTTTTTATCAACTTTAATAAGCGAAAAGTTTGTATAGTCAGAGTCTTTTATCTTTATGCGTAAAACTCAGACCAAATTATCTGCAAAAAATTTCAAATTAGATTTTCACTAACTTGATTTTTCTTTTTCTTTTGACAGTGGATTTGCAAATTCACCCACTTGCAGAAATATTTGGCTCATCAGCTGGTATGGTGGGCTCAAATTATTTGGAGAACCTGTCCCACGTGGAGTTTCCCCAGTCGAATCCGAAATATCCTGCAAAGAGAGCACAACGGATAGCTGCTCAAGGGGACAGAATGTTGTTGTCCATGATAAATGGAGAAGTGTTGACATCGCTGGATGGCCAACAATTTGCAAAGCCAGCTTTCTTATTTGGGGATGCGATAGACTTCAAATCACAAACACACCTCAAGAAGGAGGCTTGGGTGTTCCAGTTTGGAGATAGAGCAATGTACCTCCCTGACATGGATAGAGATTATCCCTTGTCTGCTTTTATCCATGCCACCCATCCTCGAAAGACACTATGGAACCTGACTCCAAGCAGTCATGGTAGGCTAGTAAGGATCATTTTCAAGAGAGAGAGAGCAAATGACATGGGCTACCACACCAGTACTCCCAGTGGTGGTGGTGTCCCCTTCTCCGGTCTCTTACCAGGATTCACTTCGAGTGAGGATTCCGTTCTGATTCAGCCAGTGCAGACCCAAATGTTCATTAATAAGTTCATAAGGGCTGTAGTATTATATCCTCAGGCCAAACCCAGGCTACCAGGGTGGCTAACTCTATTTAACCAGAATTGGATTCAGATTAGTGTTTGGATTATGAGGAACTTCCAGACGGAGCTAAAAGACATCGGCCTGTATGAGCAGTGGCCTCCACTAGTCAGGGTATACCACCGAACAGTAATTTGTTCATAGCTCTGATGGAGATATATATCAGTTCAACAGGAACTTTCGCGACCCCAAAAGGTGAAATGGGTCTCGTACTCCACGAGATACAATTCATCTCCAAGCTGCCAATGGGGGAAGCCCCATATGAAGAGTATGTTCCCTCCAACCAGGAACTAGCAAAAATAAGGAAGAAAAATCCTCAATTGGTTGAGGTATATGAAGAGTTGATGTGCCATTACATGATTTGCACTACTATGCATGAGAGTGGATCTCATTTGGCGTACATCAATAAGTGGACAACATATCTCTTTTACCACAAGGATAAGATATCCAAAGATGATAAAGAAAGATTTCAGGAGAACAAGGCTCCAATCATTAATACTGGTTCAACAATCTCTGCTGATAAAATACGGGATATGATGGTTGGCTACAAATTTCCGAACAAATATTTGTCCACCAAGACTGGGGAGTTCTCTGCAGGAACCGAAGCCTCGAGTTTCCTCAGATATGGCAGCCAGAAGATCTCCAAGAAAGCCTTGTTGGCAGGCTTTCTTTCTCTGTGGTTGAGAAGATGGGTTGTACCGGGGACCGGTACAGTTGATAGAATCCACTGAAACGTGCTATGGCCAACGGTACGTTTGGTGTTTAAAGTTAGAATCAACCTGCTATCGGCAATGGTGTGCCGAATAAATGCAGGTTTGAGGACTTTTAGTGAGGAACTGATCAACAATGCTCCTCACCGGAACGTATTCCCTAGGATAGAAATTCCCTATACTTACCTTATGGGCTGGCTATTGCATCACAACTGCAATTTATTGCCACCAGGCCCTGGAGATGATGCAGAAGTCTTCCTTCAGAAGTTCAGCAAAGCCACATGGACTGCCACGACAGTGGAAGATACCAGAGCAGTATTGAATTTTTCTTATGGTTGAAACTTTTTCTGTACCCGGCCACCAGTTCCAGCCGACTGCTTCGGCGTACAATTTGAAGATGAAGTTGAAGGAAGAACTTTATTGTCAGCACCAGTTTTCAGATGGCTACAGTGCATCAGACCCTTCCATCTGATGTACAGAAATGAAGACAGCTGTGCGTTTGAACCGTATCTACCAAGCCGGTTCGCTCGCCAGTTCGGATATGACCAACTTCATGTTGGCAATCCTTCCACCAGTTTTCGTTATTATAGGAAACTGATTGATGGTGCAAGAGACTGGAGATATTTTAGCACTGCCTGTACCGGTGCCAAATTTTGAATATCGACTGCTACAAGCACCACCGAGCGACGTATACTTCATACGTATGCTCGCTTTTATGCTTTTATCCGCTCCTTTGCCCATGGCTACAACCTGAGAGGTAGTCTAAGATGGCCCAAGGAGGGGAATCTTGAAGAGCCAGTCAGGGTACCATCAGACGTACCTGACGACGCTGCTGTTCCAGATGCATATCTGGAAGTAATCCCAATGGGAATGGGAGAAAAAGCTGCGGAACCTATCATTATTGGCAAGACCCGGAAACAGAAATAAGGTGCAGCTGCTACACTTCTAGAGAAGGCCCCAGAAAAGAAGAAGAAGGTTACCACCAAAGGGCCTTCTAGACCAAGAGCCGTTACCCCAGAGATTGATATTCCAGTCGAGGAGCCGCAACATGTTGCATCCTCTTCAGCTCATCCTGGAGAAGGGTCCTCGGCCTCCCAACCAGCAGCGTCAATGGAAGCAGTGATGGTCCTATCTCCGGGACGTCTCAGCTTAGTACTTTATTTGACTTTGCCACAAAAGGCACAAGTTGTTGAGGATGTCGCTCCAGTACATACTGTTGATCGAGAGCCCATCCCATCAGATGAACCAGCTATTAATTTTGACGATGATGACTGGGATGGGGACTATGACGCGTACTCGGCACGTCCTACACCTACTCCAGGTAAATAAAAATTATACAAAATCTATACAAAATTATGATATTTTGTATATTAACTTTTTTTTTTAATTTTTTGTAGGTGTTATCATCACATCAAAGCTTGTGACTCCTCCTCCTCCTCCTCAAGAAGACATTTATGAGGAAAATGCAGAGTCTGAAGAAGAGGAGTCTTCTTCTTCAGAAGAAGATGCTCAAGAAGAATGCCCTCAATCTATGGAGGTACAGCAAGAGTCAGAGGTGCAGGCTCAGCCAGAATTGTCTCTTCCTGTTGAGGGCGGAGATAAAGAACAAACTACAGTAAAACCTACTGTAGATGATGAAGTGGCTGCTGAGGAAGAATTAGACTTCAACGAAGAATCAGTTGTAGAAAGACTCGCTACAACTGAGATACTTGAAGATCCTACAGAGCCAGTAGCGGAAGAAGGTGATGAAGACATAGTCGAATCATCAACTAAAGCTGGGGACGTTGAAATAGCATCCTCTGCTATTGCTACTGCTTCAGAAAAGGTTCTTGAAGAGACAATGCCCGAACTGGAGTCAGTTGCCATAACTACCTTTCCATCCGCACAAATTACTGCCACCGAAACTCAAGTAGTTTCGACTTCAAAATCGGCTGGAGTAACAAATACTGAAGATACTGTCCCTGAAGCTCCTGGGGATCAGTTGGCCATAGTAGCAACGACAACAACGGCCTCATCTCAGTCTGCTACTAAGGCAACAACATCTGCTCCTAGTCTTCAGAGAAGAGATCTGGTAGTCATCGTCGCAACGCCAAGCTCAAGTGCAGAAATGAATATCTTAGTTGAGATTCATACTGATACTTTTTACAAGACTCTAGCGGCTCTGATCAAAATGGTCCTGAATAAGGGCCTCAGTTATGAAAGTCTGAAGGCGGCGATTGCTCTTACTATCAGAAATGTCGTCATGTTCAATGATGCAGCGAGAGCAGCGACATTGGAGAAAGTCGTGGAGAGACTTGAACAGCCCATAAAAGAATATCTAAAGCTGTCAAGTGAAACTACTGAAAGTCTCATCCAAGAGGAGTATGACGCTTTATCAGCTGAGTACCTCGCTCGGGAGACGACTTTCAATGAAGCCCTCCATGAGTACAGTATCAAGGTGGCCAAAGAAAATGCTTTTTTGACTGAAGCGAAGCCCCAGCTGGAGATTCAGAGAGAGGCCTATGAAGCTTCGAATATAAGAATTCATCAACAGAATGATAGAATTTGCGAAGTCGAGGCTGAGCTAGCTCGCTTAAAGGCGGAGAGGTAGCAGATGATCACAGCTCGAGACCAACAGCTAACTCAGAGCTCAATTTTGGAGGAACAAGTCTTCGGAGCTGAAGCTACCATCAAAACCCTTGACGAAGCCAAGGACAAGATGATAGTCACTTTTGCTGGACTTTCTCACATCTGTACTCCAGAAGCTCGACGCTCCGTAGCTACTAATAATGTATTGAGCTCTCGTGAAAAACGTCTAGCGGAGCTACAAAAACTTCTTGAAGACGTCTCTGCTCCGCCTTAGGCAAAATAAAGAATTTTTGTAACCTTCTATCTTTTTTCATTCTGTAATGTTTACAAAAATGAATAAAATATTTGTTTTGTGATCCTATCATTTATTTTGTAATTAAACAATATGTATGAGATAGAATAATACTCATCAGAGGTAATATGGACATGACAAGTTTTCTAAACTCAATAAATTATATCTATCCAGAGGTAATGTGGACATGATAGATAATGAATCTCGTTTTCTGTTTAGAGTATACGATACTATCAGAGGTAATATGAACGTGATAGATCGTAACAACTCAAAGAAAAATAGATTAATATCTATTCAGAGGTCCAAAGGACATGATAGATAGAAGAAGAAGTAGACTTAATATTTATTCAGAGGTCATGAGAACATGATAAATAATAAATCTCTTTTTTTAATTAACTGGTAAGACAGAAGATCAAAAATTCTCTTTTAGGAGACAAGTAATCAACTTAACCAAACATTGGTAGCTGGAGAATAAAGAAAAAATTCAAACATAATATTTCTTCAAGAATTTGCCATTGATCGGCATCATAAAAAAATCTCCATTAGGTTTAGACAACCTATAGGCACCATTGGAGAAGACTGTCTCAACTACATAAGGACCTTCCCATTTTGCTTGGAATTTCCCTTTGCTCTTATGAGTCATCACCATCGGTCTTCGAACAGCTAGAACTAGCTCACCGACTTTAAATACCCTCTCTTTAACTTTACGATTGAAAGTTCGAGATATGCGGGCTTGATATAGGTCAATATGATGTTACGCTTGAAGACGTTTTTCGTCCAATCCTTCAAGTTCTTGAAGTCTCAACCGATCGTTATTCTCTATAGTTAGCTCATTAGCAATGGCTATTCTAAGAGGTGGAATCTGGATTTCCAGCGGAAGTACAGCCTCACATCCATAAACCAATAAAAATGGTGTAAATCTAGTAGGAGTTCGGACTGTTGTTCGATAAGCCCATAAACATTCTCCAAGTTTTTTATTCCAATCACGTTTATTAGAAGAGACAAACTTTTTGAGAAGTTTAATGATTGTCTTGTTGAAAGCTTCGGCCAAACCATTAGCATATGGATTATAAGTCGTAGAAGCTAGATTTTGGATCCGATTCCTATCACAGAATCGATAAAATGCGTGACTGGCAAATTGTGGTCATTGTCATAAATTATCCGTTGGGGAATCCCAAAGCGATAAATGATATGGTGTTTGATGAAACTAACCACATTTGATGTTTTTACTTCAACAAGGGGAATAGCTTCCGCCCATTTAGAGAAATAATCGGTTATAGCCAATATAAACCGATGTCCTTTGACAGAATAAGGATTAATCGGACCAATAATATCCATGTCTCAGGCTTCGAAGGGCCAAGAAGCTGCTGTAGGATGTAAGAATTCAGATGGTTGGTGAATAAAATTAGCATGAATCTGACAGGCTTTACACCGTCTGGCATAATCCATAGCATCCGCTATCATGGAAGGTCAATAATACCCCATTCTTCGAATGCGGTCCTGTAATTTTGGACCTGGTTAATGAGCACCGCAGAGACCATTATGAGCTTCACGGAGCATTTTCTTAGCTTCATTTTCAGAGAGACAACGTAGCAAAAGTCCATCATATGACCGACGATATAACATATGTAAGAAAGAATCATAGTAGAATCGAAATGATCGTCTCTTGATTGATGCAGCTTCTTTTGGATCTTCAGGTAAAATTCCATGAACCGCATAATCAATGAATGGACTTCTCCAATCCCTTTGTTGAGAACTTGATTCTGTAGTATAACTATGCTCGATATACAAATTATTCTTGACACAGAATAAGTCTTGTCTTCTAATTGGAACAGCTAAGTCTGCGGCTAAGCTAGCAAGAGCATCAGCTTCCAAATTTTGAGAACGTGGTACGAACTCGATGAAGAATCCTTTAAATGAAAGGACCAATTCGATTACCACTTGATGATAAGGGATGAGGTCAGGATTTCTGACTTTATATGTCCCTCTGACCTGATTAACAATCAGTTGAGAATCTCCATAAGCTTCTAGAAACTCAATGTCCAATTGTTTTGCTACTTGGAGTCCAATTAGCAGGGCATTATATTCAGACACATTATTGAAACATGGCTCATTAAGAGAATAAGCACGGTATACGACCATTTTGTCGGAAGAGACCAGGACGATGCCTACTCTTGAGACAATATTGCCTTTAGGTCCAACCCTTGATGCTCCATCAAAATATAGTTACCAAATATCATCCCTCAAAGTCATGTTACAATCCACGACTTCATCTAGAATGTCCTCATATAGCTTAGATGTTTCAGGTATAGGGTGAGCTGCTAAGAAATCAGCTAATACTTGACCCTTCACTAATTTTTGAGGTACATAGACCATATCATAAGGAGTAAGCAACATTGCCCAGGTGGCTAACCTGGAGTTAAGAATACTCGGTTTTCTCATCAATACCCGAATAGGATTTATTCTAGAGATGATATGAATAGTCTGTCCTGACACATAATATCGTGTCTTTTGAACAACAAAAACCAAGGTCAGACATTCTTTTTCCATAGGAGTATACCCGTGTTCAGCTCCGACCATCATTCGGCTAAGATAATAAATTGCATGTTCATGTCCTATATCACTTTTCTATGCAAGAAGAGCACTAAGTGAATGATCCAAGGCTCGAACATATAGCAAAAATGGTCTTTCCACCACTGGAGGTACCAAAACAGGTGGATTTGTAAGGTATTGTTTGATGTCATTGAAGGCTTTCTGATATGCTTCATCCCAGACAAACGATACACCTTTCTTTAATAGACGGGAGAAAGGTTGACATCTCCCAGAAAGATTGGATATAAATCTTCTGGTATAAGCAATGCGATCTTGGAAACCACGAAGTTCTTTTAGATTACGTGGAGGACGCATTTCAAGAATCGCTTTGATTTTGTCAGGATCAACATGGATACCCTGAGAAGTAATGACAAATTCCAAAAATTTGCCACTGAAAACCCCTAAGAAAGACTTAGTAGGATTCATCTTCAGTTGATGTTGGCGCATCAACTCAAATACCATCTTTAAGTCTTTAATATGATCATCTTTTGATCGACTTTTGACAACAATATCATCTATATAACATTCAACTATTTTTCGTAGATGTTCTTGAAAGATGCTGCTCATGGCCCGTTGATACGTAGCACCAACATTTTTCAGTCCAAACGACATAATCGTATAATAGTAGACTCCAAGGGGTGTACGAAAAGCAGTATGTTCTTCATCTCCTGGATGCATCTTAATTTGATTGTATTCTGAAAATCCATCCATGAAAGATATGCGCTCAAAACCACATGTATTGTCTATCATGACACGATAATCGGAAGTAGAAATTCGTCCTTTGGATAAGCTGCATTAAGATTCCAAAAATCTATGCAAACTCTGACTTTTCCATTCTTCTTCATAACAAGAACAATGTTGGCCACCCAGTCTGGGTGTTGTTCTTCACGAACAAAACCACATGTAATCAGCTTTTTGACTTTCACTTCAATTGCATCCATCATATCTGGTCGAAAATGCCTTTGCTATTATTTTACAGGCTTGGCATTAGGGAGAATATTGATTTTATGAGTAGCTACTTTAGGATCTAAACCCGACATATTCTCATAACTCCATGCAAAGATATCGATATATTCTTTAATCAGCTGTATCAACTCTTTCTTTTCATCTTCAAAAAGATTTTTACGGATGAATATCGGCTTGGATGTAGTTCCATCTCCGACGTCAATCTGGACAATTTTATCCTCTGTAGGTGGTTTTCGTTGTTCAAAACGAAGCTCCCATTGAGTATCCATTTGTTGTGCCCAAGGGTCATTCTCAAATGGTTCCGATTCACCATCAGTTTGAACCATGTTAACTGAGAATATACACTCAGATTCATCATAGTAGTCTTCCTCAGAATATAAGGATTGTAAAAAACTGGAAGAACATTCTTCTTCCATATCTTTCTTGCATATGTGGGGTGTATCCGATTCGATGAATTGGATTTCTTCCGAATCTGAAGATTATGAAGAACTAGAAGAAAATTCTTCTTGTATATCCTCGTTAAACAAGTGGGATGGATCGTATCACAACCCGTGACGAGTTTTCTGGTAAAACAGATCACCATATAACGGTAACCGTCTACCTTTGCCTTGGTTGAGACCTTGCATAGTCTTCAAATCATATCCCATATTCTGGATAATCTTAAGAGATTGTTGACTATATTTGTCAATTCGGATTCTTCCTTTATCTTTATCTCTAAGATCATCTGTCTGAATAACAGGGATATTTCTAGCCAGACCAAACACAATTTGGTGCTTGTTTTTCTTATCAGACGGAATCACGAAATAAGATTCTTCGTGACGTCTATAAGTTACACATGATTGTGATGAAGCGGCTACATGAAGAAGATGTTAGGAATCTTTGAGCATAAGGTCTAACATCGACATGAGGAGGAAAGGAATTTTCCTTATGGCCAATGTATAATGTTTTCTCTGTATTTATGTCATTTTTATGATGACCTTGATCATCAGAAGATAAAGTCATTCTTTCAATGAATTTGACAGCCATATACTCCAAAAAGAAATCTTCATTGATATTAGAAAGTACAGAATGATCAATATTTACATCATTTACAAATTGAATACTACGCTTTAGATTGATCATTAACGGACCGTCATCCGTCTTCTGTGTAGACTTGTCAAGGTTGATGATCAGTGGTGGTTCTGGATCATTCGTACGAGAAGTACGTCCCTTGAACTTGATCATAAGAGGTTGAACTTGGCTCTTGACTGGAGTACTCATTGATTCCTCAGATGAAGCCCGAGTTCTTCCTTTAACCTTGATCACCAACGGTTGATTATTGACAGGTTGGGGTTGGATTCGGCCTTTGACTTTAATCTTCAAAGGATGCTCTTCCGGAGGATCTTCATTGACAGATTGATCTTCGGCAGGTGATCGATCTTCGGCCATTTTTGATATCTCCTTCACATGCTCCTGCTTGTAGAGTATTGAATTAGAGAAATATGCTTCAACACCCTTAAAAGGATTGATATCTGCAAATTCGGTCTTCACAACCCCTTGAGAATCTACGTACTTGAAGTATTGGTGGAGAGTTGAAGGCACAATGTTATGCTCATGTATCCACGATCTTCCAAGGAGGATATTGTAAGATACATCTGAGTTGATAACATAAAAGGTTGCCATAGTTCGAAGATCACCAATCTGAATCTTCAGACGAATCTTCCCCAGTGGTTTACTCTTTCCAGAATTGAAACCAACAATTATGGTACTAGTGAAGTCAAATCACCAGTAGGAATCCTCAAAGGTCTTAGCATACTCTGAAGAATAATGCTAATAAAAGACCCAGGATCAATGTAAATCCTGTCAATTTCAAAGGATTCAATATACCATGTATAGCACAGAGGTTTGTCATGCTTATTATGCTTCAACAGCATATCTTCTTGTATGAAGGTGATATTGGGAATTGCTTCCATCACACTAAGACATTGTGGGCACGATACTGGTATATTGTCAGGACTCTTGAGTTGAGCTAAGCATGAGTCTGCTTGTAGCAAAGCTTCACTCAGAGTTTCTCGGCTTTCTTTAGAAAGACGAAGCAGCTCGAAGATAGAGAGTCTAGCCGGAGTATTAGCTAACTAGGCTAGAATATCAAATTTGTAAGGCTTCATTACCACCCCTTGATTTGAAGCAGATTTCAATGGGACGTCGAAACGAACTGCTTTTTGTTTTCCTTTCTCAACCACAGACGGTTTAGAAGGAATTGGAGATGGTTGAGCTGGAACTGTTTCAGCAACGTCTTCCGCTTCTTTAGAAGATCCCTCATAATCTTTGTGGTACTCTTTCCCAGATCTCGTACCAGCAAAGGTTTCTTCTTCAGACTCAGGAGAATGAAGTACCATATTAAAGGATTTAGTCTTCTTTTCCTTAGTCTTTTTCTTACGAGGATTTTTATGAGGAACCTCAAAACCCAATCCAACAGTGGATTTTTGACTTTAAAGTTGTAAAGAAAGTCACATTCCTTTATCATAATTCAAGCCTTCCGCCTTTTGAAAGTCATAGTCCATCTTTTTAATGAGATGTACTGATTGCTGACTATACAAATGAGTAGGTAGCGGACTTTGTGAGCCCTTGACCCGAAATCCCCATTTTCTTTTATTTTGACTAATTCATAGGTTCATTAGAATAATCAAAGTGTTATACATATGTATTCTATAAAACATTGTTTTATAAGCAAAGAAAGGTATAGCAGGGGCTTTCTTGCCAATATAAACTGTTGGGGGGCCTAATTGAAATTGTGCTTTTCTAATTTCTTTCGAATGATCAACATTCAAATCCTGTGCTCAAATTTTAAACGGCCAAGCCAGATATTCAAATCCTTCTTGATAAGTTCCCATCAATTCAAAAGCAGATCCCTCCCCATCCAATCCTGGTCTCAACAAATCTAAACCCGATTTGGATAGTAGAAATCTCATCTCCAGCTGGGTATAAATAGGGTGCAGACGTCGACCTTCCTTCCTCCTTCACGAACCTGTTCTTCCATTGCTAGAGCCACCAACGAAGAGTCGAGGGATCGAGTGTGTGCGGCAATCATCTCAACAGGTAGGTGACTGCTCTTAGTAATTTGTGACTTTGTTATCTTCCTAAAAACTGCTCGATCAAATGTCTAAAAGGCCTAGATGGAGATGGCAGTACCCAAGATTCGAAACTTAGGTAACCTCTGCCTATACAGACCATAAACATATTCGAAATCAGTAAAACACTTATAACCAGGGTCAAAGCGAGTGGGATAGGCAAGGCTAGTTGATGGCAGGTTCAAATAGACTAATTAATGAACTAGTGTATGGATGTAAGGTTGTTAGTATCAGAACAGGGTATATATCTCACTAGCAGTAAAGGATAAGGGAGAGGTTTTGACCCTATGTAGGTTTCAAATCTCGGCAACATACGGGAAGTACCCTTGTAGGATGACTCTCAACTAGATGACAGTGCCATACCAATTTGGGTCCTCAGATCCTGAGAGACACATGTTATGCCTCTGCATATGAATTTTTGTCCTTGATATTCTAAACTGCAATGTGTTTTGCCTGTGCACTTATTGGCCTAACAAGGTTCTGCTTCTAATTTGCTCATGTTCAATTAAATGGTAAATTAGTCCTTGACAGTTATCTGCAAGCCATTGAGTTAAATTTGTTGATAAAGTAGATGCTAAAGAGATCATATGGTGAGAGGCGGAATTTATTTACTGGAACCTTCCCAATAAACCATAAGGAGTTGTAACCCACATGAGGTCGTGTCCCTACCTTAGTACTGTCCTTCAATCCCTTGGTATTATCAGTCCTTTTTAGATATTCAGTCCCATATAAGTGTTAGTTCACTGCATTCCTAGTTCAGTCACGAAGGAATGCTCACATGGGATGTTTTAGAGCAATGGTTCACTGCTTAAAACAGGACACGCGAGCCAGGGTACAACTGTATCATAGAGTACATGGGTAGCTTATGAAATCCATATGTATAGACATCCGAGTTTCAGTAGCAGGTAATGGATCCTCTGCACCTTGCAGTAGGCAAGGGTATAATGGAGTGGTGCAGCTTGTACTTCAAGTATGTGAATAATTGGGGTCTTGGTTCAGTCGAGTAAGGAAGTTTAGATGGTTGGAATGTAGATGGTAGTAGGAAGTTATCAAAATGTAGTATCAGGAATAGGGTATTTGAACCAATGTATCATAGAATAAAGTGCCTCTAGGAAAATAGGACATCGAGTACAAGTAAGTATCCGAGTATCCGATGCTCGGGAAGCACGGGGTAACAATTAGGAAGACTCTGCTATGCTCAATAGGTCCTATTTATGTGCAAGTAATTGCAAACAGAGTATTGGTTAGACTATAGTTAGTATAAGCTAATGCCTTACTGTTGACAAGGAGAGCAAAATCCTTGACTGAACAGGAAGTCGTAAGTACCTTTCGACCAACAGGTGATGAGGCAACCTGTGTAATACAGGAGACAGCAGCAGTGATAGGAAAGTTTATCTAGTCATTTTGTACCAGGAATTGCAAACGTGGTGTTTAGGAAGTTAGAGATTGTCGATATACCTCTTGTAGAATAGATGGAATTTTTATGGTCTATCAGACATGGCTACAACCTACAGGTAGGGAAGTAAATTTGAGCAAGCTGTTCATGAACAACTTGGCTCTACTTGTTAAATGCTCATGTGAGAGAGTACAACATTTCTCTGAAGTTTAGTTTGATACATGTACCAGTAACATACATACATGTAGATAGCTTCCATAGGAGAGTTGCATAATTTTAAACACTCAAGTATAGGACCTGGGTATCAAAGGAAAGGTTTATAGCAGTAGGGGATATGCACTAAGTATCAAACCCTGAATACAGAGTTCAGGTATCGGGTCCTGAATCTCGGAGAGGTATCAGTGAACTGCAAGTTAACTCCTGGCTAACCTAAGTGTGTGGTTTTCTCAGTCATACAACAGTAGGAAGTGATAAATTTCCTTTGTATGATGTTTACCTATAGCAGTAGGGTGAAGCTAATTGCAGGTTTTACAAATTACCAAAACACAACAAAAACAGAGGTTGTGCATTCATATAACTGTACATATATAAATAAGAGGATGGGGATTCTGTCTTATGGTTGACTGTAGACAGTTGTTGCATATGGGGAGACCTGTGATTAAGACAAAACCACATCAGTAGCATCCTAAACAAGCTACAGTTGAAGTCATCCCCACACCTAACAGCAACAGAAATCCATATTAGAAGTACACCATACCAGGGTGCACTAATAAGCCCTACATCAAGACATGTCTAATACCCCATGTTAACCCCTTCACCTGCCCATATTCATTTCCTTGATGCCTCACATTTTCAGTCCAGTTTGAGGCATTTACCAGCACTTAAATGCTATAAATCGTGTCTCATCTAGATAGGCATACAGGTGTAGCATCCACACATATATATGAGGTTATGTATAGTGTGAGAATGTGTGGTTGAGAAGGTGCTTTGTGTCAGTATGATGGATGAGGGTTCAGTCCAACTAGACATGGGCAGTCCCTGTGAGCACCCAAATACACCACTCAATATTGCTTTCCCTTGTCTTAAACTCAGTCCCAATTAGTGGATACTAAATACCTATATTCGAGTCCCATCTAGGTACAAGCAGTTTATTGGAAACATTTGGCAGAGGGACCCCAACCTAGAGTATGAAAAGGCTAATGACATCAATGAGGAAACATCCAAATCATAGAACCATGTACATGAAATGGGTAAATAACAGTAAAGGGTAGTGCCAGTAGAGACTATGGTGGATAGCTAAGTGTGTGAAGGATACTTATGAGACTAAAAGAAGTTATATTCAGAATCGACCTTATTTCCATATCACATCTGTTAACCCAAGGAATGCTACAAACAGGTTTATTGAACTTTGGACTCCACAATTGGCCCGTGCCAGCAGCTCAGGACCTAAGGCAAGTATACCTTGCCTTCCTCTACAGTTTTACTTACATGCATTTTCTTTCGTTTTTCAGTCATTTGATTGTTTATGGACATGTGCTTTTCGTGTTATTTTCTGTGGAGTTGTTTTTATTGTTTATAGCCATATTCATGTTTTGGCCTTGTGTTTCACATTTGGAGTTCCCGTCAGCACCTTGCTTGAGTCGTGTCATAGAACGGTTGCGTGTAGTGAACTGCCATAGCCTTGATTATCGTTGTACACAACCAGAGAGTCCACACTCGGGACGAGGGTTGTTTGGTGCACCAGAGAGTCCACACTAGGGACGAGGGTGTTTGTCGTGATCAATTGGCACCAGAGAGTCCATACTCGGGACGATGGTTGACCAATTACACCAGAGAGTCCACACACGGGACGAGGGTGTCTTGCCGTGAGCTAGCCAGAGAGTCCACACTCGGGACGAGGGTTAGCGCTTAGTTCAAACCAGAGAGTCCACACTCGGGACGAGGGTTTGATTTCTTCCATTGATCTCATGTATTCGTTCATCCGGCAGTTCATTTATGCGTAGTTGTTCTAGTGTTCGTATTCGTATTCATATTTGTGTTCGTATTCGTGCTTCGTGTTAGTGTTTGTGGTCATTGGTCTTGCTCTTATTATTTCTTGATTATTTCTTGAGCATGATAAAACTGTTAGATAGGCATGTATACTATGTATCTTGCTATGTCCTCTGAGGACCTGATGATCTCTTCAGGTTTAGCGATTGCATGGATTTAGCTAGTAGTTCTGGATGGCAGAGGATTTGAGGTCATTGCGGGATTCAGGTATTGTTATTGAGTTTATTATCCGCTCGTGCTTTTCATTCCTTATCATGAGTATCACGTTCCTTGTTTCAGTTGTAGACTCTTGTTATTTTCCTTAGAGTCTTATCGGACATTTATGCTAGTGGGCTGCAGACCACGACCCATAATGTTCTTTCATGTTTTATATTCTTATTGTGGATTGAGATATAGATTGTTTGCCATGATTTGGCAGTATACCATAGCCTTGACAGCGTTTACGTATTCAAGTCGGGCTGGAGTCCGTTCGATGCGTAGCTGGGCTTGGACACGTGCTCGCGTCCGAAAAGCGGGTGCGGGTCGTGACAGACTTTCAATAGATGGTTTAACAGAGGAAGAAGAGACAGAAACCTCTGTAACCACAGGAGAAGGAAGAATACTCGGGACAGAAGAAAAAAACCCTGTAGGGGCTTTCTCATAAGCAGCAAAGACTTGTTGTGCCCTGTATAAGGGGACACTATTCATTACTAACCATTACCGATGAGTAAGCTTGAGTTTGGTAGGAGGAGCCAAACTTGGAGGGCATATATTCAAACCCCTCAGTCTATCCTCCAAAGGAATGCCACCCCATAAATGATCCAAATCATCATGGTCTGGGGTTAAAACATGAGAAATCATGTTGCAGGTTTTGGCTTTTTTACCTTTCTTGGATTTTGAAGTTTTACCTCTATTCTCCATTTCAGGCACTAAATCAGGGTATACCCATATGATTTCACCATTTTTTAGTGTAAGAGGCAAAAGTCCTTCATTTTGCTCTCTGGCAGGCGGGATATTCACAATCTTCATCTTCGCCTTTGGAATTAGGATAATTCCATTCGGGACGTGTCACGACCCGTACCCACTGTGAGGGTACGAGAACGTAACAACGCCCAGCCTACGTCGCAGTATCGGCGGTAGAATGCTGTCCTAGGTCTACAATCAACTAGCAATATATCTCTAAACAGTTTATACTCCCCGAATGGGGGTAACATAGCAGTAAAACTCAATCACAACTAAGGAAGAGATAGCACGATATGAAATAGAACTCAAGGAAAAAAATAGATAAAAAAGTAGTCTAAGATAATCCCAGCAATATCCAGAAGTACATGGTCTCCGATACAGAATGAAAGAATATATACAACTCTGAACTCCAAATATATTCTATCTAAAACATGTCTCAAGACTGTATAAAGTAAGATAAGCCTAACTAATCTAATCTAGGCAATTGGGGTGATATCCTCAGCTAGAGCTGGGTCCTCCTGAGGGTCCAGCTCGCAGGTGTCATCTAAGGCTGCCCCGTAGTAGGTATCCAGGCAGGCCTCCTCCTCGTCCTCTGTAATATTTTCAACAGGTCCAGTCAGGACAGGAGCGAGTACAGTACATCTCAACAGTTCATAGCAGGTTAGAAAATATAATCTTGCAGTAAAGTAAGATACAGGTGCTGAAGAATACAGTATATAAACAGAGAGAAAGAACTCTAATAGAAATATCAACTGTAAGTAAGGAACTAACAGTGGCTAGTGAGTCAGAGTACAGGATAGCACATGTGAACGGGACAGATTTATACATGATCTACACTAAAGAGTTGTACATGATCTACACTACTATAGAATTGTTCACATGACTACTCGCACTCCCCCGTTCCCCAATTAATACACAAGGATCTAAGCAGGTTATGTTATTGTACATGATATCACATGGGGTCCTTGAAAGGGTGCACATGATAGTATACATGAAGGCTCTGTGAACATGAGAGTACATGGTTCACAAGAGTGTACATGTATGGTGAAAGCACAGGAGTACATGATGAAAGTGAAATGCACATGACATAATGTACCCGATGCTCCCGAGGGGGATAACATCGCATGAAGAGATCCGTATAGTACTAATCCGTGATAATGTCGTGACAGCACAAGTAAAGTAATTTAATGCAGGAAATAATTCTAAGCAGGATATGAAATGATCAGAGAATGTACTCGCCGGGTATCTGAGTGTCCAATATGAAAGTACTGTCCGAGGAGTGGTGTCTGGCTCCTAATCAGAACAGCACAAGTCACAACAAGTCCAAAATGGTATAATAAAATTCTACTATGCATTCTACATGATTCTAGGTCAATCTAGGCCAAAGTCAACTCTTGGTCAACTCTGGTCAACTCTAGAAGTCAAATTAGGTCAACCAAGTCTAAATAGCCTATTCTAGGCCTAACTAGACCATACTAGTCTAAACAAGGCTAAACTAGCCTATGCTAGCATACCAAGTCCTTACAACCTATATAACACAAGTCAACCAACTTCACACAACTTATATAACATCTAGGCCTACACATGGATATCACATAGTAAATATATATAGTGAATACACAAGTGTATATATATGAGACATATACATATACTTGTATAACCTATACATCCAATGTAGGTGTCTATACTAGATACCCAAATTTACACAACTATATTATTTACATACACATTACATTATATATATTCACTACCCAAAAGCATATATGTACATTAGGAACTATATATATAGGGAGAGAGTAATGTGTAGGTGAAGGTGAGAGTGGGTGAATGAGGAATGTAAAACATGTGTGTATGCAATTACTTGTGTGTGTGTGTGATGGAGTGAACAATACAATGTGTATGTGTGTGTACTTGCTTGTGTGTAGAGAGTGTAACAATGTATGGCCATGTGTGTGTATGGTGTGGACTGAAACATGACAGGAATAGGAATAGATTGTGTATGTGAATATGTGTAGGGTGAGTGATAGGCTCAGATTTAGTTAACAGAAAAAATCAGTTTAGAAACCCCTGTTCTCAGGTTTTGAAACAGTGAAAGAATTCATGAATCCCAGATTCCTAATATCATACAACTCAGTTATATACATTGCAATATCAAAATCAATTGACAGTTACCAATTTGATTCAATCCAAGTTCATAAATCAACAGTGAAATCTGAAACAGTTATTGGAAATCACATAAGCAGCCCAAACCTATTCTCAGATTTACATGCAAAAGAGTGTAAATTTATTTATAAACTAATTCTGGGTTCAAATCAAACCTATCAACACAGGAATAGGAAGAAGAACAACTCAAAGTTATAACTGAGTTTAAATCAATTTTTACACTGCCACATGCCAAATTTGAATTCAAAAGCCCACCAAACACCACACAAGCTTAACCACAAATAGGTCACATAGAGAGGAACATGTTTAGAATCTAAAACCCAGCATTAATCATCATTTCAGAGGCTAAAATCAACAGGCAAAATCATATATGAAATCTGGACAAAAACTGGAAACTGAACATAAACTCAGAAATTTCTAACTTGACAAAACTCATTGAAAACATACTAAAATAACAATTGAAAGGTTGGTAAATGAAAAACCCCATGTGCACAAGCCCCACAAATCACTTCGTGTCACCCAAGGCCGGACACGGCGTGTCCAAAGCAAAGAACTCCCAAAACAGTCACACAGTGCACTGTCCAGTGCACCGTCTCGTGCACACGTGCACTTGTGTCGTGTGCACGACACAGGACACTACTGTGTCTCGTGGTCGTGTCAGTAGGTACATCTAGTGTCCAGCTAAAAGTGTGATAGCCTGAATTAGTTCCTACCGTGTCGTGTCCGATGCTACAACGCCGTATCAGTGGCTAGATTGCTCGTGTGCACTGCACAGGCAATCCCCCAAGCGAAGACGATTTCTCTCCAACCAGGGCACGAGACCCAAGAAGATTTGGGAAGCTTGATGACGGGAGGTGCCCCCAAGCATCCCACAAAATCTTGTGTCCAATCATCCAGTGTCGTGTCCGCTACAGACCCCGAGTAGCAGGGGATCCCTGTAGCGTGCGCGCGCGGGTGTGCGGCGCGTGTCCAAGCCGTGAATCCGACACAACACGACACCAATACTACCACATAAAGACATGAATCAATAAGCAAGATTAAAACTAAATTTCCTATTTAAAAACATTGCACAAACGAGATCGAAATGCCCTTTGAGGCATTTCGTCAAACACTCAACCCACGCTCTGATACGTGTCCAGAACGGACACGAAACCCATGATACCCGACACGAGACCTATAAAGACACTTAGGGGACTCCTAGGGCTTCTTAATCATGAAGAGAAATCGAAATTTCATGGAGATTTGAGAGAGTTACCTAAGCTTGAACTTTCAAGAAAAACCCCTCTTTGTGAGCTCCTCTCTTGATATCCCAATCCAATCAAAACAACCTCAAACTGAGATGAGACCTTAGCAACAGTAAGAATAGGTATATTAGGACCTAATGGAATAAATTAGAAAGAAAAAGGAAGAGGAAAGGAGTTATAGGGATTAAAATACCATAGGAAACTAACCTTTCTACAACTTGAGCCTTCCTAAGAAAGAGGCAATCCTAGATTTTAGGAGGGTATAAATATGGTGGTGATCCCAATGTAGGTGGCCGGCCAAGTCAAGTAGGGTTAGGGTTTGCTAATTTTTGGGCTTTGGGCCAAGTTACATAGGCTATGGCTAAGTTGTTTTATTAATTGGTTCAAACCATAAGTCATGACTTATGACTTATCTAATTCTATGACTAACTTGAGTCTAACGACCAAACTATGGATTAACTTAGGTTAGACTAGAGTCACATAACCTAACCAAGTCCATACTAACTAGGGTTAGCTTCTAGGTTGGTCCACAAGGGTCAACACTAGTCAAAGTCAACCTAGTCCAAACAATTACAAAATAATTCCTAAAAATTCCCATAAATTCAAATAAATTCAAATAAATTTAAATTACCCCAAAAATAACAAAAATACCCTCATATGGAAAACTGGATGTTACAATCTACCCACCTTATAAAAATTTTGTCCTCAAAATTAAAGGTGATCGCACTCCTTCTAGGTTAAGCCTCCAGCAATCATAGTCTCAGAACCTAATCAATCATTCAATTTAAGAGGACGGTATACAGGGTCATGGCATGCAATATCAGTCTGGGGTCTCATCTAGTTACACCAACATGCTACAGTACTAGGCAATCACAAGGTGTCAAAACATACAACAAGGGATGCATCAAATATTCACAAAAAGGGATACTAAGGTTAGGTCAAAACTCACCTCTAGCTGGGTCTGAGAACTAGAACTCCCAACTGGAAGCAGGGCCCTGGTTGGTAGGTGCATCAGGACAATGCTGCACCCAGTGCGCAGCTGACCCACAGAATAGGCATAATCCTAGTCTTTCTACAGTTGCTCCACTTATGCCCAGACTTCCTACAGTAGTCACAGATAGGATCTGGCTCAGCTGGCCTCTGCTGGACAGGAGACTGGGCTGGGTATGATGATATCGGCTGGATAAATGGTTACTCCTCAAACTCTGGATAGGACTGGGTACTGCTCCTCGCCATCTTGGAGCTAGGCTCTCCTCTTGGAAGCACAGAGTCCCACAGACGTAGCAACCTCTGGATTTTCTCCCTCATGGCCTCCTCATGAACTCTCTGTGACTCCAACAGCCTCTCTTGAAAATATCCAAACACCTGGGCTGCGTCAAGTAAAAAACCTCCGGGTGGTACAGTAGGGAGTACCATCCCAAGGGGTAGGGAAAGGCTCTCGGTCTCGGGCAAATCTGCAGCTCTCTCCTGAACGACAGGAGATGAAGGAAGACTCTCTAGCTAGGCTACCACCATCTCCTCAAAGGCAGGAGGTACCACCACCCCCTGATCAGATAGAGGGATCACTACCTCCTGAACAGTAGGAGGTAGAAGCACACTCTCAGTAGCTGCAGCTGCTCTCAGGCGACGGGCTCGGGTCATAGGTGCCATACTGGAAAGGAAAAGAAAACAACAATTATCAAGGCTGTAAGGCAGTCTACCATCCTATCAGAAAACTGGTACTTATTATAAAAATAAAATAAAGGTAACCACCAATTATCTATTAAGGAATACTATTCAAGAAAATTAAAAAAAAACGAAGTTAAAGAATAAAAGTCAATTGCATTTATATCCAATCACAATATATTTATATATATAGCATTAGAGAGGGAAAAGCTAACATTATGTAAAGGTTATGTGGTTTGTGTGAATTATACATGAAAGTGCATAAGAGGATCTGTGTCTCAACTATAGCTATAGCTATCAAGTTACACTATTCATGGCATATTGGTTAAGCAGTCTACAAGGCACAAGCTATTTACTCATAACATGTATGGCTAACCATATATATATATGTATATTTATATGTATAGAGAGGTAGAGATTTTAATTGCATCTATATACATTATAATATGTATACAGAACTATGTATATATATCTATATAGCTATATGAACATAACATAGAGATGAAGGGTTAGGTTTTCATGGCAGTTGTGAACATTAGTGTAGAGTGTCAAGTGTACATGGGTTAAAACTTGAAATGAAGGGTTCAATCATTCAGTTTAGCTCAACTTTACATATTAGATCTGAAAATGAACTAAACATTTGAAAGCAATGTAAAAATGTTAACATGTATTCAGTTTTCAAAATTTTGGAGAAATTCGAACATCAAAACCAACTCAAGGTTTATCACAACAACAACCTAACAAGTAAGAGTATGAAACCTAACATTATATTCTTACATACAATAATATATACGACTCTAAACATTACAATTTAAAACTGCAAATTGAACTAAACACTTAGAATTTAGGCTTAAAGGGTTAATATGTACACAGTCTCAGGTTTGACAAATTTAACACAAAACTCAACCAATTTTCTTTAAGACTTGAAATCCTGCATGTAACATACATGTGCAGTAATATAAACAACAACTAATAATATGAAATTGAATTTAATTTACGAATTTAATCTGGAAAATAGAGAACTAGTCACTGATACTGTCCTATATTAGAATTATTAGGATTTTGAAAAATTAACATCAACATATTAATATGCATTTAGATAGGTTGGTGATCAAGTGTAACATGCATACGTGTCAGGCAAGCATCTGTGTCCACTATATTATATATTCTAAGATAATACAAAAATTAATGACAAGAAGAAAATAATGATAAAATCTGTTCTGCTTATCTGTTTAAAAGAAGGAACCATTTGATACCAGAGTTATAATATCAAATCTAAGTCAAGGTCTAGCAAAATTACTGATTCATTGTTTTAGGAAGAATTTTATAGCAAGAAGTTATACAAGGTTATAATAACAGCTAAGCTACTCCTACTCATACTCCTACTCCTAAGTTATTCATAACAACAGAAGGGTATGATGTTTAAGACCTTCTCAAAATACAATCTGTTAATCATATGCGTCTGTCCAAAATCATGTTGTCCAGAGTCCTCATCATGCTAGTGAGCAATGCTACGATAATCACAGAGTCCTTGACTAAGGTACGTACCCTTAGGTTCATGGTATTTAAAATTTTCACATCGCCGCATGCGACGGCGAAAACCTTAAATTCCCATGACCGAGAAATACATCCAAAATCTGACTACATGTCCTCACTATGCCAACTAACACGACCATCGAAGATTTTAGATCCCATGATTTAGGCGACCTAGCCCATATGATTTTCTCAGAAGAAAAACAAACACAACAAAAGAGTAACATGACAAAATTAATCAATCAACAAGGAATAGATGGAATCGGATTTCAAGGTAATTATAAAAGATAATTGCGGAATGGAATTGAGAAGAACGGAACTTGCAGCAAGATCTCCAACGGTCTGTGCATCCTTGACTGTCCTGACGATAGCTCGCCCTGTTGGTTTTCTCCAGCCTGATGCTGATACTGCACAAATCTCTGCTACTGATGCTGCATGAATCGCTGCTGCTGAAAGAAACCGGAAATGAAGGGAAAAGTCTTGGTACAGACGGAGGTGCACCTCCAATGTAGCAGAAACGCCAACCTAAGTCGGCACAACAGAAGCTGCGGTCTCGAGGCCCTAATGAACAGGACGAGAGGTGGCCAGCCTCTCGATAGTATCCCCCGAACCGAAACGATGAGATCGTGTCTTCATAACCATCATGAAGACAGATCAAAATAAGAAGCAATTTCTGAGAATGAAGCGAAAATTCAAAGGAGAACAGTTTATATTCAAGGGAAGTCAATAAGCAACAATTTTAGACAAAAGGAATCGGATTAAAAGTTTTTCCTAATGTGATTGAGTACCTCCAAAAATATCCTAATCCTACTGCAGGCTGTAGTGATACTCTAGTTCGAATAACACTACATAAACTCAACCTGCATGGGCCACCACTAAAAATGTGTCACGACCCGCACCCACTGTGAGGGTACGAGAACGTAACAACGCCCAGCCTACGTCGCAGTGTCTGTAATGCCTATGGTTCGTATTACGTATTTGGAATACGTGTACGCATTTTATCTTGTATTGCTTAATTCTTGGCTTAGCTTTTCCTTCTTGGCTCGGTTTATTCTTGGCCCGGGGTTGGCTTGGTTCGGTTGGGATTGTTTTTGGTTCATCATGAACCATGGATGAACCCCCTACCTACCACATTTGGTATTTATTACCATTCTTCTTTCTCTCTCTTTATTACTCTTCTTCTTTTTCCATTTACTACTTCACCTACCAGAGAGAGAGAGAGAGAGAGAGAGGTCTAGGCAAGTACAACTTTCTTTATGGAGGAACTCAAATTTTATTGCTTCATTTTCTTCCTTACAGCATTTTAACTAACTTTAGTACTTGACATTTTCACTTTCCATGGCTAGATTCTTGTAGATCTAAGTCTATTTTATTTTCGGAATTCTTGAGTTTTGATCTACTTAATCTTGTTATTTCCGATTTTTGATGGTTCCATGCTGTAGAGCATTTTATTCTACCCCATTTTGACCTATGGAAGTTCGAATTTGGACTCCGGATGAAGGTTCTATGCAGCTTGGTGGCCATGGCTCCTTGGTGTTCTTCTTCTCGGAAATTTGGAGAAGAAGAACAGTACTTGACTTGACCGCATGAACATTTCATGCGGCAAGTGTTCTCCCAGCCGCATGGACTTTTCCCCACTTAGCCGCATATGCGTCCTTGCCTCTCCTGGCTGCATGAACTTGTACTCCTTACTAGCCGCATGAGCCCTTGAACTGACCCGGCCGTATGAGCTCCTAACCGAGCCGCATGCACCCCCTTCATATCCTGGCCGCATAGGCGTATAACCTGTCTGGCCGCATAAGGCCTTGCTCCCGAGCCGTATATGCATCAGCACACTTGGCCGCATGAGGCTGAGTCCATTATCAGCCGCATATGCACCCTTCACTCCCAGCCGCATAAGCAGCCACGTTGACCCAGCCGCATGGGCTTCTACTAAGCCGCATGCGCCTCCTTCTATACCCCGCCGGCCGCAGGGACTTTCTTCCCGTCAACCGCATGCGCCTGACCCTATTAGCCGCATGGGTTGTTCTCTTTCCAGCCGCATGAGATCATTCCTGGCCGCATATGCTTGAGCCGCATGGTTCTCCAATAGCCCTGTGTACTATTATTTATTATTATTTGCCCATGTCTTGTAACTCCTATGGTATATTTTTATGCCCATTTTATATCCTTACGCATTTTGTCCTGAACTTGATAATCACGATTTGATTTATATGATTGAAATGACAATTGTACATGACATGGTATGGCAATTAAACCTGACATGACTTGATAGTGGCCCGTCGTGGCGCACTCTTGACCAGTAAACTTGACATGATAAATCTGGCATGATATATCTGATAAGCCGTTGCGATGGCTACCTGACATGACATGACCTGTATAAATAACCTGGACACCGTGGGCGATTGTGCTTGTACAAATAATCCAGTCCTGTCTTGCATCATGTCTAGGAAGGGACTCCTAAGTACCACGGTCAGGAGTACCTATTGAAATGGACTAAGGCTAATAACTAGATTAATACACAAGTCATAAAGAAATCTTCCAGCTACAGGCAATCCCGTTACCTGGGCACGTCTTGGGATCTGTAGCCTGCCGTCGAGTAGGACATATTTTCAGCACACTGTCATGTGTTGCACCCTTCAAGCTACCTAAGGGTACATTCGTTTCCTGGACGATGTACCCACCTGAATTCAACTCTAATTCTTTTAACCCGGGTAACCTGGATGGACTGTAGGGCTTGTGGCTGTGGAAGATTCTCACTGCATCTTGCTAGTAACTAGGCCTGTGATAACCCTAGTTAGTTAAAGTATCAAGCCGTAGTTCTTGATTGGCCGTGAAATGATTGGATGGAGTCTAACCAGTCTAGTCTTGTCCTGATTAGGTTACTGCATGACCGAAATGCCTGTGTTTATTTTACCGATAAATGGTGAAAATCCAAGTTCTGTTCAGACGAAGGGTTACAACCCCGGTCCTTGTTTGGTTTACGGGTTGTAACCTGGCTATCTGAATAGTCCCATGGTTATCTCATCATATATCACTCTGTTATGTTTTTCTTTCTTAACTCCTGTCTTAATTATTACCTTATTATTATTCTGTGCTAATTGCTGGTTTTAGTTCCTAAGTGAAGCTTCCTTTGTGGCACTTGCTCTTTCTGGGGTCTGACCCAGCTGGTTTTGTATGGCCAGATTTTGGAGCAGCTCCCGAGGATCTACCGACTTTCCAGCCCGATGGTGAACACCAGACGTAACCAGGGCAACGAGTGGGTTTATTTTTGATCTCCCACTCTATTGTAAAAATTATTCTTTTGAGGCGTTTAGCCGACGAGCACCTGTTTAGCTCGATTGCACTTACTTACTGTCTGCCTACGGGCTGTAACATGATTGACAGATCCTAGGGTTGATCATGTATGACTAAACTCTTGCTAGTCCTAACATTTTGTAATGACTAGCTTCATGATCAGCTGAATATGTAATATTTGGGACGCCTTATTATTGTATATTTAATGATCATACATCTTGTAACATTTACTTACTTGCTTGTGATTGAGACATTAGGCTTGCTCATAACCTTAAGAGACTGTTGGCTTGTAGTAAACCCTCATGTATCTAGACAGCCATGACCGTATAGCGAGATGGAATCCATTTCAATATACGTAGCTGGCTATGTCTGCTCCCACTCTCCAGTATTCTGGTTCTGGGCGTGACATGGTTTAAGTGGTGGCCCATGCAGGTCTTGTATATCAAGATATGTGAGGGTTTACCGAATAGATGTCTCAATCAGTATTTGTCCTTGAACTCTGCTCGTATCCTCTGAATCCCTGGATTCTTGTCCTGATCACATGCTTGTATCGTTGATCTATTCTGGTCCTTCTTTAATGTTCCCTATGTCGTCTTCTTCAGCGGCATTGTTCCTGGACCTGCCGGTCAGCAAGGTGGAGCACCTCCCGTAGATCAGCAGCAACCCGGGGATCAAGCCCAGCATTCTGGAGTAGCCTCCAGAGTCGTGTCTTCTGACGGAGAGCCACCAGTCCATCCAGTTCAGCCTGCGGAGCCCGATGATGGCACTTTGGTAGGTCTCGTCATGACCTTGATAGCTTCCCAAGATCGTCATGGAGATGCCTTGCACCAGGCAGCGACGGATGCTCTGACCAGAGGAGGTCATCAGGGTAACAGCGCGTCCAACAGCTTCAAGCGCTTGAACCCTCCCTTCTTCGACGGTAGTGAAGATGCTATCGCTGCAGATGCTTGGCTTCAGGATACTGAAGTGATTCTCAAAGCAGCCAGGACCCCTGAGAATGAGAAGGTGGCCATGGTACGCCTGCAGTTGTTGGATCTTTTCCGTAGCTGGTGGGCGGCGCAGGCCGTTGGATTAGTGGCACCCATTGCTTGAGCAGTATTCCGAGAGAGATTCCAGACCAAGTATTTCGATGCTGTAGCTCGGTACGATCTACAGACGAGGTTCACCAATCTGAAGCAGATGGGCAGGACGGTCAATGGATATGCGGCCGAGTTTTCGAGACTCAGTCAGTTTTCTTCCACCTTGGTGGCAACCGAGTATGATAGAGCCCAGCGATTCCAGCAAGGGCTTCACTTGGAGATTCTATTGGCGGTTGAGCAGTTTGAGCATCAGACTTTTGATGCGGTCTTGAGAGCAGCTAGGAGGCATGAGTACACCTCCCATAGGATTGTGGATAGGGCCGGAGGTCAGAAGAGATCCCACGGCCAGATGAATCAGTCTTCAGCCCCAGCCCCGGCAGCCAGGGCTTTGACTATTGGAGCTCCGAGGCGGGCGGCCTCAGTAACGTCGGTTCAGCATTCCACCCCGACGTACCCTCAGCAGCAGAAGCAGAAGCAGTCTTCCGCAATGGGATGTTCTCATTGTGGAAAGCCGGGCCATATAGTGGCAGAGTGTCACAGGGCACAGGGATTGTGTCTGGCTTGTGGAGCAGCAGACCATAGGGTTGGATCCTGTCCAAATAGGGGTGGTTCATCATCGTCCAACCTTTCTAGCTCTTCGGTGAGAGGACCAGCTCCGGTTCAGTAGCAGCAGTATCCATTGCCGAGGCCCTTGCCGCCTCAGTCCCAGGTATTCCAGCAGCAGAACCCCCAGCAGTATGCACAAGCCCAAGCCCAGAGTCAGAATAGGCAGCGAGGATTTCAACAGAGGGGACCAGCACCCCGAGGGCATGGTCATGCTATGGTGATGACCGCAAAGGAAGGATTAGCACCCGGAGAGGTAGTGGCAGGTACTATTCTCGTCAACTCCTTTCCAGCTTCAGCTTTATTTGATTCTGGTGCATCGCATTCTTTCATGTCTGCACGATTCGCGACACGGGTAGGATTGGAGCCCGAGTCATTATCAGTAAGGCTCAATATACTTACTGGTAACGGACTTGTGGGAGTCGATAGGGTATTTTCTTCGTGTCGGATCATAGTTAGCGGTAAGGAATTTTCTGCTAGATTGATAGAGTTCCCGATGGCCGATTATGATATGGTCATAGGGATGGATTGGTTGAGGAACCAGTATGCTAGAATAGACTGCCATATTGGTAGGGTTGTTTTTAGCATTCCAAGCGAGCCAGAGTTTTCCTTTTCCCGAGGCGCAGTTGAGCCTTCTTCTCCAGTGTTGCGGATGGCAGTAGCAGCAGTGCAGTTGCCTCGGATAGTTGAAGAGTTTCCAGATGTTTTCCTAGAAGAGCTTCCAGGTATGCCTCCAGAGCGGGAGATCGAGTTCATCATAGACTTGATTCCCGGGACAGCCCCAGTGTCAGAGAGAGTCTACAGGATGGTACCTTCAGAGTTGGAGATCTTGTACAAGATGATTGAAGAACTTCGAGCCAAGGGATTCATTCGTGCTAGTGGATCGCCT
This sequence comes from Iris pallida, assembly GCA_029216955.1. NCBI lineage: Eukaryota > Viridiplantae > Streptophyta > Magnoliopsida > Asparagales > Iridaceae > Iris > Iris pallida. The sequence continues at coordinate 7,609,475 of JANAVB010000197.1, forward strand.
TTGGGAGCCCCGATGCTTCTTGTAAAAAAGAAGGATGGTACTTCCAGGTTATGTATTGATTATCGTACCTTGAACTCAGTGACAATCAAGAACAAATATCCTCTCCCAAGGATAGATGACTTGTTTGATCAGCTCAAAGGGGCAACAGTATTCTCGAAGATAGACTTGCGCTCAAGATATCATCAGATCAGAGTCAGAGAGCAGGACATCCTGAAGACAGCTTTTAGATCGAGATATGGGCATTGAAAGTTCCTAGTGATGCCCTTTGGAGCGACCAATGCGCCGGCTGTATTCATGGATCTCATGAATCACATCTTCATGCCCTACTTGGATCAATTTGTGATTGTGTTCTTGGATGACATCCTAGTCTATAGCAGGAGCGAAGCGGAGCATGAGCAGCATCTCCGTGTGGTTCTTCAGATTCTCAGATAGTACCAGTTGTATGCCAAGTTTAGTAAATGAGAGTTTTAGCTTGATCGCATTTCGTACTTGGGTCACATCAACACCAGAGGAGGAGTAGAAGTGGATCTCCAGAAGATTGTGGCCATTGAGTCATGGCCAGTGCCCAGCACAGTTGTAGAAGTTCGTAGTTTTCTTGGATTGACTGGCTATTACCGGCAATTTGTTTCAGACTTTGCTCGGATATCAGCGCCATTGACGCAGTTAACCCGCAAGGATGCGCAGTTTGCTTGGACAGCAGAGTGTCAGAGTTCTTTTGAGAAGTTGAAGCGAGGATTGATAACAGCTCCTATTCTTACGCTTTCCAATGGAACCGGAGGATTCTCAGTGTATTGTGATGCTTCAGGCAGAGGATTAGGTTGTGTTCTGATGCAGTATGGGAAGGTAATAGCTTATGTGTCACGACAACTCCGTGATCATGAGAGGAATTACCCAACCCATGACTTGGAGCTGGCAGCAGTAGTGTTTGCACTTAAGTTATGGAGGCACTATTTGTATGGAGATAGGGTAGAGATTTTCACCGACCACAAGAGCCTGAAGTATATTTTCACCCAGAAAGATCTTAACATGCGTCAGAGGAGATGGCTGGAGCTGCTTATGGATTATGATGTCAACCTGCAGTATCATCCTAGGAAGGCCAACGTTGTAGCAGATGCATTGAGCAGGAGAGCCGGGGTTTATTTTCTAACAGCGCAACCATAGCTGTTAGCAGATCTTCAGAAGATGGGTATTGAAGTTGTTCTCCCTTCCAGTGTAGCATTGATGGCCAGCATGCAAGTTCAGTCCACTATAGTCGAGAGGATCCGGATGGCGCAGTCAGTAGATTCCAAGCTTCAGCGACTCAGAACAGAGTGTGAGGCAGGACAAATACCAGAGTTATGCATTCATGAGGATGGTACACTTCGACATGGTAAGCGTCTTTGTGTACCCAGCGGAGATATCAGACAGGAGATCATGGCAGAGGCTCACAGTTCACAGTATTCCATTCATCCTGGTGGTACGAAGATGTACCGTAATATCCAGCAACATTTTGGTAGAATGGCATGAAGCGGGAGATAGCCCGGTTTATTTCTTGGTGTTTGGTTTGTCAGCAAGTTAAGGCTGAACATCAAAGACCGACTGGACTTCTTCAGCCCTTGCCGATTCCAGAATGGAAGTGGGAATATGTGACCATAGATTTTGTGACTGGATTACCTAGATCCCCAGCTGGTAGAGATGTTATCTGGGTTATTGTTGATCGGCTCACGAAGGTGGCTCACTTTCTTCCATTTAGAGTTGGTCAGTCGACGGCTCAGCTAGCGGAGATGTATCTCAGGCAGATCTTCAGATTGTACGGTATTCCAGTCAGTATCACCTCGGACCGGGATTCAAGATTTATGTCATACTTTTGGCGTAGCTTGCAAGAGAGTTTGGGGACTCATCTCCAGTTCAGTTCAGCCTATCACCCGCAGACAGATGGCCAGTCGGAGCGCACGATCCAGACACTTGAAGATATACTGCGGTCATGTACACTTGACTTCGGAGGGTCGTGGGAAGATCACTTGCACCTGGTGGAGTTCTCGTACAACAATAGCTTCCAGGACAATATCCAGATGGCACCGTTCGAGGCACTGTATGGCAGGAAGTGCCGATCCCCGCTAGCATGGGACGATGTCGGAGAGAGGCAGATGCTCGGTCCAGAAATGATTGCCCAGACAGTTGAAGTGGTTAGAAGAGTCAGGGATCATCTTCGAGTTGCCCAAGATCGCCAGCGCCATTGGGCCGATTCTCATCGGCGCCCTCTCGAGTTTTCTGTCGGTGACCATGTATTCCTGAGGATTTCGCCTAATCGTGGCGTCATTCGTTTCGGCGCACGAGGAAAGCTTAGTCCTAGGTATATAGGGCCATTTGACATTCTGGAGCGAGTAGAAGATGTGTCATATTGTCTCGCTCTTCCGTCGTCGCTAAGCGAGGTGCATGACGTGTTCCATGTATCCCAATTATGACGGTATATCTCGGACCCGAGCCACATCCTAGATCATTCGGAATTGGTTGTTGGTACCAACCTTTCGTATGAGGAGAGGCCTGTGTCTATATTGGACCGAAGAGAGAAGACACTCAAGAACAAGACTATTAAGTTAGTCCGAGTTGCTTGGGGTCATCACTCTTTGGGTGAGTCAACGTGGGAGCGTGAGGACGATATCCGATCGCGGTATCCCGACTTGTTTGACTCGTGAGGTATAATGTCTTCCTTATGCCTCATGCCTTCGATTCCTTGCTTGAATGAGTGATTGATTGTCTAGTATAGCTTGCTTGTTATTAGTATAGCTTGTCATTGCTCCTCTAGCCTCTTGATTAAATTCTGAGGACGGAATTCTTTTAAGGTGGGTAGAGTTGTAATGTATGTGGTTCGTATTACGTATTTGGAATACGTGTACGTATTTTATCTTGTATTGCTTAATTCCTGGCTTAGCTTTTTCTTCTTGGCTCGGTTTATTCTTGGCCCGGGGTTGGCTTGGTTCGGTTGGGATTGCTTTTGGTTCATCATGAACCATGGATGAACCCCCTACCTACCACCACCTTTGGTATTTATTACCATTCATCTTTCTCTCTCTTCATTACTCTTCTTCTTCTTCCTTTTACTACTTCACCTACCAGAGAGAGAGAGAGAGAGGTCTAGGTAAGTACAACTTGCTTCATGGAGGAACTCAAATTTTATTGCTTTATTTTCTTCCTTACAGCATTTTAACTAACTTTAGTACTTGGCATTTTCACTTTCTATGGCTAGATTCTTGTAGATCTAAGTCTATTTTATTTTTGGGATTCTTGAGTTTTGATCTACTTAATCTTGTTATTTTCGAGTTTTGATGGTTCCATGTTGTAGAGCATTTCATTATGCCCCATTTTGACCTATGGAAGTTCGGATTTGGACTCCGGATGAAGGTTCTATGCAGCTTGGTGGCTATGGCTCCTTGGTGTTCTTCTTCTCAGAAATTTGGGGAAGAAGAACAGTACTTGACTTGACCGCATGTACATTTCATGCGGCAAGTGTTCTCCCAGCCGCATGGACTTTTCTCCACTTAGCCGCATATGCGCCCTTGCCTCTCCTGGCCGCATGAACTTGTACTCCTTACTAGCCGCATGAGCCCTTGAACTGACCTGGCCGTATGAGCTCCTAACCGAGCCGCATGTACCCCCTTCATATCCTGGCCGCATAGGCGTATAACCTGTCTGGCCGCATAAGGCCTTGCTCCCGAGCCGCATATGCATCAGCACCCTTGGCCGCATGAGGCTGAGTCCATTACCAGCCGCATATGCACCCTTCACTCCCATCCGCATAAGCAGCCACGTTGACCCAGCCGCATAGGCTTCTGCTAAGCCGCATGCGCCTCCTTCTATACCCCGCCGGTCGCATGGACTTTCTTCCCGTCAACCGCATGCGCCTGACCCTATTAGCCGTATGGGATGTTCTCTTTCCAGCCGCATGAGATCATTCCTGACCGCATATGCTTGAGCCGCATGGTTCTCCAATAGCCCTGTGTACTATTATTTATTATTATTTGCCCATGTCTTGTAACTCCTATGGTATATTTTTATGCCCATTTTATATCCTTACGCCTTTTGTCCTGAACTTGATAATCACGATTTGATTGACCTGATTGAAATGACAATTGTACATGACATGGTGTGGCAAGTAAATCTGACATGACCTGATAGTGGCCCGTCGTGGCGCACTCTTGACCAGTACACTTGACATGATAAACCTGGCATGATATATCTGATAAACCGTTGCGACGGCTACCTGACATGACATGACCTGTATAAATAACCTGGACACCGTGGGCGATTGTGCTTGTACAAATAATCTAGTCCTGTCTTGCATCATGTCTAGGAGGGGACTCCTGAGTACCACGGTCAAGAGTACCTATTGAAATGGACTAAGGCTAATAACTAGATTAATACACTAGTCATAAAGAGATCTCCCAGCTACAGGCAATCCCGTTACCTGGGCACGCCTTGGGATCTGCAGCCTGCCGTCGAGTAGGGCACATTTCCAGCACACTGTCATGTGTTGCACCCTTCAAGCTACATAAGGGTACATTCGTTTCCTGGACGATGTACCCACCTGAATTCAACTCTAATTCTTTTAACCCGGGTAACCTGGATGGACTGCAGGGCTTGTGGCTGTGGAAGATTCTCACTGCATCTTGCTAGTAACTAGGCCTGTGATAACCCTAGTTAGTTAAAGTATCAAGCCGTAGTTCTTGCTTGGCCGTAAAATGATTGGATGGAGTCTAACCAGTCTAGTCTTGTCCTGATTAGGTTACTGCATGACCGGAATGCCTGTGTTTATTTTACCGATAAATGGTGAGAATCCAAGTTCTGTTCAGACGAAGGGTTATAACCCCGGTCCTTGTTTGGTTTACGGGTTGTAACCTGGCTATCTGAATAGTCCCATGGTTATCTCATCATATATCACCCTGTTATATTTTTTTTCTTAACTCCTGTCTTAATTATTACCTTATTGTTATTTTGTGCTAATTGCTGGTTTTAGTTCCTAAGTGAAGCTTCCTTTGTGGCACTTGCTCTTTCTGGGGTCTGACCCAGCTGGTTTTGTATGGCCAGATTTCGGAGCAGCTTCCGAGGATCTACCGACTTTCCAGCCCGATGGTGAACACCAGACGTAACCAGGACAACGAGTGGATTTATTTTTGATCTCCTACTCTATTGTAAAAATTATTCTTTTGAGGCGTTTAGCCGACGAGCACCTGTTTAGCCCGATTGTACTTACTTACTGTCTGTCTACGGGCTGTAACATGATTGACAGATCCTAGGGTTGATCATGTATGACTAAACTCTTGCTAGTCCTAACATTTTGTAATGACTAGCTTCATGATCAGCTGAATATGTAATATTTGGGATGCCTTATTATTGTATATTTAATGATCATACATCTTGTAACATTTACTTACTTGCTTGTGATTGAGACATTAGGCTTGCTCATGACCATAAGAGACTGTTGGCTTGTAGTAAACCCTCATGTATCTAGACAGCCGTGACCGTATAGCGAGATGGAATCCATTTCAATATACGTAGCTGGCTATGTCTGCCTCCGCTCTCCAGTATTCTGGTTCTGGGGCGTGACAGTGTCGGCGGCAGAACGCTGTCCTAGGTCTACAATCAACTAGCAATATATCTCTAAACAGTTTATACTCCCTGAATGGGGGTGACATAGCAGTAAAACTCAATCACAACTAAGGAAGAGATAGCACGATATGAAATAGAACTCAAAGAAACAAATAGATGAAAAAGTAGTCTAAGATAATCCCAGCAATATCCAGAAGTACATGGTCTCAGATACAGAATGAAAGAATATATACAACTATGAACTCCAAATATAGTCTAGCTAAAACATGTCTCAAGACTGCATAAAGTAAGATAAGCCTAACTAATCTAATCTAGGCAATTGGGGTGATATCCTCAGCTAGAGCTGGGTCCTCCTGAGGGTCCAGCTCGCAGGTGTCATCTAAGGCTGCCCCGTAGTAGGTATCCAGGCAGGCCTCCTCCTCGTCCTCTGTAATATTTTCAACATGTCCAGTCAGGACATGAGCGAGTACAGTACATCTCAACAGTTCATAGCAGGTTAGAAAATATAATCATGCAGTAAAGTAAGATACATGTGCTGAAGAATACAGTATGTAAACAGAGAGAAAGAACTGTAATAGAAATATCTACTATAAGTAAGGAACTAACAGTGGCTAGTGAGTCAGAGTACAGGATAGCACATGTGAACGGGACAGATTTGTACATGATCTACACTAAAGAGTTGTACATAATCTACACTACTATAGAATTGTTCACATGACTACTCGCACTCCCCCGTTCCCTAATTAATACACAAGGATCTAAGCAGGTTATGTTATTGTACATGATATCACATGGGGCCCTTGAAAGGGTGCACATGATAGTATATATGAAGGCTCTGTGAACATGAGAGTACATGGTTCACAAGAGTGTACATGTATGGTGAAAGCACAGGAGTACATGATGAAAGTGAAACGCACATGACATAATGTACCCGATGCTCCCGAGGGGGATAACATCGCATGAAGAGATCCGTATAGTACTAATCCGTGATAATGTCGTGACAGCACAAGTAAAGTAATTTAATGCAGGAAATAATTCTAAGCAGGATATGAAATGATCAGAGAATGTACTCGCCTGGTATCTGAGTGTCCATTATGAAAGTACTGTCCGAGGAGTGGTGTCTGGCTCCTAATCAGAACAGCACAAGTCACAACAAGTCCAAAATGGTATAATAAAGTTCTACTATGCATTCTACATGATTCTAGGTCAATCTAGGCCAAAGTCAACTCTTGGTCAACTCTGGTCAACTCTAGAAGTCAAATTAGGTCAACCAAGTCTAAATAGCCTATTCTAGGCCTAACTAGACCATACTAGTCTAAACAAGGCTAAACTAGCCTATGCTAGCATACCAAGTCCTTACAACCTATATAACACAAGTCAACCAACTTCACACAACTTATATAACATCTAGGCCTACACATGGAAATCACATAGTAAATATATATAGTGAATACACAAGTGTATATATATGAGACATATACATATACTTGTATAACCTATACATCCAATGTAGGTGTCTATACTAGATACCCAAATTTACACAACTATATTATTTACATACACATTACATTATATATATTCACTACCCAAAAGCATATATGTACATTAGGAACTATATATATAGGGAGAGAGTAATGTGTAGGTGAAGGTGAGAGTGGGTGAATGAGGAATGTGAAACATGTGTGTATGCAATTACTTGTGTGTGTGTGTGATGGAGTGAACAATACAATGTGTATGTGTGTGTACTTGCTTGTGTGTAGAGAGTGTAACAATGTATGGCCATGTGTGTGTATGGTGTGGACTGAAACATGACAGGAATAGGAATAGATTGTGCATGTGAATGTGTGTAGGGTGAGTGATAGGCTCAGATTTAGTTAACAGGAAAAATCAGTTTAGAAACCCCTGTTCTCAGGTTTTGAAACAGCAAAAGAATTCATGAATCCCAGATTCCTAATATCATACAACTCAATTATACACATTGCAATATCAAAATCAATTGACAGTTACCAATTTGATTCAATCCAAGTTCATAAATCAACAGTGAAATCTGAAACAGTTATTGGAAATCACATAAGCAGCCCAAACCTATTCTCAGATTTACATGCAAAAGAGTGTAAATTCATTTATAAACTAATTCTGGGTTCAAATCAAACCTATCAACACAGGAATAGGAAGAAGAACAACTCAAAGTTATAACTGAGTTCAGATCAATTTTTATACTGCCATATGCCAAATTTGAATTCAAAAGCCCACCAAACACCACACAAACTTAACCACAAATAGGTCACATAGAGAGGAACATGCTTAGAATCTAAAACCCAGCATTAATCATCATTTCAGAGGCTAAAATCAACAGGCAAAATCATATATGAAATCTGGACAAAAACTGGAAACTGAACATAAACTCAAAAATTTCTAACTTGACAAAACTCATTGAAAACATACTAAAATAACAATTGAAAGGTTGGTAAATGAAAAACCCCATGTGCACAAGCCCCACAAATCACTTCGTGTCACCCAAGGCCGGACACGGCGTGTCCAAAGCAAAAAACTCCCAAAACAGTCACACAGTGCACTGTCCAGTGCACCGTCTCGTGCACACGTGCACTTGTGTCGTGTGCACGACACAGGACACTACTGTGTCTCGTGGTCATGTCAGTAGGTACATCTAGTGTCCAGCTAAAAGTGTGATAGCCTGAATTAGGTCCTACCGTGTCGTGTCCGATGCTACAATGTCGTATCAGTGGCTAGATTGCTCGTGTGCACTGCACAGGCAATCCCCCATGCGAAGACGATTTCTCTCAAACCAGGGCACGAGACCCAAGGAGATTTGGGGAGCTTGATGACAGGAGGTGCCCCAAGCATCCCACAAAATCTTGTGTCCAATCATCCAGTGTCGTGTCCGCTACAGGCCCCGAGTAGCAGGGGATCCCTGTAGCGTGCGCGCGCGGGTGTGCGACGCGTGTCCAAGCCGTGAATCCGACACAACACGACACCAATACTACCACATAAGGATAGGAATCAATAAGCAAGATTAAAACTAAATTTCCTATTTAAAAACATTGCACAAACGAGATCGAAATGCCCTTTGAGGTATTTCATCAAACACTCAACCCACGCTCTGATACGTGTCCAGAACGGACACGAAACCCATGATACCCGACACGAAACCTATACAGACACTTAGGGGACTCCTAGGGCTTCCTAATCATGAACAGAAATTGAAATTTTATGGAGATTTGAGAGAGTTACCTAAGCTTGAACTTTCAAGAAAAACCCATCTTTGTGAGCTCCTCTCTTGATATCCCAATCCAATCAAAACAACCTCAAACTGAGATGAAACCTTAGCAACGGTAAGAATAGGTATATTAGGACCTAATGGAATAAATTAGAAAGAAAAAGGAAGAGAAAAGGAGTTCTAGGGATTAAAATACCATAGGAAACTAACCTTTCTAAAACTTGAGCCTTCCTAAGAAAGAGGCAACCCTAGATTTTAGGAGGGTATAAATATGGTGGTGATCCCAATGTAGATAGGTGGCCGACCAAGTCAAGTAGGGTTAGGGTTTGCTAATTTTTGGGCTTTGGGCCAAGTTACATATGCTATGGTTAAGTTGTTTTATTAATTGGTTCAAACCATAAGTCATGACTTATGACTTATCTAATTCTATGACTAACTTGAGTCTAACGACCAAACTATGGATTAACTTAGGTTAGACTAGAGTCACATAATCTAACCAAGTCCATACTAACTAGGGTTAGCTTCTAGGTTGGTCCACAAGGGTCAACACTAGTCAAAGTCAACCTAGTCCAAACAATTCCAAAATAATTCCTAAAAATTCCCATAAATTCAAATAAATTCTAATAAATTTAAATTACCCCAAAAATGACAAAAATACCCTCATATGGAAAACTGGGTGTTACAGGACTTGCTATGGAGGAAAACCTTCAAATTGAAGAGAAATCATATTGGTTGTGACCGTATACTCATCGTTGGTTAAAGCGATGGCATTGGCATTTATCAGCTCCTGGATTTTCTTCTTCAAGACATAACAAGCCTTGGTAGGATGATTTATGTATCTGTGATAGATACAATACTTGGGATTGTCGGTCAGATTCACCTCATTAGGTCTTTTCGGCTCTGGAATATGGAGTTTGTCACTCTTTACCAGAATTGGAATATCCCTGGGATATTACTGTCATCGAAAGAGTATTCTTCTTTTGGCTTGGAAGACTCTTGATTATTCGGCATGATTTTGGATTTTGAAAGATTAACCACTAAGATTTCCTTCCCTTTTCCATTACGATTGCCGGAATTATTACCTGAAGAGTTTTTCTTCCCTTTGTCCTCTGAGGCAAAGATCATCCCGTGTTCACGAGCCAACCAACCATTGGTCTCGGCTGAAACTGTTGCTATGATAAATGAGGCCCAATCTGTGAATTGGGAACCCGTAAAGACAGCAATAGATGGTCGCAGATTCATCTTGTACGTATCGATCAGTGCTGAATCTGGCATGCCTGGAGGCATTTTTAAGGTAGCCTGTCGGAAGTGTTCTATAAACGTCTGAGTATCTTCTTTCTCCTTTTGCTTGATTTCTATTAGGGAGGACATATTCATGTCCATTCCTCCTTCATAGAAACGGGAGAGAAACATTGCTTTAAATTCGTCAAAAGACGATATGCAATTATCGGGTAGACTACGATACCAGTCATAAGCTGAACCCGTTAAGCATCCGATAAAAACCCGGGTAAGAAGAGCATCATTCTTCTGCAAATGTACAGTCGTAATATCAAAATAATTGATATATTGACTGGGAGAAGCTTTTCCATCAAATAACACCATGGATTGTGGCTTGAATTTTGGAGAAAAGGGTACATCATTCCAATGAGGAGGATAAGGTTGCTTAATCCCTAATCTTTGGAGTTGATCCTTGTGCTTTAGAACTTCAAACTGTGCTTTTAGCTCTTGCACTGCTTGAATAGCTTCGCTAGTTTGGGGAAGCATATTCGATTGAATAGTTGTTGGATGTACCGTGACCCCCACCGGAGGTGGTACATCTTCAGGAATAATAGGATCTGGAGATACAGAATTTTGATTGATAGCAGGCTCCTGACTAAGATTATTCAAGGGTATATCAATTCCTTGACTATCTTGAGTTTGTGCTGCTACCTGCACCGGAGTTATCACTGCTGGCTGAGCAGTTTGCTGAGTCATTATTATTTGATGCATACTTTGCATCATAACAAGCATGTCCTTCAGCGACTGCTCAACTGCAGAGAGACGTTGTTCTGTATTAGCAGTTGACGTCTCTGGTTCATCTCCAATAGCATAAGATTCAACCTCCCTTGAACATACAGAGGGATTAGTATAAAGGTATGAATCAACACTATCAATTTTAGACTCCAAAGACTAGGTACCCCCAGCCTCTGAATCTGAAGTTTGCAACTGTCTTTGACTTCTCAAACGGGTATTCTGATATACTCCTTCGAAATTATCAAGAAGTAGATTAAACTGTTGTTGACCAGGAGTCTGGGACGAATTGCGTCTTGGACGTCGTCCTCTATTGGTATGAGATGCCATGTTGACTGATGCATATGACAACTCTTGTTCTTGGTCATCAACTGATTGCTGAGGTATATTGTAGCCTAACCGGTCGAAAACTGACCGTTTAGAAGCCGAACAGCAACACTTGATTACAATCTGGTGACATTCACGATGGTAATTTTCTTTGGGGAGTGTCACAGGAGATTTTTTGTCTTTACGCATTTGTACAAGCAGCTCGCGTAAATCAGAAGGAGTGGAAGAAGTAGTCTTCTTTATTATATTTGGGACAAAAAATCGTTTAGTCCCTTGTGTATAAAGAAGATTACTAGCTGCATTAGCAGAACCAAACTGAGCATTTTTATGCGCTTGGAGTTGCGTGCGTAAATCCTGAGATTTTTGTGCACAAAGGACTCCATCGGCATTACGCGTAATTTGAAGGTTTGGTACCTTGCGTAAAACAGTATAAGAAGGCTGTTGGTGGAAAATCGAAGTTTTACCAACAATAGAATTCATATTTTACGCTGTATGCATGTAGGAAAATTTATTTTAGATGCAGAGGCATCATTATGAATTTTATCTACTCTGTCACCGACATGAGATTTACCTTTACGCGTAGAGCGCAAAACATGAGTTCTATTGTTGGTAAAACTTCGGTTTTCTACCAACACCCTTCTTACACTGCTTTACGCAAGGTATCAAACCTTCAAATTACGCGTAATACCGATGGAGTCCTTTGTGCACAAAAATATCAGGATTTACGCACGCAACTCCAGGCGCGTAAAAACATTCAGTTTGGTTCTGCTAATGCAGCTAGTAATCTTCTTTATACACAAGGGACTAAACGATTTTCTGTCCCAAATATAATAAAGAAGACTACTTCTTCCACTCCTTCTGATTTACGCGAGCTCCATTTTGTTTCACTTAACAAAATGCCTAAAAATTGGCTTTTGAAAGAAAACTAGAAAAAGTACAAAAAGTACAAATTATTCTGGAAAGTATTGCTATGAAAGTCTGATCTGAGAGCGATCACTTTGTTTCTTGGACCATACGATGATGATGAAGAAAACTGTTTGAAGAAGACGAACAATCGGAAGAACTAAGTCACCGAAAAGGTATCGAGCAACGACACTGATGGCACAATCGAATGCTTTCTTGCTTTGCATCACCCTGTTCTTGAGAAAAAAGTTGAAGAAATACTTCTGGGAATATCACTCTGAAAGTATGAGTTTTCTCAGAATCTCGTCTCTTGTCTCTCTATTGATCTCTTCATGATGTCTGTGTTAAAATAAGTCTATTTATAGACTTGACCCTTTGTGCGTAAAAAGCAACAAAATCGGGTCTCTACGCGAGTAACTGTCACCCACGATATAAATCATCCTCTACACACGTTGACACGTGTCCCATATAGAGTTTTGATCTCTACGTATGGTGACACGTGTCCCACTACTTCAACAAAATGGGAAGAGCACGTACACACGTTCCTCGATAAGTGTGGCATGAAAGCCATGTAAGAAAACCACGTTCTCATGTAGCCAGGAAAGCTCGGACATAAAAATGACCCAAAATATACTTCCTGCGTAAAGTAGTAGACTGGACGTAAAAAATAGCTCAGAATAGACTTCCCGCATAAAGTGGCTGAAAAGTAGCCTTGAGCGTAAAATTAGCTCAAATAAACTTTACGCCCACAAAAAGCCTTAAGCGTAAAAAATCTCAAATAGCCTTCGTGCGTAAAAGAAGCTGTCTTCTGGGCATAAAGTAGCCCATCTGCACACTAAATGACAAGCATTGGGCTTGGTGAAAAGATCTCCTCGGCTTCTGTGTACTGTTGTCAGAAAATCATTCTGTCAGATCAAATCACTCGCATTAAATGCGGCCTGACAGTCTGTCGTCCACGCGTAAAATTGAAGGATAATTCTCGCGTAAAAGCTTCTTGCTAGAGAATAGCTTGTGTAGAGTGTAGCTCACGTAGTGTCTGAGTTTGACTCAGTTTAAATTGCGTAAAGTTCTCAACTTCTTTGACTTGGTCTTTAAAGTATTTTTTTACGCTCTTACACTCACACGTTTCTATTTTCTTGCGAATTTAGGCCATGTTCGCATGGACCTCGACTATTGGACAGAACATGACATCTCGATCATCGCACCACACCAGGCGACACACAAGGGAAGACACCTTTCCTTTACTGTTTAAATTTCTGCTCAATATTATACATGTTGTGTTTATTTTCAAGTTGTTTCTTTCTAAATTATATGTAGATGCAAATTACTATATTTTATACAATTGGCTTAGAGTTAAGAGACTACCGTCAAATTTAGTGTGTCTCATTGACTTGTTACGATTGTACACGAGTTGTGAGTATCATGTAGTTGTCACTTGCGTGTTGGCTGATCATCCGTGCGCATGCGTAGGAATAACTGTCAATAGATACATGTTAGAAGACTTGACAGTTATATATTATAAACCCGTGTTGTGGAAACGACACGTGTTTGTGTGTCATGGTTACGACACACGTATAGTATCATTGGGAGGGAGGGGACAGCTACTAGCGTAGGGGCTACTTTTATTTTACACACATTTAGGAGATAGTGTCTCGGATGAGCGCTACGTGTTACCCGGCCGATAGTGTCTCGGATGAGCGCTACTTGTTGGCCACTCTTTATTACTTGCTTGAGACAGCCCCTGCGTAGAACGTTGTCATCTGAAGTGCAATCCACATAGAATGGTTAGGAACCTTTACTCATACATACTTTTCCGTTGAGCTTTTATTATTCAGTTATTGGCATGATACTATGTGTCTTGTTACGTCCCTCTGAGGACCTGGTGATCTCTCCAGGTGTGTGTTTTTGTGGTTTCTTGCAGGTGCTCTAGCTAAGGCCATTCCTTCCTTCGTGATGATTGCTATTGGACTCGTCATTGCTTCGCTCGACCAATCACTTTCTTTGTATATTTTTTCCCTATTTAAATTAGTTGGTAGTGGATTTGTCTCCGCCCAACGATTGTATACATGAAAAACTCAAAGTTGCTTTTATATTATTATTTATCTTTGTGGATGAGATTTAGTGTCTTGGCTTTCTATATTTTACAGCTTATGTATACATACGAGCCGTATATTTACTCGTATGTATACAGCTAGCATGATACGTATCTAGTCTCAAGTATTTGGGACTGGGGCGTTACACAAACAGAGGATTAGTGGTTACCTGATCGCAAGCTATCAAGCATACATTTGCAGCGTCATCTGATTGTTCGTCTTCTGAGTCGCTGGCTTCACTCTCATGCCATATGCTTGTATTTGCGTACTTTCTTGATGTAGATCTTTTCAGGTAGCCTTTGTCATATTTGCTATTTTTTCTGGTTGATAATGATATTGTTGGACAATCTTTCCTCATATGTCCTTTCTTCTTACATCCGTAGCAAATAGGATCTTCCTCGTTGTTGTTGTTGTTGCTGTCTTTTGTTCTTCTGTTGAATCTCATGAACTTCTTGAATTTTCTTAACAGAAGAGCTTGATCTTCAGAGCCAGAGTTACTGTCGTCAAAATCATCTTCGGCAGTTCTTCTATGTTGAGCCTTGAAAGCGATCGACTTCCCTGACTTTTCCTTTGGTGTAGCATCTTCAAAGTCTTGAAGTTCCAACTCGTGAGTGAGTAGCTTACCCATGAGTGTTTCCAGAGACATTATTGAGAGGTCGTTTCCTTCAATGATTGTTGTAGCCTTGAGAATCCAGTTCTTCGTGAGAGCTCGTAGAAGTTTGCGAATCTTCTCATGATTACTGTATTTCTTGCCTAATGAAGACAAAGGATTTACAATATCCAGGAATCTCGTAAACATCTGAGTAACAGATTCATTTGGCTTTATCTTGAACGCCTCGTACTCTTGAGTAAGTCTGCTGATATTTGATTCCTTGACTTGCGTCCTTCGTAGGTTACTTCGAGAAGTTTCCACACTTTATTCGATGTTGTGCAAGTAGACACCCTGTTAAACTCAGTTCTGTCTAAAGCAAAAAATAAAACGTTAATAGCACGTGCGTCAAGACTGGCTTTTTTTCTTATCATTCTCAGTATATTTATTATGGGGTTTATCAACTAAAACTCCCTCAATAGTAATACGAGGAGGCTTTTTGTAGCCATCAATAACTATAGACCATAAGTCAAAATCAAGAGATTTTAAGAAGAAACTCATCCGTGTTTTTCAATAAGTGTAGTGTGTGCCGTCAAACAGTGGAGGTCTGTTTGTGACTTGGCCTTCACTTGTGAATTTTACAATTGCCATCTGTTATACTGTGATCTATATAGCAATTAAGAATAATTGAATATAACTGCAATTTTATCTTGCTTTACCTGTATAACCCGCTCTGATACCAATTGTTGAAACGAAGTCGTAAAGCAGAATACTCTAGAGGGGGGTTGAATAGAGTAGGCAGCAGAATATTGCTAATTAAAAACTTGTTAGCAGTAAGATCACATAATTAAATCAATAATCACAAAACAATAACTGTAAAAGAAATGAGATCAGAAGGCAAACGCAAACACAGCGATGTATACTGGTTTTCCTCTTGTGAGGACTAGCCCAGTCGGAAGAACTGTAGCTTCTAGTTGAATCTACTATTGTAAAATCCCACAAGTTTTTATTCGAAGTTCTTGCAACTTCTACAGACGCGAGCTTTGATACGAAGAACTCGACCAATTTCAATTTTGAAGAGTCTTTCTTCAATCAAGCCTCTGATTATAATTTCTCTGAAATCTTCTAGACCGCACCATACCGGTAAATTGACTAGAGAATTGTAACTGGCTTAGGATTTGAAAATGAAAGCTTTTTATAACTCTTTGGAATATAAACGTAAGCTTAGAAGAGAAGAGATGAAAGTGAATTAATGATTGAAATGATAAGAATTCTTCTCTATTTATAGTTTTTCAAAGGCAGAACTCTGGCAGAATTCGGACAGAACTCTATAAAAAAATCTTGTAAAAATCCGCAACGGAAGGGAAACCAAGTTTTCAAACGTTCAAAAATCAAACGGTCACTAACCGAACTCTGGCTGAACTCGGGCCGAGTTCTGTCAGGGTTGGTCAGGATTTTTCAAAATAATTTTTTGGCTTTTTGAAATCCTTCAGAAGCTTTTGTAAATAAGGGATGTTTTTCAAAACATAGATCATTTTTTAATACGATTTTGGATAGTCTATTTGCCAGTACGACTCGGTATACAACATATTCCTAAACTCAATAAAAGTGAAAATTATATTGCATAAAGAAATACAGACTCGAGTGACAAACACAGCTTCGATCTTGAATTGAGTAGATATCCGATCTTGATCAGTGTCCAAGTGTCCAAAACGTCTTGAGTAAACATCTGAGTAGCTCCGTATATCGAGACAGAGTTTGATCAATTATTAAAATCATGTTTGACCATGACCAATGGGCCAACAGAGCTGCGGAGGAGGAGCTGTGGAGAAAGAGGGAGAGGAGAGAAGGTGGTGATAGAGAGAGAGAGAGAAAGACAACATGAGAGGTTGAAAGAATCGAGGAATCATGGTGGGGCCGCTAAGAAACAAAGGAAAACTTCACTCACAAAACAATTTTTACTCACTCTCAGAAACCAGCTTTTAAATGTTGTTTCGGAAAAAAAAAATGTAATTTTTTTTTTTTTTTGAGAAAGAGACAACCAAATACTATTTTCATCACCTGTAGCATTTATGCTCCGGAAACTGCATTTAAACGCACAACTAACCAGGTCCTTACTTATTTCCAACTTCCAAGCCACAATATTGAGATGCTTCCTCCTCTTCTTCATTTTCTTCTATATATTTTTTTTTTATTCATAATTGATGACATGGAGGTGAAGCAATTGTCAAGTGCATTATCTAGAACAAGACAACCAATCAACAATATCTTCTATAACTTTTGCCACATACGATTCACAATGTACTCGACAATTGTATTGGAAAATGATTTTTGAATACAAGTTTGTCATTCCTATGTGGCAACGATTTTTTTTTCCAAAGCCACAATAGGATAAGAGATGCTCTAAGGTAGGGATCATCATTTGACCCGAAACCCATGGGCGTCTGACAAGCCGGCCCGATCCGATGGGTCAAAGCTCGATACAATCCGATCACTAGGAAAGCTCCACCCACCGAAGTCTGGCCCGAAGCCCGCTCGATACAGCCCGTCTGAGCCGGCCCGAAAAGCCTCTTTAAGCCCGGCCCATTTGGCCGTATACGTGTCTGGATCATATATATGCATGTTTCTGCCTAATACGTTTGTAACCTATCATAACTCATTAAATTATTAT
This sequence comes from Iris pallida, assembly GCA_029216955.1. Lineage (NCBI taxonomy): Eukaryota > Viridiplantae > Streptophyta > Magnoliopsida > Asparagales > Iridaceae > Iris > Iris pallida. The sequence continues at coordinate 7,626,892 of JANAVB010000197.1, forward strand.
CCATATTTATGCCTCCTATATATCACAAGGACACCAGTATATCCATAAAATATGTAATACATCAAAGTTCAAACAAAATCAACTTATATATATATATATGATTAACATTATGGATGCACTGTACACGCATCTATATAAAGTTTATAAAGTTTATATAATTAACATTATGGAGTCAGAGATGAAGCTTTGGATATGTCTGCTCTTCTCCTACAATAGCCGACTGATCTTTTGCTCTCTATTTCCTCTTGTACACGCTTCTTAACATATTTTTTTTTTCAAGAGTCAGCACAACAGCCAGTTACCACAAACTATAATGTACAGTGTTGAAACAATTGTTCAAAGATGAGTTTAAAGATGACGACCGAAAAGATCAATTTGGACCCTTTTTTTTTTTTTTATAGACTTGACCCAAAATATTTTGACGAATTTGAACTTAATAGACAAAAATTAAATCCAACACGACCCGACCAAAAATTTTTCGAGACCAAAAAAGACCGGCCCATGCAGGACCCGAGCCCGTACTTTATGGGCCCGGATAGTCCGGCCCGATCCAATGCCGATCCCTACTCTAAGTTCTATAGTTTTTGAGTTTCTTGAACAACCCCATAAACGAAGGTAGAATCAGACCGAGCAATATCAAGATTCAGTCCTGAGATATTTTTGAACAAAATTTGTTTAGCCCGGAGCAGTTCTAGGCGGGCTTTGTGCCGGCCAATGGGCTTCTCCGAGCAGACCAATTAAATTAAAAGTTTCTTATATATGTTCACAGCTGCCAATAGGTGCGCTTCTTCAATTTTTTTTAGTTTTTTCTAAGGGTACCACACTTTTTACTTGGGAATAGCCCAAAATAGTTCAAAAAAATTACAAGTTTGCCATCCATTTTTTTACTTGGGGGCAGCCCAATTTTCTTCAGCAAGTGGGACTGCCAACTTAATGGCAGTCCTATAACTGCCAGCAAGTTGGCAATCCTCACATAAAGGAGGACTGTCCATAAAGGAGGACTGCAACCTAGCTGCAGTTTACGTAGACAAAGACACCCAAACAAAAAGCCACCGAGAAATAAAGAAAAGAAAGATTGAAGAAGAAAGAAAGGGAGTGGCGCCGCCTCGCGAAGGAGACCGTACAGTCCCGCCACCACCTCGCCTCCGCCCACCTCGCCCCCGCGCCCATGCCACCCTGCGTCACCCGCCACCACCTCGCCTCCGCCCACCCGTGCGTCTCCGTCCACCTCGCCCCCTCCCCGCCCCCGAGCCCATGCCACCCCTGCTATTGTTGCTCGCCCTCCTCCCTCTGCCCTAATTTTTGGGTTGCCCCCAAACAAATTGTGGGTGCCTCCCAGCAAAATTTCTACCTCCTTGGGCTGCCCCCAAGTAACAAATGTAGCGCCCTTAAAAAAAAAAACCTTTTCTTTTCGGTTTTTTTTAGGGGCACAACAACTTCTACTAGGGGGCAGCCCTTACTTAGGGGCAGCCCAAAAAGTGGAGATTTTACTAGGGGGCAGCCCAACCCCCCAAACTCTCATTTTCTCCCCAAACCTCATTTGCCTCTCTCTCTCCTCCAAAAGAAAAAAAGAAGAGCTCTCTCTCCCTCTCCCAAAACCCTAGTCTCTTCTCCTCCACCACTCTAATCCTAATTCCTCCACCAAATTTTTTCAAGAACACTCCTATATTCGACGAGATGACACGCAAGTCGAAGAAATCGGATTGTAGGTACGTTCTTTCCTATTTTCTTCTATAATTTTCTACATTCTATTCGAAACCCTAGAATAGTTTTAATTCTCTAAAAACTTTTGATAATTTAGGTTTAGAATGTCTTTAGGGTTTATGAATGGCATTTTCGAACACGACAAACCCACAATTTTTCTTCAAACCCTAATCCTAGAAAACGACAAACTAGCGAGTCGTTCGTCTGTCGGCCCTGAGTACAGTAGGACTGCCAAGCATGTGGCAGTCCACATGTAAACAAGGACTGCCACAGTCCTGGCAGTCCTCTTTCAATAGAGGACTGCCAGGACTGTGGCAGTCCTTGTTTACATGTGGACTGCCACATGCCAGGCAGTCCTACTGTACTCGGTTTTAGTTGTGGTCTGCGGGTGGGGGATGTAGTGCCCCGCTCCCGTTGGGGCGAAGCACTATGTAATAGGCTCGTGCCAAGTCAGACATGGTCGGGAACATAGATGGCTAGTCTGACTCGGCGACGAGTTTGGATACAAAAACCATGGCATCAATAAAATCGATTTGGACGAGTGATATGAGTACCGTTCCAACTAATGGATCGACTACTGTTGGAATAAGTCCTAGATGCGGTAGGCGGCGTCTTGGCGAAGGAACTCTAAAGGGAGCGACGCAACCCGTCTGCCGTTGGTTTTATTGGTTTTCTTGGCTTTCTGAACGTATTGTTGCGTGGATTTGATAGTGTGCTTTTGCGTCGATTTCTGAATGCGTCCTTGAGAATTTCGAAGGAAGGATTGAAGGAAGGGTTCTAATTCGATGCTCGTGCCATTGCAGGAGTTCGTGTAACTGACGCTTGACCGTCGCGAAGCGTTCTCCTACTCTCGGCGCAATCTCCTTAGGTGGGTGGTTCTTCGGCCCCTTCTTTTCTACTCCTTCCCGCCAACTAAATTCTTAAAGTTCAACGTTCAAATCGATGATGCTAACGGGATGTATGCTTGCCACTAAGATCAAGAGCTCGGGATAATATATCAACCTAGAAAAGTAAACTCTGAATCGATAGGTTCACACTAAGAAAGAGATAGACTATATTTCATGCCATGCAAAACACAACTATGAAAACCTTGGTGGCGGTACATTATGCCTCGGAGAATTTGGTGCCTACGGGATGCTAAATCAGAACGTACGGTTTCGGGGGAAAGGACCCTTGCGCGAGTAGGAATGATTATGTGATTTGATAATGGTTACGCTATGCAATTTTCTTCATACATATATAACTGTTCATACATTCGCATGGTCAAGGACGACTTGTGCACAAGGTGAGCTTTCCTCGAGACGGTACCCGGGGCCCTGGGACCGAATCGGCCTAGGAGGAAATTATGAAAATCGTGCTTCGGCGCGAGGCATTGCGAGACCTCCAGTTAGGCTCGCTACCTGGACTGGAGGGCGCGTCGCAAGGCTACGTAATCGTCCTTCTTGGTGTCGATATCACCAATGACCGCATATAGGATAGATTGCATGCTCACCTATTGTCTTGTGCAGGTGGTAAGTATCATGTATATTTTGTGCAGGAAAGGAGCACGGCCGTGGTAAGAATGCCTTTAAATGGGTTATGTTGTTATCGTTTAAAATGTGCCTTCGATATGAACTGCAACTCATATAGTTCTAAATAGAAAGATCACTTCGCATGCCTGAATCCTTAATAAGCAGTGTCGGTTTAGACGAGTGGGTTCGTCCCATCCACTAGCAAGTGTGCTAACCCCCAACTCCCCAGGTAACGAGCGTGCTGCGGGAGCTCGAGACTAAGCTGGAGCTGAAGAACGGGAGGCGGCACGAAGCTCTCCTATTTTGAAGTATTTTGATGCCCAATTCAGACCGAAGGCTTTTGTTCAAATGTATAAAGGGGCATGAATGTATGGAACGCCGAGGATTATTTCAAGGCGTAGCTTGTCGATAGCTTTCTTTTGTATTTCAAAGATGTAGCCGCAACGGCATATGTAATGTAAATATGACCTTGCACATATTTTGCAAGTTTATGAATGAAAAGCTAAGTTTCTTCCTATGCTATGTTTTCAACTTTCTGCACTGTTTAATTTCAACGCGTCGAGCCAAGAAGAAATTTCCAAGCGCACATCCCTGCCTTGTGCAAGTCTATCAAAGACTTGTACGGCATCACGTCCCGACCCGTGGGGATCGATTTATATCGAGTCAAGGCGATGGCGACCGATTCGGCGAGTCGGGGCGTGACAAGTTGGTATCAGAGCACGGTTCACACCTCGGACCTTCCAAATGTTTTCTTTAGATGATGCCGTTGCGATTTTTCAAAAACTATGCTTTTCGACATATGCGGCCTGAAATAATCGTTCCATACACATAAGCCCGTAGATATTTTGAGAATACTAACGGGTTTGCTCAATTTTGTAGGAATGACGGAAAGACTGGGTGTCCCCACATTGATTAGCACCGATAGCACCGAAGGTGCGACGCCTAGCGAATCGGCCATGGAACGACTACTACGCCTCATGGAACTCCAATAACGTCAGTCAGAGATGCAGCAACGACAGCTGCAGGAACAGATCCAGGCCCAAGTCAGCGCCCAACAAAAGCAAATGGACGCCCTGACCAGGATCGTGAGTACCATAGCGACACAACAGAACTCGACGACCGTCATGTCCGAGGAAGAAGTGCAAGCCGAAAAGACAAAACATGTGTCTTCCTCCTCCCTGCTTAAGATGACCAAGTTTAAGAAAATGAACCCGCCGGACTTCAACGGTCGAGCAGAGCCTGACGAAGTCATGGGGTGGCTAGTGAAGATTGAGAGTCTGTTCACTCTCCTCATCATCAAGGGGTCCAAGAAAGTCGGGTGCGCAGCGTTGCAGCTCAACTTGAGGGCCTACGACTGGTGGGTGGCGAAGAAACAGGAACTCCAAGGGTCCAACCCCAGTGCCAAGATCTCGTGGGAGACATTCAAACGGGCCTTCCTCGAACAATACATCCCTCGTGCCCTTCGTCGACAGAAGGAAGAGGAGTTCATGTCCTTGAAGCAAGGAAACTTGTCCGTTGAAGACTACGACGCGAAGTTCGCAAAGCTAGCAAAGTTTGCCGGGACTTTTCTGCCGAACGCAGAGGCGTGGTGCGAGCGCTTCCAGCAAGGCCTGAATGAAGATTTGCGTCGGGATGTCATGAACCAGAGATGCCAGACGTACAGGGAATCATATAACGCCGCTCTTGATATGGAGCGGGTCTTCGGTCGAACGTCGCAGAAGGGCGGATCAAGCATCCGCAACAACTTCAACAAGCGTCCTAACGACGCGGGAGGATCTGGTGCGCCAAAGCGCCAGAACACGACCGAGTATCGGGGGCCTCACCCAGGCGTACGATGCCATCGCTGCGGCAAGATGGGACATCTGGCGGTCGACTGCCGAGGGGGATGCTTCAAGTGTGGCCAGCTAGGTCACAAGGCGGTAGATTGTCGAATGGGGAGGGCGAACCAACATCCACCAAGGGACGTCCAGAGCCAGAACAGGGCGCCTCCCGCCCATGGCGCAAACGCGGTGCCCGTGAACCCACAAAATCGCCAAGGGGCGCAAGGCCGAGTCTACGCACTAACGCGGGACGAAGCCTATGCGTCCGACACTGTTGTGACAGGTATACTACTCTATAAAAATTTGCCTGCTAGAGTATTGTTCGATTCGGGTGCAACGCATAGTTTCATATCAGCCGACTTTGTAAAAGAAAATGAATTACCTATGCAACTTTTAGATATGAATCTTAGTGTTAGCACTCCATCGGGAGTAGACATGCCTGCCACTCATATTTGTAGGGACGGTTATATATGCATCGGAGGGAGAAATCTATCCTTGGAAGTTATCGTCCTCGACGTCAAGGAGTACGATATAATCCTCGGCATGGATTGGTTGGGTGCATGCCACGCAACGATTGAGTACGCGGAGAAGAGAGTTGTGTTCCGCCTTCCGGGCGAAACCGAGTTCTCCTATTCGTGCGGAGCAGCATCAAAGTCGGCGATGGTGATATCGGCGATTTCGGTAAGGCGTATGTTGCATTCTGGGTGCAGCGGATACCTAGCATCAGTTCGAGACACAAGAACGGAGATTGCAAGCACGGCCCAGACTGAAGTCGTGGCAGAATTTCCTGATGTGTTCCCAGACGAGTTGCCAGGGATGCCGCCGGACCGAGAGATAGAATTCAGCATCGACACCTTCCCGGACACCCGACCGATATCCAAAGCACCCTATCGAATGGCGCCGGCAGAGCTGAAGGAACTGAAGGCACAACTACAAGAGTTACTGGATCGCGGATACATTCGCCCTAGTGTCTCCCCGTGGGGTGCCCCAGTGTTGTTTGTGAGGAAGAAAGATGGATCGATGCGGCTGTGCATCGATTATCGGGAACTCAACAAAGCCACGGTACGAAACAAGTACCCGTTACCGAGAATAGATGATCTGTTTGACCAGCTACAAGGGGCGACGGTGTTTTCCAAGATTGATCTTCGCTCAGGCTACCACCAATTGAAGATCAAGTCCGAAGACGTGCCGAAGTCCGCCTTCCGAACCCGATACGGTCACTACGAATTTCTGGTCATGCCTTTCGGCTTGACCAACGCTCCTGCCGCGTTCATGGATCTAATGAACCGGGTGTTCCGACCGTTCATAGACAAATTTGTCATTGTGTTCATCGACGACATTCTCATATATTCAAAGAGCAAGGACGAGCACGTGGAACACTTGAAGACGGTGCTACAGACTCTGCATGAAAATCAACTCTACGCCAAGCTAAGCAAGTGCGAGTTCTGGATGAACAGCGTGACGTTCCTTGGGCACGTTGTCTCCGCTGAAGGCGTCACGGTAGACCCAAAGAAGATTGAAGCAATAGTCGAATGGAAGCGGCCTACCTCAGCAGGCGACATCCGAAGTTTCCTCGGCTTGGCGGGCTACTATCGTAGATTTGTGAAGGATTTTGCTAAAATTGCGTCGCCTCTAACTCGCCTCACCCAGAAAGGAGTCGCATTCGAGTGGAACGACGCCTGCGAATCGAGCTTCCAAGAGTTGAAGAAACGGCTCGTCTCAGCGCCGATCCTTGCACTTCCGGACGGGCCAGAAGGGTTTCAGATATTTAGCGATGCATCGCGGACGGGTTTGGGATGCGTTCTTATGCAAAGGGATAAGGTGATTTCGTTTGCTTCGAGACAATTGAAGCAACACGAGAAAAATTATCCTACGCATGATCTCGAGTTAGCGGCTATTGTATTCGCATTGAAGCTATGGCGGCACTATCTTTATGGTGTAGCTTGTCGCATCTATACGGACCACAAAAGCCTCAAATACATCTTCACTCAACGGGACCTGAACTTACGGCAACGGCGTTGGCTCGAACTCATCAAAGACTACGATCTGACTATCGAGTACACGCCAGGTAAGGGGAACGTTGTGGCAGACGCGCTGAGTAGAATGTTTGCAGGGTGCTTGTCTATCAACCGTAGCATACAGCGAGACTTGGCGGAGATGGGTATCGAACTACGAATTCGTTACCGCGGAGCACGATTGGCCCAATTGTACCTTGAGTCGAGCCTGCACAACAAAATAAAGACCGCACAGGAGGACGATCCATTCCTGAAGAAGATGCGCGAGCTGATTTCGACGGGAAAGGCGACCGACTTTGTGGTGGACGAAGGCGGAATGGCGCGAATGAAGGGGAGGATATGCGTGCCGGACCATGCTGAACTTAGAAGGGAGATTCTGACGGAGGCCCATTATGCGAAGTACTCGTTGCACCCCGGGAGTACCAAAATGTATAAGGACCTGCGCACGATCTTTTGGTGGCACGGCATGAAGAAAGACGTGGCGACGTTCGTGTCACAGTGTATGGCCTGTCAACGGGTGAAGGCCGAGCATCAAAGACCAGGCGGGGAGCTACAGAACCTCGATATTCCAGTATGGAAGTGGAACGACATCTCTATGGATTTCATCATGGGCCTTCCGAAGACGTCGCGGGGAAATGATGCGATTTGGGTCATTGTCGATCGTTTGACCAAATTCGCTCATTTTCTCGCTATTAAAGCAACATGGAGCGTCGATCGGTTAGCTCAGATTTATCTCGACGAGATCGTCAGACTGCACGGGGTACCGGCCACAATCATTTTGGACAGAGACGGGCGATTCTTATCACGTTTCTGGACGAGTCTACAGGCGGCGCTGGACACTAAGTTGAACCTTAGCTTCGCGTACCACCCACAAACCGATGGCCAGACAGAAAGAGTGAATCAAATCCTGGAGGATATGCTACGTCTGTGTGCGATAGATTTGAAGACTAGCTGGGACACGCACTTGCCGCTCGCGGAGTTCGCATACAACAACAGTTACCAATCGAGCATCCAGATGGCTCCCTACGAGGCGCTTTACGGGAGGAAGTGCCGATCTCCGATTTGCTGGGACGAAGTCGGGGAGCGACAGGTGCTCGGGCCAGAACTAGTCGAACAAGCCGTCGAGAAGGTCCGCCTGATTTGAGATAGGCTCCGCATTGCTCAGAGTCGACAAAAGAGTTATGCAGATACTCGTCGACGACCGTTAGAGTTCTTGGTTGGGGACCATGTGTTTCTGAAGGTGACGCCGATGCGGGGCGTCATGCGATTCGGGGTAAAAGGCAAGCTGAGTCCGAGATTCGTAGGGCCCTTCGAGATCCTCGAAAGAGTGGCGACCGTTGCTTACCGGATCGCGCTACCTCCTGCCCTGGCCGAAGTGCACGACGTCTTCCATGTCTCCCAACTTCGGAAGTACGTGCATGACCCAAGTCATGTGGTTAGTTTCGATCAGTTGGAGCTACGCGCCGATCTATCATACTCGGAGGAGCCCGTACAAATTTTGGACCGTAAAGAAAAGATCCTGCGGAGCCGATCGATGTCCTTGGTACGCGTACTCTGGCGCAACCATTCCGTCGAGGAGTCAACGTGGGAGCTAGAGGCGGAGATGAGGGAGAAGTACCCTTCACTTTTTGCCGACGAAGGTCAGACCCTTGTTCTTAAGTTTCGGGACGAAACTTTTTCTTAGTGGTATATTATGTAGTGCCCCGCTCCCGTTGGGGCGAAGCACTATGTAATAGGCTCGTGCCAAGTCAGACATGGTCGGGAACATAGATGGCTAGTCTGACTCGGCGACGAGTTTGGATACAAAAACCATGGCATCAATAAAATCGATTTGGACGAGTGATATGAGTACCGTTCCAACTAATGGATCGACTACTGTTAGAATAAGTCCTAGATGCGGTAGGCGGCGTCTTGGCGAAGGAACTCTAAAGGGAGCGACGCAACCCGTCTGTCGTTGGTTTTATTGGTTTTCTTGGCTTTCTGAACGTATTGTTGCGTGGATTTGATAGTGTGCTTTCGCGTCGATTTCTGAATGCGTCCTTGAGAATTTCGAAGGAAGGATTGAAGGAAGGGTTCTAATTCGATGCTCGTGCCATTGCAGGAGTTCGTGTAACTGACGCTTGACCGTCGCGAAGCGTTCTCCTACTCTCGGCGCAATCTCCTTAGGTGGGTGGTTCTTCGGCCCCTTCTTTTCTACTCCTTCCCGCCAACTAAATTCTTAAAGTTCAACGTTCAAATCGATGATGCTAACGGGATGTATGCTTGCCACTAAGATCAAGAGCTCGGGATAATATATCAACCTAGAAAAGTAAACTCTGAATCGATAGGTTCACACTAAGAAAGAGATAGACTATATTTCATGCCATACAAAACACAACTATGAAAACCTTGGTGGCGGTACATTATGCCTCGGAGAATTTGGTGCCTACGGGATGCTAAATCAGAACGTACAGTTTCGGGGGAAAGGACCCTTGCGCGAGTAGGAATGATTATGTGATTTGATAATGGTTACGCTATGCAATTTTCTTCATACATATATAACTGTTCATACATTCGCATGGTCAAGGACGACTTGTGCACAAGGTGAGCTTTCCTCGAGACGGTACCCGGGGCCCTGGGACCGAATCGGCCTAGGAGAAAATTATGAAAATCGTGCTTCGGCGCGAGGCATTGCGAGACCTCCAGTTAGGCTCGCTACCTGGACTGGAGGGCGCGTCGCAAGGCTACGTAATCGTCCTTCTTGGTGTCGATATCACCAATGACCGCATATAGGATAGATTGCATGCTCACCTATTGTCTTGTGCAGGTGGTAAGTATCATGTATATTTTGTGCAGGAAAGGAGCACGGCCGTGGTAAGAATGCCTTTAAATGGGTTATGTTGTTATCGTTTAAAATGTGCCTTCGATATGAACTGCAACTCATATAGTTCTAAATAGAAAGATCACTTCGTATGCCTGAATCCTTAATAAGCAGTGTCGGTTTAGACGAGTGGGTTCGTCCCATCCACTAGCAAGTGTGCTAACCCCCAACTCCCCAGGTAACGAGCGTGCTGCGGGAGCTCGAGACTAAGCTGGAGCTGAAGAACGGGAGGCGGCACGAAGCTCTCCTATTTTGAAGTATTTTGATGCCCAATTCAGACCGAAGGCTTTTGTTCAAATGTATAAAGGGGCATGAATGTATGGAACGCCGAGGATTATTTCAAGGCGTAGCTTGTCGATAGCTTTCTTTTGTATTTCAAAGATATAGCCGCAACGGCATATGTAATGTAAATATGACCTTGCACATATTTTGCAAGTTTATGAATGAAAAGCTAAGTTTCTTCCTATGCTATGTTTTCAACTTTCTGCACTGTTTAATTTCAACGCGTCGAGCCAAGAAGAAATTTCCAAGCGCACATCCCTGCCTTGTGCAAGTCTATCAAAGACTTGTACGGCATCACGTCCCGACCCGTGGGGATCGATTTATATCGAGTCAAGGCGATGGCGACCGATTCTGCGAGTCGGGGCGTGACAGGGGATAGGGGTAACAGTTCTATTTTAGTTTGCATTATTTATTAACTGTACGGTCGCACAATCCATTGTTCTATAGGGGTAACAGTCCTCCGGACGCACCAAAAAGAATACGCCCCATCGCGTCAAAGCGGAAGGAACGCGCGGAGCGTCCTCTTGAGCGTCCGATTATAATTTCCGAACCGACGCGCCAAGACACTTCGGAGCGCTTGCCAAAGTGACACTAGTGTCTTGGTCGACACTAGTGTCTTGGTCGCCAACGAGCTTGAGCGCATCGACGACGAGGTTGAGTTCCCATTCATGCGTAATGCGGAGTCTCGTTCGAAGGCCCGCCATGATATGTAGTATGATTGTCTGATGTCTGATTGTATGATGTTGAATATTTTGCAAACTTGTTGTTGTTTGATTGTCTGAAGTTGGCTATTTTGGATGTTGACATTTTTGGATGTTGATATTTTTGGGTGTCGAACATGTTGTTGGGTACTTGTGTTGAAATACTTGTGTTGGTTATATGTTGGATACTTGTGTTGAAATACTTCTGTTGGATATGTGTTGGATACTTGTGTAAAACAAATACTTGTGTTGGATATGTGTTGGATACTTGTGTTGAAATGTTCTGTACAGGGCTATTCATCTAGGACTGCCAGACCCAAGACAGTCCTTCACATGTGTTGGATTGCCCTGGGTGTGGCAGTCCTAGATATAATGTTCTGTGATCTAGATCACATAACATTTCAGCTAGGACTGCCATACCCAGGGCAGTCCAACACATGTGAAGGACTGCCCTGGGTGTGGCAGTCCTAGATAAAAACAGAAAAGTGATAGAAGATGACAAGGAGTAGCTTGTGCATGAATTCTACTGCTGTGTTTAGCTATACACCATCATCACCTATAACTTGCAGAGTACATTTTGTGTGCACATTTCATGATCAGAGGGTACTAATTCCCTAAGACTTCAGTGATATCCGGCCATAAATGCAATGAAAGAAATTGTTTGGAGTTTCACTTTGTGCTTCTTTCGTCAAAGAGCTATTGATTTATCAGAAATGTGTATGTGATGGAACTCCTTATGATAATATCAGCACTTCTGATATAAAGTCAACTCCCTAGGCTACTATCAGTGCTTCAGAGATAAATAACATTTCCAGCGAGCGGTCCTACCATCTTGCCCCTTCTTCTAAACTCTCAATCTAGGAGACGTTTTGAGGGTTACTCCTTGGTTGATCGACCTTAACCTGAATGATCGTTTCTGCTATGGTTTCCTGACCACCACCAAGACCTCCTAGATTTACAGCGGAACCCATTTCTTCTCCATAAATCCTTGGCTAAATCACAGACTTAGAGAGATGATGTCAGTTAGACATTTGGCCATAATATTTTGTTGGAATTGTGAAACATAACCTACAAATTTGATGGGAACATTATATTTAGGACTGCCACAACCAGGGCAGTCCTTCACATGTGTTGGACTGCCCTGGGTGTGGCAGTCCTAGCTGAAATGTTATGTGATCTAGTCACAGAATATTTCATCTAGGACTGCCACCCCCAGGGCAGTCCTTCACATGTGTTGGACTGCCCTGGGTGTGGCAGTCCTAGATGAAATATTCTGTGACTAGATGACAGAACATTTCAGCTAGGACTGCCAAACCCAGGGCAGTCCAACACATGTGAAGGACTGCCCAGGGTGTGGCAGTCCTCTGATGGTTTTTAGCACACATGTAAAACATGTATAATATTCAGCCAAACACACATGTATAACACCTAGATAAGCACATAAAACACATATAACACATGGATAAAAGTAAGAAACATATATTGGACTTCATATTTCATAGTTTAATGTATACAAAAGTGGTCCTCTATAACCAAAATGCCAAAATATATACAAAAGTGGTCCTCCATATAACACATTGATACTCAGTCGATTTCGACGTCACAGTGGTCAGCAGGTAAGTCTCTTGGCTCCTCAAACTACAACAACTTCTTACAATGGTCGATTTGATCAGCAAAAGGTGTGGTCCAAGCTCTGGCTTCGACCGGTGCTCTTTTGTACCAAACTGTTGAAGGTGGAGGAATCAGAGAATGACCGATCATCTTTAGTATAACAAAGTGATCACCGATTTGACCTATAGTACATAGGTTAGAATGTCCGTGGTCCGGCGGAGGAGCGCACATCGGAAAGAATGTTTCTCTAATATCCATCGAGAAAAATACGAGAGGTATCATGTACCTATTGGCAAATAAATAGCCGGCAGAGATTGTCACGACCCGCACCCTTATGAGGGGCACGAGCACGTGGGTACGTCCAGCCTACGCCGCAGTATCGGCGGTAGAACGTTGTATATAACGTCTGTAAATACTACGACTAACAGTATAAAGGTACCTGTACAGTATATACTCTCCGAATGGAGGTGACATATCAATACAGTCTCAATCACAGAATAAAACTAAGGTAGATAGCTCAGAAAGAGAACATATGATAGATGAAAGAGTAATAAGTCCAGAGTCCCATACAAGCCCAGATATATACAACATCACAGGGTATCAAAATATAATATAGGAACTACAATCTGATAAAGCTAGCTGGATCGCAGTCCAGTCAAACCTAGCTAACCTACACTACTCTGGAAGTTCAAAATCTAGTGGCTCTACTATAAGGCCACGATCCAAGGCTACTCCATCTAACTCGAGCCCATAATAGGTCGAGCAGTCCGCCTCAGAGTCATCTGTAATATATCATAACGGTATCCTGTCAGGAAAATGAGCAAGTACAAACACTAACAGCAGTTCCATATGAATTGACAAATTCTATAAGAGACAGTATAATGAACTACAAGACAAAGATATATGAAAACTTGGGAACCGTTCGGAAGCCGAGTTACAACCCTTAAACCAAACAAGGACCGGGGTTGTAACTCTTCTCCCGAGCAGAACTTAGTCTCCAATCATAGTACAATATAAAGGCAAGTAGAGCATGTGAGTAACTGTATATCATGGCATGGTGAGAAAATACTGACTGTAGAACAGAGCAGGATATACGATAAGATAAAGTAAATATAAAATGTGATTTGAATTATTAGAGCATTATGTGATCGGCTTGGGAAACATGATCAGGCTTTCCATCTGACCGACTATGAACAATGTGTACAATAGAACGGTAAGGCCGGTCACCATGAAAAGCTATGAACGATGTAGGGTAAGGCTTTACCTGTCGTGAGACGAGGGTATAGCTATGAACAATGTATACAGTAGAACAATGTGGAAATTTGATCACACAACCACTAATAACTCCCCATCCCCGAATAGTATAAAGAATCCGGACATAACACGTCATGACACGGGATTCAAAAGCAGGTGATCAGCCCACTCCCAAGTCCATATCTATACAAGTACAAGTAACAAGTCGAGTCATGTACCAATATACCAAATAACCCGGGAACAACATCTCATGACAGGATCCGACATATACTAGTCCGTGAACCATCGTGTTAGGAATCAAGTAAGACACTACAACTGAATCGGATATAGCAGATATCAAGACAATGAAAACTATCAGTGAATGTACTCGCCTGCTGTCCTAAGCTGTATGGTATATCAATGCTCAGTGTGGTAATCAGGAACCTAAATATCACTACCAAAATAAGTGGATTTAGCGACGCCCAAAAACGTCGAAAAAATAACAAAATCCGTCGCTAATATGTATCACCGACGTATTTACCGACGTTTAGGTTTTGTCGCCGTTTCCTTAGTCGCTGATTACAAAAACGTCGCTGAACGTCGCAATTACCGACATTCAGCGACGTAACATTACGTCGGTGAGTTATCGACGTTTATCGTCGTTCCGTCGGTATATTAGCGACGTATATGTAGTCGCTACACGTCGGTAAAGATCTGGAATATTTACCGACGTCTACCGTCGTTTCGTCGGTAATATAGCGACGTGAATTTTGTCGCTAGACGTCGGTAAAGGTCCTGTACATTTTTGCAGCTAGTGTCGGTAAACGTCGGTAAATACGTCGGAGAGCTGTACTTTTTTGCAGTTAGTCGTCGGTAAATGTCGGTAAAACGTCGGAAAAATATATTATTTGCAGCTTGTCGTCGGTAAACGTCGGAACACGACGTCGCTAAACGTCAGTAAGCGTCGCTAAACGTCGCTAAAGTTGTAAAAAAAATAAAAAAAATAAAACACAGATTCTTTATTACCACTCACAATTCTATAAAACACATATAGGTACACATTCAAATCCCCACTCACAATTCCAAATCACAGCGCATTCAAACCCCCACTCACAATTCCAAATCACAGATAGCTTTAATCTAAGTTAATTAACATCCAATCCAAACACAATTAACATTTATCGACGAAGGAATTAACATCCAATCCAAACAAGTCACAAGTCAATTCGATACAAACACAACTAACATCCAATACAAACATCCAATCATAAGTCACAAACATAAGATGATACAAACACAAACAAAAGTCCTAACTAGGACTACTAGTGATCTGGTGCAGGAGGGGCACCGCCGCGACGAAGGCGTAAAAACTCCTCATACTCCGCAAGTGAAATCGATACAGATGGAGCGCCAGGCTGTGACGTCGGTGGAGTCGGTGTCGAAGAAGAAGGCGGTGGAGGCGGCGGAGTCGACGACGATGAAGGCGCACCCAGAGTACCAGCATGCTCCAACGCTGTAAGTCGCTGGTTGTATGAATCCATGATAGATAACATTCTACCACTGCTCTGGACCATCGAATCCTGCGCCAATCTCACCGTCTCGGCCATGGTCACCTGTCCTGTCTGCAACTCCGTCACCGTGCGCTCTAACCCTCCAACGGCGCGCTCTGTCCTCTCAGTCGTCTCCCTGAGGTCTATAATGCCGCGGTCGAGCGCATCCAATCGTGCTAGCAGCGCAGGATCGTCCGTAGGATGCTGAGACTGCTGCTCAATCCGTCGTAGCAGGTCGTCACGGAGAGACTCCATCATCTGGTGGACTCGGGCAGACTCCTGGGACGGCTGTGGACCATGCACACTAGCAGGAGATGTCCTAGAGGACTGGGTCGTAACTAGGGCGCCATAGGATCCCGTACCGTAGTACGTACCCCTATGGAGGCCACCAGCGGCGGTCATCCACAGCTCGTCCGCCGACGGAGCTTGAGTGGGCTGCGAGGAAGTACCGGCCTCTCCTGCATCAGGTGCACTAGCAGCCGCCCGTTCCCGCAGCCTCGTATACTCGGCCTAGAAAGTATGGATAGTACTCTATGATTTCTAATTTCTAATTAATGTACTTATTTTTACTAACTTCATGAATATTTATTTGTATCATATTTACTAAGTTATATTAAAATGGACACGAAGTATTACATTAAGATAACGTATTGTAATACTTACATAGGTCTGCTCGGCCCTCTCGTCAATAAGGACTCCGCCCTTCCGATGGGTGACCAGGAAGACGGTCACCATGTCGGCGTTACCGACCTTCCTTACCTGTAATTAAATATATTATCTTAGTAATAATTTATCGGATTTGTATTAAAATAATATTTCTAAAAGAGAAAGACATACCAGACGACGGAAATGTTCCGTCATCGGAATCGACCCACCGCACCACTTCGAGGCATGTTGCCTAGCCGCCTTAGCCTTCTTCGACTTCTCCTTGTACCTTGGCTCGTTGAATCGAGCCTTCATCTCATTCCACTGATCAGGGGTGATCCAACCTTTGATCGGCTTTCCGGCACGATCACGTTCCTTCTGATCATTAATAGAGTCGCGGATCAGCTTAGCAGCGACGGAAGGAAACATTCCCTCGATCTGCTCGGCCCGGTGCGGCGGATAGTAAAACATATCCTAGAACAGTACGAAACCAAATATTTATCAGTTATATATAATATGCATAAATTAAATGATTCATGTTAAAAACAAATCTATTTTAACCTTGAAGCGCGTAAACCAGAAGTTCTTCCTTTCGTCTGGAGCATCAGAGTAGTTAATCCAGGGACCACCATAATTATGCCTCAGCATATCGCCTAGGCGTCTCTGTACCCCTGGAGGACGATATCTATACATACATATTATATTCATGAAAAAAGTTAATTTATGATAAAAACAGAAGAAAAAAAAATCATAAACCAAAATACCTACTTTGTACCGTCGGCCCAGATCTCCGTCCTCCCCTCCTCCGGAGGTGCGCACGCATCATCTTCATGATGCTGGTCGGCCGTCGGCGCATCCTCCTCGGCCATCTGCTCATCCGTCTCCATCGTCGTATCAACATCAGGAACGCTAGACGGGGGAGCCCTCTCAACAGGTCTGGAACTACTCGTCCCAGGAGATATGCCACGTGACGTCGTCCCAACCGGCCCAGCTACTGTCCGATATGGAGGAGTAATCGGCGACGAGGATCCAGAGCCGGTACCAATAGGAGGTACCGAAGGCAAACTCCGTCCCCTAGCAGTACCTGTAGGAAGTACCGGAGGATCCCGACCTCCTCGTGGCCCTCGCAAATGTCCGCGACGACCTGCCATACCTGATAACATCCCGACCTCCTCTAGCTTCTCCACTTCATCCTCGTCGCAATTGAGTAATACATACAACTGAGCAGCCCTTAGCTCTTCGTCATTCAAATATCTCTTCTTCATTTTCCCCGAAGGCTTTCCGGACGCATTGAATACTTTCAGTATTCCATCATTAAATTCTTGATATCCGTCGTCGTTTCTCGGAGCCCTCGTTCTATTCGTAGCAACATGAGGTTTGAAATAGGAGGAGCAGAAATTTGTAATCTCCTCGAGAATATAGGCTTCACAAATAGAACCCTCGACCCGAGCCTTATTTTTACCTTTCTTTTTAGGTGATTCAAATGTCGCTCGAACGGGTACATCCATCGATATTCGACGGGTCCACCAACACGTGCCTCGTAGGAAAGATGAATCGGCAAATGCTCCATAGAGTCGAAGAATCCAGGAGGAAACACCCTCTCTAGCTTGCACAGTGTTACCGCAATGTCCTTCTCTTGCTTTTCTAGACGATCAACGAGCAATTTCTTAGAACAAAGGTCCCTGAAGAATATGCTAAGCTCCGTCAATGGATCCCAAACTGCCTGCGGTAAGAATTCCCGAAATACAATCGGAATTAACCGCTCCATGAATACGTGACAATCATGGCTCTTCATACCTGTCAGTTTGTTCTCCTTGAGGTCGACGCATCTTCTCAAGTTTGAAACATATCCATCTGGAAATTTCAGACCTTGAATCCACCTACAAAGCCTCACTTTATCCTCCTTCTCCAGTGAGAAAATTGCCTTAGGCTGCTTCAACTTCCCATTCCCGTCCTCTATCAAATGCAATGCAGGACGTCTACATATTTCTTTCAAGTCCAATCTAGCCTTAGGATTGTCTTTCGTCTTCCCCTTTACGTCCATTACAGTATTAATTATGTTGTCAAACACATTCTTCTCAATATGCATGACATCAAGGTTATGTCTAATCAGATTGGTGCTCCAGTATGGCAGATCCCAGAATATACTCCTCTTCGTCCAGTTATGAGTGCGACCAAATCCGTCACACTTGTAGCCCGTAGCAGGCTGCTCAATAGCACTTGGTAAATCTCTAACCTCCTCCCATATCGTGGCTCCGCACCACCTTGTCGGTGGATCACCCTTCTCCACAACGCCAGCACGAAAAGCATTCTTGTTCCTCCGGTACGGATGATCCTTCGGCAGGAATTGTCGATGACAATCGAAGAAGCACGGTTTGCCTTCGTGTTTCAAACGGAAAGCCTTAGTGTCGTCCATGCAACACGGACATGAAAGACGACCATGCGTGCTCCATCCAGATAACATTCCATAGGCCGGAAAGTCGTTGATGGTCCACATAAGTGCTGCCCGCATCTGGAAATTTTATTTTCTAGATACATCGTACGTGTTGGAACCTACTTCCCACAGCTGATTCAACTCATCAATCAATGGCTGTAAATAAACATCGATGTTCCTTTTCGGATTGTTCGGACCTGGGATAATAACGGTGAGGAACATATATGGAGTCTTCATGCACATCCAAGGCGGTAGATTATACGGGGTGACGATCACAGGCCAACACGAATACTGGGATCCCGAAAGTCCGAATGGGGTAAAACCGTCAGAGCAGAGACCCAATCTAACATTACGCGGATCAGAAGCAAAATCTGGATACTCTCGATCAAAGTGCTTCCATGCTTCTCCATCAGATGGGTGATCCAACACTCCTTCGGTATGTTCCCGCTTATGCCAACTCATGTTTTCTGCAGTTTCCTTCACCATAAACAACTGCTGCAAACGCGACGTCAACGGCAAGTAGTGCATCGAAGAGGTAGGCTTCCTGGCACCGACAGACTTTCCTCTACCACAGGCCTTGTAGCGATCGACACCACAAAATCTGCAGGCGTCTTCATCCTTGTCGTCTTTGTAGTACAACATGCACCCGTTGCGACAGGCATCGATTTTTTCATATCCCATCCAGAGCGATCTAACCATCCTCTTAGACCGGTAGAAGTCTTTAGGCAACTTCGCACCCTCAGGCAATATTTCTATAAGCAACTCCATAATACGGTTGTAGCAATCTTGCGACATGTTAAAATCGGACTTGATGCTCAACAATCTTGTAACCACCTCCAACGGTGAATGATCCTCACAACCAGGATATAATGGAGTCCTTGCATTCTCCAGCAACTCCATGAACTGTGCAGCATCGGGGTTCGGTGCCTCCTCAGGTGCATCATGATCATCCGGATCGAAACTAGGCCCGGCCGCGTCAAAAACCATGTTCACCAACCCATCGTCGTAAGGAGCGTTGTTGTGGACATCCACATAAGGCTCGTACTCCGATGCTAAAGACACAAGTTCTCCGTGCTCGCTCCACTGATAGTAATTCGGCGTGAAATCCTTCGAGTACAAATGATACGTGACATCCACTTCTGGATGATATTTCAAGTTGCGACATCTCACACACGGACACTTAATTTTGGTACCGTCCATGTACTGAGGGAACGCCTTGGCAAACTGCAGGAACTGGTGTACACCCTCTATGAATTCATCCCGCACACCGCACATGTCATCAGGATGACGGTTGTACATCCAAGTACGATTCCGCAGATAGTAATTCAGCTCCATAATTCTGTAAGATAGATACATCAAGGTAGTGAAAATCTGTATCGTAAGACAAACTAAACATAATTAGTATATAATCATGTAACTGGTGGATCCGCTAGCTAGTAAGCCGGATGTACTTAATATCAGAGAGTATCAGATTAGTATTAGTATATAGGTTAGGTAGACCGTATCAGAGAGTATCAGATTAGTATCAGAAGAAGGGAGGAGCAGATGGGTCCAGAGCCATGGTGGAGAAGGAGAAGTAACATGAGAGCAGTTTCCGCCGTAACATCTCCTGGCTCTGCTGGCAACTGAAGTCCAGATGCTACAAAGGACGATCCTTCGCTGAAATTAACTACAACACCCATCAGTTCAAGTTCATTCCTAGATGAGTATATTCCAATGCCATAGAGGAAGGTCAACAAACTGATGGCTTCTATGGCATTGGAATCTACTCATATAGGAATGAACTTGAACTGATGGGTGTTGTAGTCGATTTCAGCGAAGGATCGTCCTTTGTAGCATCTGGACTTCAGTTGCCAGCAGAGCCACAGGAGATGTTACGGCAGAAACTGCTCTCATGTTACTTCTCCTCCTCCACCATGGCTCTGGACCCATCTGCTCCTCCCTTCTTCCCTTCTTCTCATTCGACTATCTCGGCCTCCTATTCGGCCTACTATTCCGATACCGATACTTTGAACCTTGATCTTAGCACAAACCTATATACTGATCGATACTAATCTGCTACGCCCGATACTAAGTATATACGGTCGATACTGATAGCGATAGTCCGATACCGATAGCGATAGTCCGATACCGATAGTTCGATCGATACCGATAGTTCGATACCGATAGCGATAGTCCGATACCGATAGCGATAGTTCGATACCGATAGCGATAGTCCGATACAGATACACATGGACCTACATATATATATATCACTAGTAGCCATACTCCTCTACATACTACTCTACACTAGGATCTAGTAACCATATACTAAGTCAAAATCTAGGGTTTGACTGAATATGGGTTAACTTTCTGGTCAAACTAAGTCAAAATCTAGGTTTAATAGGGTGTGTGGGTGTTCACCATGTCAAAGTTCAGTCCATCTCTGGTGGACTCAAAAATGTACAGCAGGTGAGGAGAGTGTTAACCCCAGGTTTAGACATCTAACCCAAGTCAGTCTAATGAGATTCAATCTCAGATTTAACAAGTGTTTTCAGATTTACGAGAGGAAAAAGGTAAAAGAAGAAGAGTTCATACATTCATTTCCAAGTTTAACAGTTCATATAAATCTCAAGTTATATGCATGAAGGAAAGGAAAATCAAGTTCAGTCATGTATGCATTCTCAGGTTTCATGTTCAGTTAATCTCAGGTTAATGTTCAAAAACAATCTTAGTTATACATTACATCTCAAGTTCATCTCATTTCTCAGTTATTGCATATATTCATATCATGACAGTTTTGAACATGTAAGATATGAAATAAACTTAACATCTACATAACTGTGAACAATATCTAAACAAACTAAAATCCACAAATCAATCCCAGTATTAACATTACATCACAGTCTATATTTATCATTTAATTTCAATATTAATATAAAACTTACAGTTCAGTTGAGTAGCATAACCCATGTAATGCAAACCCAAATTGAACCCCAAAATACAAACCCATGTAATGCAAACCCAAGTTGAGTAGCATAACCCATGTAATCATATAACCACATCATTTAGTGAACCATACATTACATTAATTAACCAATTTATTATCCTATTAATCTCTGAAAATTCCCAGAACAGTGTAGGTATCATAGTTATGTAGGGAAACCCCAAACCATCAGTCCCACATGCCCCATCCGAAACCCCAAACCTAGTTTACATCTTCTTTCCCAATTTTAAAGGACTACGCCATCTCCAATGGGGGTTTACATTGATCAGAATAATATGCAAAAAAGAAAAAAAAGTAATAAAAATGGCGTTAGGGTTAGGGTTTACCAAATTGACGAGGGGAAGAGGGGGTCGACGGTCTCCGGAGGACGGGGTCGGTGCTCGCGGCGGTCACGAAGGTCGGGGAGAGGAGAGGGGGTCGGTGCTCGCGGCGGCCACCGACGGTCGGCCGGCGAGCTGATGGGGGGGGAGGGGGAGGGTTGGGGAGAGGAGAGGGGTCGCCGAGGTCGGTGGGGGTCGCCGAGGGCGCGGTCGGACGGGGGTCGACGGGGTGGGGGAAGCCGGCTCGGGGTCGGGGGGGAAGGAAAATATTGGGGGGAAATAATGGGGGGAATGAAAACTCGAACCTGACCTATATTCACACTTTAGCGACGTCATATAAGAACGTCGGTACACGTCGCTAATATCATTGATATTAGCGATGAAGTAATAAATACGTCGAAAAACGTCGCTAATATCACTAATATTAGCGACGTTTACCGACTTATACGCGACGTGAGCTCTTTAAAACGCAAACATAGTTTAAATACGTCGCAGAACGTCGCTGTCAGTCGCTAATAGTGATGTCTTGCGACGTTATAAAGAAACGTCGCTAAATTATTATTTTCCTGCGACGTTTTCTTAAAACGTCGCTAATTACGTCGGTAATATGACTTATTTTGGTAGTGTATGAGATACTGTATGTTAATTTAGGTTTAAACAAGTTTAGGAATGATTTACAATGAATGATATGCATCTAGGTCAAACTAGGTCTCACTGAGTCACACTAAGTCCTATCAAGTCAATCTAGGTCAAATCAAGTTATATCAAGTCAATCTAAGCCTAACCAAGTCAATCCTAGGTCATACTAGTCATCACGGGTCAAAACAAGTCGAAGAAAGTCAAACGGGGTCAAGAGTTGGCCTCAACTCTGGTCAACTCTAGGTCAACCCTGGTCAACCCTAGGTCAATGGTGACTAATAGTTGACTTTTGGTCAACTGGTCAACCCTGGTCAACTCTGGTCAACTCTAGGTCAACCCTGGTCAACCCTAGGTCAATGGTGACTAATAGTTGACTTTTGGTCAACTACACAAGTCTAAAGGAATTTGGGACTAAATTGGGTAAAGCGTTGACCCATAGTTGACTTTTGGTCCAAAAAAGTCAACCGTGGTCAACCGGGGTCAAGACTAGGTCTAGGCGACTATTTCTAACTATTACCAACCTCTACAACCCATATCCAAGTCCATCTTGGACTTCGAAACTCATATCTTGGCCGTAGGCCAATATCCTATTTTACCCTTAAAAAGGGTAAAATTCTAGCTTAGGCAACTATCAAGTTAGCCTACCTACGTTTGGTATTTTGACCCGAGCTCCCTAGGGTAGTAAGGTACTAGCCTATATATATATTACCTACCAAGATACCTAAGTAAAATGGACATCTAGTCCATGTTACGGCCCATTGCCGGTATCTTGAATATTTCAAGATACGCAATGGTACGGCGCGATACCAGCGTCCTACAACCCCGATTTCCACCCGGAAGCCTACCCGCAAAATCTAAATCACGTAATCTTGCCCCACGCCAAGTTTCAACTCATTCCGATACTCCGAGCTCCGTTTCGCCCTCTAACTCGGTTTTCCCCTATTTCCTATTCTAGCCTTCTTCCTATTCTTCTAACTTTTTCCAATCTTTCCTTCTAACTTCTAATTCTTTTCTAACTTCTAATTCCATAAACTTCTTCTACTCTTCTCTACGAATCTATCTATATATAATACATACATATATATATATATATATATATATATATATATATATATATATATATATATATATATATATATATAAAGGGAGGGGGGGTTCTATAGGCTTAAAGCCAAAAAGGGGGGGGGGGGGGGGATTCAAACCTGGCAGCAGCCAGGTGCTGCTGCTGCTGCTGTTACTGCAGCATGCTGCTGCTGCTGTGGCCGTTTCTTATTCTTCTTCATCTCCTTCTATCTTCTTATATATATATACCTCATATATATATCTCTCTATATATATACATCATATATATATATCTTCTTATATATATCTCTATATATATATCATTATATATATATATATATATATATATATATATATATATATATATATATATATATATATATATATATATATACATAACTAGATATCTATCTATATATCTATCTAGATATCTATCTATCCATCTAATATATATATAACACACACACACACATCCATATACACACATCCATATACACACATAAAAACACATGTATATATATATATGTATATATAAATATATATACAATTCAAAAAGGATTAAACCCTAATAAATCATTAACCTATTTTTCTATAAAAAACCTACAAATTTGTGGGCAAATGATGGAGAATCTTCTCTTCTCCATTTATTGTGAATGAACTAAATGCAAAAGAGAAATAAATGAAGAAATTAATGCATACCTAGATTAGGGTTGGTTGGAGGAAGAAAGCTTTGGAAAGAAAATGAATTTGAAAGAGAGAGAGAGAGTTGCTTAGTGGAGAAGAAAGAGGGGG
Source organism: Iris pallida (assembly GCA_029216955.1). Taxonomy (NCBI): domain Eukaryota; kingdom Viridiplantae; phylum Streptophyta; class Magnoliopsida; order Asparagales; family Iridaceae; genus Iris; species Iris pallida. The sequence continues at coordinate 7,651,057 of JANAVB010000197.1, forward strand.
GGGGGGGGGGGGGGGGGGGGGGCTAGTCATGGCCGGCCAAGGCTTGGCATGGGTGTGGGTGAGGGGCACTTGTAATTACAAGTTTGCCCCTCCCTAAGCCTAATGCAAATAAATTCCAAAATAGGTTTAGGAAGTTGCTAAAAATAAATAAAAATCATAATTAAACTAAATTACTCATGGGGGACTAGTCCAAACTCTTAAACCCTAAAGTTTAGTGTGGTGGGCCATGGTTAGCTAACATGCTAATTACAGCTCAAGTCGAAATTCACCGGGGTCCCGAATTAACTCGGAATGCGATAAAATTCGAACCCGACTCCTATAATAATTAAATAATAATATTCATGAAATAAAATTCCCAAAAATATTATAAAATGAAAAATTACCATTTTACCCCTAACTGGAAAAAGTGAGGGTGACAGAGATGTGGCAGTCCTCTCACATAAATAGCCGGCAGAGATGTGGCACTCCTACAATAGAAGTTAAAAATCAAAACTAAACAACTACATAAAGCCAAAATGTAAGCATATGAAATTAAAAAGGACTGCTAGAGATGTGGCAGTCCCTCACATATATAGGACTGCCAGAGATGTGACAGTCCCTCACATATATAGGACTGCCACATCCCTGGTAGTCCAAATCCATGAGAGGGACTGCCAGAGAAGTGGCAGTCCTCTGTGTCAAAGTCCGATTTTTCATCCAAAATAAAGTTAAAGTGTAGTTACCACGAGGGCTTCCGATGCATCAAAGTGTTCTTCGGACGTTGTGGGAGGAGAGTATCCAGCATTTAATGGTCCGGGTTGTTCCATTTTCTATTTCTTTCTACATTAAACACAAAATTCAACTTTTATATGTAAAATTTAGGTTAAAATATTACACAAAAATAAATTCGACGACTTACAAATAAATGGGAGAAGTGATTGACACTATTACTAGATATTTTACCAAAAATCTTTAACAAATTTAGGTGGGGGGACAATTTTACCTAGGTTAGGTTAATTCTAGGTTTCTATGAGGAGGAGAAAAAAGAGTGGAGGAAGAGAAGTAATAGAGGAAGAAAGAGAGAATAAATAAAACAAGTTTGACTTTTATAGTAAATTATGGACTGTCCCCTAGTAATAAAAACCTATGGCAAACTTGTATTTTTTTTAAAAAAATTTGGGCTGTCCTTTAGTAGAAGTGATGGTGCCCCTAAAAAAAACCTTTCTTTCCTCTTCCACAAGTCAAGTCTGTACCTAAATAGCAAACGTCTAATCTGGCTTCCTGGCCGATCCTTGTGAGAATACTACTTGTTGGCCTTAGTTCAACATTTTCTCCCCATAAATAGCAAACAATGACAGAGAAGAGAAGTTAGGGAACGAAAGGAAAAAAAAAAAAAACAAAAAGGGAGGAAAAAAAAAAACTCTTCATCTTCTCCTTCTCTTCCAGAAGGTACCTACACTTTCCCTATGACTCATTTCCTTATTCTTCATATTAATTTTTCGATAGTTGTTGTTGTATGTGTGTTCTTGATTTGTTTATTCGTCGTTGTTTTTATCATTTTATTTTGGCATGTATAAATCAAAATAGAGCTGATTGCCCACGGTGTTGAATTGGGAAGGGGAAGGGAAAATTGTACAAGCAAAAGGGAGCGTGATTTTTTTTTTTTTTTAATATTTTTGTGCAAATTTAAGGTGTAAATTTATTTTAGGTTTAGGTTATAAGAATTTATTACCGGGAATTGCGAATATCCGGGTAAACACTATTTTTTCACGAAACATGGGAATCTCTTAGGTGGGGTTTTTTTGGTTATTTTTTTTTTTTTTTTTTTTTTTTTTCATTTTTCATTTTTTCAAGAATTTTTTTTTCATATTTCAATTTTTTTTTTTTTCAGTTTTTTTAATCATTTTACATTTTTTAGAATGTTTTCTTGGTATCTTTTCTGTTTTTTCAGTATTTAAGAATTTTTTTCATTTTATTTTGGATTTTCATTTTTTTGTTCATTTTTTTGGGTTTGTTTTGTCTTTTTTTGTTCTGTTTTTACTTTTTCCCCAGGAATATTTATTTATTCACCAAACATGGGAATATAATTTTCCAGGGCATTTAATTCCAGAAAATGTGATTCGCGGGAATATAAAATTATAACTATTACGCGTACCAAATGCCCCTAAGATGAATCTAAAATATTCAGTTTAACCATAAAATACAAAGAAACGGAGAAGATATTATAAAATTGATAAAGAAGAAATATTATCTTTTTGCGTGAACATGCGTCGCCCACAAACCTCTGCCATCTCTATAATATTCCTTAGTTCTTAATTGAGTTAACAACTGGGATTGAAGTTGTAGCAAGGAAATAGAAATACCAGAAAATGACAAAATGTAGTGTGATTGGGCTTAGAACACTTTGTGTGTCAAAATCTGATATTGTCTCCACAAAATTGTAGCAACCTTCTTTATAGGCTTAGATATGTGAAGACATTCCTAATGAAATCATCAAAGCCAATTGACCTCAGACGATCAAGTATGGAAAATAGTTTTTGATGATGCATCAAGAATGGGCCCCAAAGACAAAATAGTCGCAGGAGTAAGGGTGATACTTATCTCATCATAGATCGAAGTTCTCTACATTGCCTTCTTATTAATGGAACCATGTTCCAATAATATGGCAGAATACAATGCTCTGCTCATCGGTCTCAAGCTTTCCAAATGAATGGAGTAGAATGCCTTGAATTCTATGGTGACTCCAAGCTAATCGACAATCGAGTTAGAGGAAAATACAAGGTTCGCAATGAAGACTTGGCACCTTATCACCAAGCCACTGTTGAGCTGGCTAATGCATTTCAAAGCTTCTACATCAATCATGTTCCTCGCCTTCAAAATACGGAAATAGATGCTCTTTTTGCACTTGCAGCTTCTTTGGCATTACCTGTCAAGACTAGCCAACCCATCATGGTGGCTACTCGTCAACTCTTATGCCCAAACTACAATTTAGAAATCAATGAAGCCCATGCAACTTTAGTAGACTTTGAACCTAGAGATTAACGATTTCCTATCATCGACTATATCCTACATGGCATATTACTCGATGATTCCAAGGATGCGACCTCCATCCGAAGAAGATCTCATCGCTTCTACTATGACACAACGACAAGAATGTCATATTGTCGCTCTTACGATGACATAGTGCTTCGATACTTGTCAAATTCAGAAGCACAAGAAGTGCTCAAAGAGGCCTATGGTGGCACTTGCCGTGCCCACCAACCAGGTCCAAAGCTTCAAGACCGACTAAGACGGGTCGGCTACTACTGGCCGACAATGATCGTCGATGCGGTTGCATACACAAAATGGTGTAAAATGTTCCGGATCTATGCAGACTTCGTACACAATCCTTGAAGTTTCTTTATCCAACTGTTGCTTTATGGCTATTTGAAGCATGGATACTGGATATTATAGGACTATCGTCCCTCCATCAGCTAGAGTTCATAGGTTCATCCTCTCAAATCGCAAGAACTGATTACTTCTCAAATAAGCAAAAGTCGTACCTAGCATAATTCAAAACCACCAGTGTGGTTGACCGTATCAAACACCATGTCATCTATCAGAAGAATCATCCACGATAATGGTCCTCAATTTGTGAGCTATGCATTCTTCCGGTTCTGTAACAAATACCAAAACAAAATGTGGCTTCAAATGCGTACAATCCTTCCTCCAACAAATTAACAAAAACATTCAACAAAATGATTATTAAGCTCCTCAAGGAATTCGTCTCCTCGAAGATTGGAACGAGAAGCATGACGAATATCTTTGAGCTTACCGAACAATGGGCTGGATTCCTACGGACAGTACACCGTACTCTGTGGTCTATGGGTGGCAAGTAGTCATACTCGTGGAGATACAAATACCGTCATCATGCATCGCCTTGGCAACCAAGATGATGGAGGGAGATAACGATCGACTATGTCTCCAAGAATTAGAAGCACTTGAGGAGAAGAGACTATAAGCTCAACAATGCTTCAAACTTTACCAGGCTCAAATCTCAAAGGCATTCAACAAAAAAGTCAAGACAAGTTGGAGATTTGGTTTTAACCGTCCGATGACATATGGTCATGACACCATACAAGAATAAGACTAAGGCACCCATGCTATACTTTAAACACCTCTCAAACTCATGATGGATCATCCAACCAGAGTTTGATGACAAAATTTCGCTATTGAGTATGAGTTTTAATGAAAAACTCGGTGAGCTCGAGCTTAAAAAGTTTTGAAAAGAAGAAAAATTGCCCAAACAAGATACTGTGAAGTGAAAGTCATGCTCAATATTTTTCACTTGCTCAGGTAATTGATAATTTGAACTCCACTGGTGCTATCATAATCAAGAGGAGTGGCTGTGAAGAAGGTGAAGCCCATGTTAGCAAGAAGACAACAGAGCCATGCACTCTTGGCAGTGGTGACAACTAACTAGATACTCAACCTCAACACTAGATCAAGACAACATAATGTTTCTTGGACTTCCCTAAGATCAGAGAGTCGTAGAAATATGCAGATATCAACAATACATTTCAAATTAGTAATATCGCTAGCCCAAGCAGTGTCACTGTAGATACAAAGGCTCAATGAGGAAGTGGCAGAGAAGAAGCGGGATCTAGCGGTGTATTGTAGGAGCGAATGAAGAAGAACTGCATAGTGATTGTTGCTAGGAGTCAAAACAAACTGATTAATGATTATGTACGACATTGGAAAATTGCGAACCAACTAGCAATACAAAGCGAGGGGCTTGTTTGAGGCCATAGACTGCCTTGTGCAGATGAGAATAGGAAGAACGAAGATCTCATCTTCAGAATCAGTCCGAGCAGGAAATGTAGTAGAAACAGTGACAATAGAGTGATCACGGAGCTGAGAGACCTCTTTAATAGGAGGCAAGCAGGAGCATAGATGGTGTGTCTGGTGAAGAGGTTGATTTCGAAAGGAATGTCAACAAAAATGGAAGGTGGTGATGGTACAGGAGGATAGAATAAAGCATAATATGGGAGGTTCTTATAGAAGGAAAGATGACAGGAAATCCTAAGTGGTGACTGAAACATAGTATTGGTAACGGTTTATGTTAGATATTGTATCCCAAGAAAAAACACATTGTAGAGCAGGAAGACAACTTGTTTTGTTGATATGGTGGAATGAGAACAAAACAACTACGTGTAGAAGAGAGCAATCAGAGTACACTTGTAGACTTTCTGATATGGGAAAATACCTCCAGTGATGGGGAAGAGAATCAGATTAATAAGAGACACACAGTGAGAATATCTTCGGCCAAAATCAAAGGTATAGAAGCGGGGAAAAGAAGAGACCAAGTAGTCTCAAGAACATGGAGATTATTATGTCTTCAGCGGCGTCGTTCTGCTAGTGAGAATGTTGCAGGAAAATTGGGAGAGCGCTCCCTGAGCGACGAGAGTAACAAAACTGATTAGAGTTTTACTATCCCATGAGTCCAAAAGATGGACTTTGATTTGAAAGAAAACTATGTCTTGATAATTTTGGCAAATTCTAGATATTTAGAAAACATATCATATTTCTGAGACAAACATATAAATCCAATTAAAATGAGTACAATTGTCAACGAAAATAAGATGATTAGAGTAAAAGATATGGAGAGTGACCCAATACATCAAAATGATTCAGCGAAAGAAGAAGAAATAGCCTCACTAGATAATAGGGACTTGCCTAAGTCTTTTGCCAACTTTTGCTTCTCTCTCTCTCTCTTCTCTCTCTCTCTCTCTTCTCTCTCTCCCTCTTCGTAGCCAAAGTCAATGAGGAGTACGACCATTATTGTGACGGAGGACGACTATTGTTGCTATCCTTGAGAATCCACCATTGACTAGAGTGGGGGGAGGGATGACATAGGGAACCACAGAGACCCATATGCCAGTTATGCCAATACTGCCTTTTAAAAGGCGGGTTGTGAAGTACTCCACCCTTTGGTCAATATCGTCTAATCAGTTGGTACAAGGGGTAAAATTTTATCTCTTTCTATGAATTTCAAAATTCTAGTCAAGGAGTTCATTTTCGTTATTCCACCTAAGTCCAAGGATAATTCTCAATTTTGTCAACCTCCACCTCCATAACTAGTGGAATTAGTAGAGGATTGTGATCCCTTAATGTCAATATCTCCTAATGCTTCGTAATGCCAATGCAAATAGAGGGAGACTGCAGGAGATACCATGTACCGGAGGAGAGATTGGTCTATGAAAATTATCAATATCTCATGCATTCCTCTCTATTCTCATTGGCATTTTGAAACATTACGAGATATTAGCAATATGGGATCAAACTCCCTAGTAGAGGGGTATTAACTATTAAGTGCCCAAAAAAATTAGGGTTGTGTGTAGGACTGATCCATTCGAATTAAGGAATCCCAATATCAATATATCTATTTTGTGTTTTACATAAAAAAACTTCCAATATGTATATGAACTATTATCCTTTTCAATTTTTGTAAGAATTTATTATTCTTCTACTTCATTGACCATTGGAGCATCGAGGAATTGTTCAACACAATCTTTTTAATGCTAAACCATCCCAATGACACATGGAATCAAGCAAAATGCATCCGTGACTATTTCTTTGTCGACATTTTTGTTTGGAAGATTTCAATGTGAAAAAATTGATCCTCATGAGTCAACAAAGAGTAGTGCTAATTAATTCACTGATTCCGTGGTAATGATCTGATTACTGCATCGAAATATGCATAATAGTTTGAAGCCAAATTCTAAAAATTTATAGGACAATTTAAGAATACATCTCTATAGAATAGTGGGATCAGACTAGTTCAGTTCTTCTGGCCCCGAGCAAGATAGGTGGACCAGCTACCCCCGCCCCTAATCCAGTAAACTCAAAATAATTCTCTTTAGGGTTTCAACGTTCAACATTTTTATCCTAGTCGCATGTAGATTGCCCCCTCTTGTTTTCAACTGATATCCTATGCCAACTGCTGCTGTAAGTGTGATAAAGTTTGTCGAATCGACAGCTATTGCAAGTAAATTAGGTATACCACCAAATTGTTTATAGTCCACAAGTACTGCATTCTTTCAATAGGATTTGACAAATATAGGCTATCTTAGAAAAGCCTCCAACTTTCCTGGGCTTCTAAGTGTATAGCCAGATGTCTGATATTTAAAATGCTGGCTTCTTGAATCTGGTTCTCTTCCACAATAGCAAGAGAGAAGTATTGGCTAACAATATTGGCATCTCATTGCCACACAGTCGGTGTGAGCTCTGTTGCTACACTCTAACGCTTGCTTCCTTTGTTGATACTTGCCATATCATTTCTGGTTTCTAGCTTTTTCACTATCAATTCCTACCTACCTAATCCAGTAAAGTCAAAATAATTCTCTTTAGGGTTTCAACTAAGATTCACATTTGGTATCGGACCCTTCCTATGAGTATCAGTATCGGAGTATCCGATTTTTTGGTATCAGAAAGAAAATAATTATTAATAAATTATTAAAATTTTAGAATTTGTTTACACATTTTGGCATAATTTTAAATATTTCATGTGTTGTTTCTTTGTAGTTTTGAAATTGAATGAAATAGTAGACACCCTTGTTGATTGGTCTTTTTCGTTCAATTTTCTTTGTCGAATTGATTAGAAGACGCTCAATGTCGGTATCGATATTGGGACGTGACAGACCGTATCGGTATTGTACGTATCGGATTTATATCGAACGATACTGCAAACTATGGTTGCAACATTTTTATCCTAGTTGCATGTAGATTGCCCTCCTGTTTTCAACTGATATCCTATGCCAACTGCTGTCAGTACGATAAAGTTTGTCGAATCGACATCTATTGCAAGTAAATTAGGTATACCAACAAATTGTTTATATTCCACAACCACTGCATTCTTTTAATAGGATTTGACGAAGATATCTATCTTAGAAAAGCCTCCAACTTTCCTGAGGCTTCTAAGTGTATAGCCAGATGTCTGATCTTTAACATGCTGGCTTCTTGAATCTGGTTCTCTTCCACAATAGCAAGAGAGAAGTATTGGCTAACAATATTGGCATGTCATTGCCACACAATCTGTGTGAGCTATGTTGCTGTACACTAACTCTCACTTCCTTTGTTGATACTTATCATATCATTTTCTGGTTTCTAGCTTTGTCACCATCAGTTCCTACCTACCTAATCCAGTAAAGTCCAAATAATTCTCTTTAGGGTTTCAACTAAGATTCACATTATCGGTATCAGAATCTGTATCGGCCTTCCTATGAGTATCAGTATCGGAGTATCCGATTTTATGGTATCAGAAAGAAAATAATTATTAATTTAAAAAAAATATATTTAGGCATAATTTTAAGTATTTCATGTGTTGTTTCTTTGTAGCTTTGAAATGGAATGAAAATAGTAGTCACCCTTACTGATTGGTCTTTTTCGTTCAATTTTCTTTGTCAAATTGACTAGAAGATGCCTAATGTCAGTATCGATCAATATCAGTATCGGATTGGGACATGCCAAACCGATATGTATCGATCAATATCAGTATCGGATTGGGACATGCCAAACCATATCGGTATCGGACGTATCAGATTGATATCGAACGATACCACAAACTATGATTTCAACATTTTTATCTTAGTCACATGTAGATTGCCCCCTCTTGTTTTCAACTGATATCCTATGCCAACTGTTGCTATAAGTGCGATAAAGTCTGTTGAATCGACAACTATTGCAAGTAAATTAGGTATACCAACAATTGTTTATATTCCACAAGCACTGCATTCTTTTAGTAGGATTTGACAAAGATAGGCTTTCTTAGAAAAGCCTCCAACTTTTCCGAGGCTTCTAAGTGTAAAGCCACATGTCTGATCTTTAAATGCTGGCTTCTTGAATCTGGTTCTCTTCCACAATAGCAAGAGAGAAGTATTGGCTAACAATATTGGCATGCCATTGCCACACAATCTGTGTGAGCTATGTTGCTGCATTCTAACTCTCACTTCCTTTATTGATACTCACCATATCATTTTCTGCTTTCTAGCTTTGTTGATACCTACCTATCTCTGCTGCTATTGATGAACTAAAAGATTCCAGCTCTACATTGTATGCTAAATGCAAACAAATGATCTGCTCACAAGCAAACAGGGAAAAAGAAAAGAGGAATTGATTCCCGGTCTGCAGGGTCCGGGGGTGGGGGTGGGGGTGGTGGTGGTTACGATTTATCTATGCAACCTTACCTCTTACAACTTAATCATCCTTCCCCATGTAAGCGCCTCTTCTAGTTGCGCTAAACTTCAGCCTCTTGGGAGGTTGAGATTCAAGGATAACTAGTCTGAGAAGTCTGCGGTCTGGGTTAGGGCTTAAGCTATGTAGGACTAGGGTTGGACTTGACCAATTACTTTTGCCATGTTATAGCTGCTGATTATGGCTGAGTCTAGTATTGCTCTTGCTGATTTTCAGAAAAGCAAAGGCAGAAGTAGAAGCAACTTTTGGATCAAAAAGATAATGTGTTATCAAACAATTTGTGCTGCTGCGTAAAAAAAGTCTCCAAAAAAGCTGTACCAAACCGTACCCAACCTTTTGAAAAAGATAAGTAATGAAATAATAAAATGATATTTTTTTAAATTTTAATTTTCAAAAAGAAAATTGGATAATACAACCAAAACGAAAAACCTTGAAAATTGGTCTTTTAGATTAGACAATAGGTTGTGCTCATTCAGTTTTCATGTCCATTTAACTTTCTTTTATTCTTTATGCACAAGAAAATTGTACCCCTAAACATTTGCGCAAGGGAAAAAAAACTTGTCTTCTTGTCCAACCCGTGTGAGAATACTTCTATGACGTTCCTTGACTCAATCAATTGACCCATATTTAGAAAATAACAAAAGAAAAGAATAACTAAATAAATAAGACGAAAACTTTTATCTTCTCCTCTTTCAAGAGGTACGCTTTCCCTTACTTCATTTCCTTATTCTTTATATTATTCTTGCTTTTGTTATGTATTCACTTTTATCATGTTATTTTGAGATAAAATAAATTAAAGTAGAGCCGATTGTGGTGGGACTGAATTCGGATGGAAAGGTAAATTTTTACAAACCCCTCACATGAATTTACAACCATAAGTATGAAGAAAAGGAATTAGAGTAATATGGAAAAACTTAGTTTAGATTCAGAGTTAACTCATGATGAATCATATTGCTTTTGTCGTAAAATTAGGTTTTCTGGAGTTAACGATGAATTAAAGAAAATGAAAAAACTGAAAAGCGGTAGGACCAAATGATATTCCTATTGAGGTATGGAAATGTTTAGGAAAAAATGATTGATATAGCTTATTTAATTATTCAACAAAATTCTAAGAACTAAGATGATGCGGGATAAATGGAGAAGCACTACCCATATATAAGAAAAAGGGAGATATACAAAGTTATAGCAACTATCGAAGAATTAAGCGTATGAGTCATACCATCAAATTATGCGAGAGAGTGATTTGAAGAACCCTAGAGGTGGGGTCAATAGGGTAATAAAATAATTACCAACAATAATAAGCAAAGTAAATGACAATTTAAAAGAAGAGAGAATTAAACACTCGATGTATCCTGGTATCCTCTCGAGAGGCACTCCAGTCCCGGAACTCTCTCCGGCTTTAATATACTTTTTGAGTAAATAGTATAACACGAGCTTTGATTCGAAGACTCATCAACTTTTCATACACGAGTTTTTATCCGAAGGTTCGTCAACTTCTTACACACGAGTTTTCCTCCGAAGGCTCGTCAACTTCAAACTTGAGAGAAAAATATTTCGATCTTCTTGAACACTTTGAAGATCTAAGTTACAACTCTTGAATGTATAACCCTAAAGGAGGGGGGGGGGGGTGAATATGGCAATAAAAAGATTATCAACAATAATAAGCAATTTAAAGGATAATAAAGGAAAAGAGAATCAAACATTCGATGTATCCTGGTATCCTCCCGAGGGGCACTCCAGTTCCGGAATTCTCTCCAGCTTTAATCCACTATTTAAGTAAATAGTTACAACATGAGTTTGGATCCGAAAAACTCGTCAACTTCTAACACGAGTTTGGATCCGAAGAGCTCGTCAACTTCTTACACACGAGTTTTTTTTCGAAGGCTCGTCAACTTCATACATACGAGTTTTCCTCTAAAGGCTCGTTAACTTCAACTTGAGAGAGAAAAGTTTCGATCTTCTTGAACACTTTGAAGATCTAAGATTAAAACTCTTGAATATTCTAACACTTTTGATTGGATGACAAATTAAAACTTTGTAGAGTAATGGTGACGCTCTTTGGTAGTTGAGAAAGTTAAGGCTCAAATGGATAGGTATTTATGAAGAGGGGTGAAGTCTATTTATACAAATCCAAGAAGATATCATTTACTACAGCCGAACGGATGATCCGTCGGTTGTTCGCGAACGTCCGGCGGACCATCCGTTCAAACAGTAACGGCTAGAAAACTAGCCGTTGGATGCATTAAATGCTCATTAATGAAAAGCGTTGGATTTGAAATTCAAATAACCACCTCAGCAAGAACAGATCATCCGACGGTGATCCGTCGGATCATCCGTTTGGACCCACAAATACTTGCTGTTCCAAAATCGATAGTCCGACGGATTTTTGCGGAAATCAAACAGATGATCGGTTAGAACCAACAAAAAACTTGTTGTTTCAAAACGGATCATCCGACGGTGATCCGCAGTGATCCGACGGATCATCCGTTTGGACCCATAAATACTTGTTGTTCCAAAACGGATAGTCCGACGGATTTTTGCGGAAATCCGACGAATGATCCGCCTTTTTCATAGTTACTCTTTTTAAGGTTTTAGCTTTGTCATCCATAGGAAAGTGTTTACACTTTTTTTTTCCTATGTATTACAGACTCTTGTGAAGCTGGATTTTGACTTTGTGAAGCTTCTGCGTTCCTTGATTGTGATCCAATTACGAGTCTGAGTGGTAGCTGATGGAGATCCAATTACGAGTCTGAGTGAGAGCTTGTGGATGCATAAACCTTTCATTTGGTAGATGATTTCTTTTGAACCCGAGAAGTAGATAAATCTAAAACAGTAGAGGCATTAATTGTAAGTATCAAAATCAATGTGCCAACATTGAATACTCTATCATTTGGATGGATGACAAATTAAAGCTTTGTAGAGTAATGATGGAGCTCTTTGGTAGAGAGAAATTTAAGGCTCAAGTGGATGAGTATTTATGAAGAAGGGGGAAGTCTATTTATACAAATCCAAGACAAGTGAGCATCTACTACAGCCGAACAGATGATCCGTCGGTAGTCCGCGGACGTCCGACGGATTATCCGCCAAAATAGTAACGACTAGAAAACTAGCCGTTGGATGCATTAAATGCTCTTGATAGTGACCTTTGGATTTGAATTTCAAATAGCAGCTCAGCATTTGCGGATTATCCGATGGTGATTCGCGGAGGTCCGCCGGATCACCCGGATGTCCCCACAAAATACTTGATGTTCCAAATCGGATTATCCGTCGGATATCCGCGGTGATCCGAATGTCCCCACGAAAGACTTGTTAGGGCAATCCGGATTATCCAGCGGATATTCGCGGTGATCCGAATGTCCCTACAAAAGACTTGCTGGGACAATCCGGATTATTCTCCGGTGATTCGCGGAGATCCGGTGGATAATCCGAATGTTCCCACAAAAAAACTTGTTGGGACAATTCGAATAACCCGACGGAAATCCGCGGTCATCCGACGGATGATCCGCTTCTTCATAGATTTCTATTTGTTTATCTTTAAATCTTTTGTTTTGTCATCCATACAAAAGTGTTTACACTTGTCTCTTATGTATTACTGACTCTTGGTGATATGAAGCTGGATCTTTGAATTGTGAAGCTTCTATATTCTTTGATTGTGATCGAAGATTGAGTCTGAGCACTAAGTGATAGATGCAGATATCTTTCATTGATAGATGCTTTCCTTTGAACCTGAGGAGTAAATGAGTCTAAAACAGTAGAGACATTAATTGTGAATACAATATCAAAATCAATGTGCCAACATGATTGAGCAAAGATAAGAAAAGAAACTAGAATTTTAGTGAATCAATTTAGTTTTATGCCGGAAAATCTACCATGGAAGATATTTACTTACAAAGAAGATTAATGAAAAAATTTAGAGAAAAAAGAAAGATTATATGTGGTTTTTATTGACTTAAAGAAACCTTATAATCGAGTTCCTAAGGAGATAATACTGTTGACTTTGAAGAACAAGTTTCTAATAGCTATATTGAGAATATTAAGGATATGTTTGATAGAGTTGCGATGACCATGCGAATTATTGGAGGAGATAATAACCCGTTCACTATTACCATTGGCTTACATCGAGGATCAACGTTGATTACCTTTTTGCTATAGTTATGGATGAAATTACTACGCATATCCAAGGAAAGATTTCATGGTGTATGATGTTTGCTGATGACATTGTGTTGGTTGATGAGAATAGAGAATGGTTAGAAGCTAAAATAGACGTGTGGAGAGAGACTTTGGAATATAAGGAATTTAGGATTGGTATAACTAAGACAAAGTATATAAAATGTAATTTTAACCCAAAGTTAAGGAAAAATAAAGGAGAGTCCATATAGATGGACAAAAGATACCTAAGAGTGATAGCTTTAGGTATTTAGGATCAATCATTCATCGTGATGGAGAGATTGAGAAGCTCATGCATATAATTAAAATATGATGGTTGAAATGAAGGAGTACTTTGTTATTGCAAGATACCTCTGAAGTTTGATTTTTTTTCTATAAGCCTGTTATATAAGAGCAGCCATGCTTTATGGATCAGAGTCTTGGGCAATTAAAAAACATGTCAAAAAATTAGTTTAGCTGAAATGAAAAGTTAAGATGGATGAGTGGCAATACATTAAATGATGTGATAATAAATGAGTGTACCCGTAGAAAGTAGACGAGGAAAAATCGACTTAGATCATTTAGATTTACAACACAGATCCATAGATGCTCCTGTAAAGGAGGAGCGATAATATAGTAGTTAATGAAGTCGCTAGGACTTAAGGTAGGTAGGTCTAGACTAACATGGTTTGAACTGTAAAAAAGAATATGGATCTTGTTCGCGTTACAGAGGATGCCCTTAATAGAGCCGAATTGAAGAAGATGATGCAAATAGCCAACTCCAGAAATTTGGGATAAAGGCTTTGTTGTTGTTGTAAGTACGTAAGAAAGGAAACTAAGCGTAAAAAAGAATAATAAGAACTACTCAAATTCTGGCCGGCGGACCATATTGATATTAGTTTCATTAACAATGTTTTTTGCGGATTTGATGGTCAAGCAGTGTAGAACTGAACATGATTCAGTTTCTAATGTTTGATTGGAATGGATAATGCACATATGTATGTATGTCTCTGCTCTAGGACGAAGATCCTGTTAATGTTTTCGTATCATATGTAACTTACATTTGTATAGGACCAGTATCTTTTCTTCTCTGCTTAATTGTTACATAACCTACATCAACAAAATTCGAAATCACGAGTTCTTTTAGCAAAACTTTTGGATTTTAAACAATTTTCAAACTCGGGGCTTCGCTCCCGTAACCCTACAGTCTCAACCAATCTAACATGTCTTTGGCGGCAAATTTTATTTTCTCTTTCTTGTTATTGTGTGATGGCATGTTTATGTTCTGCAGGTGGATTACTTTACCAAAGGATTCATGGTCCCTTGTGATTATTGCAGAGCACACCTGAAACCATCACAGGAACTGAGATGAGCACTAGTTCCGTGTAATATCTTCTTCTCACATACAATGTCTAGGAAGCAGCATGTTGCAATATTCACAACTGCAAGCCTTCCATGGATGACAGGAACTGCAGTTAATCCTCTGTTTCGTGCTGCTTATCTTGCAAAAGATTGTGAAAGGGAGGTTACTTTGGTGATTCCTTGGCTATCTTTGAAGGATCAAGAACTCGTTTATCCTACCAAAATTACATTCAGCTCACCATCTGAGCATGAGGATTATGTTCGTCAATGGGTAGAAGAGAGAACTGGTTTTGAGTCCAGATTCAACATAAGCTTCTATCCTGGGAAGGTAAATCATATACCTTCATATGGGTTCTCTTATCCCACTATAGCTTTCTTTCTTTCTATTTTGTTATTGCTTTTTGATTTTACTATTTCATATCCCCTCAGAAATGCAAACATTATAGTAAAAACATGCCTTGTTCCAAAAACAGAAAAATCTTATCTCACATCATAGGCGATTAGGCTTCATAGATTATTGTTTGTCAATCTTGAGTTTTTCTGGGATATTCCTTAAAACTTAATACAAGTAATTTTTATGATATAACAACTTCTCTCGGGAAGCTCTAAAAACAATCCAATGCTGACTGGTACACTGGCTTATATTGTAAGCTTGTTTGAGAAGAGTTTGTAACTCATGTATCTTACTTTACAGTTTTCGGTAGACAAAAGGAGCATTTTACCCATTGGTGATATCACTGAGTACATTCCTGATGACAAGGCAGACATTGCAGTGCTTGAGGAGCCAGAACACCTAACATGGTATCATCATGGTCGGAGATGGAAAACCAAGTTTCCGAAAGTTATAGGAATTGTTCATACCAATTACTTAGAATATGTGAAGAGAGAGAAGAATGGATCCCTGATTGCTTTTTTCCTGAAATATGCCAACAGTTGGGTAACTCGTATTTACTGTCACAAGGTAACTTCCTTAACAAATGTTTATTTACGACTTCTCTTATGTTCTCTTTAAGTGCTTCATAACTGAACATTCTAATAATCTAATGTTTATGCATTCTAAAGATGGTAGTGATCCACACAGGAAAACGAATTGTTGGCTAACATATATTACCTTTGATGATAAAGTAATGTATGGCATCTGTCATTTGAGTGATCGCTTTGGTAGAGAACAAACATGTCGGATATATTTCGCTATTCATGCATTTATTTTCTTTGTAAAACCTCTTCATGAATTTTAAGAAAGCAAGAAGCTAATTTTTTTTTGTAAGCAGCTAGCACATGCAATGTGCTTCTTGGTCACATGAGCTAAAAGGTTATTGACCAAAAGATGTCCGTCTTCCATCCCACTCGCCGACTGCCTTTCATGGTTTCTGTAACATGTCCTCTTGCTCATTATTAGTCTAGGAATTTTGATTTTATTTTTAAATCGACATTTTCTTCAAAGCAGGTATAATAACTTTTCCAATTCTTTGTGGATCTTTCTTGACTTGTCCTGTTCCATAAGTGTCTGCATTTCAATGATGGCGGTGATTTCCAATAATGGTTGTATAATCTCGCTATTAGCTCTGTAGTAATGTTTTACCTCTATTCCCCACCGGTACTGCTTTCAATTTTTAGTGTCTGCAAGCACAGTCTCATCCACAATCTTGTCCAGCTTCTCTCTATGATGGCCATACATTTAAGTCAGTTTCCCTTTGATTAGTAACTTATCAAATGGTTTCTAGTTAGATTGTCAAATCGAGATATATATAGATTCACTCGATTATTGTATCGTGTGTATCGTAGATACACTATTTCATAGAAATTATTTATAAACTCAACATGCGTGGATAAATTGAACAAATGAAGCAATGATAAGGAGCATTATCAAGAAATAAAGTCGAAGAGCAAAATTTAAAATCAATACATGGTGGTATTATTCATAGGTATAACATAATTGCATTAGTGAGAATCAATAAGAACCTTGTTATTAACGGTCAGGGTGTGTTGACATTCAAATAGTATTTGGTTTTACATTCTAATTTATAGACATAACTTATAAATACCTAGAAAACTGAGAAGAAGAGCCCTAACAAAATCCAAAACAAAACATAGAGAAGATTCAAAAGCTCAAGGAAGAGAAAACTATTAAAATAACAAAATATTTCTTTTGTTTTTCTTTTTGAGAAAATCAATTATCTAAGACGTTAAAGTGTCCAAATATGCTAGATGCCATGTCACACCCGACCTATGTTATCTTGGGCACTAGGCGAGGCGAGGTGACAACCCACCTGTCTCGCCTAGCCGTCCGTCAAGGACACCTGTTATTTTGTAAAAAAAAAATTGCAGCTATATGCAATTATGTATAATAGTATTACAATAAGCAATATGTTCAGTTCATATAAGAAGCAACAACATAGCAATAAGAAGCAACATCATAGCAATTTAAAATAATTCAAATAATGATTAGTAAAAGAAAAACAACATACGCAATATAATAAGCATTAACTAATAAGAAATATAATAAACTAAAATAAGCATTAACCAATGTTCAACATCAATTAATAATAAATTGATAACTAATAGGCATTAGCCGCAATAAATAACCGCCTAGACGCCCACCGCCTGACAAGGTGTTTTCTTCTCCTGGTCGAGGCGGGCTCCCCCCAACCTGTACCTAGGCCGCCTAGGGGTCACCTGTAACAACATAGCATCCGACCCATAGGTATATATCAGGACATGACATACCCGCCTAGGTGCCCACCGCCTGACTAGGTGTTTTCTTCTCCTGGTCGAGACGGGCTCCCCCCAACCTGTACACCTAGGCCGCCTAGGCGTTGCCTATAACAACATAGCACTCGACCCATAGGTATGTTAGGACCCGTGTATAGACCACATGTGAACATCTCTTAGGCCAAGTTGCCAAAATAACCCAGATGTAGACTTAAAACCCAAGCACTCAAATAGAACTAACCTAACTATCATCTTATAACCTTTGTCGGACTAATTCTTGGGACTTTAGAATCTCCTCCACTCAAAGACGTGACGTCCTCACTGTAGTTGAGAAGCATCCATAGTCTTTTGGAGAATGAAGTGAGCCACTTATGAGAACATATCCACTAGAACAAAGATATAATCAATTCCTCTTTTATGCTTTGGGAAGACCAACCACAAGGCGTATGCTCACATCTTCCCAATGAGTCTTTGGAAGTGGGAACCAATATTTTGAGTATGTCTTGTGCAAGTTGGACATATCCAGCACCTCATCACAAAACAAACATCTCAGTAGATAGTCGGTCCATAATATTTTTCCCTAACCAACATAATTGTTTTTTCTATGTGGTTAAGTCAACTCTTCCCTTGTTCAAAAAATAAAAGAAAGAGAAATACATGAATTGCCCTGAATAAAGTGGAAACATAAAATCACGCACGTTTACTTTTCCTTCTATGAACTCATGCTCCACTACTACCTTTTCCTTTAGCTATTTGAAGTAGTCTTCTTTGAACTTGTTGTAATCTTATTTTGAAATTCATACCTTTGATTTCCCATCACAATTGCTTCTACTTCTTTGTCCACGACTTCGACCTCGAGCTTCATCGTAACTTCGGTTACCGCCTCGGTAGCGTCACCTTGGCTCCTTTTTCACAATCTTCATGTGCTCCCTTCCATTCGCACTAAGAGTTTCTTCATCGATACTTGTGTCTTACGAGATCTCCTTCTATAGAAAAATCTCCTTCTATAGGCTTAAGCGGTGCTCATAGTGCACTAAATTCTCAAAGACAATATTTCTCAACTCTTCTTGAATTTCTTTGAGTTGAACATTTTCAGCCTTCTCTTTTTTTTCCGTATAACCTCCCTAGATGCTACCAAGCTTATTTTAACGTACGGGCAACTGTAATAATCTCAAACATACCTCCATCAACTCTTTCATAAATGAATATAATAGCTCTTTTGTCCTTTCTCTTTAACTCCATTATTATTAGGGAGGCTTCGTCACTAGACGGCTTCTCCTGACCTCTCTCGAACTCCCATGCACCTTCGAACGATCAACATTTGTTAATCTAGAAGCTCCGTCCTTCATATTTTTCTTTGGATAGTTGAGGCACGTTGAGTTGGGGTGGACTGTAAAGTAGACTAGAGGAAGAAGATTGATAAAAAATACTTTATGAATATAACTTTGATTGATCATATATCAAAATCATACAACATTATATAGGTGTTAGTAATGAAATTTCACAAGACAATAATGTAACTCATGCACTCAACCATTGAATTAAAAAGTGCGCCTAGGCGCAAGGCGCAACGAGGCGCAGGGATAGCGCCTAGGAACAAGCCAGGCGCACCACCTTAAAAAAGCGCGCGCCTAGTATAGAAAGGCGCAGGCTCCAGGCGCTCAACAAGGCGCACCTAGGCATAAAGTTACTTTTATATATATATATATATATATATATATATATATATATATATATATATATATATTCCAACCTTTTATATACATGTTATATAGTTTATGGGGTTTATTGGAAAGTATAGAAATTATTGTCATTAATATTATTGTGGGTTTTAGATTGTTTTCTAAATTAGAATGTACTTCTATATTTAAAGGCTTATATATATGTGGTTTGTATATTATATGTATATAGTTTGGGTTATTTATATCTAATGGGCTTTTAGATTGTTATATATATATATATATATACATATATATATATATATATATATATATATATATATATATATAAAGAATAATTTTGTGCCTATAATTTGTGATATTTTCAAGGAATTTGGACTTCTATGTAGCTAAGTTTTTAAATGTAGATATTTTTTATATATAAAGAAAAAAGTGCGCCTAGCTTTCAAAAGGCGCGCCTTGAGCCTTGCGCCTAGCGCCTCAGGCTCCAGGAACCTTTGCGCCTTGGTGCGCCTTTCGCCTTTTAAAACTATGCACTCAACCAAATAACTAAAGACACTTGAAATCTCTCAATTAACAACTAGATAACATGCGACTTTTGGACACCTTTTAGATACCATGTGATTTTTGGACACCTTTTAGTAACTCATGACTTTAGGTCGCCCCAAATTTATTCATGGCCTCTAGAAGCCATCTACGCATCCACTTGAGATGACACGCAGATGTCTGTTATGTCAATCAAGTTTACAACTCAACAAATTTTGTGTTCACTTCAAAGCATAAACAATGAACGAAAAGTTAGAGAAAAATTGATTGAAGAACCATAACTCAAAGATAGTGCACAAGGGGAACTAGCTATTATGATTTTAGCAGTAGTTTACTCCATTACTGACAATTTTGTGTCTTTCTTGACTATAGCTAGTTCTCCTTGGGCTAATATTGAGTCCCGATTCTTCAATCAATTTTTTCTAACAAATTTTCTTTTATTCTTTATACTTTTGAACTTGCTTATATTTAGTAACACAAAATTTGTTGAGTAGTAAACTTGATTGACATGGTATCCACATGTCATCCCATTTAGAGGCTTACATGACTTTTAGATGCCATGAATAAATTTAGGGAGACTTGAAGTCGCAAGTTACTAAAGGGAGTAAAAAGTCATAGGTGGTCTAGTTGTTAATTGGGAGAGTTCAAGTGTTGTGAGTTATTTTGTTGAATGCACGAGTTACAATTGTACTATGAAAGGTCATGACTAAGACCTATATAATGGTTATATGGTTTTGATATGAGCAATCAAAGTTAATTCCATAGGGTGTTGCTCATCCTCTCGTCTTCCTCTAGTCACCATATAGCCCACCACCATGAAATATTCTTTTAGCTAATTGGTTGGGATCATGTCATATGAGGTTATTACAATGGATTTCAGTCTTGCCTCGTATCCTATAAAAATTGTTTCTTTTCTAAAATGTTTAGGAGAATATGTCATCCCTAAGTGATTGATCTAGAAGCCACGTGCATGGTCGGGTATGGTGCAGGAAAATCTTTATTCCTCTAAATGATTCTCTCCAAAGTGAAGTTGAGCTTCTGTTATATCCAGTTTGGTGTGAGAAAATATTTGTTACTTTGGATGATGTTGTCCAAAGTGAATTTAAACAAATTTCTGAAAGGTTACCTGTTTATTATAAATGGATTAGTGAACCCATAAAATGTGGTATGTTACCTGTTTATTAGAAATAGGTCAATACCATAAAATGTGTTGTGGCTCATGACCCTGGGAGTGGGTCGTAGCCCACAGAAAATACTCATTTGGCTTTGTTTTCTTTTTGTAATATTGATACAGAAGAGACTTATCATCAAGATACATTTTAAGACAGTGCCGAATGAAGTCTTGCAAAAATTGCACTATCTCCATCTAAATGGGAAACCAAAATAATTGAAGAAAATATTGATATAAAAGAGACTAGCATCAAGATACGTTTTAAGAAACTGCAAAATGAAGTCGTGCAATAATTGCACTCTCCACCTAATGGGGGAATCTGGAATGATCGAAAAACAGAGTATTATATTGCAATTTGAATACCTTTTGTGGTGGAAATTATTTTTTGATGGAAGATTTTGTAAGAAGAAGGTTGATCTCGAACAAGATACTGCAAGAAAATATATCACTTCCCTGAAGGGGATCTTTCTCTTTGAAATCAAACTATCAAAGACATTAGTTTTGAAGATATACAACTATAATATTGTTTTGATCAAGCCAATGAAAGAACTAAAGAATTTACTGCAGAAAACAAAATACGTAAATCAAATATATATTATTGAAATAGTTAAGAATTAAGCAGGAATGTTAGAAATAATAATCTCAATTATAATTGACAGTTGTAGAAGTTGAAGAGTCGTGTTCTAGTGATCAAAGGTTATGAAAGATGAAGAGTCATGCGTACTAGTGATCAAAGGTTATGCAAGATGAAGAGTCATGTGCTAATGTGAAAGTTCAAATATTAGTACATGAGTTACGTGTACGTTGGCCCCACACACATGTATATATGTGTGTGTGTGTGTGTTTTTTTTTTTCCGAAGCTCTATTTTTTTAATTGTAAAGTATATATCTACAAGAATGTTATGTTGTCCATAACGTTTTTCAATTCTTGTGATAACAATGTTGAGTCTCCGGTTCACAAAAAAACTTTTTTTGTACATTCATATGTAATTCTTTGACCCCTCGTGCTCGACCCTCTATTAATAAATTTGGGAAGCCGATATGGATTGTGACTTAGATCAAAATGATTCATTTTTGAATTTCTATGCGTTCAATTTCTTTGAAAACTGAGGATATTTTTCTATGTTTTTGTATATAGTTCTTGATACATTTTCATATTTTCTCTTGTCGACCTACGATTTTTTTTTGTGGTTGGATAAACCAGAAAGAGTGTTGATTTTGGGTTGTGCCAAATCTGAAACCAAGTGGATTTATTTTTTGTCCCATATTTTTTTATTATCTTTCCATCCTTTTTTTGTAAATAGAAATTTACATTTTTCTTAGATGAATCTAAGATTTAAATTTCTTTTTTGTAGAAGGAAAATAATATGATAGATTGTATTGATATGAAAAATTACATATATGTAGGAGATGACTAGCCTTCTCACTATTCTCTACCCGATGTGGGACTAAATAACTAATACTCAACACACTCCCTCAAGCTGGAATGTAAATGTCAATCATGTCCAACTTGTTACAAAGAAACTGAACACGAGGGCCTGAAAGAGACTTCATAAAAATATTAGCTATCTGATCACCGGTTCTCATGTTGTGAACTGTTATTATCCTCTTTTGAATTTGATATTCATCACGGACATAGTGTATGTCGTTCTTAATATGTTTTGTCCTTTCATGGAATACGAGATTGGTTGCAATATAGATAGCAGTCTAGTTATCACACCACATATCTGCTGCTTCATATTCTACTTCTTCTCCCAACTCTTTTAAAAGATACTCTAGATATAACATCTGTGACCTCTATTGTGCTATGTGTAATAGCTCGGTATTCTGCTTTCGTACTGGATCGTGTGACTATACTCTCTTCTTATTCTTCCACGACACTAAGTTTCCACCAATAAATATCGACTAGTCAGATGTAGACCGTCTATCCGTAAGACTTGCACCCCAGCTAGCATCTGTAAAGCACTCAAGATGAGTGTCCTTGATTCTCTATTCGAATTTCTTTCCTCGGATTTTGAGCTAGAGAGTGCATGATTCCGAGGACTGTCTGCCAATGGGTAACTCATGGAGAAGCCTTAAAGCTACTCGCGACACTTACAACAAAGAAAATGTCTGGGCGAGTCATGACTGCTAAGTACTTGAGTTTTTCAATCATTCGACGATATTGATCAGGATTGGTCATCAATATCCCCTCATCAGGAAGTAACTTTACCCCCTGGATCCATATGTGAGGTTACTCAGTTCACATCATCCTGCTTCAGTTAGGATATCAAACACATATTTTTGCTGAGATATTACAGTGTCTTTCTTTTCTCCCTGTGACTTTAATGTCCAAGAAGTGCTTTAACGATCCCATATCTTTGGTATGAAACTACTTACCCAGAAACTTTTTCAGTCCTGCAATATTCTGACTGTTGTGCCCCGTTATAACAATGTCATCAATATAGATACCAAGTAGTATCCATTCGGATGATGTCTGTCGGTAAATACCGAATGATCCTTCTTTGATTGGTACATGCCAAACTGGATAACGACATGTGTAAATCGACCAATCAAGCACGAGGTGATTGTTTGAGACCGTAGAGAGCCTTTCGCAGATGACATACTTTACCCCTCTTGCAACGAATCCAGGAGGTTGTACCACATATACTTGTTCTTCAAGGTCCCTATGGAGAAATGTATTCTTCACATCCAACTGAAGTAGGGGCTAGTCATAGCAGACAACTAAGAATAGGAACACGCGCACATAAGTCATCATGGCAACTAGAGAGGTCTCAAAATAATCATCACCATAAGTCTGAGAATACCCTTTTGCCACAAGACGAGCTTTCAGTCGATCAAGTGTGTTATCCGGTTTTATCTTGATTGTGAACACCCATTTGCAACATGTCACCTTTTTACCGGAAGGCAAATTCACCAAGTCCCATCTATTGTTCTCCCGAAGTGCTCGCATTTCTCTTCCATAGCAGCACGCCAACCAAGGTGTTTGAGTCCTACCTCTGCAGAATTGGGGATCTGAATCCCATCAATAGTAGCCACCAAACACTGCGTGTGACTCGCGAGCCCTTTGTAGTTGTCAACATACGAAGGATGGTCGCGACATGCATAACGGATGTGAGCCGGTATATCAGGAGGTAGTGTATCAGTGGAGCTAGAGGAGGTCGATAATAACCATTGGTGATGCTTCTTCTGATAGAGGTGACGTTCTCAGACTGTTGGACTGTAAGACTGGTTTGGTAGGGGAGGGTAGCCTTACGGTGGCTGCTATGTTTGAACTGGATACAATAGGAAGTTCTCTTCTGGGTACACTTTTGGAACAAAATCTTAAGTTGGAGGGGTGGGGGAAAATTAATTTCAACAAAAGTAAATCCCGAGACATGATATACCTTTTCAATGTTGGAAAAAACCAACAATATCTTTTATGATTCTTAGGATACCCAAGGAAGATACACTTGAGTGCATTCAGTTCTAATTTAGAAAGATTAGGTCGAGTATCTCGAACGTAACACAAGCAGCCGAAAATTTTGGGAGGTAGAGGAAATGTTATACGACTGGGATATAACCGAGAAAAGAGAGTAGTGCCATTGAAAACAACAGATGGCATACGATTGATCAGATAGTATGCTGTAAGGATAGCATCCAACCAAAATTTTCTGGGAGTACGAACGTGAAACATAAGATCATATGTTTCCAAACGATGACGATTCTTTGATACCATGTAGAACGAAAATAATAGGATAGGTTTTATTGATATGAGAGATTACATTTACATAGAAGAGAACTAGCCTTTTCACAATTATTATATGACAAGTTGCTCTTTTTATTGGAAAAGTATGCCCTCGAGACTTAGGTCTTAACTTTTTCACAAAAGGACTCCCATTGACTTCGACTTTGCTAGTAAATGAATCAACTCCGTTCAAACCCATATTATGACTAGTATTTGTTACGGATGGACTAATTTTTAAATAGAAAAATATGCTCGATAAGGCTTGAGTTCAATATCATAAATGTTTCCTCATAAGAACACCTTATATATATATATATATATATATATATATATATATATATATATATATATATATATATATATATATAGTCAAAGCAACAAGGCGCACTCGAGGCACAAAGTGTCCATATCGCATGAGGCACAAGGTGCACTTAAGACGCGCACCCGAGCTCAGCGAGGCACAAAAATAATAAAAAATAAAAATATACACAAGTAAATTAATAATGTAAGAAATAAAATCAAATAACATATTAAGGCCAACAAAAACATGTTAAAACATAAACAAGTGAACTAGCAAAACAGTTATAGCAGCAGCACTCAACAAGACTGACAAAAGTTTGTATTCTCTCTACCACGTCTTTTTGTAAATTTTAGTTTTTCTATGTCGCTGTAACCAACTTTGACAACCATAGAAAGGGTCATTTTTGTGAGGTAACGTTTATTTCCATGCCTCAAAGTTATATATATATATATATATATCATGCCTCAAAGTTATATACATAAGGTGCAGTTTTTTTGTTGTGCCTTGCTGAAAGGCGTCTCGCCTAGTAAGGTGCGAGGCGCAGCTCGCCTTTCTGCGATACGTGCCTTTAACTACCATTATATATATATATATATAGATCGTTTACGGTCGTTTGGGGTGCCGGTTCCTGATCCCTCATGTGTGCTGTGCGGGGTGGAGCCTGAATCTATCAAGCATATCTTCTTCGAGTGCACGTTGGCTTGGCAGATTTGGTCGGAGCAGAGTCGGTTATTGGGAGTGAGCGCCTCCGGAAAATGTGTGGGAGACATCATCTCGGAGATCCGAGATAGCAGGGGTAGGGGGCAGGACTGGTTCCGAACAGCCAGAGTTCGCCTGGCTGCTGCGGTTTGGCACGTATGGCGGGAGCGAAACCGTCGGATATTTGAGGGACTGGTCTCCCCCCAGTTGGTATTCTCCATAACATTGAGTATGATGTAAAGGCTATGGAGAATTGATGAGAGTTTGAGTGGGAGTCCCACTCTGTTTGTATGTTGTAAGATTATGGCGTTTCATTTGGAATAAAATTCACCTTATTTCCAAAAATATATATATATATATATATATATATATATTATATATATATATATATATATATATATATATATATATAGTATGACTTCTTCAACAGTTCTAGAGGGCTTCGGCAAGGGGACCCGCTATCGCCATACCTCTTTACCTTGGTCATAGAGTTTTTCATATCGCTCATAGATGTGGCGATCTATAGACGTCAGATCACCCCGCTGTACAAGCGGGTGCATCCTCAGGTATCCCATCTTATCTATGCGGATGACTTGCTGGTCTTTCTGGTTCCTTCGCGTCGTGGGATTGTGGCTTTGAACTTGATTATGGAACGGTTTGGCTCACTGACTGGTCTACGACTGAACAAGGATAAGAGTATTGCCTATTTCAACAAGCATTGTCAGTAGAAGGAAAAGAGGGCTTTACTTCTTGGTATTGAGAAGGAAGATTTACCAGTCAAATATTTGGGAATCCCGTTGTCTATCAACTGCGCCAAAGAGACCGAATGTCAAAGTCTGGTGGACTATGCACAGCGCCGTCTGGAGGGGTGGCATGTCCAAATCTTATCCTTTGGAGGACGCATCGAGCTGGTTCGATCCGTCATCTATGCCATTGCTCGATTCTGGTTGCAGACTCTCATGTTGTCGACTGCGACCATTAGTAAAATTGAAAGACTCTGTGCTAACTTTATCTGGAGATGAGGCTTACACTCTATAGGATGGACGACTCTATGCAGACCTCGGGAGGGGAGAGGTGTCGATCTACAGTCTTTGCGGACCCTGCGTGAGACTGCGGGATTGAGACAAGCTTGGCGATTTCTTGTCCAGGATTCGTTGTGGGCGATGTGGATGAAGGGGAGGTATATGAAGGACTAGACTTTTTGGAAAATCCGAGCCAATAGCAACGACTCCGTTACTTGGAAGAACTTACTATCCCATCAGAATACATTGAAGGGGCTTATTTCCAGAGTGATGACAGATGGAGAAACTACTGACCTATGGTGGGATCCTTGGATCAACCATCAGAGCTTGGCGGATCGAGTTGGTTTGCAAGCGTTGCCAGCGGCAGGAAGGAGGGCCTGGGTGAGCGCTATTCTGCGGGAGGGTGTGTGGAGAGCGGATCTTCACCCTATGACGCGACAGTTTCGGCAGGAGATTGAAGAGGTCCAGGTGGATACTCAGAGTCCGGAAGGGGATCAATGGGTGTGGACAGACACTAGACATCACATTTTTCTCCAATCGATTATCTACGCGTCTATTAGGGAGGTTCACCCTCCTATGGAGTTGGCACCGGTGGTGTGGACCAAGAGGGTGGCATCCAAAATGCAATTCTGCTTATACAAACTTTGCTTTGAGAAGTTGTTTACTTAGGACCGCCTAGTGAGGTTTGGTATGCAGATTCCATCACCATTGTGTGAGCAATGCAAACAAGATCATGAATCTATGGAGCACATATTCTTTAGATGTTCCTTCTCATCATCCGTTTGGCAACATCAGTGTTCTCAGCAAAGCATACAGACTCATGGCTCTCGAAGCTGGAGGGAGGAGGTGGCAGATATCATGGCTGAAAGGAATTGGGTTTCCAGTGGTACAATTCAACAAGGATTCGGTTGGCGGCTGCGATCTGGCATATATGGAAGGAAAGAAATAATAGAATTTTTGAGCTGGTAACTACGCCCATTATTGGAGTGATTTACAACATAGAATTTTTAAGGCTCGTGCCGTGCGAAGTGAGTCATTAAAAATATACACACATAAATTTAGTAATGTAAGAAATAAAATGAAATAACGTATTTGAATCAACAAAAGTATGTTAAAACATGACCAAGTGAACTAGCAGAGCAACAATAGCAATTAACCGAACTAACAAGAATTTGTGTTCTCTAACAATAAGTAACAAAATCAAAGAAACAAAGTAAAAGCAGAACCAATAGAACAATCATTCATCTTTATCAAACTCCAACGAATCATCATCACCAATACACCAATTACTATCGTTTTCTGCTAGGTGAGCCCATAAAAGCCAAAATAAAGAGTAAGCACATAAGACGAGCCTTTACTTGTAGGCGTCTTGCTGCAAGGTGCGCCTGGAGAAAGGCATCTCGCCTAGTGAGGTATGAGGCGCAACATGTGCGCTTTGTTACGAGGCACACCTTTGACTATTTGTGGTATTAGTATCAAAAATAGTATCAGGCCGCTTCCTATGAGTATTACGATTACTCGTATTCACACTATCGACGATTTTGAATCAGAGTATCGGAAAACAAATAATTATTAATAAATTATTAATTCTTTTTGATAAATATATCATATTTAGGCATAATTGAAGTATTTTATGTGTTGTTTCTTATGGTGTTTAAATTGAATGAAATAATAGTTACTATTGCTAATTAGTTTTTCTATGATAAATACGTTTTTTTTTGTTTGCATGCTTTTACAACCTTGTAGATTTGTATTTTTCATTAAATTTTCTCTACCGAATTGATTGGAAAAGAGACCCAACATATTTATTGGTGGGGGTTGGTATCGGATTGGGACATACCAAACAGTATCGGTATCGACCAATTATATATATATATATATATATATATATATATATATATATATATAAAGTGTAACTCGTTGCAACGGTCGGTTGTAGGAACACAATATGGTTCTTGAGCCATACATCTTCAGGTCATTTCTTTATTTATATATATATAAAGTGTAACTCCTTGCAACCGTCGGTTGTAGGAACACAATATGGTTCTTGAGCCATACATCTTCAGGTCATTTCTTTATATATATATATATAAAGTGTAACTCCTTGCAACGGTCGGTTGTAGGAACACAATATGGTTCTTGAGCCATACATCTTCAGGTCATTTCTTTTGTTAAATTTGCTATTCTTCCATCTCTTATTGGTAGCCCACACATTTCTCTTTTGTTAGGTTTTTTTCTTTAATTTTGATAACAAGTGATAACTCATGTAGTTTTTGTGTAGGAGTTGGAATAGACTTTTTGAGAGACTAAGGCTGCGTTTGGTTACCATTTTAAAAAGTGTTTTATGAGTTTAAACATCAACTCAGTAAAAAAATGTGTTTGGCAGAGACCACTCCAAACGTTACATTTAGAAAAAAATTTGGGAACACCAATGTTTAAAATCAGCTTTTGGAGAACTCCAAAAAGCTGTTTTCTGAAATGAATTCTCCCAAACTCTGTGGGCCCCCCATCCCACCCTCCCACCCAAACTCTCTCTCTCTCTTTCTCTCTCTGCTCTCCAACTCTCCACCCCACCTACTCCTCCCCAACTCCAGCGCCTCCTCCTCCGCCTTCCACTCCACGCCCACCCACTCCTCCCCAACTCCAGCGCCTCCTCCTCCACCTTCCACTCCGACGAACTCGACCTCGACGATGACGAATGAATCGACGACGACGAACTCATTTCTGAAATCGAAATTTTCTAGGGTGTGTCGAGGTCGAGGACGACGGTGAAGTCAGCGGTGGGGTTAGGGTTCGAGCTCGACACACGGTGGTGGGGTTGTCATCGACGACGGTGGAGCTCGAAGAGGGTGGTGGGGTTGGCGACGACGGCTGGGTCGAGGGTTAGGGGTCGAGCTCGGGGACGAAGGCGCGGTCGAGGGTTAGGGACGACGGTGGGGTTGGCGGTGGGGTTAGGGCTCGAGCTCGACACATGGTGGTGGGGTTGGCGATGACGATGGGCTCAAGGGGTTGTTTGAGCTCGAGGACGGCGGTGAGGATGGCGGTGAGGACGGCGGTGGGGTTAGGACTTGTATTGTGTTGTCCACAGTCGTCCAGTACGGCGAGCCCAGGGTGGTCCCCCGGCGGCGGCGACCTCATCTCCTGGCGAGCCCAGGGTGGTCCAAACATGACACAGAAAATACGATACATGTATTTTATTGGACAAAAAAAAATGTGGGGACACAAATTGGACACGAACAGATTAATTTTAAATAAATATTTTATAAATATTTTATAAAATTTTAATAAAAACTATTTTCACAAAATATTTTACCAAACAGAATTTTGAACTTTTATTTCATAAAATTATTTTTCAGATGAAAGTAACCAAACGCAAAGTCAGAATTTTTACACTTAGAAAACAACTTTATAACTTACTTTCAAAAAACTGTTTTCAGAAAGAAATTTCAGAAAACATATCCAAACGGACCCTAAAAGTGTATGTAGGAACTCAGTACCCTATACAAAAGTTGACAATGAACACTTGTTATATATATATATATATATATATATATATATATATATATATATATATATAGAGGAATATGTAGGAACTCTGTACCCTACCCCTACTATACAAATAAAAAATATATATATATAGAGGAATATGTAGGAACTCTGTACCCTATCCCTACTATATATATATATATATATATATATATATATATATATATATATATCAAAGTGATAGTAGGGATAGGAACTCTGTACCCTATCCCTACTATATATATATATATATATATATATATATATATATATATATATATATATATATAAAATATATATATATATATATATATATATATCTTTGAGGGTGTCCACTTCTTAATGGTGCTTGGAGGCATGCCTCCAATGGGGCTCGAACCCGCGCCACTGCGCCGGGGTGCGTTCCCAACGGGCTAATATCAAAGTGTATGTAGGAACTCTGTACCCTATCCCTACAATACAAAAGTTGACAATAACACTTGTTTTGTGTGTGTGTATAAGAAGATTATTGTTTGGTACAACCAATGCACCCGGCCCCGAAGGACCCCACTCATACAACCCGGCCTTGATGGCCCATAACTTGGCCCCAATGACCCACAAGTTGGCCTCGAAAGGGCTACCACCCACCCCGAAGAGCCCACAACTCAGGCCCGAAGAGTCCCCATTACCCGGCCCAGGGTCCCTGCACTAGTGCAGTCCAGGAGGGCCCACAACTCCACTCCCACCATTTTAATTAAATGGAAGAAATAATTCTCCTTCCACGGATCGAAGCCGGGCCACTAGGGAGAATACCTCCCACCCCTGCCTCTTAAGCTAGGGTTGATTGGCAATATATATATATATATATATATATATATATATATTAGTCAAAGCCTCCTGGCTCTAGTGGTCAGCAAGTGGAGACATAACATATCTTGCCTGGGTAGGTTAGATCCCACATGAAAGCGGATTATTCCTTCCAATAATGGTGAGAGTTAAAGAAAAGAAAAAAGAAGACTATATATATATATATATATATATATATATATATATATATATATATATATATTGTAGAGTTAACCAACTAGTAAAAACATCATTAACTAGGACATATTCTAACTAGTTTTTAGTCTTTCGCTCGCTCGATTTTCAGCCTCTAATCTGAGAACAAAATATGGCATAAAATGTGAACATTCCGCAACTCGTAAACAATAAAGTTGCTTATCAGGATACATTTCTGAAACAATGTTCATATATATAAAATAATAACATTAGACTGTATCAGACAATAATATATATAGATGGAACTTGACAAACTTGTAATATATTTCTAAACTTGTGTGAACATTTATTACAATAACACTAGTAAATTCATGTGCGTTTCAAGTAAAATAATTTTCTTTCTTTCTGATATTGTTGAAAAATACTTTAAATATTTGAATATATTTTGAATTAAGATTTGTTATATATATGTTAATATTTTAATTAGAATTTGTTATGGATTTGTTTATATTTTAATTATAATTTGTTATAGGTATATGTGAAGAAAAGAGAGAGGGTCTTTGGTTATGTGGCATTAAAAAGAGTTTTATAATTATTATCTTCCATGATTTTATTATTATTAATTAATGGAGGATTTAGAAACGGCTTAGACGGCTCAATTTTGAGCTATTTCCAAGCCACATTATATTAGTAGAGATTAGGTAGACTTTAGAATTCAGTGTGGTGAATAGTTTCAGCCTAGCTTGCTATCTGCTACATGTCACGTTTCGATTCTGCATAATCGATAGTCGTCTCCCGGGCGTGATGCCGTGCGAACCTAAGTTGCATCCGCACAAGGCAAGTCATAAGATTATCCGAAACACAACAATATAGAGTACACAGAGAAATTGAACAACACATATGATATAGAAGAAACTTTACTTTATTGATAATGGACATCATTTACATGACTCGATTACATCTTGATGTCGCGCAGGCTTACAACTTGACTCAAAACGAACGATGATGAGATAGTCGTTCCATACATTATATCCCTTTCTATACAACCAATATTTACAAACCACCTGGAATGGTAGGGAGTCGCGCCATCTTTCTTGGACTGATGTAGAGTCTTCAAAAGTATTCAACAAAAGCCTTCGGCACGCGGGCGAAGCTTCAAAACGCGAACGTCGCCTTACTAGTTGGCGTGTACCTCTTGATTCGCAGCACCTATGGAGAGCGAGGATCAGTACTTTCACATGTACTGGTGGGTAGCTAATTTAAATCCAAGCTCTCATTTCTTCAAGAAGTTAAGTGAAACGAGCCATATGTATATTCGATCTTTCTAGCCATCCTAGTGAAAGTTCATGCAAGCAGTTGATAGGCATAAAGATATGAATTACGCTAGAACTTACCCACGGCAGAGTGTGCCGTGCAATGTAAAGCTTACCATGTTCTTTCCTGTCAATTGTATCATTTAGTATAGTGTATGCGATTTGTATATGTTAAGGTCACTGGCATCACAAGCCATCTTGGACTATAGCTGGGTTTAGACGGCGCCCCTTTCAGCGCGAGTAGCGAGCTCCGCTGAAAGTTCGTCGAATAACCAAGTTTTGCTTTTATCTAGCACAAATATCTTTTGCTCCCTCCTAGGCCGAATCGATCCCGTGTTCCGGGGCATCGTTTGAGGAAGCCGTTCCTTGTGCACAAGTTGTCCGTGACCGTGTAAGGCTAGACTAGTTAATCAAGCATGATATTTAATTGTGAGCAACATAACCAATTTCCTTGTTGTTTTGCCGTATTGTGGCGACACTTATCCAATGGCTTAAACTTCGCTTATCACAGTTCTATAACAGACATAACATATTAAGCATGTAGCACTTTATGATATCACATTTTTATAGCAGATGTACATAAGAAAGCATGTAGCAGTTTCATGGCATAACATTTCTATAGCGGGCGTACGTGAGGAATCGTGCGACATTTCATTGAAAATAAGCATTCGTGTCCTTTGCATATTTAGCTAACATTCTATCGATTGATTGGAGAATAAGAGAGACAAAGGGGAGGGTCCAGCCACTCACCTTCGGTTGATTGAGGCGAGGGACCGGTTGGTTGCGCTTAGACGACGCTTACGCGATCACCTGAAATTACATAAGCAACTAATTAGAACACTGCTCTATTCAATGAGTTCGATATGAAATGCGAAGTTCGAAGAACGCAAGCCATGAAAACCATCGAAGATTTGTAAACATTCACGAAAACGCATTCAGAAAACTGAAGTTAAAGAAGCAAGTGTGGCATGAAAAGCAGAGCAACGGGAGGTCTCTCCTGACTCAACCGCATAGTCCATCCTTGAGGCGCAACCCGCTGAATATGAGACTTGATTTCCAAGAAGTCTTCTATAAAGAGGAAATGATCTTAATTCAATCGGTCCCGTTCAATTGATTCAATCGATCCCGATCAATCGGTTTCGACCAAATCGATAGCGACAATGTTCCTTTATCGCACACCCCGTGGACGAAAAACGGGACACGATATAGGGACGGGGCACTACACTATAAGCTTTTGTCAACCACACTCTTATTTCAAGGACTAAAGTTACTTGGTCAGAAATAATTGGTACCACAAAAGGTATCCCGACAGTGCACAAATCCTTATATATATATATATATATATATATATATATATAAGGCGCGGATCAAAAGTCCCGTCCGCGGAGCCCCGCCCCCCTGCACCATCTAATCAGGGGGCCCGCGCGGGCCAGCTCGATCCAACGGTCAAGGGCGATGGGGCTCCCGGCCCATATATATATATATATATATATATATATATATATATATATAATTTTTTTTTTACCACAAAAGGTATCCCGACAGTGCACAAAGACTTTAGAATTCGAGGGAGGAGTATCGCGGAATACTGTCTACTGGCGCATGAGATGGTACGGGGATTCAACAAGGCGGGAGGAGAGAAGGCTTGTATCAAATTGGATCTTCGGAAGGCATATGACATAGTCAACATGGAATTCGTCTGCCATATTCTTTCAATATGGGATTTAGCGCTACATGGGTGGATCTGGTCCGAGAGTGCATTACCACTGCTACTTCCTCGGTCCTTATTCGGGGACAATCGCATAGATTCTTCGACAGTATCAGGGATTTCGGCAAGGGGACCCCTTTTCTCCTTATTTGTTCACAATTGTACCTCACTTGTTTTATGGATGCTGCGAGTTTCCGTCGAGAGATCACTTTGTTGTTCAAGCAGGTGACCTCTCATATAACTCATTTGTGTTATGCTGATAATTTGCTTCTATTCCTGAAACCTTCCAGATCTGGTCTGAGAGTAATCTCTGATATTATGTCTACCTTTGAGCGATTATTAGGCTTGAGTCTCAATAAGAAGAAGAGTAAGGTTAACTTCAGCCGATTTTGTCAGGATAATGATGAGAAGGCTGATGTTTTGGGGATTACCCAAGGTACTCTTCCGGTTAAGTATCTCGGTGTTCCTCTCTCCTGTAATTATTCTACCAACCTGAAGTGTCAAAGCTTGGTGGAATTTACTCAGCGGCGGGTTGAAGGGTGGCAGGCGCAAAGTCTATCTTTCGATGGCAAAATTGAGCTCGTCCGATTTGTAATTTCATCGGTAGTGATATTGTGGTTGCAACCAATCCTTTTACCTACTACTACTATCTGGAAGATCGAGAGGATATGTTCCAACTTCATAGGGCGGGGAGGTATACATGCTATCTATTGGGAGAATCTCTGTCGTTCCAGGGAAGGAGTGGGGCTCAGGTCTCTTCTGACTTTACGGAAGGTTGCTAGTCTGAGGCTGGCTTGGAAATTCATTCAGGGAGACGCTGTGGCGGACTGGATGAGGAATCAATATCTTCGCCAAGAATCATTCTCGGAGTATGTAATAATAATGAATCAGTGGTTCTCGCAAATACTTTGTCAGCGGGGTGACCTGGAACAGAGTATTACTTGAGGTATAGCTAATGGTAAGGAGACGAGCCTTTAGGGAGATCCTTGGATTGACCACCGGAGCATCCCTGAATGGTTGTCCAGGGAAAGGGCTCATTTTTCTTGACGGGGCCAGATCAGCCGTATCAGGATGGATACGTGGCAGCTGGCGGACTTACATATCCCGATAAACCTTGCTGATTGCATTCGTCAGATCCCGATCTCTGGGGACGTAGATCGGGATACCTGGAGGTGGATGGCAGTCATACGGGAGAGTTTGTCTTCAAGCTTGTATATGATCAGACTCGGGAGCATTTTGACACGTGGGAGTATGCTGATATCGTCTGGCAGAAAGGTATTGCGAGAAAGTTTCATGATTGCATGTATAAGTTCCTACTGGATAAACTTCTTATCCAAGACCGTCTTCACCGATTTAGGGTTCTTCCTCCGTACCTTAGTTGTGTGCTATGTGGCCAACGACCGGAGTCTATGAAATACCTATTCTTTGAGTACTCGTACTCCTGGAAAGCTTGGTAGGCGTAAAGAATGGTTATGAAGCTGAGGAATACTAATTCTATGCAATACACAGAGATCATTGGAAACATCATAGGGGCTCGACGATAAGGTTTGTTTTGGTTCAAGGAAGCTTGTACCTGACTGGCTTTGGCAGTTTGGCATATCTGGAAGGAAAGGAACAACATAATATTTGCCGGATTCAATACCTCTCCTACACTTCATAACATTGAGTTTGATGTAAAAGAGTGATTCCAAATTTGACTCTCTCCTCAAGGGGATGATATGTAACTAGCATTTATCAATACAATGACCTTCTTTCATATATATATATATATATATATATATATATATATATATATAGGAAATGGTAATTAGTTTTGAGGAATCGCCTCTACTGGAATTCGAACTCCGCTCACAAGGGCCACATGCCTCTACACTAACCACTTGGGCTAGCGGTCATTGGTTATATATATATATATATATATATATATATATATATATATATATATATATATATATAACCAAACTGTAATCCTACGACTGACTTAAACATCATGATACCGGTATCTCTTACACTAATACCAAAATTTAGTATTATATAAACCGATATATACATGTCTAACATGTCAATATAAACTGTCACAAATAACAAAGGAGATATGCATAGACAATAAAATATAACATTATGAATATTCAACAAGCATAATGGATCAGGTGCGCATACTTATACCATGAAACAAAATGCATAATCATATGAAGTGGGAATATATGCAAATGTTATCCAAACTCATATTTCAAACTATTGTTTCATATTACTAGCTACATGTGAACTATTTATTAACAATAAGTACCACATGTAATATACTTAACAACATTTACCCTACTTAGCTGGAGTCTCACTATGACCCTGTGGGAATCACCAACGCTCTAGGCTAACTCCTCTAGAGTTCCTAAAGAAATTTTCCTTTTAATATTAACATGCAATCAGAATATAAATCTAGTATGCATATGACACCTACTACCACAAATTTAGCTAAAATTAATTACTTATACCTAAAGATTATTTTTTTTCTTCTAGAAAGTTACATTACCTCAATCATTATTTTATAGAAAAACATTAGATGTTGTCACTGGAAATGTTGAAAGGCAATGAAGGATCTTAAAAGACACTCGTCCAAAGAATTCACTCAGAAGGAGGTTGAACAAGAGCTGTGTCGAGTTGTAAAAGGTTATATGGGTATCTGGGTCAACATTTAGTTTTGTTGCATTGGGTTATAGAACATTTGATTTGGATAAACAAATTCAAAAGTTGGTTTAAACCCCATTAAAATTGAGGTTAATTTGATAATATTCGTATAAGGTGATGCATCGTATGGTTACGATACAGAAATCATATCATAAGAGAAATTGTTCATCCCTGTGTCGTTCAATAAATCATATTGTTTAGAGGTTGTACCGTAGTGTATCCTAGGATGTGTCGTATATCATAACATACTGAAAACATAGGTTTCTAATTGTTTTAAGATCAGTTTAATTAAGGATACAGATTTTACTAGACATTGTAAATAACAGCTTGACCTATACCAATTATCAGGGTTTGACAAGGTGAAGAAATATAAGAACCCATTTACTATAAGGGAGATTCACCCATTGAATTAATATTACTTCGTCTTCAAAAGAAACTTTGTAAAGTTCATGCCATTTTTTGCCATCTTATCTCCAATCTTCTCCCCACTCCTAGCAGTATCACTGCTGAAAGCCCTACTCTTCAAAATTCAAGAAATCTTTATTTGAAATATCCTTTTGGAAATTACGTTTGCCTGTTCCCATTTGCACTCCAGGTATCAAGCTCGGATAAAAGTCTATGTTTGATGTATCATTTTAAGGAAATTGATGCTAATTTGAGAAACATCCTTCTGCCCTGCAGGTTATAAGGTTATCCGCTGCCACCCAAGATCTCCCAAGATCTATCAT
Organism: Iris pallida; assembly: GCA_029216955.1. Lineage (NCBI taxonomy): Eukaryota > Viridiplantae > Streptophyta > Magnoliopsida > Asparagales > Iridaceae > Iris > Iris pallida. Next base: position 7,688,569 of record JANAVB010000197.1, read on the forward strand.
TTGCAACGTTCATGGTGTAAACCCCAAGTTTCTTGATATTGGTAAGGTAAAGTTGGGGCAACAACAGCGAGGAGATGTTGCTTTCAGGAAGGGTGCCTACTATATTGGGAAGATGGTATGGAGTAAGGGCTACAAAGAGCTACTTCAACTGCTCTCAAAGCACCAAGATAAATTATCTGGCCTTCAGGTGGATTTATACGGAAGCGGAGAAGACTCTGATCAAGTTCAACAAGCTGCAAGTAGTTTGAAACTGGAAGTAAGAGTCAATCCTGGTCGTGATCATGCCGACCCATTATTTCATGAGTAAGTCTCCTAACTTTTATGCTGCTGCAGGTTGTCCACATTTACTTACTATCATTGATATAATTATCTAAACAGTTCTGGACACAGTTGTTTACAATATTCTAGAAGAATCAGACTATAGACATGCATTCTGAATCTCTGATAGCAAGGCATAACTTCCTATTTTATGGCCTGGTTGTGTGACCCCTCGAGACCATTTATGTGCTTTTAAACACCTGTGAACTTAAGTATCGGCCGATACTAATACGATACGTCTGATATCAATACGGTTTTAGCATATCCCGATTCGATACTGACCACTATCAATCCTGACCGATACCAACATTGAGGGTCTCTTTTCCTGTCAATTCGACAGAGAAAATTGAACGGAAAGACCATTCAACAAGGTTAGCATAATAAGGTTATAAAAGCGTGTAAATGAAGAAACCTTATTTTTCGTAGATAAACCAATTAGCAAATGTGACTATTATTTCATTTAATTTCATAATTACTATGAAACAAAACAAAAAATAGTTAAAATTATGGCTAAATGTACAATATTTTTTCTACATTTTCAATAATTTACTAATAATTATTTCCGTTCCGATACCAAAAAAATTCAATACTCCGATTCGAAACTGTCGATGCTGATACCCATAAGAATTGTTTGGCACCGATAATGATAACGATATTGTGAAGTGCGAACCTTGCTTTGAACACACAGTGGCATCCATATTTATGATATATATATATATATATATATATATATGTGTGTGTGTGTGTGTGTGTGTGTGTGTCACGTTCTGACCAGGAAAATCGCTTGTCCTCGCATCGATTTCACCCAAATCAATCGTCCTTGCTGGGGCGTGATGCCGCACGAGTCTGAAGTGACACTCGTGCAAGGCAAGATGACACATTCTCAAAATGGTTGTCTCAATTCAATACATAAGTAGCGAAAAAGGTTGGAGACACATCAGAGTACACAAAAGAATCACTTTTAGTAATAATGAAGTAACTTACAAGGCTCTCAATAGCCCAACTGAAAATGCCAATTGGCTTACTGTTGGTATATTTGGTATTAGAATAAGTTTATGGTATATTTGGTATTAGAATAAGTATATTGAAATATCCTGTTGGTATATTTGGTATGACAGGATATTCCACAGAGGGTTTAATGTAATTAGGAGGATTGTACAACTATAAATAGTCAAGAGACTATCAATAAAAAATTATCACAAATATTCAACATGGTATCAGAGCCACAAAAATTCTAGCCGCCGCCACCTTTCCCAAACCCTAACCTTAGTCGTCACGCCATCACCATCCACACTACCACAGCCACCGCCACCACTAGCCGCTGCACGGCCGTACGCCGACCACCGCGCGTGCGAGTCGGCCGCTGCTCTGCGGGCACCTCCGCCGCACGCGCGTGGCTGTTGCCGCTGTTGCTGCTCGCGACGGCCGTTGTTCGGAGACACCCGTCCGACGACGCCCACTTGCCTGTCAGTTGGCCCACCCCACCACCACGAAGCCGCGATTTCTGAAGTCTCCCACTGGATCGTTTCGGACGTTGGAGGCCTAGATCCGATAGGAGAGACATGATCGGATCTAGGAGAGGACGGAGAGCGTAAATCGTGGAATGGTGTGAGGTGATCGGAGAGGAGGAGGATCGATGGAGGAGATCACTAAGAAGATGGACCATGCAGAGGTTACAACGTTGATGAAGCTGATGAAACTGTCGGCTGGTGAGAGCGCAACACGAACATCGACGAAGTTAGAGCTTCCCTCCATCGATCTGAAGCTTGATGGACTAGCTACCTACCTGAGTTGGTCATGACGGGTAAGGAGAACCCTTGCAGGAAAGAACATAGAGGGTTTTCTGTCAGGAGAGAAGACAGCCGGACGAGGGCTCGGCAGGACGCGACGAGTGGAAGTCCACTCATATGGTGATCTACATTTGGCTTCTCAATTCTTTAGTCCACTCGATCACCGCCACAGTGGATGGCATCGAGATAGTGAAGGACGTGTAGGAGAAATTGAAGAGGACCTACGATGGTGTAGGGAACAACTTACAGATTTTCCAGATCAAGGGGGAGATCGACGACATCCTACAGGGAGAGAAGACGGTGCAGGAGTATGCCACGGAGTTGGAGCGTCTGTGGTTGTATTACGATCACTCCTCAGATCGGACGAGCTATAGGGACCCGAAGTGTAAGGAGAGACATGTATGTCTGCAGGAGAGGAAGATGAAGTTCCTTAAAGGGCTAGCTGCAGTGTTTGCTCAAAGGACATCACTACTTCTAGCCCAACCGAAGATCCCCATCCTTGAGGAGGCTATCTCGGCCATGATCCAGGAGGAGACTCGCATCAAGCTGCAGGCAGGGACAGATGGTCCTCCTGAAGCAAAGTCAGCACTGGCGGCTACCAGTTCGAACGATACAGGGCCTAAGGGAGAGTCCTGGCAGCACAACTGACAGTGCTACAACTGCAGGGAGATGGGATATCATCGGCATGTTTGCACCAAACCACTTAAGGAGGGAGATCCAGGTGGTGGACGTGGACAGTTCGGTGGACGCGGACATTTTGGAGGACGTGGCCGTGGTCGTGGGGGTCGACGGGGTGGTCGAGGAAGTTATTGGGCGAACCTGCTGGTAGCAGAAGGGGATGAGGGAGTTGATGGTACCTTTACTGAGGAGGATCAGGCACTGATGGGCATGCTGGAGGCACTCAGGAGGAAGTAGAGAGCGTCAAATGATGGAGACAAGAGGAGTGGAACCGAGAAGGCGTCCACCTCATTCTTCGCTGGAGGCTACGCCGCCATGTATGTCCATCTATCAGAAGGTACTGACGATCCACTCGCCATTGCATCTATATCTTTCCTTAAATCGTCAGACTAGATTATCAACTCGGGGGCCTTTCGGCATATAACGGAGAATGCTAGTGAGTTCTCCTCCTACACTCATCTAGCATCGGCAAACATCATTTAAACAGCTGATTGTACTTTCCAGCCAGTGGTCGGTAACGGTACTGTAAATTGTACAGGTTCAGTAAAATTATTCAATGTTTTGCATGTTCCATCTTTTTCAGTCAGCCTTGTCCATCAGTTCTATAATCCTCAAACTAAAATGCATTGTCTCTTTTGATATTCTTAAGGTGATCTTCCGGGAGAAAGAGACGGGACGAAGACATGGGACTGACACTTGGCATGAGGGACTGTTGTACCTGGATCGAGAAGGATTGGATTGAGCATTGGTGTCTATGGCAGAGAAGGCAGAAATGAGAGGACTGAAGATGAGTGCTGAGAATACATTAATACTCCACCACAAGAGGTTGGGAGACTTCTCTTTTGCTACTTTAAGTAAATTGTATCCAGCGATTTATAAGGAAAAAAAAAGGAGAAACTATTATGTGATGCATGTGATTTAGGCAAACTTACTAGGAGCTTATATGTTAGTACGGGTCATAGGAGCTCGTCTGTTTTTGATGTAATACATTATGATGTTTGGGGGCTATGCGCCATTACTACTATGAATGGTTACAAGTATTTTGTTTCCTTTATTGATTGTTCTTCTCGTGTCACTTGGCTGTATTTGATGAAGAATAAGAGTGATGTATCTACATGTTTTCTGGACTTTTATAAACATGTCCAGACTCAGTACAGGGCAGTGGTGAAGGTACCGAAGTCTGACAATGGGACATAGTATACCAACAGAGCACTTGCAGAATAATTGTCAGCTAAAGGGATACATCATCAGACCACCTGTGTATACACACCAACACAAAATAGAGTAGCAGAAAGGAAGAACAGACACCTTCTGGAGGTGGCAATAAGCATGATGATCGATATGAATGTCCCACAGAATTTGTGGGGGCATGCAGTATTGACAGCAACTCAACTAATCAATAGGATGCATTCGAAGGTACTTGGATGGAAGTCTCTATGTGAAATGTTGTAAGGAAATAATAGTGGAATACTTCCACTGAAGGTGTTTAGCTGCGTGTGTTTTGTGAAGGACAACAGATCGTCAGTTGGAAAACTTGATCCTAGAGCAGTCAAGTGCGTCTTCGTGGGCTACTCGCCGACTTAGAAGGGGTATGTGTGCTGGAGCCCAATAGAGAAGAAGTTTGTGAGCATGGATGTTCACTTCAGGAAGCATGAGCCATACTACCGTCTGGAGGGAACCTCAAACAACTCACATGATACTGCGAGTATAAGGCGAAAGGGGGATATTGGTGAAAGCCTAGTGACCAATTTAGGAGTATGGCATGGAGGCACGGTTGAGGAAGAACAAGAAGGTGAAGAGGAACCGAGGGAGGAGATGAGAGGTGTTAGGCCCACGACTCAGGGGGAGATACTTACCTACAACAGGAGAGGAAAGCAAACTGCAGGACCAGTACCTACAGTGCCAGTGGCAAGTCCTTTATCTGCGTCCGTCTTGACTCCTGAGACACCTACGCCACCACCTGATTGCTCTTCAGGTGATATCATTCTTCCTACTCCTAGTCCTCCCACACCATTATTAGTATGGAGGACCACTCGCAACAATGCGGGAAATCCTCCTGATAGATATGGTTGTGACCTTGCTCAGTTTGTTTCATATAATCATATCTCCTCTTCTCATGGAGCATTCATTGTGTCTTTAGATAGTATTACTATACCTAACAATTGGCAGATTGCCAAAAACGATCCAAAGTGGAAAGCAGCGATGCACAAGGAGTTGGGGGCTCTTGAGAAGAACCACACTTGGGAGCTGGTAAAACTGCCAGAAGGGAAGACAGCAGTCGGATGCAAGTGAGTTTTTACTGTGAAGCAGAACCCAGATGGACAGGTTGAGCGCTACAAAGCTCGACTGGTGGCAAAAGGATACAGTCAGACGTACGACATTGACTATGACGAGACCTTTGCACCAGTGACAAAGATGAGAACTGTCAGGACCTTGGTTTCTCTGGTAGCGAATGGTTGATGGAAGCTACACCAACTGGATGTGAAGAATACGTTTCTTCATGGAGATCTAGTGGAGGAGGTCTACATGGAGATACCACCAGGATTCAGCACCAATCAGATAGTGGACAAGGTCTGCAGGTTGAGGAAGTCCCTCTATGGACTGAAGCAGTCTCCTCGAGCGTGGTTTGACAAATTCAGGAGGGCGATGATAGCAATGGGATATCGACAGATCAATGCTGATCATACTGTGTTCTTCCGACGTAGTGGAGGCCATATCACCATGCTTGCGGTGTATGTGGACGATATGATTATCACAGAAGACGATGAGCAGGAGATTACCTGACTCAAGGGGAAGCTTGGCAAGGAGTTCGAGGTGAAGGACCTTGGCCTTCTTCGGTAATTCCTTGGAATTGAGATTGCTCGAGGAGCAGAGGGGATTGTTCTTTCTCAAAGGAAGTATACGCTGAACCTTCTCACAGAGACAAGAATGTTGGGATGCAAACCTGCAGCGACGCTAATCGATCAGAGGTTCAAGCTGAGCGCTGAGGCTGGAGAACCAGTTGACCGGGACAGATACCAGAGACTGGTGGACAAGTTGATCTATTTGAGCCACACACGTTCTGATATCTGCTTTGCAGTACGTGTGGTGAGCCGCTACATACATGACCCACGCAAGGGTCATATGGACGCAGTATACCAGATTCTGAGATACTTGAAGGGTGCCCCGGGAAGGGACTGATATTCAGGAATAATAATCACCTGGGCAACGAGGGCTACTGTGATTCTGACTGGGCTAGTTGTGCTGATGACATGAGGTCTACCAAGGGATACTGCATATTTGTAGGAGGCAACTTGGTCTCTTGAAGGAGTAAGAAGCAGTCAGTGGTAGCCAGATCAACAGCTGAAGCGGAGTACAGAGCTATGGCCTTGGGAGTTGTACAGCTGCTATGGTTGAAGAATATGCTGGTGGAGCTGAAGCTGTTTCAAGGAGCCAAGATGAAGCTGTAGTGTGACAACCAGTCAGCTATTAGTATCTCTAACAACCCAGTACATCATGACATGACCAAACACATCGAGATCGATAGGTTCTTCATCAAGGAGAAGTTGGTTAGTGGACTACTGGAGCTAGACCACGATCCAACCAATGATCAGGTAGCAGACGGACTGACCAAGGAACTTAGCTCTGTGAGCATGATTAGAGGATGTGACAAGATGGACTTAGTGAATATCTTTCGTCCATCTTGAGGGGGAGTGTTGGTATATTTGGTATTAGAATAAGTTTATGGTATATTTGATATTAGAATAAGTATATTAGAATATCTTGTTGGTATATTTGGTATGTCAGAATATGTCACAGGATATTCCACAGAGGGTTTAATGTAATGAGGAGGATTGTAAGGCTATAAATAGCCAAGAGACTATCAATAAAAAATTATCATAAATATTCAACACTTACAACACTAATGACCTCTCTAGCTCACAAAGGATCTTGTTCCATATATCATGTCTTCTATAGCACATCCAAAGACCCTCGGTCGAAACATTTTCATGTTGCACGCCGAGCTCCAGTGCGGTCGCACGTCTTGAAACGCTAAAGAACTCCATGCCTCGACGTGTCCAAGCGAAGCTATGCCACGAGCAGACCATTTCCTGAACCTGCAAGTAATCTAGTGGAAGATCAGTACTAATCCTCTCGCGTACTGACCAGACTCACTCGCCTAAACCAACACTAAATAATTTAGTGAAACGTGTATCTTATTATGTAGTCTTTCTATTATTGCCTTAGGATCAGTTTCATGACAAGATTCAAAGCAATAAAGCATGTATTCAATTTTCAATAACATTTGAAAACGCAATTATGTCGAGTATTGTGTCCCTGTAGAAGACACTGTTAGTCACATAATATTCATAAACATAGTGATCGTGCACATCTTCGCATCGTCCAAACATCCAAGCCTGCAAACTGACACATAACCAACCAACTTACTTTGACACAAACATAAGGGTGGCAGGATCTGCGCCTACACCAAATTCTAATCTCAGTCCACCGGCCCTATCTATATGAATGGTCATGGCATATCGAGCCATAATGGACGGTATCTTGACGTAAGCCGGCGATCGCTCCCCGTACGGTTGCTAGCCCTGTATCCGAAGGATCCCAAACTTAACTAGTATTGTAGATTATCACATCAGTGGTCGGTCGCAATTCGTCCTAATGAAGTGTACCACAAATACCAATCTCAATTTTCTCCTAAGCCAAACGGTCCCGGTGCCCCGACGTAAACTCGTTCGAGGGATACCAAAATCGGTGCACATGTTATCCACGTCCATTGATCATGCAATACGCACAAAAGTTAAGAAGCCATCACAATCTCAAACACCTTCTCAAGTCCAACTCAAAAACCATATCAACTCGCGACAACATCATTCTATCTCAAGTTCCGCCGGCACTATGTCCCAACACATCCATATTGATGCACATTGTCCCGAACGACGACTTGTAGGTCCCGAACACATCCATAGCAATACGCAACATCTACTAAATCGAACTATCCTCAAGTCATTCACATAATAGCACTTCTGTGACAATTATGCCACAATTGCATACTTCGATGCACAAAGTATATCTTTCAATGTCACAACAGTTCCGCGGCATTGCGCCACAATTTGGCTAATTCGCTTATTAACCAGACGCGTAGTCTCCGTGCACAGATGCACACCCAACGCCATTATTCAATGTTCTAGGCTTAGTTTTTAATGTTTTCCGAGTCATGCATTTGATGCATGCCTCGATATTCCCTTTCAATGTTGTACCATTAATGTCCTACCGCGACCCGTGCACTTAATGCACGTCGCCTCAATTGTTCAATGTTAAATATTTGATCTTAGTGCTCGACGCACACTACGGCTTTATACTTATTTGAGCCACGTCCGTGGACTCCTTGAGGATATCACGCATATAAGATACATTTTATTAGGCATGAAGGAGTAGGGGAGAAGGGTCTGAACCCACCCACCTTAAGCCAATATGTCCATCGGTTCGCTGAGCCGATGCGGCCCGACACCTTAACGCCCTTGCATGATCATCTCGTCTGAGCTAACCATGCGAGCACTTCGCGTTCACTTGAACTAACCGACTGATTCAACTATCATGCCCATGCTTCAATTCGTCGCAAGGCGATACTCCGATCGCAAGGAACTCCGCCTATGCCTGCACATGAAACCGACCAGTTAATACCTCTTCAAATTCTAATCATGCTTCGTCGAATCAAACTCATACCTCATCGCATCAATTGACTCAGCGTAATGCACCGTGCGGTGCGGAACATTACAATATATATATATATATATATATATATATATATATATATATATATATAGGTGCGGATCAGAACCCTCGTGAACCCCCCCCCCCCCCCACCCACACCCACACACACACACACACACACACACACCCCCCCCCCCCCCCCCCCCCCCCGCACCAGCGGATCGGGGGGCCCGCGTGGGGCCTGCCCGTGCGCCTGCTCGATCCAACGGTCGAGGGCGACGGGGCTCCGCGGGCGGGCCCCCGATCTGAACCCTCTCTCTCTATATTATATATATATATATATATATATATATATATATATATATATATATAGAAAAGTAAAAAAAAAAAATATATATATATATATATATATATATAGAAAAGTAATTATATTGAATTCCAGAAGTAGATAACATGACTCAATTGCCTACTACCCTTACACTTTCATCACAGAAGCACTCTCAGATATTCTCATAATACATTACCACCCACACCTCATACACACTTATTGTTCCTAGCTCCAACCTGAGTAGGCTTCACTCAAGGTGTTTTTACGCCTTGATCTTTAGACATAGACTCCATATCCATTTGCATGAGCTGGATCCATTTTTCATTAACTGCTGTCAGATTATCCCTACTCTACTGCATTGTCCACTCCGTATGGTTGCAATCGAAGTCATTCCCATCGTTCACATCCGTAGTATTTTCTGCAATACACCAGCTTTTGGATCCTGGCTGACTGACATCCTTTAAAGGAAGCTCCCGAGGTGGTAAGGCCACATCTCCTGTGTCTCCTATGGCCTCGACAGCCTCCACTCGAACTTCATCCCCAATGCATGGGACGAGCCCAGTCAACTGTAGGCCAGGTCCCCTGTTGCCATCACACCCGTGGCCTGCCCCTCCCATTGCAGAGGGTGTAGAGTGGTTGACCACTCCCGGAACTGATGGACGGGGGTTCCTATATTGGATCTATGTCACACCTCATCGACACGTTGCCTACGTTAGGCGAAGTATCTACCGTACATCCAGAGGGGCGACGCGTACGTCCAGAGGAGTGACAAAGGTTACGCTTTCCTTAGGCGTAGTATTTGCATGCATAATCATTGTCTCCATATCAACCTGCCGCTCCCGCAAAACTTCTTGAGTTCTTCCTGGATTATCCCTTGTTGGATCCGGGCAGTGTAGCACTTCATGTCCAAAGCATTTGATGCTTCACAAGCAGGCGGCTCCCATTCATAGATGATTGGGACCAGGAGCTGTTGTCCCGATGGAAGGAAGACTGGAATCACCTTAGGCAGGGCCCGGGTAGCCGTCATTTCCACTAGAATACGAGGAGACGCAAGTCGAGTTTGCTTCGCCGTTGGCGTATCCATTTTGATTGGGACACCCACATAGCTTGCTAACTTGCGAAGGATGGTTGTACTCCATTGGGCTAGCGACAGTTTGGAAAAGTGAATCCAGACCGGCACTGCCGCAAGGAGATCGTGTTCCAGCACGACATCTGGAGTCCCGCGCTTGATGACCATAAATCTGCCTTCTAGCAGCCAAGGACCACCATCCAGCACCGCTCCCAGGTCCTCCTCGAGCTCAAATCTTACGAAGAAGTAACCGTACTCTCTTGAGAACAGTTTTCCTTCCCTTTGGTGCGCCACTCGCGGCTAATGAAAGCCGAGAGGTGAAGAGAAGATGGCATGTTCCCTACCACGTGGAGGACTAAGGTCTGTCCCCAGGAAGCTGAGACCTCAACCATCTCCGTAGGCGACACTTTCACAACTCTGGCGCCAAACCGTTCGGTCGGTGGAAAAAACTCCATCCGCATACGACCCTCTGTGTGTTGAGTCTTGCATATATCCGGCCAACACTGAGGTTTTGAAGGAGTAAACGTTGGGGGATCCATGCTCCAAAGGGGCCAGCCTTGGCTTGGGGAACGACCGCCCATGTGATCCTAGCGTGGCACCTGCTTCTGCATTATTGCCATTACTGTTCTGGGCCATTTTTTGTAGTGCTTCCCTGATGTTGTTCTGGGCCACTTTTGTTAGAATGCTTCCCTGATGCTCTTCTGGGCCACTTTTATTGCAGTGCTTCCCTGATGCAGGTCCCAGCAAGAACTGTCCCTGGTAGTAGCTTTCTGCATAGGGACTCCACCCCCTAGCCCCCTCTTCTCGAAGCCCTGACCTGCTGCCATCGGGGTACTCATAACCTTCAATGGTGATACCTTCACCTTCATCCTCCTACTAGCCCTCCTACCGAGAACAGTTGTCGACCCCCTCCACCTGATCAACCATCATAGGGAAGCCGGAGATCCATCCTCCTTTGAGAAAGTCCTCCGTAGAACCCCCCATCGGAGGTGGAGAAGAGCTCAGGCCATTGCTGAGCCGCTGCTCCCATACACACTCTCTCTCTCTCTCTCTCTCTCTCTCTCTCTCTATATATATATATATATATATATATATATATATTAGCATGGACATGGGATAAGGATGTGATGATACATATGCATGGTAATGTCAACACAGCTAATGTAGAAAACTAGGACATGGGTATGACATGGATTGATTCAAAAATAATGAAAGGGATGAGAAATCAGTCACAAAAATTGCATATAAACTAAAATACCAATGCAATACGGTTTGGAGAAGGGGATACAACTATTACGAGAAACTTGGATAAGGTGCAACATCGATCTCTATGAAGGGCATCCTAGTGCCACGAGGCTCCCGCTTCCGTAGGTCTGGGGAGGGTCAAGATTTATGCAGCCTTACCCCTTTATGTATGAAGAGGCTTCATAACATTGATCTGTGTTTGTATCATCGGCGTTTTGACTCAATACATGTTTTGATGCAAACACACGCAAACTCAAAATGGCTATTGGCTCCCATTAGTCTTTGATATATTTTAGATATCGCTGTTGGTGTTTGAAATTATGATAGGGAGAAGGTGTATCCAATACATATCAGTATCAAAATTTCCAGGCGTCTGACTTGTACCTAGCCCGGCTACGGCCCCTCCATGGAAGTATCCATGCTCCACAGATATGTAATATCTAATGTTTTAGCATACATCTATATATTTAATGGCTATAACTAGTTAAGATAAAAATATAGAAGAGGCCAAATTGTTTGTTGTGCTCAAACAGAATTGTACTTATCATAATTATCCTAAACCATTTTAACTCCACCTTGTGTAGAATGCTTTGACAAGTAATTTGAACATCCATGGTATCTATAGATCAATATGAGCACATGTTTGTGTCTATTTTCTGGCATGATAAATTCATTAAACAGATCAAGTTGAAAAATAAATCCCAGTTTAACTCTTCTCTGTATTATTTCTTCAGCTACAACGTTAACTCTTCTGTATATTATTTCTTTAGCTACAAGGTATTTCTGAACCCTAGTACGACAGATGTGGTTTGCACAACCACGGCAGAAGCACTTGCTATGGGGAAGATCGTAATCTGTGCTGACCACCCTTCCAATGAATTCTTCAAGCAGTTCCCGAACTGCCATGTGTACAAGAATGGTGATGAATTTGTGCAGGTAACTTTGAAAGCCCTTGCTGAAGAGCCTGTTCCTCTAACAGACATTCTAAGGCATGATCTGTCGTGGGAGGCAGCCACGGAAAGATTTGTGAACGCTGCTGACCTAGACCAGGCTGGTCCAGTGGGAACTCTTTCCACGCCTTCCAAGACTTTTATGTCCGTCTCAATGAGGAGACGTAAGCTGAGAAAGAGCATGGAAGAAGCATCGGTGATTTTGCATCAAGCGATTTCTGGAATGGAGGTAGCCCGCCGTGCTTTTGGTGCAATACCGAAAAGTTTGCAGCCAGATGAACAACAGTGTAAAGAGCTTGGGCTGGTGCTGGCTACTCCAAAGCAAAAGCAGCCTTAGACACTATAGTACTGTAACTAATTCTTGAAATCTAATGGTGCCTGGCTAGCGTGAAATGCTTCAAACTGGTGTAAATAGGAACATTTTAACTACATGTATATGATTGTATGATTTTTTTTTTTTTTTTTTTAGGGTGTCCACTTCTTAATGGTGCTTGGAGGCATGCCTCCAAGGGGGCTCGAACCCGCGCCACTGCGTCAGGGTGCTCCACCGTTCCCAACGGGCTACGGCCACGGGGACATAATTGTATGATTCATTTATAAGATCTGAAGATTTATGTACATTATAGTCGATTTTTTAAGATGATGACTGGTGTGGAACCATGCATCAGTAATTTGTTCAATTTTTGCTGCACAAGCCTTTACTTTATATCGAGTATTTCCGGTTTAACAGTTTCTTTATAAATGTCTTCTGTAAATAGTAATATTTTTGTGGTAGTGAATATCTATCTGTACATGATGCTTCTGCACTCCCAAAAAAAAAAAAAAAAAAAAAAAAAAAAAAAAAAAATCTAGCACTGCTTTCACCAATTTGGTACAGGTGATTTGCACTTGTGTTGCATCTGTCAAGAGAACTTCATCATGTGAATAATTGATGCTTGGCCACAATCTCAATATTGCAAAATTATATAATTCTGACAATTCACCACATATGAGTGAAAAAACTTCGGCAGCATGCCAAGGTTCTCCCACAATTCCTGAATCACTCCGACTCTTCGTATCGTGACCCAATCTGCGCATGCTCAATGCAGACTTGAAATAAACTTTATATATATATATATATATATATATATATATATATATATATATATATAGTTAACAAACCAGACCAGTGTATATATATATATATATATATATATATATATATATATATATATATATATATATATACACTAAACAATTCTCTAGCTTTCCATAAAAAAAATAAAAAATACTAAACAATTAGTTCAAATGTCATGGTAGGAAGTGTTATATTTAGAAAAGTAGAGTCAAATTTTACAGCTGATATATATAATCCATGATTTTGTTGAATTCAATGATGAGGGTACTACACTTGAATATACATTACCAGCAATAGTTTGGAGACTGGTGTGATGGCCAGAGTGTTAATACAATTTCAAAAAAAATTCAAACATTACGATAAAATTGATCCCTAATGCTTCTATCTCATAATACTTACTGCACGAGATATTAAGATATCTGTAGGAGATATTTGTCAAGAAAAGAAGTATATGCCAAGAGAGTAGGTCAATAGTGTTGGTTGTCATTAAGAACGGAAAGCAGGGGCGGATCCAGAGACTATAGCTGGGATGGGCTACCAAAATTTTGGGTGGACTGAAATTTTGGGTGGACTGAAAGTAGATAAATCCATATAAAAAAATTAAAAAAAAAATTATATGGAATTTTTTCTTTTTTTCTTTTTGGGGTGGGCTACAGTTGAAAATATTGCAAACTAATAATTTTATCATAATATTGTATTATAATATTAGTCATGCAGGCATAATAATTATTATTTATTTGCTTGATGTAGTTTGTCTATAAATGGTATTCATACCCTTAAACATTAAGAAAGAAGTCAATGCATATTTTCACATAATTTTTCTTCTTCTCTTTTGTCATGATATAGAGCATTGATCCATGTTCCTCTTCTCTTATCAATTGTTCTTTGATCTCTCCTATGTTTTGATCACTATCTTTCTCTCCATCGTTGTGAACTTGAGCCATCTTGCAACAACCAAAGAGATTGAATTATTTCAAACGTATTTACAAGCAAAGCAACGACGCCCGTCTATATCAGCTTGAACAACAGATAAGTTATCTATCACACAATCACTTACTATTCATGAATTATATTTTGCTATGATGATGCTTTGGAAGGAGATGGATATATTAGAAGCTCATATTGACTCTTAAGACAAAAATTTCCTTGTAGATAATATTCAATGAAAAATGTGACATGAGTTAATTTTTCTTAGGGTATGCTTGGCAATTATGGGGTAGCGGTTATTGGGTATTTTAGAGTAGCGGAAATGAACGGTAATGAGCAGTCCGATTTTTGGTGGTTTTAAGTATCGGTTTTTAAACCACTGCAATTCATGCTTGGTAATTCACTAACCAGCGGTTTCTGAAAATTTTTACAATAATAAAATTACCTTTATGTCCATATATAAATAAAAGTTATTCATGATAAAATAAATCCAACTAGTAGGAGATATATCATACGAATATGATGTTGATAGTTGGTGGTGGATAGGGTCAAATCACGAGGGTTGGCCATCTACAAATCCAAAGTGTTGAAATCGCATATATTATTTCAAATATAGCAACAACAAAATTAATTAGCAATTGAAAGCAAACAATAACAAATAAAATTTCAATACAAAAAATAAGAAAGATACATGCATGTGTGTAGTGTTGGAATTATTCAATAATTAAGGGGCCACACATGTAAAATTAATTGTGTTTAAGCTATCTAAATAATTAAGCCAAATTAAAGTGGTCTATTTGGAAATTGGTTTAAGGGTATAATTGTCATGGAATTAATGTGTAGATACCGGAGATAATTCTAATTTGATGAGGGGCCAAATTAGAAATGTCAAAACATATAAATATATGTGTTCATTAGGGTTATGCTCCCCAACTTATACGGCCACCAAAAGAGAGGTTTTCTCTTTTTCTCTTCTGCATCCCCATCAATAGAAAGAGAGGGACAAAGGATTCGGATTCTTCTTTGTCATTAAGGGTCGTAGCAAGTTGGAAGATCGAACCCAATAAAGAGACGTTCGTTTCAAGACCCATCAAGTCTAGCAATGGATTCAGGTACGCTTCCGCAATTTAATTTATATTCTTCATCTCATGAATCGACATGGCACAATAAAATTTCTAACAAGTGGTATCAGAGCCTTCCTGTTTGATTTATGAGTTTGAAGTTTCATAATCAATTTTTTGTTATTGTTCAGAAATCATAGATCCTTCATTCTAATTTTAATTTAGGGTTCCAATGTTCATAAAATAATATTTATGATACACGAATATTAGATCTACAGTTTTTCAATAACTGATTTCTTGATTCACGAATAAAATTTTGTTCCGGCCAGATCATGCTGGACATGTATCCAAACGATACATCCATAATTAATGGACTAGGATGACACTTATGTTTGTGTTGTTTGATCAAAATTGTTGGCAGTACTACACATGGTGGGTTATAATTTATGGTGGAATATAATTTATATCCTTAGTGTTGTACTAGATGGCTAAATAAAGAGAACAACTATTGGGATCTTGTCTTTTACTTCTGAGTTGTTTCCGTACATAAACAACTGTTCCAACATGTTTGCACATCATAATTTATTTATTTTATTTTTTGCATACATGGTTCTCCATTGCTTACAAGTACATTGATTTGTTGTGAATCCTTCGTTGATTTGATCGTCATATTAATAAAATCTTGATAGAATTCATAATTTATGTACAGTAATGATCTCTCAGTTCATGCTTAAATATTAGATATGGATGCATGTGATAATGACCGTAGAAATTCTTCATTATATTAAATATGCATGAATATGCTTATTGCTGGACATGCGATAATATGGAATGTCGGTTAGATTCTAATTACTCATGCCGATAGATATTTGGTGTTACTCAATTTAGAGTGTTTTCCAATCTAAGTTGATCATTGGAGGACAAATTGGAATCAAATATAGACAATTTTATGTTTGGCATAAATTTAGTTTCCAATAAATTTATGTTCTAAGTCATATATTTGATTTAATCTATTGACGTACATATTTTCAGCAGATTATTTTAATATAATCTTTATGGGTTATTTGAAGCAATCTATTGGTCCATATCTTCAGTAAAATATTACATGAATTTTATTATGTTGACAATGCTCAGTTTAGTTAAATTAAGAATATTTGTTTGAATCATGTAAAGAGATTCACATTATTATGATTATCTTATTTGAGTTGTAATATTTTAATTATGCATGTACATAAAGTTTTGGACATGATTCGGTTTTGTAAAATTTAGTCAACATTCAAATTTTTTTTTGTGCCTTTTGTGACTAGCAATAGTCGTCTAATATTCTAAATAGACCCATTGAAACAAGATGTCGCCAAAGTGATCTCTCTTGCGTAGATAGTCTATGAGGGATGTTAGATGTTTGTGTGTGTAAATTCATGCGAGTATTAGCCGGCCCAAAGGAAGGTTAATACTTGGCCGAATTGCACACATACTTGTGGTAATAAATGTGTGACAATTATACGGTTTACATGTGAATAATAACCCGATCCAAAGATAGACTTATTATTTGACATGACTTATTGTCAACGTTTGATCATTACACCAAGAATACCACTTGCAGTTAATATCACTGTCCAAAGAGTTGATATTAATGATGTACTAGGTATCTTGAGATGGGGTTCACCATTATTTGAATTTGTTTGACTATATTTTACGCTTTGGTTATTTGTTAGAGCATGTTTGTTTTTTGTTGCTTTGTTCTCTTTACAGTTAATGTTGTTAAAATATCTGCCAATAAGATTTTAATTTTCATGTTTAATGGGATAAACTTTAAGGGCAAAAAGAAATGAATACAGTAGATGCTAAGGGTCTAGATCAAAATATAAAATTAAGGGTTGTTCTTTTGTGATAAGACATGACACATAAGGAAGAAATGTACAAAGTACCACGCATGGCGTATAAAAAAAGTATATTTCTAAATTTGATCTGTTCTGAGGTTAATTTAGATTTAATACCAAGAAACTCATGGTAGTTAGATTCTGGTGGGACTACCCACATTAATGTTCTAGGCAAGGTTGCCTGAGTTACCGAAAGTCAATTGATGGTGAAAGATACATCTATGTGGGTGACGAAAATTCGGTAGAAGTGAAAGCAATAGGACATTTTAGGTTATTTTTAGGAACCGATTATTATTTGGATTTGATAGATACTTTTATTGTACCATCTTTTAGACGAAATTCAGTTTCAGTTTCCTTAATGGACAAATCTGGTTATCATTGTTCATTTGGAAACAATAAGTTTAGTCTATCTTTAAATTTAAATATTATTGGTAACGGTTCCCTTAAGGTTTATGATAACCTATATTCAGTTGAAACTATTGCATCTTATAATAAAATCTTACAAGTGAAGTCATGTGGTACTAAACGCAAAATTAACAATATATTTTTTTGCCTTATTATGACATAAGCATTAGGTCACTTCTCTAGAAATAGAGTTGAACGATTTGTGTCTGATGAAATTTGGATTCCATTGACTTTATAGACTTTAATATTTATATTGAATGTATAATGGGAAGACAGACCAAAGTTAAATTATAAGCAGCTACTTTAGTGGTTATGCTACAGATCGAGGGGTTGATAATTATACAATCCCACACTAAGAAAAAAAAATTGAGACGAGAAGTGTAATATTTTTTGAGGATGTTGAGTTTGTGGGAGAAATAAAGTCCGGATCATTGTCTTTGAGAAGGAATCAATTGCTATTCCTACTATCACTTTTGACGATGTGCAGGATTCTATAGCTGTCATGATCAAGAAGTGAATTCGGAGTCTCAACAAGATAATGTCGAATTACCTCTATAAGTCGTTGTTGAGATACCTTAACAACGACAACGTAGCGGCACCCCATTCAAGATAAGGTAATTATTCCTAAGGAACAAACTCAACAACCTCAAGAACGGGTAATATTAAGATGGTCCACCAGAGAAAGGAGAAATATAATTTTGGATAATATTGTCATATTTCTCTAGGAACGTGAGAAAGACTGTGGATACTGGAAGATGATCTAATCAACTTCCGTCAGGCCATGAAAAATTCCAGTTCTCAAAGTGGATTGATACAATAAATAAGGAGTATAAGTTCATGCAAGACAATAAAGTTTAAGAACTTGTCCCATTACCAAAAGGTATAAAATCTATTGGTTGCAAATGGACATTTAGAACCAAGAATGATTCGAAGGGTCATGTGGAGAAGTATAAAGTATGTCTTATAACTAGTGACTTTACTCAAAATTTTGGGATTGATTTTAATCTTCGGTATCTTTGAAAAACTCCTTTAAAATAATCATAGCACATGTTGCACATTTTAATTTTGAGTTACATCAAATGGATATCAAAACGGCGTTTCTCAATGGTAACATTGATGAAACTATTTATATGGTGCAGCCAGAAAACTTTGTTCGAAAGATCCAAATAATATGGTTTGCAAATTGACAAAATCCATTTATGGACTCAAGCAAGCTTCTCGTCAGTGATAATATAAATTTCAACAAGTTGTTATCTCGTTTGGTTTTGAGGTTAACGTTGTTGAAGATTGTGTGTATCACAAATTCAGTGGGAGTAAAATTATTTTTTTGGTTTTGTATGTTGATGACATACTGCTTGCCACAAATGATATATGCATATTGCAAGACACTAAGAAATTTTTATCAAATAACTTTGAGATGAAAGATCTTGGTGACGTCTCTTTTGTATTAGGAATTCAAATACACCGAGATCGTTCTCGAGGTATTCTTGGATTATCACAAAAAAGCTATATCGATAAAGTGCTTAAAAGATTTGGCATGCAGGAATGCAAACCAGGTGACACCCTAGTCGCTAAAGGAGACAAGTTCAGTCTCTATCAGTGCCCTAAAGAATAGCCTTGAAGTTAAGAAAATACAATAGATTATTCCTTCATGATCAGTTGTAGGGAGTCTAATGTATGCTCAAGTATGTACGCGTCAGGATATTGCGTACATATTAGGATGTTAGGCAGATATTTAAACAAATATGGATGGATCATTGGGTAGCAGCCAAACTACTTAAGTAATTAATAGAGAATAAGAAATTATATGCTCTTTGTAGAAGATCAGATAATTCTGGAGATCATAAGGTATTCCGACTCCGATTTTGTTGGATGCCAATATAGTAGGAGATCCACATCAGGTTATGCTGACTAATAGAGATATATTTTGGATGAGTGTCAAACATGCACTTATAATTTCTTTCACCATGGCAGCAAGGTTTATAACATGCTGTGGGACATCTATTCAGGGAATATGGTTGCAAAATTTTGCCACAAGGCTACGCCTACAGTACGGTGTTGAAAGACCACTTAAATTATGGTGTGACAATAAATCAGCAGTAATGTATTCCAATAACAACAGAAACTTGTATAAGTCAAGGATATTAACATAAAGTTTCTAGTTGTGAATAAAAGAATTCAGAATGGTTAAAGTGTCCATATAGCACATTATGACAAACTCCATTTTAGCGGATCCGCTCACAAAAGCATTATCACCTAGGGTCTTTCATGAGCATACTGCTCATATGGATGTTATCTCAATCAAGTATATGGCAATATAGTGTGAGTTTGTATTTTATGTATTTGGGTGCTATTTGGTTTTGGACACATTTATGTATTAAAGTATTTTGGATATTTATCTGATCAGATATATGGAAATTCAGTTCATTCTATTTTCATTATGTTAAAGTATTGATCTCATTAAAGTTAAGAAGAACCAGTTGGAAATAGACATGTATTGATCACATTGCGTGTAATTTTCATGCTACGTATCCATGATTGATCTATGTCGTTTAGCTATATCGGTATATGTGACCATTTATGGTTTAGTTACGCTATATGTGACGAAGGTCGCTTTGATCCTATGTTGATATGGTTAATGGACGAGATTGTCCGGATATACCCTAAGGATTAATGTCACGACCCGATCCTAAATTATTGGGTCGAACCGGATCATGTCCAGCCTGCACCGTTGTGAGACGGCGACAGTAAGCTGTTCTATATGCAGGTATTCACAACAACATCTACACATTTGTCACAACTCAATATACAAAAATTTTAAAACTTTTATTCAACTATTGAAAAGTACAACTGGAGATGAAAGAACTGAAATAAACTGCTGAATTCAAAATTAACAAAACTTCAAAACTAGAAAACTGGAAATGACTAGCTAAGTGGTCGGCTCGTCGGCCTCAGGTCCTGCGTCCTCCAAGGGGGACTCTGGCAACACCACAGGGTACAAAATCCGGTCATAGTAGCTATTGTACAATAGCTCAGCATCCTCAATGTCACCTAAAAATGTAGTCTCCAGTCAGGAGAAAGCAAGTACGAATATGTATCTCATATTTCAAATAATAATAGAAAAGTGCAGGCTAAACAGTTGAAATAATATTTTCCAGTAGTTCTACGTTTAAAAACAATGTGATTTGAATGTGTAATCGTCTATGACCGACTTGGGTTATACAATAGCGTCCTAGCGACGCGATACGGCTTATCCCCGTGTGTAAGAGGGGTAAGCTCGCACAATCCTGCAATATAGGGGGTATTGGCCATAAACGTTACACTATTCCCCCAATCCCCACAATCAATATCAATCAATATCTGAACCCTAGGAGAGAGTTCCGTGTAGCAATGTGGTTTAAAACATGCAGCTAGATAATTACTAAATAAAATACAAGAAAACATAAACGTAACTTGTCTCTGTTAATTGACTGGATCGAGAATGTTGGTACCGAGGAGGATGTCAGATTCGTCTCCGAGATCCTTGGGTTGCTCGGCTAGAGCTCTCAGATGCAATAATAGAGATAGAAAACCACGTTCCCGCAGACTCGAGAAAGTCGCAACTTGCGGACAGCAGCGGAAAAGCACCGGAACAGCGCTGGACAACGCTGTTGAACAGCGGGGCGCACGCGGCTGAGCCGGGTGCGGACAGGGGCGGTGTCTGGCCGAAATTGCCGGAGAAAAATCGGCGGGCACCGAGCTAGGGCACGGCGGGAAACGGCCGAAAGGGGCGCTGGCCGGGCACGGGGCGGCCGGGGACGCGCGGCCTGGGCTTGGCCGGAGCGGGGGTCGGGGCTTGGACGCCGGAGGAGGCGGCGCGGGCTGGACCGGGGTCGCCGGAGGCCGGCGGGAGACGGGGCCGCGGTGACGGGCGCTCGGGCGCAGACGGAAAGCTAGGGCACGGGTGAGCTCGGCAAGGCTCGGGTGCTGGGGGCTTGGGGAGGAATTTGAGAGAGAGAATGAAATGGGAGTGGGGAATGGAGGAATGGAGTATTGGTGGTGATGGTGGTTTAAATAAAAGAAGGAGAAAGGAGTTGTAAGGAGAGGAGGGAGTGGTGGAGGGATAATAGCAAGAGAGTAAATAGGGGTGCTGGCTTGGTCGTGGGAGACCAAGCCAGATGGGTTTGGTTTTATATTTTTTTTTTTAACTAATATATAATAAATAATAAGGATTTTAAAAGAGTTAAAAGAATGGGTTCGGAACGGGATTGGGTTTCGGGAAACCGGGTTCGAACTCGGGGTTGGACTCCGATCACGGGGTCGGGGACAGGGCCACAATAAAAAATCAACGATTATTTTAAAAATAATATTTTTTCCTAATTCCGACTAATAAGTAATAATAATAATAATAATAATAATAGATAAAATAATAATAACTATAATAATTAAACAAGTAATATCCAATAATTAATAAATTCTAAAACTCTGGGTTTCACAATCTTTCCTCCTTAGAAAATTTTGTCCTCGAAATTAAGGATGGGGTAGGATAAACTCAAATCCAACAGGTACGGGTACTTCGCCTGTAACTCAAGTCCAACAATAAGAATTGCCAAGGCAGTCGTGGATGAGACATTTAGGGACAAGTTTTAACTATGTCACCATCCACGTAGAACAAGAATATATATAAGCGAACCAAAGTACACGTGGTTGATCAGATCATCATGCACCGGTTCTGATTAGACAATATATTAGTGGGTGCACCGGTTCTAACTTAGCAGCATCAGTCAAAAATATTAGAACAAAAGATAATGCTTGCAAGAAATAGAAGTTTATGAGGTGGCACAGAGTTCCTGGTTTTCTTCTCACCTCTGTCTATGATCGCCACTGGCTTCTCTGGCACTGTAAAGCTGGGTCCAATCTCCAGCTCTGAATAGTCCAAGATGTGGCTCGAATCCGGGATGTAACGTCTGAGCTGTGAAACATGGAAGACGTTGTGTACGCCTTCAAGATTAGCTGGTAGAGCTAATCGGTACACTACTTCTCCAATTCGGCTCAAAACTTCGAATGGGCCGATGTACCTGGGGCTCAGCTTTCCTGCTCTGCCAAATCTGATAGTTTCTCTGGTAGGGGAGATCTTCACAAACATACTGTCTCCTTCTTCGAACTCCAATGGTCGACGACTGCTATCAGTCCAATGCTTCTGTCTGTCCTGAGCAATCCTGTGCTTGTCTCTAATCACCTTTACCTTCTCTGCTGCATCTGTCGCCATTTTAGGTCCAAGCAGTACTCTTTCTCCTACGTCGTCCCAAGCAAGTGGAGTACGGCAACGACGTCCATAAAGTGTCTCGAATGGTGTCATTCTGATGCTGGCTTAGTAGCTGTTGTTGTAGGAAAACTCTACCAAGTGCAAGTGGTCTTTCCAAGACCCTCCAAATTCTAAGACGCAAGATCTCAGTATATCTTCTAACGTCTGGATGGTTCTCTCCGATTGTCCGTCAGTTTGAGGATGGTAGGCGGTGCTGAACTTCAGTTGTGTTCCCAAACTGTCATGCAAACTCTTCCAAAAGTGAGAGGTAAATCTAGTATCTCTGTCAGATACGATACTTACCGGAACTCCATGAATCCGGTAGATATGCTACACGTACAGTGCTGCCAACTTCTCGGTGGATAGACCAACCTTGAAGGAGATAAAGTGAGCTGACTTTGTCAGTCGGTCCACAATAACCCAAATGGCATCCTTCCCTCCTTGGGATCGAGGAAGTCCTAACACAAACCTGTTGTGATATGTTCCCATTTCCACTTCGGGATGTCTAGCGACTGCAACAGTCCTGCTGGTCTCTGTCTGCTAGCTTTCACTTGTTGACAAGCATCTAGCCACAAATCTGGATACGTCCTTCTTTATTCCATACCACCACACTACAGTACGCATATCCCGATACATTTTATTAGCTCCTGGATGTATGGAATACTGCGACAGGTGCGCTTCTTGCATCAGCTCATTCCTCAGTTTGCCAGTTGGTACGCAAAGCCTCGTACCATGCCTCAGTGCTCCGTCGCTGGCGATTAAGAATCCTTCAAGTGTTCCTGCCAGCACTTGATCTCTGAGTTTGCAAAGCGTCTCGTCTTGAAATTGTGTCTCCTTGACTTTGTCTATCAGACTTGAACGCACTTGCAACTGCATCATTGATGATTCAGCTCCTGGTACGATTGCTTCTCTTTCCAGCTTCTCCATTTCCTCTTCAGGCAGTACAATCTCCAGTCCAAGCTTCTCTATGTCTTCCAGCAAATGCTACTCCTTGGTCAAAAATATTGCCATCGGGTATCGACTAAGTGCATCTGCAACCACATTAGCCTTACCTGGATGGTACTGGTGGTCGATGTCGAAATCTTTTATCAGCTCCAGCTATCGCCTCTGTCGCATGTTCAGCTCCTTCTGAGTGAAAACATATTTAAGACTTTTGTGGTCTGTAAATATTTCCACTCTCTCTCCATAGATGTAGTGCTTTCATAACTTCAAAGCAAATATTACCGCTGCGAGCTCCAAATCATGTGTGGGATAGTTCTTCTCATGAGTCCGTAATTGCCTAGATGCGTAAGCAATTATTTTCTCGTATTGTTGAAGAACATAGCCCAATCCCTTACCGGAAGCATCACTGTAAATTGAGAAACCGCCGGTACCTGAGGGTAGCGCAAGTATCAGCGCCGTTGTAAGCCTCTTCTTCAGTTTCTCAAATGCTGACTGGCAAGCTTCCGACCAAACAAATTCTTCGTTCTTCCTAGTCAGCTTCGTCATCGGCTCAACAATCCTGGAGAAATCCTTTACAAACTTTCGGTAGTAGCCAGCTAAGCCCAAGAAACTTTTGATTTCTGCAACTGAACTTGGTGCAGTCCACTTCTCAATAGCAGCTATCTTCATTGGATCCACCGAAATTCCTTCTCCTGTGACAACATGGCCAAAAAATCCACTTTGTCTAAGAAGAATTCGTATTTAGATAGCTTACCATAGAGCTTCTCATTCCTTAAAGTTTCCAGAACTTTTCTCAGGTGCTCTTCATTCAGTCTTCGAGTAGATCAGAATGTCGTCAAAGAAGACAACAACAAACTGATCCAGATATTCATGGCATACCTTGTTTATAAGGTTCATGAATACTGCAGGGGCATTCGTCAGTCCAAACGGCATGACCAAAAATTTATACTGTCCATATTTGGTGTTGAATGCCGTCTTTGAAATATCCTCCTTTCTGACCTTGATTTGATGGTAACCAGATCGAAGGTCTATCTTCGAGAACACCTTAGCTCCACTGAGTTGATCAAACAGGTCATCGATCCGGGGCAAAGGGTACTTGTTCTTGATGGTGATATTGTTCAGCGCCCGGTAGTCGATGCACATCCACACAGTCCCGTCCTTCTTGGGTACAAATAAGACAAGTGCTCCCCAGGGTGAAGCTCCGTCTCTGATAAATCCAAGGGCCTTCATCTCATTGATCTGGTCCTTCATTTCCTTGACCTCCTTATTGTAGCATCCCCGAGAAATAGGGGTAGATCCGGGAACTAGGTCGATGGTGAATTCTACATCTCGATCTGGGGGTAATCCTGAAAGACTATCAGGGAAGATATTCATGAATTCTGTTATGGTAGGGTGAGGAGGTCCAGGTTCTTCGGTGATAGAGGAGTAAGTAATACCCTCTATATCTTTCGGAGCTCGAGAGATTTCAAACTCTGGCTCTCCAGGTGGGCTGAAGACTACACATCCTCTGTGACAATCTATCAGCGCATGCTGCTTACTTAACCAGTCCATTCCAAGGACTACATCATAAGGTAAGGGCATCACAAGTAAGGGTGCTAAGAAGTTGTGTCCAAATATTATTATAGGGCAGTTACAGGTCTCAGTGATAGGTATTGGTCCAAGTATGACCGATGTTGGACCTCATCGCCAGCAGGGCCTGAACGAGTGGTCTTTCCTTTGGCCGTACTCTGGAAGGTTTTTGGTTGCAAACACAAGCAAGGTAGCCTACCAGTCTATAACAACAAAAAAATATTTATAATATAATATCGGTCCTATGTTGTGACAAATTAATGTTCTAGTGTTCTAAATATTTCTAGATATGTTTACCTAAGTTGTTGATCAGACCTGCATGGGCCACCACTAAAAATATGTCACGACCCGATCCCAAATTATTGGGTCGAACCGGATCATGCCCAGTCTGCACCGTTGTGAGACGGCGGCAGTAAGCTGTTCTATATGCAGGTATTCACAACAATATCTATACATTTGTCACAACTCAATATACGAAAATTTTAAAACTTTTATTCAACCATTGAAAAGTACAATTGGAGATGAAGGAACTGAAATAAACTGCTGAATTCAAAATTAACAAAACTCCAAAACAACAAAACTAGAAAACTGGAAATGACTAGCTAAGTGGTCGGCTCGTCGGCCTCAGGTCCTGCGTCCTCCAAGGGAGACTCTGGCAACACCACAGGATACAAAACCGGGTCATAGTAGCTATTGTATAATAGCTCAGCATCCTCAATGTCACCTAAAAATGTTGTCTCCAGTCAGGAGGGAGCAAGAACGAATATGTATCTCATATTTCAAGTAATAATGGAAAAGTGCAGGCTAAACAGTTGAAACAATATTTTCCATTAGTTCTACGATTAAAAATAATATGATTTGAATGTGTAATCGTCTATGACCGGCTTGGGTTATACAATAGCGTCCTAGCGACGCGATACGGCTTATCCCCGTTGGTAAGTGGGGTAAGCTTGCACAATCCTGCAATATAGGGGGGTATTGGCCATAAACGTTACACTATTCCCCCAATCTCCACAATCAATATCAATCAATATCTGAACCCCAGGAGAGGGTTCCATGTAGCAATGTGGTATAAAACATGCAGCTAGACAATTACTAAATAAAATACAAAAAAACATAAACGTAACTTGCCTCTGTTAATTGACTGGATCAAAAATGTTGGTACCGAGGAGGATGTCAGATTCGTCTCCGAGATCCTTGGGTTGCTCGGCTAGAGCTCTCAGATGCAATAATAGAGATAGAAAACTACGTTCCCGCAGACTCGGAAAAGTCCCAACTTGCGGACAACAGCGAAAAAGCACCGGAACAGCGCTGGACAACGTTGTTGAACAGCAGGGCGCACGCGGCTGAGCCGGACGCGGACATGGGCGGGGTCTGGTCGAAATTGCCGAAAAAAATCGTCGGGCACCGGGCTAGGGCACGACGGGGAACGGCCGAAAGGGGCGCTGGCCGGGCACGGGGCGGCCGGAGGCGCGCGGCCTGGGCTTGGCCGGAGCGGGGGTCGGGGCTTGGGCACCGGAGGAGGCGGTGCGGGCTGGGCCGGGGTCGCCGGAGGCCGGCGGGAGGCGGGGCCGCGGTGACGGGCGCTCGGGCGCGGACGGAAAGCTAGGGCACCGGTGAGCTCGGCAAGGCTCGGGTGCTAGGGGCTTGGGGAGGAATTTGAGAGAGAGAATGAAATGGGAGTGGGGAATGGAGGAATGGAGTGTTGGTGGTGATGGTGGTTTAAATAAAATAAGGAGAAAGGAGTTGTAAGGAGAGGAGGGAGTGGTGGAGGAATAATAGCAGGAGATTAAGTAGGGGTGCTGGCTTGGTCGTGGGAGACCAAGCCAGATGGGTTTGGTTTTATATTTTTTTATAACTAATATATAATAAATAATAAGGATTTTAAAAGAGTTAAAAAGAATGGGTTCGGAACGGGATTGGGTTTCGGGAAACCGGATTCGAACTCGGGGTCGGACTCCGGTCACGGGATCGGGGACAGGGCCACAATCAAAAATCAACGATTATTTTAAAAATAATATTTTTTCCTAATTTTGACTTATAAGTAATAATAATAATAATAATAATAATAGATATAATAATAATGACTATAATAATTAAACAAGAAATTATGCTACAACCCAATAATTAATAAATTGTAAAACTCTGGGTTTCACAATTAAGATAGCAATTTATGAGCTCACTAAGGTTAACACAATTATAAGGTTACATATGTTGGCCAGTGAGAGATTGTTGGAATTATTCAATAATTAAGGGGCCACACATGTAAAATTAATTGTGTTTAAGCTATCTAAATAATTAAGCCAAATTAAAGTGGTCTATTTGGAAATTGGCTTAAGAGTATAATTTTCATAGAATTAGTGTGTAGATACCGAAGATAATTCTAATTTAATGAGGGACCAAATTAGAAATGTCAAAACATATAAATCTATGTGTTCATTAGGGTTATGGTCCCCAACTTATACGGCCACCAAAAGAGAGGTTTTCTCTTTTTCTCTTCTGCATCCCCATCAACAGAAAGAGAGGGACAAAGGATTCAGATTCTTCTTTGTCATTAAGGGTCGTAGCAAGTTGGAAGATCGAACCCAATAAAGCGACGTTCGCTTCAAGATCCATCAAGTCTAGCAATGGATTCAGGTACGCTTTCGCAATTTAATTTATGTTCTTCATCTCATGAATCGATAGGGCACAATAAAATTTCTAACATGTAGCCATATAGAAATGTTGGACATAATGATGCATGGATGTACTATGGGTTTGTTGGCATGTGGGAAAGAGATGCATGCATATGCATGTATAGACGAGGGAAGAATGATGCGTATTGTGCGTGAGTGCATTTGTATGCTTTGTGGGTCTGTTGGGCATGTAGGGACGATTGAAAGTTGGACAATTATTAAAAGCTAACCTGGAGGCGAGAAGGAGCCGCGGGAAAAAGAAACATGGAGAGAAAAATAGGGTTTAGTAGTTATTAGTTATATTTATATTATTTTGGTGAGGATATAAACTGAATAAAATAATAAAACCACCAAAAATCCACCGATTTGGGGTGTTTATAAAGTCACCAAAAAACACATTACACCAATTTTGGGAGGGTTTAGTACTTATGCTCTAGAATCTGCTACAAGCAAATCTAATTAAGATATTAAGGAGATCTTAAATCAAGGAACTAAAGAAAATTCTAAACTTAAAAGAGTTTTCGGGACGACTACCCTAAGTTTGTAACTAGTAGTGTGAGCAGTAGGCTAGAACTAGTAGCTAAAGACCCAATTTTACTGTAAATTATGTTTAGGGTGTTTTAGATTTTATGGATTTTTTGAAATTAACGTATATATTTTTACCTATATGAACGAATAGTCATAGAACTTCTAGGAATTTCTGTTGGGACATATCACCATGGTTTAGTCTCAAACTTGACACTAGTCATGTTAGACCATATCCAGTTTCTAGATTTTTATAAGTAATTTTCATAATTTATTTGGTATTTTTAGAATCCCTATACTTAGTTTTTTCAATTAACTATTTTAAAATAATTTCTATAATTAAAAATATATTTTTTGAATTAAATAACAATTTCCCAAATTATTAGCTACTAGGTCGGGTTGGACCTGCTAGAGCCAGACTTGACCGTAACCTGTAATTTCGTGTTTTCGTGTCACAATGTCCTATAACTTCTTGGAATCGTATTTTCGTGTCACAATGTCCGATTTGTGATTTGTTTCCAAGTAACCCTTTAAATTTCTGTCTATTTTTATTTGTATGGTCGGATCGTCCATATTTCGTACACTATATACGACCCTTGACTTCACATGTTGTCCAGAATTGCTATTTTAGACTTTCTGGAAGATTGATTGTTTGATGTTTGATCTGTTAGTTCTATTTTGTTCATAGTAATTTTTTACCATAGCTTATCAATTATTGTAGTAATTTGAGACCACTTATTAGATCAAACCACCCGTCTTTATTTAATCAAATGGTATATATCAATTTGATATCTCAAAATCTATGTGGAAAAACATAAATTGATTGATTCAAGTGAACTTGTATCACTGAAAATAAAGTGACCGTACAGATTATCAAAAGAAAATCATTAACTTTATAGTTGACCACGTTGTCTCGTTTTGCGTGCCATAGGTCCTGATACACGTATTACGAGATGTAAACTTGATAAAATTAGACTTAGCTTATAAATTAGAATTTAATTTGAATAATTATAGAATATATTGATTACAATAACCTAGATCTAGATAACTTAGGCAATTAATAATTGAAGTAACTTAATTGATAAGCAAGCTAGACCGATCTAACTCACTAAACAAGTAACATGTCTAACTTGTCTTGGTTGAGTGATTTTTGGTTGTTTGTGGGGTTTGGTAGAATTGTTATAGTTCAGATCATATGTTCATTGATAGATAGCTCATGGTTAGGCTTGGCTTGGGAAATTGGTTCTTTCATCCAGTCGTTGACAATAGAAAAGTACACTTATAATGTTATCTTGTTACAATTACTCTATATATTATGTAATTCATCTATGCATGTTTATCTTTCATTTTATTTAATGTTCACACATGAGAAATAAATTGTTATATCATTCTTGTTTTACTCGTACCATTTGTCACGCCTCGATTCCGCAGAGTCGTTCATCCTCGTATTTATCTCTGGGAACCGATCGTCCTCGCTTGGACGTGATGTCGTACAAGTCTAAATTGCACTTGTACAAGGAAAGATGATGCATAATTGATAGTCTTCAAATTAGAAACACATCGCAACAACACAAGTAGATAAATTGAAGAAAATAAGGACACATCTCTCTTATTGAAAAGAACAACTTATTTATTCATATCAGCACAAATAAGCAGTTACTTGAAGCTACAATAAGACATGTAAAAATATGTTCCCTTTATTGATAATTGAGATGAAGTACAAGGCTTATAGCGGAATACAGAGCTTACAACACAACTCACATTACATCAATAGCCGATTGAAATATCTGCCATTTAGGCTTACATTTGAACTGATCACATTGACTTACAACAGGATATGCCGACTTGGCTTACAACTCACTGGTACAACAGATATACAATGTTCCATACATTATGTCCTTTATAAACAGAAGACATCATCTTTTACAAGAAGAGCTTCTGTATGCCCAACAATTATTTGATGCCTCAGGACTGGTCAAGGCAATCTTAGGATACTGAACTTCCCAAGCATGAGTACCTGAAAAGGATGCCCACAATGTGGGTCAGTACATTATCGTGTACTAGCGAGCAGAACCAGCGCACTCGTCTAAACCAAAACTAAGTAGTCATGCGAGTAAATATTTATTAATAGTGATTTTTCTACTTGGGCCTAGCACCAATTTATAGTTCATGTGAGGAGCATCAGTTAATCCTGGACATCATGTATCCTCATAGTTTACTTTTATAGCAACAGTTTAACATGTATGACATGATTAAGCAGTGTTCATAGCAAAGCAACATTGTATCATCACTGGATTTAACATGTTAAGAAGTAAGGTTGAATTAACATGTTTATATATATATATATATATATATATATATATATATATATATATATATATAAACATGTTAAAAAAAAAAAATATATATATATATATATTTTTAACATGTTTATATATATATATATATATATATATATATATATATATATATATATAT
Organism: Iris pallida; assembly: GCA_029216955.1. Classification (NCBI taxonomy): domain Eukaryota; kingdom Viridiplantae; phylum Streptophyta; class Magnoliopsida; order Asparagales; family Iridaceae; genus Iris; species Iris pallida. The sequence goes on from JANAVB010000197.1 coordinate 7,719,519, forward strand.
ATATATATATATATATATATATATATATATATATATATATATATATTACTTTTCAGTGATTCTTATCTATAGCCGACTTCCTAGTACCTGCATAAAATACAGATATATGATATACTTACTCTGCCTGCACATGACATTCATTAGCATGCATCCTGACTACATGATCAATGGCGTTATTCCACCATTTAGGACGTTTGCCATATAGGACTTCAAGGTAATATGATGCACATCCAAAATAGGTAACTAGCTTCAATAAACGTCTCGCAATACCTATGCTACCAAAGCACGCCAATGTTTCCTCCAGGGTCGGATTGGCCCCAGCGCCCTAGGCATACCGTCAGAGGAAAAAAGTTTCCATGACCATGCGAATGCGTGTCCGACTCGATCGTGAACAAAATCGCATGGTAAAATATTAGAAGTAAGTAAAGGCAACAATTCATCATTTAATCTCATCAAATCCTTGTTCAACAACTTATCATTTCCATCATTCACATAATTCCCACACTTGGTGATCTGTCACGCCCCGCTCCCAGAATACGGTGAACCGAGTACGTACCAACATCCCCAGGCTACACGACATATGAATACTCCAGTACCCACATTCGCGATTGTCGCCCGTAGGGTTCTAGGATAGGTTGATCACAGGTCATTATCTTGCATAATAAAATCAATATTGTTCTACAAGGGACATTCTAAGCTATAAATAGGAAAATGAACTACTCTACCCAGTGTAACAATTAACCCAAAATGATATAAAAGTATACCTGAATAATGATATAGAGAGTATTCTGATTTTGACATAATTGCCTTCAAAAGTAAAAATCACGTTCTTGTTCTCCAGCTTCCTTTCAACTTGTCGTAGCAGTTCCTTGGAAGTATGTCTACAAATCTAGTAAACAATACTAGGTCGTCAATACGACGAGCAAGCCCTCGGTCAAAGGAGAGAGTTAAGAATACATGATGATAAGATAAATGAATGCAAGAAGGAGCATACTTGAACAATTAAACTTATACCGCGGGATATTAGACAAGTAGTACATAGCTCTCCAAAGTAATGTCACAAGGAACATATAAGACCTTTCTATACCTGAATGCAAGTTAGAGAAACTCTTCTGGATCACACACACACACGCCTAGCATCTCAACAATAATCCCATTTTTTTCGGGATCAGGCTCGTACAAAATGGGTTGGTGCTTAGATTCTCCAACCGTCTGTACTATCACATATTGATGTGATTACAAGCAAGATAACATCATGAGTGGTTTTTGAATCATCTGGGTCGAATTATCGCATCATGTGTTATAACAAGAAGTTCGTATGACTTGGATTTTTCCAAGAATATCGAACCCATTCATTAGAGAGCTGAGCTGAACCCAGGGCCTGGATATCTAATGAATTAACAAGTATTCTGAGCTGAAACTCAGGGTAATGTGCAAATGGATAGCTGAGCTGAAACTCAGGGCCTGGATGTCCAATTGCGATCAAGAAAGTGAGCTAAGCCTCATCCCAGATATTCGTACGGCCGTACGAACACCGTATCAGGGACTGATCAGTACGAAAAATGAAAATCATATTGCAAAGAAGTCAGCCGAGTGTGATCCAATGGTTTCTCTCCCATCCCAATGCAACATATTCTAGACAATCGGATTCCATAGAAACTCTTATTGACTATGTACTGCTTAAGCTCATCAAAGATATATAAAAAGGCAACTTAAGACATGTAAAGTTAGCACGTAGCTACCCTAGTAAACCGGTATACAAAATTATCAGTTTAAACCATATTTTCATGATAAAAAGGTGTTTTTAAGCCTAATTAGAAGTTTGGACATAATTGAATTATCAAGTTAATTTGCTAAAATAATCCTACTTAGCTACATTAACCCAAGTAAACACAATTTAAGCAAAAACATAAAATCCGTATATATATATATATATATATATATATATATATATATATATATATATATATATATATATATATATATATATATATATATATATATATATATATATCAATTCTCCTTGAAGTGAAAAATGTTAAAGTTCTAAGTTATGACAAGACTTGTGTAATGCCCGTAGTTCGCATTACGTATTGGAAATACGTGTACGTATTTCGGGCTCGTATTTTTGGTTTGTCATAATTAGTTAGCCTTGGATTTTTTATTTTTATTTTTGCATATTGCATTTGCATGGTTCATCATGGCATGGCATTGGCTTGGTTTGGTTCGGTTTAGTGGATTTGGCTTGGTTGGGTTTTATGTGGAGAACCACTCCCACCTACCACCACTCCCACCATAAATATCTATCCCACTCTCTCTCTTCCATTATTACTCATTACTCATTTCTTCTTCTCCATCTTTACTTCCCCACCTACCAGGAGAGAGTGGAGAGCTTAGGCAAGTGCATCTTGCTTCATGGAGGAAGTCCATTTTATTGTTTCATTGTCTTTCCCATGTATTTTTAAACCACTTTAGTACTTGTCATTTTTCATTTCCATGGTTAAATTTTTGTAGATCTAGCTTTGTGATATTTTTGGTTCCCAGGATTTTTGATCCATCAAACTTGCATATTTTGCTAAGTTGATGATCCCATGTTGCAGAAAATATTGTTTGGTCCAAATTTGATCTATGAAATTTTGCTGAGCCGTATGGACATTTTTGCACTCAGCCGCATGGCCTATACATGCAATTGCCAGCATTTATTTTTGCATGCATTATTTAATGCAATGCTAACAAGTCAGCCGCATAGGCATCATTATTTAATGTACTAAGAATGAATGCATCAGCCTCATTATTTAATGCACTAAGAATGCATGCAATATTTTGCAGGCAATATTCCAACGTGCACCTCATACATACAATATTTTATTGCCTACTCTAAATGCATGTATTTAATGTATTGTTCCAATACATTTTTCTAATGCACCAGAGAGCCGCATAGCTATTTAAATGCTTGAGTGCTTTAATATTTTAATATTAAATGTCTTCAGAATTCAATGTTTTAAAGCTTTGGATGAGCCGCATGGCCTATAAAAGCATTGGCATGGCCGCATGCAATTTTTTCCTCTCCTTTTCTCTATTGAAGCCGCATGCATCCTTAGCATTTAATGTAATGCAAACCATAGCCGCATACGTTTTTTTTGGAAAGCAAGCATTAAATGCTTGCTTGGAAGCATTAATGCACTTGTGTTAATATATATTAAACAAAGGCTTGCTTTAGAATAATGTGAACGTTTTTTTTTTTGCTAATGCATTTTATAAGGCTTTTGGTTCCAAATGAACATTCTGGAGTGTCTAAGCATTAAATGCATTTCTTAATGCATTAGGACTAATACAATTGATTAATAAATTCTTTAATGTATTTTTTTCCAAACCATAGCCGCATGGCCATATAGGCAATCACATGCTTAGCAAGAGTCAGCCGCATGAGCATTTATAACCTTCATAACTGCTAGATGTAGAGCCGCATGGCCTTGGCCATTTAATATTATTATTTGCATAAAATCTAGGGTGAGCCGCATAGGTTTCCTTCTCCCACTATCTAATGTTTTGGTCACGTGGACCATTGATTAGGTAGCTCACGTGAACCTTTTCTCATTGCAATTATTGTGGGGGGGGTCCCACATAGCTTTCTTTAGTTGACTTGCTTGCTGAAGTGGAAGTTGTATTTTAATGAGGGTCCCACTGTCTTTTGTCTTATTTGATAGTGACCTACTTATTGTTTCTTGGCCGCATGGGTGGCCTCCCACTCTCCTTGACCGCATGTTTGTTCTCCCACTTTTGGACCACATGGGTCCCACTTTGATTGTTTAAATGTTTTATTTGTCTAAATTGTGGTCAGAATTTTTTCCCACTTCCAACATGAAAGTTGTAGAGTTTCTCTTTGGCTTCAAGAATATATATATTATTAATATATTATTATTTAATTGTGCAAGTTTCTCTCCTCCTTGATAATTGGCATGACTTGATAGTGACCCGCCGTGGTGCACTCCCGACATGATAACTTGACCTGACAAATTTGACATGATAATTCTTGATAGTGGCCCGCCGTGGCGCACTCTTGACATGATAAACCTGGCATGATATTTCTCGAAATGCTGTTGCGACGGCTAACACGACATGACGTGATTGAATAACCCGGACACCGTGGACGATTGTGCTTGTACAAATGAACCCGTCTTGTCTTGCATCATGTCTAGGACGGGGATCCCTGAGTACCACGGTCAGGGGCATCCACTGAAATCAACTAAGGCTAACAACTAGAATAAATCCAGTAGTCATGAAGAGATTTCCCAGCTACAGGCAATCCCGTTATCTGGGCGCCCCACTTGGGATCTGTAGCCTGCCGTCGAGTAGGGCACATTTCCAGCACACTGTCATGTGTTGCACCCTCTAAGTCACCTAAGGGTACATGCGTTTCCTGGACGATGTACCCACTTGAATTCAATCCTAATTGCGTCTGGATAGCCTGGATGGTCTGCAGGGCTTGTGGCTGTGGAATAATCTTGCTGCATCTTGCTAGTAATTAGGCCTGTGATAACCCTAGTTAGTTAAAGTATCAAGCCGTACTTATTGCTTGGCCGTGAAATGTTGGATGAAGTTCAATCAGTCTAGTTTTGTCTTGATCCTGTACAAGATTGTTACATGTCCTGATTTTTTACATTTATCCTGCCGATAAATGGTGAGAAACCAAGCTCCGTTCAGACAAAAGGTTACAACCCCGGTCCTTGTTTGGTTTACAGGTTGTAACCTGACTATCTGAATAGTTCCATGGTTATCTCGTCGTATATCATCCTGATATATTTTCTTTTATTCCAGTCCTTATTTTATTTATATTTATATTCCTGTGCTGATTGCTGGTTTTAGTTCTTAAGTGAAGCCTCATTTGTGGCACTTGCTCTTTCTGGGATCTGACCCAGCTGGTTTTGTATGGCCAGATACCAGAGCAGCTCCAGAGGATCTACCGAATCCCCAGCCACATGGTGACAACTAGACGGAATCCTGGCAACGAGTGGGTTTATTTTTTGCTCTTCCACTTTATTGTAAAATTATTCTTTTGAGGCGTTTAGCCACCGAGCCAGTGTTAGCTCGTGTACATTTTACTTACTGTCTGCCTACGGGCTGTAGCATGATTGGCAACCTAGGGTTGATCATGTATGACTAAAACTCTTGCTAGTCCTCACATTTTGTAACGACTAGCTTCATGATCAACTGAATATGTAATGTTTGGGACGCCTTACTATTGTATATTTGGTGATCTTACATCTTGTAACTCTATTTACTTGCTTGTGATTGAGACACTAGGCTTGTTAATGACCTTAAGAGACTGATGGCTTGTAGATAAACTCTCATATATCTAGACAGCCGTGACCGTATAGTGGAGTGGATTCTATTTCATTATACGTAGCTGGCTATGTCTGCCCCCGCTCTCCAATATTCTGGTTCTGGGGCGTGACATGGTTTAAGTGGTGGCCCATGCAGGTCTTGTAAATCAAGATATGTGAGGGTTTACCGAATAGATGTCTCAATCAGTACTCGCCCTTGATCTCTGCTCGTATCCTCTTGATTCCTGAAATTCTTGTCCTCATCACATGCTTGTAATCGTTGATCTTTCCTGGTCCTTCCTTATTGTTCCCATGTCGTCTTCTTCAGTGGCATTGTTCCTGGTCCCACCGATCAGCAAGACGGATCACCTCCCGTGGACCAGCAGCAACCAGAAGATCAGGTCCAGCACTCAGGAGCAGCCTCCCGAGTCGTACCTACTGAAGGAGAGCCGCCAGTTCAGCCAGTCCAGCCTGCAGAGCCTGATGATGGCACTTTGGTAGGTCTCATCAGAACATTGTTAGCTTCCCAAGATCGCCGAGGAGATGCCTTGCAACAGGCAGTGGCAGATGCTTTGAACAGAGACGGTCATCCAAGGAACAGTGCAGCGAATAGTTTCAAGCGCCTGAACCCTCCCTTCTTCGATGGCAGTGAAGATGCTATCGCTGCTGACGCATGGCTCCAGGATACTGAAGTCATTCTAGAGGCAGCCAAGACCCCGGAAGATGAGAAGGTGGCCGTGGTGCGTCTACAGTTATTGGATCTTGCCTGCAGCTGGTGGGCAGCACAGGCCGTGGGATTAGTGGCCCCTATTCTATGGGCACTATTCAGGGAGAGATTCCAGACTAAGTACTTCGATGCGGTGGCTCGGTATGATCTTCAGACGAGGTTCACCAACCTGAAGCAAGGAGGAAGAACGGTCGACGGATATGCGGCCGAGTTTTCCAGGCTTAGTCGGTTTGCTCCCACCTTGGTGGCGACCGAGTTTGATAGAGCCCAGCGATTCCAGCAGGGGCTCCACCTTGAGATTTTGTTGGCAGTGGAACAGTTTGAGCATCAGACTTTTGATGCAGTACTGAGGGCAGCTAGGAGGCACGAGTATACCTCCCACAGGATAGTGGACAGGACCGGAGGTCGGAAGCGATCTCACGGCCAGATGACCCAGTCGACAGCACCAGCCCCGGCAGCTAGGGCTTTGACAATTGGAACTCCGAGACAGGCGGCCTCAGTGACGTCGGTCACGTCCCCTCAGCAACAGAAGCAGAAGCAGTCTTCCGTAATGGGCTGCACTCATTGTGGGAAGCCAGGGCACATTGTTTCGGAGTGTCGCAGAGCACAGGATTGTCTTGGCTTGTGGAGCACCGGACCACAAGATAGGGTCCTGCCCGAATAGAGCAGGTTCCTCCTCATCGGCCCAGATTAGTCCCTCGGTAAGGGGACCAGCCCCAGTCCAGCAGCAGCAGCAGTATCCATTGCCGAGGCCATTGCCGCCTCAGGCCCAATGTTTCAGCAGCAGTACCAGCCTCCGAGGCCATTACCGCCTCAGGCCCTAGCCTTCCAGCTACAGAGACCCCAGCAGTATGCCCAGGTCCAAGCTCAGATCTAGAACCGACAGAGAGGTTCCTAGCAGGATATCTTTCCTCTTTCTCGTGCCTTCAATTTCCTTGCTTACATACATGATTGCATGATTGATTGTTTAGTATAGCTTGTCCTTGCAATCTCTAGCCTCTTGATTAAATTTCGAGGACGAAATTCTTTTAAGTTGGGTAGAGTTGTAATGCCCGTAGTTCGCATTACGTATTGGAAATATGTGTACGTATTTCGGGCTCGTATTTTTGGTTTGTCATAATTAGTTAGCCTTGGATTTTTTATTTTTATTTTTGCATATTGTATTTGCATGGTTCATCATGGCATGGCATTGGCTTGGTTTGGTTCGGTTTAGTGGGTTTGGCTTGGTTGGGTTTTATGTGGAGAACCACTCCCACCTACCACCACTCCCACCATAAATATCTATTCCACTCTCTCTCTTCCATTATTACTCATTACTCATTTCTTCTTCTCCATCTTTACTTCCCCACCTACCAGGAGAGAGTGGAGAGCTTAGGCAAGTGCATCTTGATTCATGGAGGAAGTCCATTTTATTGTTCCATTGTCTTTTTCATGTGTTTTTAAACCACTTTAGTACTTATCATTTTTCATTTCCATGGTTAAATTTTTGTAGATCTAGCTTTGTGATATTTTTGGTTCCCAGGATTTTTGATCCATCAAACTTGCATATTTTGCTAAGTTGATGATCCCATATTGCAGAAAATATTGTTTGGTCCAAATTTGATCTATGAAATTTTGCTGAGCCGCATGGACATTTTAGCACTCAGCCGCATGGCCTATACATGCAATTGCCAGCATTTATTTTTGCATGCATTATTTAATGCAATGCTAACAAGTCAGCCGCATAGGCATCATTATTTAATGCACTAAGAATGAATGCATCAGCCTCCATGCGAGCCGCATATGCATGCAATATTTTGCAGGCAATATTCCAACGTGCACCTCATACATACAATATTTTATTGCCTACTCTAAATGCATGTATTTAATGCATTGTTCCAATGCATTTTTCTAATGCACCAGAGAGCCGCATAGCTATTTAAATGCTTGAGTGCTTTAATATTTTAATATTAAATGTCTTCAGGATTCAATGTTTTAAAGCTTTGGATGAGCCGCATGGCCTATAAAAGCATTGGCATGGCCGCATGCAATTTTTTCCCCTCCTTTTCTCTATTGAAGCCGCATGCATCCTTAGCATTTAATGTAATGCAAACCATAGCCACATACATTTTTTTTGGAAAGCAAGCATTAAATGCTTGCTTGGAAGCATTAATGCACTTGTGTTAATATATATTAAACAAAGGCTTGCTTTAGAATAATGTGAACGTATTTTTTTTGCTAATGCATTTTATAAGGCTTTTGGTTCCAAATGAACATTCTGGAGTGTCTAAGCATTAAATGCATTTCTTAATGCATTAGGACTAATACAATTGATTAATAAATTCTTTAATGTATTTTTTTCCAAACCATAGCCGCATGGCCATATAGGCAATCACATGCTTAGCAAGAGTCAGCCGCATGAGCATTTATAACCTTCATAACTGCTAGATGTAGAGCCGCATGGCCTTGGCCATTTAATATTATTATTTGCATAAAATCTAGGGTGAGCCGCATAGGTTCCCTTCTCCCACTATCTAATGTTTTGGTCACGTGGACCATTGATTAGGTAGCTCACGTGAACCTTTTCTTATTGCAATTATTGTGGGGGGGGGTCCCACATAGCTTCCTTGAGTTGACTTGCTTGCTGAAGTGGGAGTTGTATTTTAATGAGGGTCCCACTGTCTTTTGTCTTATTTGATAGTGACCTACTTATTGTTTCTTGGCCGCATGGGTGGCCTCCTACTCTCCTTGACCGCATGTTTGTTCTCCCACTTTTGGACCACATGGGTCCCACTTTGATTGTTTAAATGTTTTATTTGTCTAAATTGTGGTCAGAATTTCTTTCCACTCCCAACATGAAAGTTGTAGAGTTTCTCTTTGGCTTCAAGAATATATATATTATTAATATATTATTATTTAATTGTGCAAGTTTCTCTCCTCCTTGATAATTGGCATGACTTGATAGTGACCCGCCGTGGTGCACTCCCGACATGATAACTTGACCTGACAAATTTGACATGATAACTTGACATGATAATTCTTGATAGTGGCCCGCCGTGGCGTACTCTTGACATGATAAACCTGGCATGATATTTCTTGAAATGCTGTTGCGACGGCTAACACGACATGACGTGATTGAATGACCTGAACACCGTGGACGATTGTGCTTGTACAAATGAACCCGTCTTGTCTTGCATCATGTCTAGGACGGGGATCCCTGAGTACCACGGTCAGGGGCACCCACTGAAATCAACTAAGGCTAACAACTAGAATAAATCCAGTAGTCATGAAGAGATTTCCCAGCTACAAGCAATCCCGTTATCTGGGCGCCCCACTTGGGATCTGTACCCTGCCGTCGAGTAGGGCATATTTCTAGCACACTGTCATGTGTTGCACCCTCTAAGTCACCTAAGGGTACATGCATTTCCTGGACGATGTACCCACTTGAATTCAATCCTAATTGCGTCTGGATAGCCTGGATGGTCTGCAGGGCTTGTGGCTGTGGAATAATCTCGCTGCATCTTGCTAGTAATTAGGCCTGTGATAATTCTAGTTAGTTAAAGTATCAAGCCGTACTTATTGCTTGGCCGTGAAATGTTGGATGAAGTTCAATCAGTCTAGTTTTGTCTTGATCCTGTACAAGATTGTTACATGTCCTGATTTCTTACATTTATCCTGCCGATAAATGGTGAGAAACCAAGCTCCGTTCAGACGAAGGGTTACAACCCCAGTCCTTGTTTGGTTTACGGGTTGTAACCTGGCTATCTAAATAGTTCCATGGTTATCTCGTCGTATATCATCCTGATATGTTTCCTTTTATTCCAGTCCTTATTTTATTTATATTTATATTCCTGTGCTGATTGCTGGTTTTAGTTCTTAAGTGAAGCCTCCTTTGTGGCACTTGCTCTTTCTGGGATCTGACCCAGCTGGTTTTGTATGGCCAGATACCAGAGCAGCTCCAGAGGATCTACCGAATCCCCAGCCACATGGTGACCACTAGACGGAATCCTGGCAACGAGTGGGTTTATTTTTGCTCTCCCACTTTATTGTAAAATTATTCTTTTGAGGCGTTTAGCCACCGAGCCAGTGTTAGCTCGTGTACATTTTACTTACTGTCTGCCTACGGGCTGTAGTATGATTGGCAACCTAGGGTTGATCATGTATGACTAAAACTCTTGCTAGTCCTCACATTTTGTAACGACTAGCTTCATGATCAGCTGAATATGTAATGTTTGGGACGTCTTACTATTGTATATTTGGTGATCTTACATCTTGTAACTCTATTTACTTGCTTGTGATTGAGACACTAGGCTTGTTAATGACCTTAAGAGACTGATGGCTTGTAGATAAACCCTCATATATCTAGACAGCCGTGACCGTATAGTGGAGTGGATTCCATTTCATTATACGTAGCTGGCAATGTCTGCCCCCGCTCTCCAGTATTCTGGTTCTGGGGCGTGACAACTTGGTTGAGTTCTACGCACATGAATATGTCAATGTGTCAATAAACTTGTGCATGTGTATGTCAAGATGTGTATATGTGTTTAATGCATATAAATTGTCAAGATAAAATACATATATATATATATATATATATATATATATTATATATATATATATATATATATATATATATATATATATATATATATATATATATATATATATATATATATATGTCAAGTGTAGATATAATTCTTGGATTGAATCTACATAATACCACTTGAAATTAGAGCTGAAATGTCCATACATTCATATGTGTATTATTCCTAGGTTGTAATTCATACACACAATTGCTCGTATATACACTCACATATAATATCGAGTCGATGTGTCCATTCATGTATTGTGTCCTAATTATTTATTCACAAAGTACTCATTTGTCTACATATATATATATACATATGTGCATCAATTTCAATTTCCAATTACTCATATCCATATATTGAATTTAATCATAACTTACTTAAATTCCAGAATAATTTAATTCATGCAATTTAGGAAATTAGGTTTTTGAACAATTTCTAGGAGAAAAAGAGAGATGGAGGACTTGCTATCAATTGCTAGTTTTCTAAATATACTCAAGGAACTAACAAACATCGTTAATAATTGCTCAACCTTATAAAAAAATAAAATAAAATCACAGTCTATAATTATAATTATACACATATTGTGTATAAACTTAGAATGATCGTAAACCTTATACTTATATATAAATAAACATATAGCTATGAATATACTACCAATAAGCATATAGATTGCAATAGTATGTATATAAGTAGACAACTTCGAAATTGCTAGAAACCAATTTGAATGAACTAAAGCAATTCTCTACACCGGATACACATGCATTTATATATAATTAGTCAAAACTTTGTATAAGTAACAATCAATTTATTACCCATATTCATTATGTTTTCTAGTTGTTAGCATATTGAAGTTACAAAAAGACGATTTAATGTATCACAAATTAGTTTTTAAGGTATAGACATAAAGAAAATGCATTATAAGTATCATAAGAATAAAAAAACTGTAATACTTCCTAAACTACGTCTATGTTTATATGTCAAGCTTATTATTATAAGATTTATTTTATTAAAATTGATTCACACAAATTAGGTCATTTATACTATTTTCTGATACATGTAAATATTGTTATTGCCTTGGAATAAACTAAATTAAAATTTTGCAACATACTTGTTTGGAAGACAATTTTCCTATAAATCCATAATTTATCTAAAATTTCTAATTTAAAAAAAATCCCTTGTAACAAGTAAATTTTCTTTTACTAACTTAAACATCTTTGTATGGATAATTTGTGAAACTATACTACTTTACAATACAACCCTAAGTGAAATTTGCACAACTAAGTATATATGCAAGATTATGATTAAATATGGAAAATCAACTATTCAAAATAAATAAAACATTCATGGTGTCTCTCTATTAAAATGCATGGTTTTCAAGCAACATATCATATCTATGTGTGTGTGCGATCTCCATCATACAACTTAGTATGAAGAATAACATTCTAAACCTTCCTCTTACTAGTTCTCCTATTATACACCATGTATGTGATCTAACAATATCCTAATCCATGATTCTCATGTAATTAATTAAATCATAAATTATGTCCAAAATTGTAAAATAATAAAAATTAGCAATATGGAATTTTTATATCAAGACAATATCTCAAGAAAGGGATGAGGGATTGCCTTGCTTGAGTATGTCCTCCCTAGAAGAATTCCTTCAAAATCCAAAATCAGAATCCTAGGGTACAAATTGGAAATGGGGGTTAATCTCAAAACCTATAAAAAAAATTTGAAATGAATTGAAGAGGAAGGAGGGAAAGGAAATGGGAGAATGAAGAGTGAAGAGGAGAAATGGGGGAAGGGGACAGTCGGCCTGCCGGTTGGCCGGCGGCGGCGACTGGCCGCAGCAGTAGCCGTAGCAGCATATGCGGCAGCAGCAGCGACAGCATAAGCAACAGCGGCAGCAGCAGCATATACGACAGCAGCAGCGGCAACATAAGGAAGGGGTGGGGTGAAGAGAAGAAGGAGAAGAAGAATGGAAGAAGAAGAAGTGAAAGAGGAGGAGGGAAATTACCCGGAGAAGAAATGAAAGAAGAATGAATCAAATTCTTCATTCTCTTCCAAATAAATCAATGGTTCCATTTAGGAGATTACCAAAATACCCTTAAGGCCTTGTCATGAGGAGAGAATGACATTTGGCACTCTTCCATGCATGTATGCCACATAAGCTTTTTATGTAAAAATGCAAAAATTGAATTTGCATGAGGGACAAAAGAAAAGGAAATTGATTTTTTTTTAGGAAATTTTAATATAGGAAATATCAATATGAGAAGCATTTTATATAAAATTTATATAAACAATTAGAAATAAAAATATAGGTTATGACACGATCTCATCGATCCCAAGCTAAATTATTTCACATTGCATCAATTCATCACCTTGTAACACTTTTCACATTGTTCAAGGCTCATAGGAATATGCATCATTTCATTACTTATAGGAAACATGCAACATTTTATATCTTTACAACAGTTACATATATAGAGTGATCATGATTCAAGTGTCTCATTCCTTTTAGCAGTATAACATGAGAAGTATTATTAATTTATTTCCAGGCATCAATTCACATTAACAGTTCAATGTTCAAGTATTTATCATTCAACAGTATTCAATATGAGCATCATGGTCTAGCAATATTTCAAGTAGAACTGTCTTGCAGTAATGATAACATCAATAGTTTAAGGGACAGAACATAGCAACATAATCTCCTTTATTAAACGCGAAGGAGTTGAGGAGAAGACAGTTCCACTCAATTGCACAAATGGTTTTCATGTTCCGATCACATATATGCGCAACGGGTCATCCAGAAATTGATTTGACACAAAGCACGATATTCTCCACTTGAAATAGCCACACTATCGAGCCATGTTTTATAATTCATCCCAATTCTCCCAATTAAGAAGAGTTCAACATTCTCAAATCTCTTGATTTCCAACACAAGTTACGGTCCAACATTCTAATCGCATCCAACAAACCAACCAAATGTCTCGCGCGGAGCGGGACTTTACATAATATACTACTCAAAAAAAGTTTTGTCCTCGAAACTTAAGAGAACAACTCATACTTCTAATTCACTTAGTCACAATAAGTTTCTCATTCATCTTCCATTCAATATTTGTTCGGCTCTCTCGACAAATTTAAAATTTTGATACAACCGCACAGATTTATCTATCAATGATTCATTTCATCTTTTTCCTTTCCAAAAATACTTGTAACTTATTATTGATTCACCAAAATTCTCCATGCAGTTCTATCTTGATCGCATTCATCACTTCGTTTCGATTTGTACACATATTTTAGGCGTCCCCAAATATATGTATTTCAGCCGAAGTCTGTGTTAGTTCGATTCGATAAGCCACAGATGTAATTATCTTCCCCAAATCCGACTTGTATACATTAAATATCAAATTTTGGTCTTAGGCATTCCCAAATCACATTAGTGTCCTTTCGATACTTATTATTTTGTTCATTTTGCCACAATCGCTCTTTCTGAAGCCACAAACATTTAACATCAGGGACTACTCAGACAAGTTGCTCATCCAAGCACAATATTTCTAATATTCGAACCAAGTATCTAGCTTATAACCAACCATACTAAAGTTTCACAATAACCAACATGCAATTGTATTCCTTCCATCTCAATACCAATTATTCTATCTCTTTTTAAGTATTCCAACATATCATCGAAATTTCAATCCGTTCATTTTTTATTCAATTAAATCATGAATGCAACCAGATGTTACCGATTTCGTTTCACATTGAGTATCATGACTAATCCCACAAATTTCCAATTGCTAAATAACATTCCGAATCCAACAACATTTTCCAGCGAGGCAATTCATCATTTCTAAAAGATACAAATCCGAGGGTCACTTATTATACATTACTCGAGCCATGAGCACAATTCCATACAACATTCCATCCAACACAACATCTATCCTGCAATGTCTTATTTCAAATTTTACTTTTCCGATTATGGAATCACTAATCAAACTTTTGACCAGCTAGTGATCCATCTTTTCAACTTGATACACAGTATTCCATGTAAATCCAGCTAACCGACTTTAGATACCGATCTATCACTTCCGTCATGAGAAGTCAATTCTATTTTATGGAACAATTCACTTCTCGATACATAAAACTCAAGTCTCATTCCATAATTGCAGTTTCTGCTTAAGGCCGACACATTACTTATCAATTGTCATACATCTCTGAGGCTCATGTTGTAGCATATACTTCCTTACGTCATACTCATTATAGAAGCATGAAAATTGCCTATGATCAATCAAGACCAAACCACCTCCGACAAAGTGCACGAAGGGTCAGAGATCTCTAGTGGGATGCCAAATTCCAACAACACAGTACCCCTAAGTACATCGCTTTGCATAACCAAAGGCAGCTGGACCACTCCATGTGACTAGATCATATACGACCCAAACGCTATGCGACCTTCCTTCCAAGAAGCCCCCATGCAGCCAATGTGTCATGCGGCTCAAACGGCCCAACCAGTCTCAACATCAAGACTGGTGGCTCGAGTCCCTGGCTGAGCCTCCTTCTGAACCAAAATCGCTGGTTTGTGCCCTGAACCGGATCACCATAAGTTGGTTCACGCCCCGAACCAGATCACCTCAAATTCCGTTGGTAATGGCTAAAAAGATCAACACCACATTTATAGTATGTGCACCAAAACCGACCCGTTCAAACTGATATTTTCTCCAAATCATGGCCAGCACCACGCATCAACCAATGATCGTGCCATCTGATTTAAGCCTCCCGTTTATAGCGTGCACTTTACATAACCGCATCATTTAAACGACATGTTGTCCTAAACAATCGTGCCTGATAGGTTACCTGTGATCAAGCCGTGCGGATGGACAATCATAACCACCAACAATTACACCTGAGGATCCTTAAGTCCTCATCCAGAGCTCCTGCGATAACGACCGCCCACTCAGCGCCTCGTCCAGGCCGAGCGGTTAAACAACCTGCCTAAACAGCTATGACAACCCATATGGCATCTTCCACACAGGGGATCCTCTCTCATCATTACCTCCTTCATAGCTTACCCCCTAAAAGGCAAATATAAAGCAGGTGGAGATCAATCGAAATAGGAAAAAAAATCAAATCATTAATTGATCAAATCTACCAAATCAACCTCATCGTTGAGGGTACCGAATACATATGAGAGTCATAGAGAGCACTTCGAGAAGCTACTAAGTATTAGATCGTCAATGGAGTAAAGGGGGCATTACAGTACCCGATCTCCATCGGCACACTTCTCTAGAATCTATATTTGTACTAGCAAATTCTTACTGTTAGGACTTTGTTGTACTGTTCAAATTATGGTATATAAAGGAAATGAATCTTATCTCAACCTCTCTTCTTCCCTCCCCCTGAAAGATACATGTCATCATCATCTTTCCCGTGATGGCGAACAAGCTGGAGACTCTGCTGGAGACGACTTTTTCCTCCGACGAGAAAGTAATGACGTAATCTGATACTTCCAAGTTAGGCTCATCCAAACAGATGTTGGTCGTCGGGTTCGATCAACAAGCTCACGAAGACATGCTCTCTGAAGGGTTAAACCCTTCTCCTAGGTTTATGAAACCTAGGAAGACTCGTAAGGCCTGGGTGGTCAAGGCTGCTGCGCCATTGTAAACCCCCTAAATTTTGGAGTATTTTTTTAATATTTTTAAATTTTCATTAGTTAATTAGGATGACTATAGTGTATACTAATATATATACAGTATATGTATATATGGTATTCTTTTCATCCATATTCTAATATGAATTTTTCGGATAAATAAATATACATATCTCTAGAATTTTGAATTTCATTTTTTTCGAACTTTCAAAATATTGCTTTTATTTTATTTTTTTGAAAATAAAATTTACTTATAATTATTATAAAAATTTATATTTATTTTTTGAACAATAAAAAAAATTTGTTAAATTATTTAAACTATTGGAGTTATATAAATATATAGTAATCCCTTTGATAATTATCAAATATAGTTTAAACAATTTTTTTAACTATTCTTTTAAAGTTATGATTGTAATCAAATATTTATTTGATTATATTGATTTTGGTTTTGGAAATTTATTTGATTTAAATTTTATATTAAAATTTGATTTATTACTTATGATATTAATATTATTTTGAATTAGTTGTACGTACTAAATATTAGCCTATATATTATTGTGATCAAATACTTGATTTGGATTAGATTGATTATATTAGGCTTTAAATATTTTATTTTAAATTAATTAGACTAGAACCTTCATACTTTATATTATTTGATAACATTGAATATTACTTTAAATTATTATTGTAATCATTTATAAGATACGATTAGATTGATTTTGTTTTTTTTTAAAGTTTATATTTGATTTAAATTAAGGGTTATCCATTAGAAATTTTAATCCTATTAGAATCATATATATAATTATTAAATCGTTTCTTATTTAGACTAATTCTAATCCTATCCAAATTAGGTAATTTTAATCATATCCGTATTGATTGAATTCTAATCATATCCTAATTAACCAATTGCTACCCATTATATATACCTATTGAACCTATGAAATAAAATTATCTCTCATATTTTTTTCTCCAAATCTCCTCTCTTTTTCGTCCAAAATAGCCCAAAAATTTGTCATAAAATTCAGCCTCGTTTTCTAAAAGCTATAGCAAATTCGCGAAGTCGTTGCGACCAACTTCAGACTCTGTTTCACCTCTAATTTTTTTTGTTTGAACCGTATTGAGGTTAGCTTCTATAATCTTATTTTAGCTAATTTATAATATATTTTTATATAAAATTATTTTAGTACATGTTGTCCGAAAATTAATATGTCATACTATTTTTGAGATTCTAGGAGATTTTGAACTCAGTTTCACGATTTGTTTGATGTTTCGGAAAGTTGACATGAAGTTCTATAGCACACAAATTTTCATAAATTAATTTTAAATTTTAAATTTTAGTTTTGGACTATATAAATATTTAGTTACTACCTAGTAATGGTATATATTGGGTACATATATACAATATTGGGACTTGGATCCTACATCTATTTTCAAAGTGTGTTTAGAAATCCTAAATAAATTATTAAGATTTTAGCTATTTTAAGATATTATTTTTAACCTAAATATATTTTGACAAATTAGGAGTTTTAGCCGTAAAATATTTTTTTCCTAGATTTTCAAATATTTATCAAAAATATTTTTAACTAAAAAAATATAGTTCTTTATCAAAAATCATATTTTACGAACTTAGAGTTCTAGCCTAAAAATAATTTTACATTTTCAAGTATTTATCAAGAAAACATATTTTGAGTTAAAAAAAATCCAGTTTTCAAATATTATGAATATTTTGTTAAAATAATATATGTATTTATTTACACAAAACCCTTAGTTGTCAGTCTTGATCGTGACTAATCGTGCATTCCTATTACCTCGTGAATTCGAACCCTTTCACATCGACCATGACTATTGGACAAATTGGGACCTGACAAATCATCGCACACCACCAGACAAGATACTTTGCCATTACTGTTTATTTACTTTAGCTCACCTTATTTCATGCATTTATTTATTATTCATTTGTATGCAATATAAATTGTTCTTCCAAATCATAATTAGATGCAAATTACTATTTAGTTTTATTTTTGTTACTTCCATATTTTTATTTGACATAGAAATAAGAGATCGTCCTTGGAGGACCGTTGAGCACCTCTATTGGAGGGTGAATAGAGTGTGTGCGTGCAATGGAATAAATATCACAAATTAAAAATTGTGTATATGACTAATAAGAGCAGATCCATAATAGTATATGAGTTGTACTAAAAGTAAAGATTTAAGAAGATTCAAACTCAGTGACATAACGATATATACTAGTTTTCCTCGTGGAGGACTAATCCAGTCTCAAGTACTCATGCTCAATGTTAATCCACTATGGCACAAGCTTTAACTGAGTGCTTGCAACTCTTACAACATCGTGCTTGGAGACAAGTGTACGACCAACTTCAACAACACCGTGCTTGGCGACGAGTGCACGACTGACTCCAGAAGACGATTGAAAACTAAAATATTTTTTGAAATAGCCTCCGATACAACTCTTCAAAACCAAACTCTAGATTGAAATCGAACTGATACTGGCTTTGTTAAGAGTAGTATAAGCTAAATTTGAAAGTGTAGCTCGTAGAAAACACTTAAGAAATAGAGAAGAGAATGAGATTGGATGATTTGGAAATGTGGAAGTTCTTATCTATTTATACTGTTTTTATGAACCGAATTCGGGCAGAGTTAGGTCATAGTTCAGATGTAAAAATCTCATATTCGAATGTTGGATACAGATATTCAGAAAATTCAAAAATAGGTTGAAACTACCCTGACCGAACTCGGGCCAATCGAGTTCTGGCCGTGTTATGCCTAGGTCCTAACAGAACTATTTTGGGCCAATTTGATGGGTTTTGGGCTTTTTAGCTGTGGACTTTTGGACAGAAATTTGTGGATAGGAAGGCTATATATTTTGTGGACTGAGAATAGCTAAGCCAGTACTGATCCGATCGATCTTACATATTTTTCTAGACTCAAATAAAGATTAAAATACAGAAAAAATATGTAAAAGTCTTGATCTTGATTCTATGGTTCTTGATGACGATGCAATGTTTTGTAGCTTGTAGCAGTAGGTGCAGACATTATGACTACATATCGACCAAAGTTGACGTTGATTACCAAAAATATGTATGATCATGACCAGTGGGCCAACAATCTTCTCCATTTTGATAATTGACAAACTTTGAGTCTATAGAAAATGTTATCTTAAAACTTTAAAAATATACCTGACTTGTCTGAAATCTTGAAAATTTTGATTTTGGTATGCTCATCTCCCCCTTTGTTATGTAATGAAAATATGGTTCCTCCGCAATTATGAGCCAAACAACAACAAAAAAACAAAAAAGTGACACCAAATATTATATGAAATGACAAGTCACATCACACGGGATATCCAATGCCTACAGGGTGACTGGCTCGAACTAGTACCTCGATCACGTGTCGTACGGGGATGTGCATGTCTCTGCCTGACAATGCATACAGGGTGATCATACGGGATATCCAATGGAACAAAAGAGGGTCCGAGGGGTTGGCATAGATATCTTGCAGTCTCCCCAAACATTCCAGTTGGATCGACACCAGGGATTTGGGACATCTGAGCCAGGTATTTCACCTGAATATTATAATACATACTGAATTAATGTTGTAAAGGTAACAAAAATTACCATGATAGTATATATAGAAACGAACTAATATCGTAAGATCTAAACTCACGCAAACTACAATCATCTATAGCTCTTGCTTCGAAACGAGGCTCTTCAAACTTATATTTTTGGTTTTGCATTAGCGGGCATCCATACCAACGTATAAAATCTTTATTACCTGGCACTACAAGGTATGAACAAAATACAAGTGCATGGAACGAACACACACCTTATAATTTATTGGAAATGAAACTTACCATCTACAATCGATGTCATCAATTCGGACATGTGTTCTACGCCATGTGTGGTAAATCTGGAATACCAACCAACAAGAAATTGGGTGGCCCACTCTTATATATTAGCTTTGGAAATGCTAGAAGGTAAAGGATCATGGGGTATCATCTGTTTTAGTCCAGACTGTCGCATGACACGATCAGTCGGAGGAAACATGATATATCCGTTGTACATAATATAATATGTATGGAGACCCATGCTGCGTGTAGTGTTTATTACACCTTCTGGCACACTTTGGGGTTGCCACCGAACCTACATGACGTTTAACAAGTAAATTGAGATATGCACGAAAATTAACATTTAAGAACTCAAGTCAATATGTACGTTAATAATATACCGACATCAAAGACGGTTAATGTGTCAAATTAATTCCGATAAATAGAGACCGCTTTGTGGACAACATGCTGATAATCTACATTTTTAGTGTTCCAGTTAAGGCCTCATGGCTATACTCGTTGATCACTATATATGGTAAGTGGCCGACCAATAGAAAAGTGCTCATAACAACAGAACTACAAAAACAATTTGCATGTGAGGTCGAAATAAATAGAATTTATAAATATGTTCTACCAACATTATAAATATACCTGTATAAGTGTTAGACATCCACAAACATTTTTTTGTTATTTTACCTCCTGAAACCTTACTCACGAATGATGTCATCAAGTGGTATAAATGTGCTAATACTGTTGTACCCCATGCGTGCTTTGTGCATGTACCAAAATCTTCCAAAAATGGTAGCAGTCGGACGTTTCCACTGCGTCGAAAAATAATAATGTACTGCATAAACACAACAAATAAGATCTTGTTTAACAAATCACCTTAAAATTTACAACAAATAAACTCTTGATATCAACTATATTAAATAAAAATTAAAGATAATTAGTATAAAAAAAATATCCGTGAATCATCGACAACAACTGTTGTAACGTCGATGCTATTAAGATGCATAAAAGTGGACTGGAGCCAAGTGAGTCTGACAATGCTCCGACCTCCTATATAAGATGGTGGCTACACACCGAGGTATGTCCTAATGATATGAGAAACATCCAACCCCTCGAAAATATATATAGGATAACCTTCGATAGGTAACCCTAGAATCTGTGCTATACGTCAGCTAAAGTGATGGTCATTTCGCCAAAAGGTAGCTTAAATGTGTTGCGTGTTAGCCACCATCACTCAATGAGGCTCAATACCAGGTCCCTGTCATGGCGCTTATTACGTATCGCATCAATATGGTCAAAACCAAAAGTCACTACCAAGGACTTTTGGTGACTTTTGGGGTGTAGTCAACTCCTATGATGATCGCCACTCATCATGCTCACGTAATTTTACTTTAGGATAATCATAGCGCTAGAATATATATATATATATATATATATATATATATATATATATATATATATATACATTATTAGTATAATTTAATATAAATAACAACTAGAAAAATAATTAAGTAAAATTTAGTTTACCTCTCCCGAAAATACAAGTTCAGAAACGTGAGATTTTCATTCATTTAGAATGGTTGGAGTTGTCGGACCAACGGATATTTTTTCATCATTTTGACTAGTCATCTGTAAGAAAAATTATGTACAAATTATTATTATGTGTAGAAGCATGGAATTTTACGATCAGAAATCCTATGCGCCAAACACTACATGCGCCAGGGAGTTCAGACAAAGTACTTTGACACAGCAAAACAAGAATATAAACATCAAAAGGAGATTTTTATTTCATATAAAAGTCTATTACATGTCTTAAAAAGGGCTGTACAAAAGAGAACTTCTACAAAAAGAAAAGACTCTAAGTCTACAGCCAGGCACAGCAGTCATCATGCGCTCTCGAACAGGCGCATCTCACCATGCGCTCTCAGTCAGGCGCATCCCACCATGCGCTCCCAGCCGGGCGCATCCTTTCAGCAGCACAGTTATGTGCATCCTCAGTTATGTGCATCCCTTCAGCAGCTCAGTTATGTGCCACCCTTCCAGCCAGGCTCACTGTGAGCCCCTGATTTTCAAATTTATTTTTAATTAGTGTTAATTAAATTTTTATGTCATTTATAGCCTTAACTAATTATTAAGAATTTTTAGGAATTTTTCTAGAATTTTTAAATAATTTTAAATGAGTTTTTAAATACAAAAATATTGATTTGTAATTTTCTAAAATGTTTTAATATCGATTTGCAATTATTAGAATTATTTTAATTATAGTTTGTAATAATTAGAATTGATTGTATATCAGTTTGTAATAAATGGTTTGTTTTTAAATAAGGAATGCAAATTATATTTGCATTTATTATCTGTGGGGACCTATATGCAATTCCTAAATCTATGGGGGCTTTTTGGCTAAACTACCTAACCCCCCCGACCGAACTCACTCTCTCTCCTCTGACTCTCACCCACCCCCGACGACTGCCCCGACCGCCACGACCGGCTGCCCCCGCCAAACCCGGCTGCCCCGACCGTCTTAACTCCTCCTATAAAACCCCCCTCTCTCCTCCTATTATTTATATATATATATATATATATATATATATATATATATATATATATATATATATATATATATATATATATATATATATATGTGTGTTATGTATACATATATATTTATGTATATATATTTCCTTGTGTATATATATTATCATATATATACTATTATATGTATATGTATACATTAATTTTGTATATATATATATATATATATATATATATATATATATATATATATATATATATATATATATATATATATACATGTAAGAAAAATACTCAACTATATTATATATATATATATATATATATATATATATATATATATATATATATATATATATATATATATATATATATATATATATATATATATATATATATATATATATGTAAATTTTACATATATATATATCCATTATGTAAATATCCCTATATTAATGTATATATATATATTATCTTATATATGTATTTTACTTAGCTTAGTGTAAATTATCTTTATAAGATAATATTCATACTTTTATAGTTACTATGTAAAATTTTACCTTATTAAAATAATAATATTTATTTTGACTATTACCAAATTGTATTTTTATTGTATTTAAAATTACTGCAACCATTTGGTATCCAAGCCTAGCATGGGTATTTGGGCCCAAATGTGTTTTCACACATTCAAGACCTGTACAAGTCATATTGGACTTGATTCATGGCCTTGGGTCCTGTATTTGAACTCTGGTTCAAATTATATACATGGACAAAATACGCAGATAATTAATTATTGTGTGCAATGCTGTTTTTGATTTTCTAAAAATACTTAAAGTACTGCTAAAATTATGGAAAAATAGTATTTAGATACTATGTTAAGTTGGCTAATTTAGTATAATTTTTGTAGTAT
The DNA here is from genome assembly GCA_029216955.1 of Iris pallida. Classification (NCBI taxonomy): domain Eukaryota; kingdom Viridiplantae; phylum Streptophyta; class Magnoliopsida; order Asparagales; family Iridaceae; genus Iris; species Iris pallida. The sequence continues at coordinate 7,743,080 of JANAVB010000197.1, forward strand.
TTAATTTACTGTTTTGCCACTAGTTTGGCATATGAAACCAAAACTCATTTTCTGTATACTTAGGAAACCTAATTTTTATTAAATACTTGTACTGGTTAATAAATTCCAGAAAAATTATAATAAATTTCTATGATTAACAAGGATCACCTTGGTACTTTACTTTAAGAAAAACTAGGCTTTTTGTCTATCTCTAAAATTGTTAGAACACCCTGCAACTCTTCGAGATACTGAAGCAGGGTGACAAGATCAAGTTGCCGGACCCGAAGCGTCCGGACGAGGTTGTAAGTGGACAATCCGAGGTACTGTCACTACCATCGGTTTGTCGGACATCCAACCAAGGACTGCTACGTCCTCAAAAACTACATCCAGCGCATGATCAATGCGGATGTTATCTCCATCGACTACGAGGAGAAGACGATTTCGGCCAACGTGGTGTCACTCCAGTTCGACACCTTGCCGCCAACTACAACACAAGATGGCGTCGTCCCCATTCCTAAGGCGACAATAGAGGTGGTTAACTTACCACCTACTCGTGACAACGTGAGTGGACTCATCCCACTCACCACATCTCAGGGGGATATCTTATGGGTTCACCCTGATCTTGTTTCCGAGGTGACTCAACCGGAGGTACGCTCTGCCTCCAGAACCAAAGGCAGGAAGATCAAGTCTGGCCGCATGGTCTCTTCCTCTACGGAAGAGGCACTTCCTGTGCAGACGCGTTCACAACAGAACGTCCAACCCGACGAAGCTGCCGTCGAGGTGGTGCCTCCTTGCACCGTCCCTGTTGCCCAGGAAGAGGGCCCATCTAAGCCCCCAGCAGCCAATAAGCAGAAGAATGTAGAGGCTCATTTCGACAGGCCTCTGCGAAAGAAGAATGCTCCGGGGCTAGCCAAGCCCCACAACTTCGACATACTGGCACGACTTGCCAGTACTCCTGCCCGCCTTTCTCTGTTTGAGCTCCTTCGTCTTTCCAAGGACACTCGCGAAGCTCTCTGTGAAGCTCTAAAGGATGCTGAGTCCTTCATCAGTCAGGTCAAGCAGCCTGAAGATCTCCCAACTACATGTGCGCACTGTCATTGTGCGGATGAGGTTATCCCCAATATAACCTTCACCTAACAAGACATGCTGCTCAAGCATAACCGATACAACAGGCCGCTGTATTATACAGGGTATATCGGTTCTGTCAAGGTGAAGCGGATTCAGATCGATCCGAGGTCTTCCCTCAGCATCATTCCGAAGACGCTGCTCTCAACACTAGGGATCCCAATGTACCGACTGGCGCCATCCAACACAATAATCAGTGGCTTCAACGCTAACAAAAGCGAGCCACTGGACAAGATACGACTAAAGTGCCATATCGGTAACCTCAGAACCGAGGTGACTTGTTATGTCGTGGACGCCGACGTCAACTACAACCTCCTATTGGGTCGTCCATGGCTGCATCAATACATGGTGGTGCCATCCACACTCCACCAATGTATGAAGTACGTGTCCACCAACGATGTCATCCGGACGGAGTTCGCGGACATTGACCCTTTCAAAGGGGTTGAAGCCTACTTCACTGATTCCTCCTTGTATAAGTCACCTGATGAGGAGGAAGCCAATGATGCTGACGATGAAGCAGAAATGGCAGCAGAGCCGGACATGGAGCCGGAGATGACTCCCGACGCTCCTTTGAAGATCCGACTCAAAGGCAAACCGCTTCAGAAGTTGCCTCCCATGAACATCAAGCTACCCGGGAAAGTACCAACTACTCCTGAAGCTCCCCTGAAGATACGACTCAAGAAAAAGCCGCCTCAAACATCGGCTCCCCTTGTGACAAAACTACAGGGGAAGGCACCTATCACCGAAGGCGCAGTTGAGGCACCTCTGAAGGTGCGTCTTAAGGGCAATCCGCTGCAACCATCTGTCTCATCCAAGCTGCCGTAGAAGGCCCATATAGCCCTCTCGGACCCCAGGATCAAATCTGTGGTGGACTCTCCCGATCCAATCCCGGTACTCACAGATGAAGAGCTAGGGGAATATATCTCTGCTGATGTAGATGCACCCTCTCTGGACAATGTAATCCCGCGGGATAAAATCTCGTGTTTCATCAATAATAGAGTGTCTTTTAATTATTCTAGTCTTCCACATTGGAATGCCATGTATACATTAGATAACGCTCTACGGTCGTTGCAAACACAAATAACGACCGCCCATCATGTAAATCGAGTAGTCCCGTCCCAAGGGGTCTGTTTTGTAGTCCCGCCGCGGAGTCGAGACGAAGAATCCATCATCTTCGGCAAAGTTGAGCGTCATCAAGACCTCCCGCCACTCGAGCCAGAACCAGATACCGGCAGAATACAAGTCTATCGGTACACGGACAAGGCAAAGTACCTCATCCAAAAGATGGGTTACGACCTAAAAAGCAACAAAGGCCTGAACTACGGCAAGGGTCGACGTCTTCCTCTCCGGCTTCCAACACCTAAAGGAAAGCCACAGGACTACTATAATCGAACTCGACGGGGGGTGGGCTATGTCACGCCACCGTCAACTCCAGAGAGTTCGGAGGTAGAAGAAGCAGAACATTCTCACTCATCCGAAGCATCAACCTGGGATTCCGATACCAGTATCGGCTCGGTCTTCAAGACAGTGCTATCAGCCAACATGACATCTACACAATTTCAAGAAGATGAAGGCAAAAACCAAACGCCAGAATTCTTCGAAGAAGAACCCTGGGCTCAACGCCTGGGAGAACAGTGGGAGTCTCGTTTTGAATTATGCGAACCCCTTACCGAAGACGAAGTCGAGCAGATCGACCTTGGGGTGGGATCTTCTTCCAAACCCATTTTCATCAGCAAAAGCCTAGAAAAAGAAGACCGGAAATCTTTAATCCAGCTGGCTAAAGAATATATCGATGTCTTCGCCTGGAGCTACGAAGATATGTCGGGACTTGATTCCCAGATCGCGATGCATAGGCTTAACATCTTACCTGATGCCAAGCCTATCAAACAACAACAATGACGCTTTCGTCTTGACATCATGAACGCCATCGATCAGGAGGTGGACAAACTCTTGACCAGCGGCTTCATCCGTGAAGAACAACACCCGGATTGGGTGGCTAACGTTGTCCCTGTCACCAAGAAGAATGGGAAAATACGAGTCTGCATCGACTTTAGGGATCTCAACTCCGCTTGCCCGATGGACGAATTCCCGCTTCCAATCACCAACGTGATGATCGACAACACGTGTGGCTTCGAACGTATGTCTTTTCTGGACGGGTATTCGGGCTACAACCAGATCAAGATGTTCCCCGATGACACAAAATACACGTCATTCAGGACTCCAAAGGGCATTTTCTGCTACACAGTGATGCCCTTCGGCTTGAAGAACGCTGGTGCCACATACCAACGAGCTATGAGCACCATTTTTCGTCAGCATCTTCGCAAGACAGTCGAATGCTATGTTGATGATATCGCAGTCAAGAGCCGTCTCAAAGGAGGTCACCTAAAAGACCTGAAGATAGTCTTCGATCTCATGCGGGCGCATCAACTCAAGATGACCCCGCTAAATCCTTCTTAGGGGTTTCTAGCGAAAAGTTTTTAGGCTTCATTATCACGGCGAAAGGTATTCATGTCGATCCCGAGAAGACCAAAGCCATCCTGGACATGGATCTTCCGAAGAACCTCTGAGAACTTCGAGGCCTGCAGGGACGTCTGGCATATATTCGGAGGTTCATAGCAAACCTCTCCGGAAAGTGTCAACCCTTCACTCAGCTCATGAAGAAAGGAGTCTCTTACGTATGGACAGAAGAATGCCAAAAAGCTTTTGATGACATCAAGGCTTACTTGACTAGCCCGCCAGTCCTGGTGGCACCCGTCGCCGGCAAACCATTTCTCCTCTACGTCCGTGCCATGGATCATTCCTTCGGTGCTCTGCTTGCTCAGAACAGCGACACAGGCTATGAGCAAGCTATCTACTACCTCAGTAGAACACTGATCGGGGCCGAACACCGGTACAACCCCGTTGAAAAGGAGTGCTTGGCGTTGGTATTTGCCATCCAGAAGACTCGCCATTATGTCTCGGGCCAGACGATTCATGTCATCTCCCGAGTCAATCCACTCAGAGTTCTCATGACAAAGCCAGGGTCATTAAATTCCCGGCTAGCTACGTGGGCGATCCTGCTAACACCATACAACATGGGGTTCGTTCCACAAAAAGCCGTCAAGGGTCAGGCTCTGGCCGACTTTTTAGCTGCACACCCCATCCCGGAGTCCTCCAGACTCTATAAAGACATCCCGGATGAGGTCCAAGAATCAAACGTCACCGAAGAAAGCTCCGTCTGGCGGGTATTTTTCGATGGTGCGTCAAGAACTGGCCCCAAAGGCCAAATCATCGCAGGTGTGGGGGTAGTCTTGGTCTCTCCCGATCAGCTGGTCATCCAGCGCACGTACTCCCTTTCGTAGCCGTGCTTCAACAATGTTGTCGAGTACAACGCTCTCATCATGGGACTCCAGCTGGCACAACAGCTGGGGGTGGATCATCTGGAAGCCTACGGTGACTCAAAACTCGTCGTAAACCAGATTAGAGGACAATACGAGGTTCGCCATGAAGATCTGATGCCTTACCATGAAGTTGCGTTGAACGTCATTTCAACCTTCGCCGAGTTCTTCATCGAACATGTACCTCATTTACAAAATCTGGAGGCTGACGCTCTGGCTGGCCTCGCAGGCTCGTTAGCAGCACCCCTCGGGACTCAACACTACATCACGGTAGTTGGTCGAGACTTGGTCTGTCCTAAAAATAACCTGTGCTCACAAGTGGCCCATGCCATGTCAACAAGTACAGGTGTTAGTGTCCGAGACTGGAGATTCCCGTTCATCGACTTCGCTGTCTACGGAATTCTCCCAGAAGACCTGAAAGAAGCCGTCTCAGTCAGGAGGCGCTCCCTTCGATTCTACTACGATACAGCTACTAAAATGTTGTATCGACGCTCCTACGATGGACTTCTCCTGCGATGTCTGTCCAATGAAGAAGCAGCCGAAGCCCTTCGAGAAGCTCACGATGGGACATGCGGAGCCCATCAACCTGGCCCTAAGTTGCAGGATCGATTATGACGCATGGGCTACTACTGGCCAACCATGGCCGCTGACGCTGTCGACTATGCTAAAAAGTGTCATGCGTGCCAGCTTCACGCTGACTTCATCCATACGCCGTCAGAACCATTACATCGTACGGTCGCCTCCTGGCCCTTTGAAGCCTGGGGCATAGATATTGTAGGACCAATCACCCCTCCATCATCGAGGGGACACCGCTTTATCCTAGCCATCACCGACTACTTCTCTAAATGGGCAGAAGCAGTCCCACTGGCGGAAGTAAAGAGCTCTAGGGTGATCAGCTTCATCAAGCACCATGTCATCTACCGTTTTGGGGTACCCCGGAGGATTATCTACGATAACGGTCCTCAGTTCATCAGCCATATTTTCAGCAGATTCTGTGACAAGAATCGCATTCAAAACGTGGCCTCAACCGCCTACAATCCGACAGCAAACGGATTGGCCGAGACGTTCAACAAAACCATCGTCAGGCTACTCAAAAAAGTCATCTCATCCAATAAATGCGACTGGGACGAAAAGCTCGGCGAATGCCTTTGGGCCTACCGCACAACGGTACGGACCTCGACAGGAAACACACCGTTCTCCCTGGTCTACGGGAGCGAAGCGGTACTACCTCTCGAGATCCAGATACCCTCACTCCGCGTTGCAATCACAAACCAACTCACAGAAGAGGACAATCAACGTCGTCGTCTGCGAGAATTGGAGGCACTTGACGAAAAGCGTTTCCTAGCTCAACAACGCATTGAACTCTACCAAGCCCGTATATCACAGGCTTTCAACAAGAAGGTCAAGCAAAGGACTTTCCAAGTAGGCGACCTGGTTCTGGCAGTCAGGAAGCCGATGGTGTTGACTCACAAGACATCAGGAAAGTTCGAACCCAAGTGGGAAGAACCTTTCATCATAGAGACGGTATACTCAAACGGTGCTTACCACCTCGCTAAACCCAATGGGGACTTGTTCATGATGCCCATCAACGGCAAGTTCCTAAAGAAGTACTACTCTTGACATCTTTCAGACATTTACTTCCACAAAGGATCAGTGGACCCAATCGTCAGGGCTCATATACAATTTCCTTCCACAAAATCAGATGCTTCTGGAACCCAGCTGTTCCGTGGCATCCTCCAGTAGAAGGATAACCACGTCCACATCACCTCTGAGTTGTCCCCCTACGCCCTATAAAGCAGAATCTTACACTCCGTAAGAATACGCTACCCATCATGTTTACCACGTCCACATTACCTCTGAGTAAACATCCGGTACAGACAACCCATGTGTTGTCGTACATTGATCGCAGAACTTCCACGTCCACATTACCTCTGAGTAGTTCCGCGTATCCCCCAGAGTCATTCCTAGCACGTCCATAACACCTATGAGTAGGAAGATTCCATCACTTGAATTCCATATTTGTCACGTCCATATCACCTCTGAGCAAACATGTTGGTTCTCTCAAACTTATTATCTGTACCTAAAAACCAAGGTGCACAAAAGATAATAGGTCCACACAAATTATCAAGTTCATGACAGCAAAAATGAACACATCACAAATTTTTTTGTATTTCTTTATTCTAAAAAAGAGAGTAAAGGATTACACCCTCCCCAGCAGAGAGTTAGGGCACACCAACTCAGCCGTATGATCCGAAGGTCGTCTGAACAAAAAATAGTGGAAAAGACGACACCCACCCGTTACCGCAGGACGAACGTCGGCCGGAGTCACAATGGCGATAGGAGCGTCTTCTTCGACGAACTCCGCAGGCTCCCGTCCCTTGCCAGCGCTGCCGCGAGGAGTCTTGGGAGCCATTCCTTGAAAGAAGAAAGTTAGGGTTTTTCGAAGAAGAACTCTAAAAGACAAAAGCAAAGAGAGGAATCAGGCTAGAACTCTCTCTCTCTTCTCCTCACGCCTATTTATAGGCTCCGTCGCACGCGTGAACCGATGAAGTGTGACCTCAGCCGCCGCTTCGGGTTCTGTGAAGAGATAACTGCAGATAAAACCAAAAAGATCATCATTAATCTTCTTAGTTATCGAGGCGTTATCATTTGCGTTAACTGAGAGGAGCATGCGTCCCATCACTGATGCGCGGAGTATCTATGCACCTGAACAGTCATGTGCCCCAACCACCATGCTTCTTATTCAAAGTATTCCAAACCCTGACAAAAAAGTTTTGAAAACTTTGAAAGGGGTCTTGTAGAAGCATGGAATTTCACGATCAGAAATCCTATGCGCCAAACACTACATGCGCCAGGAAGTTCAGACAAAGTACTTTGACATAGCAAAACAAGAATATAGACATCAAAAGGAGATTTTTATTTCATACAAAAGTCTATTACATGTCTTAAAAAGGGCTGTACAAAGGAGAACTTCTATAAAAAGAAAAGACCCTAAGTCTACAGCCAGCCGCAGCAGTCATCATGCGCTCTCGAACAGGCGCATCTCACCATGCGCTCTCAGTCAGGCGCATCCCACCATGCGCTCCCAGCCGGGCGCATCCTTTCAGCAGCTCAGTTATGTGCATCCTCAGTTATGTGCATCCCTTCAACAGCTCAGTTATGTGCCACCCTTCTGGCCAGGCTCACCGCCGTCTAAATGCTTCGACTAATAAAGCATTTATTGAGCAGAACGAGGGTGGCAATCAACCCTCTAGCTGGAGGAAGAGCTCCCCAAACCGAGGAAGAGAAGAGCACCGCAAGTCAACCTGTGGCCAGGGAAGGCTTCGAAAGAGCCTCCAAAGACCAAGGAAGACCGCAATCGAAACCGCGGCTAAAGGAGCAGCTTTCAACATAACCAGAATGGGCGACACCCACTCTGACAGAAGAAAGAGCCACCAAAGCCGCAGCACCGCAATTTTGATCTGCGGCTCTTCCCACATAACGGAGACGAGGCTCGAGCATACCGATCTTTGGATGCAACAGGCACCTTCCGCCTGCCTCAGAAGCCCTCGACTCTGACTTTTGGATGTAACAGTCATCTTCAAGTGCATCAATGAGGATCATGCGTCGCATCTTCACCCTCAGGAGCATCTCATCAACAGAATGCACTCGAGTAAACAAGTTCACTTCGGGAGGACGTGAGAGAACGAGAAGCAAACTCTCTCTATGCCACTATTTATAGGCCGGACAAATCAAACCCATGCGCCAAGTGGATGGCTCTCCAAATTCCGTGCAATGAATTTGCATTAAATGGATGAACCTGACGCTTCGAATTCAGCCAAGTCAAAAACGGCTATTTAAAGCACTCGAAGAACGTAACAGTCGTACCAAAAGACGGGTCAAGCGGAGCGGATGTGTCGGACAGACCGCGCATCACACAGACGCGCCCCTCAGCACCGAGCGCTTCACAAGCATGCGCCCCCATGCAGCCCCATGCGCCTTGTGGAACACCGATCGATGTGCCCACTCAACAACCCATCACCTGTCAAAGAATATTAAATGCTGAAGTCTGACAGAGTTGGCAGCACGTCCCCCGAAGACTGCAGTTGACAGCTTTTTCAGAAAACGAAGCGTCGCCGACGACAGCATCATCATTACTCCCCTCCGGCGGTTACAAGCCACGTGGCCGCCCAACCATCTCGCATGCGCCTCCGCAGCCATGCGCCCAAAGCTCTGCATGCGTCTCAAAAGTCATGCGCCTCAGACTTTTCTCTGATCCCTAAAGACAGAAGTAAAGTCACTACTGAAGCCTCGCATGCGCCTCAAAAGCCATGCGCCCTAAATTGTTCGTGACTCCCAAAGGTTACGAGCCAAAGTCTCCTCATGCGCCCAATCCCAAGCGCATCCTACCAGATCATTCCCCACCAAATTTTGAGATCTCCGAGCCATGGGCCGATGACACGTGTCCTTTGACTCAATTCACCCAAGATCTCAGCAACAAAAAGATCCTATTCTCTGCTACGTGCCAGTCCACAACAGTAGCATGAAGAATTCAACCCCTCAATCAGGGCGCATCGTCCATCCGCCTCGATCAGCAATCACCACGTGGCGTCCCCGCGTCTAGGCGCATCCTACATATGCGCGCATGAGCAGCCAGCCTGCAAAGATATAAATAGAGGGATCATTTCCTTCTCTCACACACACACAGAGACGAACATACATAGACAGACAGAGACATCGCACAACCACCGAGGCAGATACAGACACTCAACGTCTTCTTCCTCTCCGCAAGCTCCAGCACCCAGAGCAACTCAGACCTTCAGAGAACCGATAACCGTCGTCAGATTGTCAATGGAGTCAACGTATTACCACTCGCTCCATCGACACAAGGGACCCAGATAAACAAAAGTGTACTCCTAGGACTACGTCTAAGTCCTACATTGTAACACTGTTCTGTTTGTATTGAAATTTTCATCAAAAGATTTTAATGGCAAACATTATGCAGAGATTGACAATGAAATTTTCTCTATTTTTTCAACTTTCTTTGATAATTACATGCTCTAGCTTCTATTTCTAGAATGATTAAGTTTGGCAGTTATACCATGTCTTTGAGGAATTCTTTCTTCAATTGAAATATAGTAAAATTTTCAACTACAACGTATCAACATTACTATAATACAATCACATTAACATAATCAGTAAATTATTTTAAAAAAATTATCTGTTAATAATGAAGACTTTCTTCTATTCCTACTCGTTTCTTCTTCTTCTTCTACTTCTTCTTCTTCTTCAGCTCTGTTTCATCTCTTCTGGTAAATCCTTCCCTGTTCTTTCTCTTCTTAAATTATTTTTCCGCGCATGCTGCTCTTACTCCCACCCCATCCCGTCAAAGCATGCTGAAAAAGCAAGCTGAAAAAAGCTGTTGTCACAATCCACAATGCAGTCAAAGGCTGCTGGCACAACTCCCCAACCCAAGGGCGGCCCTGGCCCAGGGCCGGCCGGCGACGGCCCAGGGCCCCCTGACGAAAGGGGGCACCAACATGGGTCTGTTTATAATAGAACTAGTATGTAACATGTGCTCTTTCTTTTTTTAACAAAAAGCATTGTGGTGTAGTGGTTATAATGCTAGACTTATATTTAAGAGGTCCTTTGTTCAAATCTTGTCTACAACAAAATTTTTTTTATCTATACTTTTTTTTACATTATGTATGAGGGCCCAATTTGAAAATTTCGTCTTGGACCCCCAACAGCTCAAGGCCGGCCCTGCCCCAACCACCCAGACACAACTCCCCAACCGGCCACAGACCCCACGTACCGGCCACAGACCACACATAAAGATACACGACATTCGAAAATGCCACGAGGCGACGCGGGAAGGGGGACACGTCATTCATTTACTGGCTTTAACGGAGGTATTTTAAAATTTATTTTAGCTGAAGAACGCCCTTGGTAAGGCGTTCTTATGCTCTCGATATAATAAATGGAAACTTTGTGCTCTACGTATAATTTTATAAAAATTTAATGCTTTAAGTAAAAAAAAAATTCGTTTTTATTCCACTCTTATTTCTCTTCCCTTTTCATATTTTAGCAAATGCCCCCATTTGAAATGTTAAAACTAGCATATATCCCCACTATTGTTTTTATCTAGCAAATACCCCAATTTGAAGGTACGGAACAGAAAAAATTTAAGATGTACCCCCATTTTTTTTTTTTTTTTTGTTTACATGGGAGTGGGGATATTTGCTAATTAAAAAAAAATAGTAGAAATATATGTTAGTTTTAACATTTTAATGGGAGCATTTGCTAAAATATTCCATAAAATAAACTTATCAAGTAGCCCAAACCTTAGGCAAGGGTGACGAGATCATAAAGCAAAAATGACAACACTTTTTTTTTTTTTCTAGGCAAGACAGAGTTGAACACCAGTGAGTGGGGGAGGCAGAGAACAGCTTTAGATAGAGCACTACAACCACCGGCCAACAACACAGATATGTAAGTATGTTAAGTATATAGCTAGCAGACAATGAGTGTTCCTCTGCACTCTGCACTCCTCTTGCTCAATCATTGCTTCCCTACCCACGCATGTCCAAAAGGACTCATACTTTACTTCCCCCTTCAGTTACCACCCATGCTCTTTTCTCCCTGCTGAATAAAGAAGAGAGGTTATGAGAACAAGAGGGACAGAATGAGAGGATTAGGAAAAGGGGTTGCCCATCCCTTTTTGGAGACACCATGTGTAGCCCAATCCTGACTTGTCACTCTCCATTGTTCCCTCTTCAACATTAATTATTATGCTTAGTAATTAAATAAGAGTAGGATTATTAATTAGTTATACGAGCAGGATGGTGCTCTACTCTTTAATGAATTTACAAGAGTTTCAGAGTTAGAGGGGATAGGTCGTGAACACATCATGTTTAGTATACAAGATCATTTGTACTACTTGTTCCAGCCGGAATATGAGATTATATTTTCAACAAAAATTTATTTTATATACAATATGAAAACTTTTGGACTTTCTCATAAAACTTTATGTTCTAATTTTGTTCTAACCACATATATATATATATATATATATATATATATATATATATATATATATATTTTGTTTTTGGAAATGGTATTTGTGTCGAACGCTTCCATTCGGCCCATGTTCTTTTCTCTTGCTGAATAATGACATGTGAATCCTATACTAAAATGAAAAAAGAAAAGAAAAAAGAAATGACCCAGCAGATGTCATTATTAAGTGTCATATCCAGAATGAATAGTGGACCTAATTCAACTAATAATTTCTCCCACTCCAGACTGGATCCTCTCCTTGGATACATCAATCCAGAACCTCTTTTTCTGATATTATGTTAGTTAACTACTATAACCAGTAATTACCGAACTTGAGTTGGTCTAATGGTTACTGAGAAGATGTATAAGACTCCGACTCGGTGACAGAAGATCAATGAATCGTGCCACGGAGGCTACAACATAAAATTTCGTACGTATTATCGGACATCTAAAAAAAAAAAAAACTATAACCAATAATTTGAAATTCACTTATATTCAAGCGGAGCTACGTGGTTAACATTGTGGTCACTCGCTCCAACAAAATTTTCTTTTAAAATTTTGGTTATTTATAAGGGCACATCAAAAGTTGATCAGGACTATTACATAATTGAGGAAAAATTATTCGGACTATTCCATTTTCCTACTCATGGGGCTGTCCCAACCCCCCCCCCCCCCCGCCAACCCCCCTCCCCCAAATTCCAAATTTCACTCCCATTTGCAAATTTTACTCTCTCTCTTCCAAAATCCTTTCTTTCTTCTTCTCCTTCTCCTTCTTCTTCTTCTTCTTCTTCTTCACCATTTTCCACTCCTCAAACTATACATCTTCTTCTTCATCTTTTTCTCCACCATTTTTCCACTCTAAATCCTAGTTTTTCTTCTCCATCATTTCCATCAAAATCCTCGTTTTCTTCTCCACAATTTTTATTCTTATCATTTTGATTCCTCACAAATAATGCATAAAAATACACCCTAACATGTTTATTTCATTCTTTCTCACAAAAAATGCATAAAAGTAAACCCTAAAATGTATATTTCACTATATTATCAAATTGGAAATAAATTCTAACATATGTTTTTTCATTCGGCCATTTCGATTTTAGAACTGCCAGAAATTGTAACAGTCATAAAATGTACTTTCTATACAGCAAGTCTCTTTCAGGACTGCCACAATTCCTGACAGTCCTCAATACTTCTAAGACTGCCAGAAATTGTGGCAGTCCTGTTGTATAGTAAAGCCCTTTTCGGACTGCCATAATTTCTTGCAGTTCTCAATACTTCTAGAACTGCCAGAAATTATGGCAGTCCTGTTGACAGCAAGTCCCATTCAGGACTATCACAATTTCTGGCAGTACTCAATACTTTTAGGACTGCCAAAAATTGTGGCAGTCTTGATATAAAATTGTTAAACCAATCGATTTCTTCTAGAATTAGGGTTTCATCCGTAATTTCTTCTATTAATGAAGAAAAATTGATTAATAGATTTGATAGATTTGATAACATAATTTCTTCTCCAACTAGTGTTTCATCCATAAACTAGGGTTTGGAGAAAAAATATGAGAAATTAGAAGAGAGCAAAAAAAATACACTAGGGTTTGGAGAAAGAGATATTCTTCTTGTTTTCTTTCTTCTTGTTCTTGTTCTTCTTTCTTCTTTCTTCTTTTTCTTCTCGTTCTTCTTGTGAAGAAGTAAAAGAGAGCAAAAAAAAAAAAAAAAAAAAAAAAAAAAGTTGTCTTTTATACCTAAGAATGGATTAATACTGAGTAAAATTTTCAGTGACAAACTTGTAAATAAATAAAAATTAAGAATAAGACAGTCCTGATCAACTTTAGATGTGTCCTTATAAATAACCAAAATTTTCTTTCCAAAATTACTCGTAAGGTCGACCCACAGTTGAAGAAAAAGAAGTCCCGACGTAGTGGAATATCTGACTATGCGTCTATATTTGGATCACCACGTCCGAGTCCTAAACGAAGCTTTTTTAAGTAACTCTCCTCTAACAAAGCCTGGCTCTCTCTGCTTCCACCATGACACTTTTTGCGAGAGCTCGAATGATTGCGGGGATGTCAGAGGTTTGGCACGCTCGAGCTACTGTCCGCTGCAGCTAGCGCGCGGACCTCGGTGGTGCAGTTGAATATATATATATGCTCCTGCTGCCGCGGGTGCCGGTGGCCCATCTGCTCGATCCTGACCAGGATTTAGGCACTGCACGATGGCCATGCTACATGAGTCCGCTACGCCATATGTGGGAACGATGGCAACACTTCAGACCTGGCGTGATGAGAATAACTTCTCTTTGCACAGTTGCATGCACTAACCTCGGATTTGGATGGATTCCCTCCTCCCTCTACTATGAATCGAGTCAAACTCTTCTGCTATATTATTCTTCTAATTAAGGCCACCTTTGGTTCGACTGACTTGGAAAAGAAAAGTTTTTTTTTTTGAGAAATTTTAAGTTGCACCTTACATTACTTAACCATATTCAAGATGCACCATACAGTTTTATCATAATATATAATACCTCCCACTTCCGTCAAAAAACTGACGGTCAACTCCGTTGACTTTGACCGTTAATTTTTGACCGAAATAGCCCTTCCCTTTTTTCTAAGCTGACGAGGGAAAACTAGTAATAATGGTGATTTGTTAATTGTATTTCGGTCAAAAATTAACAGTTGACCGTTATTTTTTGACAAAAGTGGGAGGTATTATACATTATAGTAAAACAGTGGGGCGCACCTTGAATATGGTTTAATTAATGTGGGGGGTGCAATTCAAAATTTCTCTTATTTTTTCAGTGTTTGGATGCTAAATAGAGAAACATAAAAAAGAAAATAATTTCCAAGAAAAAAAATATGAAAAAAAATGTCCACCCGCCCCACCTCCAAGGATTTACTTTTCCTTGCATTTTTTCTGTCCTTTCTTGGAAGGAATTCAGAAATATTGATAGAAATTACAATTTTCTAAAAGAAAAAAACAAATAATTAATTTTTTTTTTTTCCTTTTCTCTCCTAATTAAAGATGTGGAATCAATCATGATAATTTGCTCATCAGCAATCTAGCATCAATTCAGAACTCGGGACTCTTAGCTCATGACGATTCCTGGCGAAGATTTGTATCTATGTGCATAGTCCAGATAAGTATTGTTTAGATACAATATTTTAATAGAAATTGGTCATAAAATAAAATTCCTTTTTTGAACAACCGTGTTATGCTTGTACAAAATTATCTTTTTTACAAACGTCTACTGTCAAGACAATGACATGTTGATTCTTGTGAAATCCTTTGAATTGACCATTTAGTGTACATGATAAAACCAAATCTACTGTAATGGCGATCGAAGATTGATGTCCCTGAAGTGCTAGACACTAGTGATAATTTTTCAGAATCCCCTAGATATATTGTACGGATTCTCTAGTATGCCTAAAGTTTGTTGAATAATGTATTTATGTAATGTCATCCTCGCACGAATACTCTAGAGTTTTAGTGTAGTATTTTAGTGCAGTAATATTGACTTAAACAAGCCATTAAAACAAACGGAAATGACATTTTATCCGCAGTATGTGACCGCGAGCGTGAACGTCCTGCCATATGGCAGAAGCCCACTGGCCCTCCCTGCTAGCTCGGACCCGCCACTAAAAATTTCTCCAACGAAAAACGTAGTAGCGTCCTAAGGCAAATCCAGAATTGATCCCCATGTTTAGAACACATTTTTAACGAATTCAACAAGAAAAATTACATTGATGGGTAAATGCAGTCCCTCACCCATAAAAATGTTTCTTTCACTTGCGGGTGTGTTGAATAACCTTAGTATATTTCTCTCATCTATCATAGGTTATATAGAGTTTTGGTGCACCGGCAAAGACTTCAAACATTTACAAGCCATTACAAGGCCTATATTGTCGGTATTAGACTCCTAATTATTCTAACTTATACACGACACAATAACGATACTCCAAAATACTTTTACATACACCAAAATAATGTTGCGTCATATTCATGTCCGTGCGTGATAGCTATGGTTAAGGTGAAGGTGAGGTGTGGCTGACTAGAGATGACATTGATCAAGGAATGTTCAAGCAAAGTATTTCGGGGATGAACTATCATAATTTTATTGATCTTCTCGTGTTCGCTATAACCTAAAAAGGGTTAAGACTATGATGTTGAAGATATATATATATATATTATATATATATATATATATATATATATATATATATATATATATATATATATATATATATTTGTGTAATTTAGTTCAGGACAGTGCAACATAGAAGGAAACAACCAATATGCATATAGATGAAAATCTACATGTAAAATTCTATATATAAAATTTAATTTATTTTCAAAGTACACATTTCAGAATCATCACTAGAACAACAGGCGGTATTATCAATATCATGCAATGATGCAATAGTTTGCAAATTATTCAACATTCTTACTAATTCCATGCACACTCCAAACCCTAACCCTAAAAAAAACTCTCACACACTTAAATTAAAACCAAACCTTTCAAGCCAGCACACAAACAAGGAGAGACTAAGCTGTGCCATGGATCAAGCCACCTGAGGGTCCATAGTCCGCCTCCTTTTCGACCGGTCCTGCGAGCCCCCCGACCGGTTCACCAGAGCCACGAGCGCGTCCTTCAAGAGTCTGCCGCCGTCGTCCTCCACGCGCTCGTCCGTCTCCCCTGTGAGCACCATCACATTCCGCACCCTCCCTCCGAGCGTTGCGATCTCGGCCCTCAGCGTCCTCATCCGTAGAGATCTCAGGGTCTCTATCAGCTCGGGCAGGAGGTCGGTCCGGTCGTCGCAGCACACCGAGGCCTCGAACACCACCGGACCCCTTCCGCTGCAGGAGGATCCGGGGACCACGACAATCTCGTCCGCCTCGGTAGGGAGCAGCCGGGCCTCGGCAATCTCGGCGGTGCGTTGCTTCAGATCCCTCACGTGCTCTACTGCTCTGGCTAGGAGTGAGGCTTTGTCAGTCTGCAGCAGTGAATTAAAGTTGGAGAAGGAAAGTGAGACATTGGAACATAAAAGTGGAAGAGATCAGAAACCCTAACCCTAGATGGGGAGCTAGCTATAAAGTCGTAAAACTTTCGGCATCACAAAACCCTAATTTGAGAAAAGGTAGCTGACAATTTTAGAACATATAGCTTTCCTAATTAATTTAGGGAGCTATATTTAGCTCAATCAATCTAACCGTAACTTAATTTAGGAGGAATATATGTCATTTTAACCACAAAATATTAGGGTTCAAGTACAAGTTATAAATTGTCATCTTCAAAATCAATCTCTAAGCAACACGTACCATAAAAAAAATCACAAGAAAAGAAGAAGAAATGAAGCATAAAATAGACTATACATCATGCTTAAAATTCATGGATGACACTTTACTTTCCCTTTCAAGAAACAAAGAGAAAAAAAGAAGCAAGAACGATTCATGCATGATCTAGCTTATGATCATCATAAATTATTTACACCTTGGGATCGCATGCGAGAAGGGTACGGAGACGATCGAGATGCGACTTGATCCGCTCTCTCCGGCGCTTCTCGGCCTCCCTATGGTTCTTGGAAGCCGCCATAGCCCGGTCGGTCGGCACCATCATCTCCGCGGAGCCACCGGTACCGCTAGTCTCCGCCGGGTAGAACGACGACATGAAGTAGCTCGGCATCCCGACTAAGCCCGAACTCCCGGCCTCTACGGCGCTCGGGCCGTCTTTGGCAGGCAGCGGACTCCAATACATGTCGGAGACTACTGTACTCGGCGTCTCGGTGGTCAAGTGGAGATCGATATTGGTTCAGCAGTGCCGTGTTTCCCGCAGGAGAGAGCTTTTATAAGTGGAGGACTGGTCAGAAAGGAGGTCGACCGATGATGATAAAGTTCGTGTGACATGTCGGAGCTCTACATGTGTCTTGATAGGCAGCTGATCATGTACAGTTTCACCTCTGCGGAATGAACGAATATACACCATAGGAATGTTTGCTGTGAGTAGGAGGACCACAGTACTGCCTTTCTTTTGACACTTTTGAAGTCATGGTTGGAGCACCCAATCCTCCAAAGACCCATACCAAACCCAAAACCTCCTTTCCTTTAACTTTTAACTTGTAAATATTGAAAAACTTTGAGAAAAAAACATTTTTTATGTGAAAATATTTGTAATACAAACTATATGAAGTAAATAATTAGAAAAAAATAATTGCTAGTGCAAGACTAATTATATGACACAATTATTATAATATAATACAATATTATGGTAAAATAATTAGTTAACTATATCTTCAACTATATCTTGATTTATTTTCTGATGCAGCCAAATTACTAGTCTTCCTTTCTTGACGCCAATTAGAATTATTGACATTTCTTTCTTGGCATATCTTCTTTTATTGGCATCTCCCCTCAAACTGACGATGTATCATCAGTACTTTGCCAACATAATATCACGATCGGCTCCCAAATAATTGGGTAGGAGTACGTGAATACATTCAACCTACGTCATAGCATCGATAATAGTAAACTGTCTATACTCCATCCACACAATTTTCTCAACAATATCGATAAATAATATGTAATACAACTCACTTCATTTACATTCTAATCTAACACATCCAGAAGGGATATATAAGCTATGACAAGAAAGAGAAACAAGATATAACTAACTAGTTTCTAAGATAAATAATCAAAAGTCTAATGACTACGAAAGGAAAATCATCGACACGACACAATAAGTTCAACTAAGAATCCACCAATGACATAAAAATCCAATACTTCGAAACAAATCGACTATAAATAAAATGAAAGCAAATACTAAAGAATTAAGCTACTTCTAATCATCTATTATCACGCCCAGATCCGAAATACGGAGAGTGGGTGTATAACTAAGCCAGCTATGCACTACATAACACTTCAGTATCTCGAAGTACGATCACGACTGTGAAGACAAGGGATTTAGCTAATGCCATAGGCCTTCAAGGTCCATAAAAATTCTAGTCTCAATCCATACAAGTAACAAGCAGTAAGAATAATCACATATAAATAACAGTTAGGCATCTCAAATGCTAAAGATATATGATCATAAATAATATCAAAATGGTAAGATAGAAGACTATATATACAATACTATGCTATCATACATATAGTACCAGTCTATATATACAATCAAGCTATCAGAAGGCGAAAACAAGCTCCCAGATCTAGGATTAGCACATTTCCTTGTCTAAACGCTTAAAAGGATTATACAAAATGTACGAGCGGGTGGAGGCGAGAATTCCAGTCATGCTCTAGGTTTGTTGTCCTCCTGGTACAAGCCATTGAGTGAGAGATATGGTGTGAGACTCGTCTCACCGTATCAGTATTCGTATACGGAAATGGTATTATGTATCATATATTCTATTTTTTGATTTTCGTGATTCCTGTATTGATGGTTTTCCTGTGTTGAAGATTTCCTAATTCATGTCTTTTGGTATCATGCGATAGTTTTTTTTCGAGAAAACTATTAACGGCTTATCTAACATAATAATTTTCTGTGTTTGTGGCAACTATATTGCTCACTAGACTACCCTAGACTTGTAGTGCATGTAGTACCCATTGGAATTGTCATAGACCCGTGCTTGGACCCGTACGTAGATCGAATTCCTAAAATTTCTCGAAGCTAATATTTTAGAGTCATACCGAAGTACCGTCGGTATTCTGCAGAACACCGACAGTATTCCGCATGTCTGTTATTTTCTCAGAATTGGTGATTACCCAGTTCATTCTTTGGACCATTAGATCCTTGGTTTTCCTTGAGTGGTCGAGATTTAATTTGGGGGCCATGGATCGCTAATATGACGGATTGGATGGCTCGAATTAAATCCCTTCCATATATAATCTCTCTCTCTCTCTCTCTCTCTCTCTCTCTCTCTCTCTCTCTCTCTCATTTTCACTATTTCTTATTTCTTTCTTCTATTTCTCTTTACTTTCTCAAGCTTGAAGCTTGCTAGGAGCTTGGCCTTGAGGTCTAGAGTGTGGTTTCGGAACCTTTCTTAGTGGTGGAGTGGAATATTAGACTTGAAGCTTGACCTAGGCAAGTACATCTTGCCATGGATGGAACCTCAGCTTTAGGTTTGGGGGCCATGGATTGATTCATAGATTTCATCTTGGTATATCATGTATGATAATAATATTTTTCTTCTGGATATTGGTCCCATATTCTATATGAGATCCCATCGTAAGTTGTGGCATAGGTTTTGAGTTTGAAGAAATCGGAACACGTTTTAGTTTACCGATAATCTATTTTTGGAATATTTCGACGTACTCATCTTTCAAACCTCAAATTTTATGATATTTAATGCTACCATGTTGTGAAAAATTTAATTTCATATGATTTTGGCCTTTGAAAGGTTGGATTGTGATTTAAAATAAAGTTTTTATGACCGAAATGAGTACTTATAGGATTTTTTTTTGAACCACGACTGTTGTGTCAGTTCAAAACTGGGTAGAATTCTGACAGAATTCTGATCCTTTGTGAAAATCCCACATAGAACTTGCTGGAAAAGTTTAGACCATTTGACGGTATTCTGCAAAATTCTGCCTAATGTTTCGAATTTGGCTGTTTTGACTGAATTTGGCATTTTTTTTCATTTTGTCGGTTGTGCTATTTTTTTATTGTAATGATTACTTATTATGACTTAGTGACCTTGTATAGTTTATGAAGAACGTATTGTAGTGTCCCACCCCGCTCAGTCAATCGGAGGAATCGAAACGCCGACGGCATTTGGACTTAGCCATGCAACGGCAGCTCGAAGTCCTGCTCGGTCGAGGCGACTCCTCGCTCAGGTGGGCTAGTTTCGATGAACTTGCCTCATCTTAGCCTTCATATAATAACTCGCATATTTTTAACTTGCACAAGTTAGGCTTGTTAATAAAAGAGACGCATCCACATAGCTAAGGGAATAATCCCGACGGGTCAGAATGTGTTAAAACATGGAAAATGGTCCCACGGTCTGCTTAGAAGTTTGCTCAGCGTACTTTTAAAATGACACTCGATCCTTCGTCCCGTAGCTTGGGAGAAGAAAGTTGGCCTAAGTTGCTAAGTTGCCACAACACTTGAATTAGCCTAAGTCATAGGCGTCGCCCGCGTGAATGCTTGATAAAGCATGCACGGTCCCGTCGTCCAAGGCTTGGCATAGCCTTCGCATGTCCCGTGGGTTAAGTCGTATTGCATGGCTTGTGGCTTAAGTCTAGGCACTCAAGAACTTGGTTGTTCAAGTCGAACGCGTGCACGACACTTTCCCTCGATGCGAAGCTTGGCGTAGCTTTTACTCGTCAAGTCGTTGTCCGAATAAGTTAAACGAGAGTTGTGCTGGACTATCGAAGTCATAACAAGCACTGTCCCCTGTTTCCTGCGGTTGCCAAGTCACTTAGTCCTACGAGAACAAGGCTCGTCATATTAAGTATATGACTTGAGCGATAGAGTCGCTTAAAGAACAAGGTCTGTCTAAGACACGAGCCACGGTGTGTTTAGTGAAAAGCATGCCACAGACAAAGGAAGTTTACGCGACTAGTTATCGCCGAGATCGGTCCCGCTACTTGGGAGTCTCGCTAAGTCTCGATAAGTCTTGTTCACGAGATCGATCCCGCTACTTGGGAGTCTCGCTAAGTCTCGATAAAGAAGCACACGAGATCGGTCCCGCTACTTGGGAGTCTCGATAAGGAATCACACGAGATCGGTCCCGCTACTTGGGAGTCTCGCTAAGTCTCGATAAGTCTCATTCACGAGATCGGTCCCGCTAAGCCTCGATAAGAAAGCACACGAGATCGATCCCGCTACTTGGGAGTCTTGCTAAGTCTCGATAAGTCTCGTTCACGAGATCGGTCCTGCTACTTGGGAGTCTCGCTAAGTCTCGATAAAGAAGCACATGAGATCGGTCCCGCTACTTGGAAGTCTCGATAAGGAATCACACGAGATCGATCCCGCTACTTGGGAGTCTCGCTAAGTCTCGATAAGTCTCGTTCACAAGATCGGTCCCGCTACTTGGGAGTCTCGCTGAGCCTCGATAAGAAAGCACACGGGATCGGTCCCGCTACTTGGGAGTCTCGCTAAGTCTCGTTAACGAGATCGGTCCCACTACTTGGGAGTCTCGCTAAGTCTCGATAAGGAAGCACATGAGATCGGTCCTACTAATTGGAAGTCTCGATAAGAAAATACACAAGATCGGTCCTGCTACTTGGGATTCTTGCTAAGTCTCGATAAGGAAGCACACAAGATCGGTCCCGCTACTTGGGTGTCTCGATAAAGAAGCACACGAGATCGGTCCCACTACTTGGGAGTCTCGATAAGTCTCGATAAGCAAGCATGCGAGATCGGTCCTGCTACTTGGGAGTCTCGATAGAAAGATGGAAAGCATGGTCATGAATAAGGAAGGACTTGGTACATTGAGTTGAGTCCTGCATGGTCATTGGACAACTTACGCGCAAGGGCAAAATTCTTCGAGCGATCTCGGGGCGCCGGGTTCGTGTCGGCCTAGGAGGAATTGCAGATATTGTACGGCCTTCATCGACGGTACGACTCGATTGAAGTGAACCGTTACAATATAGGTTGCGGGTCATTCGGTGGGAGCTCGAACCTTGCCACGCGAATGGTCACCATATGCAAAAGATCCAGGATAGCTTGACATTGCTAGTGACCACTCATATAGATGTGTTAGCAAGAGCAGCTATCCGCGTGTATGCCTTTGGATTGCGTCGAGTACTAGTAGGTTACGAGTTGGGTTATCAAGTTACGCTTATAGCAAGCGCTAACCTTGAGTCTACACGAGTTAGGTGTGCACGGTTGCAGCACCATTCTGGAGCCTGAGAGTTGGCTATAGCAAAGTCATGTGCTACGGCATGAATGTGGCCTCGTCTCGAGTTAAGTCAGGAAGGGCTGTAAGACGAGTTGGTTAAGTCTGGTGACCCTTGGGAGGCACGACCTCGATTCTAAGGCATGAGTAAGTGTATTGGCACGACCAGCACGAGTCGTCCCCTCGACGTCGTTGTCACGAGAATGATCTAGAGGCACGTAAAACAAGTGAAAGTCTTGGCACGATCGAGTTGCATAGGTTTCTACTCGGCGAGGCACTGCCTCGAATATAATTGAAGTCACGAATATAGTATAGCACGACCCTGTCGTTGCGTTACCAAGTATAGGCTAAGGCGTCGTCTTAAAATTGATCCTAAGGCAAGACTAGAAAGACAATCAAAAGGGATTAAGCTGCACAAAGTAAATGAACGTGTCAATTTTTGTATGGGTGGGCAATGAGCTCACTCCACCAGTATAGTTGAGTACTAACACCCACACAGTTTTTATGTGCAGGCACAGGTAGAAGCTCATGGTGTGAAGCTCGCTTGGATGTGTCGAGGCACGGAGTTCCTTGGCATTTCGAAGCGTGCGGTCGCATGAAATTAAGACTTATACGGGACATAATGTATGGACATTACCTTCCGAAGCTTTCGCTGGCTCAAGCATTGTATCGAGAGATGAGAGACAGCAGAGTGACTTGTAAAATGAGAGAAAAGTGAACTTGAGAAACTTATAATCATGGCCTTGTGCCCTATTGTAATCTTATTGTCAATATCAATAAAGAGCACTTTTGAATAATTTTCGCTGCATGTTTCAATATTTCTGCTTGGGACTTCTGTGCGACGACCCGGTCGCAGCCGCTGTAATCGACCATTATGAAACTTCCTTGCATGAGTGCAATTCTAGGCTCGTGCGGCATCACGCCTTAGCTAGGACGATCGCTCCTACGGGAGCGGGGCGTAACATAATGGTATCAAAGCACGGCTTTACGTCCTTGGACTTCAAGTCGATTCTCTCAGTTTTGAATGCTCGTTCATGGAAAAAGAAGTGTGCGCTCTCTCTCAAATGTTCCACGGCATGTCCATACAATAAGTCTAAATATTTTCAAAAGCTTGTACAAGTGTTCAATCGAACGCATCGGTAGCGATAGCCTTTGTGTCGAACGGTGTTGAACTTGACTTGATAGAAAATACATGCTAAAGTTAGCAAGTCGCGTGAGTGTCCAAATAGTCCTACGTAGACATTGGCAAATGAGCGTGCAAAATCAGAGTATAGTCCGTGCGGGATTACTATACACACAATATTTTGGCTAAGTTGTGTCGCGTGTCGTGCACCTCGACCTTTTGGTGCAAACGAGTCGCGATCAATATTAAGTATCGCTCGGTCGAAAACGAAAATATATTTAGAGTGTATATCGATAGAAATACTATCGAACTAATGCTTAGGCGTACACGAAAGATTGGATTAGATTTTGAGGAATAGTGCGAACGACTTAGTACGTCGAGACAACGTGAGCGATTACCCTAGAGATTCGTCGGACGAATCTGAAAGATGTATTGGCGAGTGATGCGAACGTGATTGTGAATTAAATCGGATGGCTCGAATCTCGAATATTGTATGGTTTGTCTTGGAATTCATTCGAGCAAAAATTGAGGATTAGAGGTGACAACGAGTATGTCGGCGAGGCGATGCGATCGTGCAAAGCCTAAGAACGCGCCACGCTTAGTTGGTCGTGACTTCGAATATCCAGAACGAGATGTCGTTCGAACAACTTGTGAATGGGTAACACGAGTTAGAAAACGATTTGGAACGATGAATAAAAGTGAATGTCTTGATCGAAGAAACCTAGATGATCGTACTTATGATTTCGGATTGGTCGAATGGAATTGTGGATATCCAATTCAGACAATAGCATCAGTTGCACGACTCGGAGCTCGTTACAAAGGAAGATCGTCAGGTTACGTACATCATCGATGGTATTGAGGTGTATCAAAGATCGATGTACAATAACTTGGAGGTACTGTGATTCGAGGAACGATGATCGTATAAAATATTATTGTTTCGATGGATGCTATACTCGGGATGTTGAAATGGGTCGAGAAAAAGATAGACTAGGTTCGAGGATTTTCTAGTTGAACGAATGATAGACAGACTATCGAAATGAGATCTTGGCTTGGACGAAAATAAAATATTTGGATTGCTTCGACGACAACTACAACGTTGACATTCCTGTCTTATGCGAGCGTAACTCTAGCCTCACACATGCGTCACGCCGGATTAGGGCGATCACTCTGCGTGAGCGCTGGTATGGTGATTCATACAGCGGGGGTGATCGAACTTACATGGTGTGGCAATTTGATTGCTTCGACTTGTGGTTTGACGCGAAGGTGGACTCGAGAATGACTCAGTGTGCTTGAAGATTGAACTTGAGGATTGAGTAGGTCCAATTCGTGTATTGAGAATGAATTAGTCTAGACTCAAGCAAGAGTTACGCTCCAATAAGGACGATTATCCTACGAGAACGTGGCATGGTGATTCATGTCCAACGTAGATAATCGAACTTGCAGGAGTTTGGGGTGTGACAAATTGTTGTGCTAGACAACCTCATAATCGAATACATGAATTGGTTAGAATTGGTGAATTAAACGGATTTGAATCTGTGCAACGAATGTCTTGATGCGAATTAGGTGATCATGCTCGATGTTTAGAAATCTGAGTGATACGAGCTTGGGTAAAAAACTCCGTATTATCGACCTTGGTTTGACCCTAGGATTGGAGATCAATGTTGGCATTATTGTTGGGGAACTATGATTCCAATCCTGACATTGACTTTAGCCTTAAAAAAATGGCCTAGCGGTTAGGCGAGACGCCATGTTTTAAGAGTTAGAAATCGAAAGATTGGTCTTGAGGATTGGTATGGATGGATAGAGTGAATCAAAAATATAGGAATACCCTTCACGAGATTCGGCTGACAAGCATATATTTTAGGGACGCCTGAATATGTGCACAATGCGACTCGAGTAAGAATGACGAATTCTCTATCATGTGGTTTGGTTGAATGCATGTATTTTGGGGATGCCTGGAATATGTGAATGATCCAACCAAGTGACACATTAAATTTAAGTGACAATCGAAGAATGGAAAAAGGGTCGAGAATTTTGAAATCTTGTTAAAGGAAGGATTGATATTAGTGCGAGCGTGCCCGGATCGAGAAAACACATAGGCGGAGTGTGTACG
The DNA here is from genome assembly GCA_029216955.1 of Iris pallida. NCBI lineage: Eukaryota > Viridiplantae > Streptophyta > Magnoliopsida > Asparagales > Iridaceae > Iris > Iris pallida. Next base: position 7,768,655 of record JANAVB010000197.1, read on the forward strand.
AGAGTCCTTGGATCAAAGTGGTCTAAGAATAAGTACTCAGTTAGTTTCGAGGATGAAACCTTTTCTGAGTGGTGTATGATGTAGTGCCCCGTCCCGCTCAGTCAATCGAAGGAATCGAAACGTCGACGGCGTTTGGACTTAGCCATGCAACGGCGGCTCGAAGTCCTGCTCGATCGAGGCGACTCCTCGCTCAGGTGGGATAGTTTCGATGAACTTGCCTCATCTTAGCCTTCGCATAATAACTCGCATGTTTTCAACTTGCACAAGTTAGGCTTGTTAATAAAAAAGACGCATCCACATAGCTAAGAGAATAATTCCGACGGGTCGAAATGTGTTAGAATATGAAAAATGGTCCTACGGTCTGCTTAGAAGTTTGCTCAGCGTGCTTTTAAAATGACACTCGATCCTTCGTCCTGTGGCTTAGGAGGAGGAGTTGGCCTAAGTTGATAAGTTGCCACAACACTCGAATTAGCCTAAGTCATAGGCGTCGTCCGTGTGAATACTTGATAAAGCATGCATGATCCCGTCGTCCAAGGCTTGGCATAGCCTTCGTATGTCCCATAGGTTAAGTCGTATTGCATGGCTTGTGGCTTAAGTCTAGGCACTCAAGAACTTGGTTGTTCAAGTCGAACGCGTGTACGACACGTTCCTTCGATGCGAAGCTTGGCGTAGCCTTTGCTCGTCAAGTCGTTGTCCGAATAAGTTAAACGAGAGTTGTGCTGAGCTATCGAAGTCATAGCAAGCACTGTCTCCTGTTTTCTGCGATTGCCAAGTCACTTAGTCCCACGAGAACAAGGCTCGTCATATTAAGTATATGACTTGAGCGACAGCGTGGCCTAGAGAACAAGGTCTGGCTAAGACACGAGCCACTGTGGATTTAGTGAAAAGCATGCCACAGACAAAGGAAGTCCACGTGACTAGTTGTCGCCGAGATCGGTCCCGCTACTTGAGAGTCTTGCTAAGTCTCGATAAGTCTCGTTCATGAGATCGGTCCCGCTACTTGGGAGTCTCGTTAAGTCTCGATAAAGAAGCACGCGAGATCAGTCCCGCTACTTGGGAGTCTCGATAAGGAATCACACGAGATCGGTCTCTCTACTCGGGAGTCTCGCTAAGTCTCGACAAGTCTCGTTCATGAGATCGGTCCCGCTACTTGGGAGTCTCGCTAAGCCTAGATAAGAAAGCACACGAGATCGGTCCCGCTACTTGGGAGTCTCGCTAAGTCTCGATAAGTCTCGTTCTCGAGATCGGTCCTGCTACTTGGGAGTCTCGCTAAGTCTCGATAAGGAAGCACACGAGATCGGTCCCGCTACTTGGGAGTCTCGATAATGAATTACACGAGATCGGTCTCGCTACTTGGGAGTCTTGATAAGGAATCACACGAGATCGGTCCCGCTACTTGGGAGTCTCGATAAGTCTCAATAAGCAAGCACGCGAGATCGGTCCCGCTACTTGGGAGTCTCGATAGAAAGATGGAAAGCATGGTCATGAATAAGAAAGGACTTTGTAGATAGAGTTGAGTCTTGCATGGTCATTGGACAACTTGCGCGCAAGGGCAAAATTCCTCGAGCGATCTTGGGCCGCCGGGTTCGTGTCGGCCTAGGAGGAATTGCAGATATTGTACGACCTTCATCGACGGTACGACTCGATTGAAGTGAACCATTACAATATAAGTTGCGGATCATTCGGTGGGAGCTCGTACCTCGCCACGCGAATGGTCACCGTATAGAAAAGATCCAGGATAGCTTTGCTAGTGATAACTCATATTATTTAGATCTGCGTGTATGCCTTTGGATTGCGTCGAGTACTAGCAGGTTACGAGTTGGGTTATCAAGTTACGCTTATAGCAAGCGCTAACATTGAGTCGACATGATTTAGGTGTACACGGTTGCAGAACCATTTTGGAGCCTAAGAGTTGGCTATAGCAAAGTCACGTGCTACGGCATGAATGTGGCCTCATCTCGAGTTAAGTTAGAAAGGGATGTAAGGCGAGTTGGTTAAGTCTGGTGACCCTTGGGTAGCACGGCCTCGATTTTAAGGCACGAGTAAGTGTATTGGCACGACCAGCACGAGCCGTCCCCTCGACGTCGTTGTCACGAGAATGATCTAGAGGCACGTGAAATAAGTGAAAGTCTTGGCACAGTCGAGTTGTATAGGTTTCTGTGCGGCGAGGCACTGCCTCAAATATAGTTTAAGTTGCGAATATAGTATAGCACGACCCTGTTGTTGTGTTACCAAGTATAGGCCAAGGCGTCATTGTATTAAAATTGATCCTAAGGCAAGACTAGAAAGACAATCAAAAGGGATTAAGCTGCACAAAGTAAATGAATGTGTCAGTTTTTGTATGGTGGACGAGGAGCTCACTCCACCAGTATAGTTGAGTACTGACACCCACACAGTTTTCATGTGCAGGCATAGGTAGAAGCTCGTGATGCGGAGCTCGTTTGGATATGTCAAGGCACGGAGTTCCTTGGCGATTCAAAGCGTGCGGCCATGTGAAGTCAAGACTTATACGGGACATAATGTATGGACATTACCTTCCGAAGCTTCGGCTGGCTCAAGAATTGTATCGAGAGATGAGAGATAGCAGAGTGACTTATAAAATGAGAGAAAAGTGAGCTTGAGAGACTTGTAATCATGATATTGCATCCTATTGTAATCTTATTGTCAATATCAATAAAGAGCACTTTTGAATAAATTGTGTGTTGCCTCTAAATTTCTGCTGCATGTTTCAATATTTATGCTTGGGACTTCTGTGCGACGACCCCGTCGCAGCCGCTGTAATCGGCCATTATGAAACTGCCTTGCACGAGCGCAATTTCAGGCTCGTACGACATCATGTCTTAGCGAGGATGATCGATCCTACGGGAGCGGGGCGTGACAAGTATTCCCTATGTACTTAACACTAGCGCATGTACTTCAGTGATGTTATGTCATTGTATGGTTCTGATTCCAATAATAGCTCGTAGCAGCGCACTTATGTCCAAGTATTGATTCATGTCATGATTCCTGATAGTGGCTTATCATAGTGTACTCCTATTTCCTGATCGAATTCTTTGGTTATTTTCATGTCTAAAGTCCCAAATATGTTTGTCAAGCTAATGATCAGTCTTGTATTTTTCTTCGAGAAAGAAAAGTCCTGTCTAGGATGGATCCCTGGATATTATGACCATGAATTTTTTAATGTACTATTTAGGTTAATGACTAGAATAATAGTATAGACACATCGGGAGGAGAGGTTTTCAGCTTGCATGCGATCCCGTTATCCAGACTCATATTATTTAGATCTGGAGCTCTCCGTAATTAGGAGCACACTTCAAGCATATCGTCATGTGTTGCATCCTGTATCGATCCTGATTAGCTTGGATAAACTGCAATGAGTGTTACCGATAGACCTCGACTGCATGTGTTAGTAACCATGATTTGATAATCCTTGTTAGTTAACATATAGCAAGCCGTACTTCATGATTATCCACGATTGATTGATTTTTTTTACTTTATTGTCGCTTTTATTGTCCCTGTACATGTTTACTTATTATGATAATGTTCCTATACATATACCACACTCCTGATTACTGATCGTCTACTAATATATTATTCATGATTCCTGATTCCTGTTCGCGTTTATGTTCACCTGATCATATTTACCTACTGGCACTACTTACTTATTTATTGTCCTTTTATTTCTTTTATTTACTATCTTTATTATGCCATGTTGGTTTCAATTCCTTAGGTGGCTTCCTTTGTGGTACTTGTTATTTGGATTTTGACCTGACTAATTTTGTACGATCATGCTCCTAGCACAACGCAAGGATCTTTCTTATCTCCATCTCGATAGTGACCATACAGAGGAGCACCAGTCGAGTAACTGAGTAGGTTTTTAGTCCATTCTTGTCATGCCTCAGTCCCAAAATATATATGACTAGAATACGTAAGCATGCAAGCTACGTATCAAGAGAACTCCATTCCAGTTCGAATACGTATATGTTGTCTACGTCAGGTAGTTATATCTCTATGATAATTCTATATCTTAATTCACTATCACGACCCACTCCTGAATAATCGGACACGAGTCGGACACGCCCATCCTTCATCGTTGGACACGATGGAGTAAGCTGTACTAATCTAGGGAAATCTAACCAGATAATCATGAACAAGTATGAAATCACAGCATCTATAAATGTATCCCAGAATTAGAGTAAGTACAAGTCTCAGAATTTATTACATTCCAGCAAATGAAAGATAGAGTCTACTAGTCTCAACATACATAGAAAATATAAAGTGCTAAGGTAAAGCTCTAGGCTTCTGCAGCCTCTAAGTCAAGAGCAACTCCAGCTGGCTCTCCTGCATCTACTGGCTCTCGGCCATAATATGTGTCTCATAGAGCCTCCAACTCACCTGCAACATATCTTATTCAGGAGCGGAGCAAAGTACAGTTCTAGGTAATGAACAAGACATCATGATATAAAAGTACAAAGGAACATGGTATGTAAAGCACAAGAAGGAACATGGTGTATAAGTACATGAAAGAACATGATATGTAAGAACATGAAAGAACATGGTATCACATGGTATAAGCTCAGGAAACACAGGAACTAGGTACAAGATATATCTCCTGAACATGTGTGCACAATGTTTGAAATATAACTGATTATATGACCGACTAGGGGTAAGCACATGAAAGCACATGAATGGTACGGCTTAGGGCCCGCGTGCACGATACGGGGCCTAAGCTAAACACACCTGAGTTGTTTCTTAGGTTTGGTCACATAAATAGTATATTTCCCCTCCCCAGGTACAAGTAATAAGAACAAGGAACATGAGTACCAGAAAAATATATCGTGTCGCAGTGTGTCAACAAGGAAGCACATGATATAATAAAATGTACAAGACCATAGATTGTACTTGCCTTGCTGCAGGAAAGTACGGATAATGAATGGAGTTGGATGTCCTCATGTCAAATGATTTGTAATATAAATAAGTATTCTATTCTAACTAACTTATTACAATTAAAGTTGAATTGAAAATAAACTCTCCTAGTGAACTTATTCCTAAAATCTATATTTGGTTAAATGGATTATACTAGAATTCATAATATCATCCTAGTCACTTAGAGTTTAGTCATGAGGATATTAACCTTACCAATAGTCCAAGCTTAATAAGGATTTCTAATATCTAAACTTAACAATACCCAGTCCTTAATAAAATGATTCCCAACCTTCTAAATTGTTGACCCAAACAGGATCACAGTCAACCTAATCTTGAAAATTAACAAAACAATATTTGTCATAGTCCAATTTGACACATCGAGCTCGTAATCAATCTACTCAGCTCATTGGTTCAAGATCACAGCTGCTTGAAGATTTACTATTTTGTGTATACTGGAGTCTGTATTTTTTATTATTTTTTAGTATAGGATGATGTACGTTGGGTCATACTGAGCAACTTTGGGCTAGACATAGCTTTATAGGTTTACTTAGCCCAAATCTCAATAACCCATTCATCCAAAAGCCCAATAAGAACATTATGTCCATAGGAGACAGAGTTCGGGCCGAACTCTGCCCCCTAAATTATAGGATGCTGATTTTTAGGTCTTAATCACTGCTAGTTGTTCAGCGGCCAAAAAATTGAATTATACATACCGAATTCTGGCCGAATTCTGCCTACCCCGAACCCTATAAATAGGCCTTAGTTTCTCTCATTTGAAATCATCCAATCTTCTCTTCTTCTTCTCTTACATAGCCTATATATTAAAGAGCCTTACCTTCCCATCCACTTAGCATTCAAACTTTCCAACCGTCCAAGTTGCTCGGTATAATCCAGCTAGAAGTTTGAAGTGTAAGAAGTTGTAAGTCACTTGGAAAAGTCCAAGTTTCGCCAAAGCGATCATTGAAAGAAGTTTGGCGTGCTCTTCTGTGAAAAGGCACGTGGTTGTAAACCTATTTCACAAATAGTGAATTTCAACCCTGAGCTAGAGTTCTCAGGCCTGGACTAGTCCTCCATGAGGGAAACCAGGTTAAAAATCTTGCTGTATTGTGCTTGCTCTCTACTCTTTATTTCCGTTTTTTTTACTCTGATTATTTAGATGGTGGAGAGAGTTTAAGTTTTTAATTGATCATTTTTATTATAAACTCTATTGACCCCCCTCTAGAGTTGCCTACCTGTACTTCATAAACAAGAATTGCTAAAATGATATGGTTCACTTAAACATTGCCTTTGAATATAGCATTAGGTACTGGCATGATTTAGTGTCAGTTAGGACTGATATCACCAATTCCTCATGGCATTACTACCCTAACATGATACTACTAGGATTTCAAGCTTTCACAGGATTGGTATCCAAGTCTTCAATTAAGACACTATAATCAGCCCTCAAGGTATGGTACAGTCCTACAGATATTTTATTATTCATCCAAATCCAACATAACCCTTCCTGCAACTCATCTGAATTATCAACTCAAGTGCCATGCACTCAAAGAGGATTTACCTATCTATCCTCAATAGGATTTGCAAATCAGTCTAGTCTTCACACAGGTATCAATTGTCTGAATAGCAGTCTCCTAATATAACTGATACATCAGTCTATAATGTCAGCTATCTATCAATAACAACAACTTCAGGTTTACCCTCTACTGAAAATTCTAAATTTCAGTCTTATCAGAACAGGAAGGCCAATTCAGTCTATGGCAGAACTCAGGATAACAATTCAGTCGATTGTTCTACTATAGGCTGTCCTCGGTTGCAGGTATCAGAATAACCATTATCAATCATGCATAAGAGGACTTGATGTCCATGTATTAGACTACAGCTGCAACTCCTTTCCAGGTTCATGAGTCCATGAATTTGAATTGAATTAATGTACTGCTTAGCACATAACTCAGATATCAACCAAATGTATAATCAGTTATTAGTCCAAATGTGTAATCAATTATCAGTCCAACATGACACCATAGCAATTCAGTCCTTTAACAAGGCACTGATCAAAGGCTACTTGGATAACAGTCTAGTCCCAATATGGGACTGATATTCTCAATCCAAATCCAGTACATAAACCAGTCCTATGCCTCAGTCCAACAGAAGGACATTGAACATTCAGTCCTTAAGCAAGACTTTCAACATTCAGTCCTATAACAGGACATATTCAGTCCTTGCCACAGTACTCAGTTCAGCTAAACACACAACAATCCTAATCAAAGCTGGTATTTCTAATCTTTACAAGGCAGGGTACATGCCATCTTAGCTAGAACAACTGCCAATTCAGTTCAACCACATTAAATCCAAATCCATTCAACTGAAAACAATATGCATAAACTTCTAAAAGCAAGATACCCTACTTAGTTCCCAAACTGAGAACTATTAGATCCCAGTTCTAACAAATGAATCAGCCACCTACATAGTTCTCAGGTTTACCTACTATAACAGTGTTCAGGTTCAGCCAACTGGGCCTAGACTGCATATAAAATATAGGTTCAATAGACTGAAACAATATTGATATATGCAATCTTAGGTTCAGTTAATTGGATCAGGACATTGCTATAGGGTCTCAACTCCTTAAACATATTAACCACTGATATATAGTTCCAGTTCAGTGTATTGATACATCCTTTTGCCACCAGGGTCAGTATATTGCTATACAATTTTACACAAACTCAGGTTTTCTAAGGCTATCTCGAATTGAGACAAGTTCAAAGCAGCACTCATATTACCATGTAATCAAGTTGCAGCCTAAAGGAAATATTGATTGTTGCGAAGTTCTCAACAACTTAGACACAATTCACAAGATTCTACAACTATAACTTAACATAGGGAAATGAACTTCTTCAAAACAAAACAAGGATGATTGATATAAATCCTAAAGCAAATACTGATTCTCTCAGAACATAAGAACTGCAATCTAACTTAATATTTACCAAATAGAACCCAGTTGACCCATTCTTGATTTATGAACCATCTTCTATTAAACATTGTCCTTAACTAGCCATAATAGAGCTAGTGAAGAGAATTACCTGATGTAGCACTGATCTGGAATACTCTTCATGATAAATCTGACTTGCTCTCCCAGTTAGATTGAACTATGATTCCTCTGAGTAGATAACCAAATAGGGAATAACTGTAATGCCTGTGGTTCGTATTACGTATTTCTGGAATACGTGTACGTATTTATTCTTGTATTGCATGATTTCCATGCTTAATTTCCTCCCCGGGCTTGGTTTATTCCTGGTTCGGGTTGGCTTGGTTCGGTTCGGTTGTATGGGTTTGGTTTGGGATTGGTTTTATATGGTGAACCCCCCTACCTACCACCACCTTTGATATTTATTGCCATTTCTTCTTTCTCTCTCTTTATTACTCATCTTCTTCTTCCTCATTTACTTTCTTACCTACCAGAGAGAGGAGAGAGAGGTCTAGGCAAGTGCAACTTGCTTCATGGAGGAACTCAAATTTTATTGCTTCATTCTCTTCCTTACAGCATTCTAGCTTACTTTAGAACTTGGCATTTTCACTTTCCATGGCTAGATTCTTCTAGATCTAAGTTTACTTTATTTTTGGATTTCTTGGGTTTTGATCTACTTAATCCTGTTATTTCTGAGTTTTGATGGTTCTATGTTGTAGAGTAGCTCGTTCTACCCCATTTTGACCTAAGGAAGTTCCGATTTGGGCTCCGGATGAAGGTTTTGTGTAGTTTGGAAGCCATGGTTGCTTGGCTCCTCTTCTCGGACAAGTGGAGAAGAAGAGCAGTACTTGACCGCATGAATCCTCATGCAGCAAGTCTCTGGCCGCATGGCCTTTCCAGCCGTATGAGACTCGTTCGAGCTCAGCCGCATGGAAAGTCCTTCCTAGCCGCATAAGACTTGCTTGAGTACTTGACCGCATGAATCTTCATACGGCAAGTAATTGAGCCGCATAGACCAGTTACTCGCCAGCCGCATGAGGACTCGAGTCCTCTCAGCCGCATGGACTTCTTAGTCCGGGCCGCATGACTCTGATCAATCCCAGCCGTATATGCATCCTTTATTTCCTAGCCGCATACGCCCCTCTTGTCTTGGCCGCATGGGTTCCAGTGACCCTGGCCGCATGCGCTCACCTAATTGAGCCGCATGTGTCTTTCCCTTCTCTTGGCCGCATGAGTTCGATTTATTCCAGCCGTATGAGAATCCCTCTCCTGCGAGCCGCATGGGTCCTTAGTTCCCCCGACCCGCATGGATCTCTCCCCATCCGCATGAACCCGACTCCTTTCCCAGCCACATGAGATCCATCCTGGTCGCATGTGCCTTAGCCGCATGGCTCTTCTATAGCCCTATATATTGATATTTTATTAGATATTTAATTCCCATTTTATATCCTTACGACTTTTGTCCTGAACTTGAAAATCATGAATTCATTTGATATGTTTGGAATTGATAATTGAGCATGACGTGATAGTGACCCGTAGTGGTGCACTCCTAACATAATAACCTGACATGACCTGAAGGTGGCCCGTCGTGGCGCACTCCTGACTAGTACACTCGATATGATAAACCTGACATGATTATCCTGAATAGCTGTTGCGACGGCTACTTGACATAACATGACCTGTATAATTAATCTGGACACCGTGGGCGATTGTACTTGTACAAATAAACCAGTCTAGTCTTGTCTTGATCCTGTTATATGTCCTGATTTTCTTATATTATCTTGCCGATAAATGGTGGGAAACCAAGTTCCGTTCAGACGAAGGGTTACAACCCCGGTCCTTGTTTGGTTTACGGGTTGTAACCTGGTTATCTGAATAGTTCCATGGTTATCTCGTCGTATATCATCCTGATGTATTTACTTTAATTCCAGTTTTTACTTTATTTTATACTCTTGTGCTGATTGCTGGTTTTAGTTCCTAAGTGAAGCTTTCTTTGTGGCACTTGCTCTTTCTGGGATCTGACCCAGCTGGTTTTGTATGGCCAGATTTCGGAGCAGCTCCAGAGGATCTACCACTTTTCCAGCCCGATGGTGAACACTAGGCGTAACCAGGGCAACGAGTGGGTTATTTTTGGCTCTCCCACTCTATTGTAAAAATATTCTTTTGAGACGTTTAGCCGACGAGCACCTGTTTAGCTCGATTGTACTTATTTACTGTCTGCCTACGGGCTGTAACATGATTGACAGATCCTAGGGTTGATCATGTATGACTAAACTCTTGCTAGTCCTGACATTTTGTAACGACTAGCTTCATGATCAGCTGAATATGTAATGTTTGGGACGCCTTACTATTGTATATTTAATGATCATACATCTTATAACTTTTACTTACTTGCTTATGATTGAGACAATAGGCTTGTTCATGACCTTAAGAGACTGCTGGCTAGTAGTTAAACCCTCATGTATCTAGACAGCCATGACCGTATAGCGAGATGGAATCCATTTCAATATACGTAGCTGGCTATGTCTTCCTCCGCTCTCCAGTATTCTGGTTCTGGGGCATGACAATAACAGAGTATTGTAAGTTGTGGTTACTCCTTAGACTCGATCTAGGAATCCTATGCCAATCATCAAGTAAAATTACTAAAACTCGAGAATAAAGAAATGTGATAATTGCCTCAAATGGAGATGTCTGAATCCTTGTGAATGAAAGATCATGTCAATTATGGAAATCCCTCAGGTAGATAAGATCCACAATATTTAAGATCTAAATTTTCAGATCTGAACAATTTCATATTAAGGATCAATCAAAATCAACAACTCTACACATTATTGGAAAAGGAAACTAATCAGTCGATGATGTAGTATACTCAACTGATTTAGGAAGAGATCACGAACAACCGATCGATTCACCAATTTGTGTTCCAAAGCCTAGAATCTCTGGAGAACAAATCTGAGACAAAATCGATCATTCAAAAATGTTCAAACTGACCCAGGAAGAATAATCGAATGAATTTTCCTTACCAATGATTCGAGTGATTTAGGAAATCGACGGATTGAAGGAAGAAGGTGGAGAACTTCAATAATCACCAGTCTCCTACGGAACCAAGAGCAGTTTCTCCAGGGTTGCTGGTCCCGTCGCCATAGCCGCTCTGTAATTGAGCTCGAAAGAAAAAAAAATGAGAGTGAAGGGAATTAGAAGAACTACAACGAATTGTTAGAGGAAGGTGGAGATCTGTTCTGAATATATAGGCGGTTAGTGGATAGTGGCGTGGGGATTAAGCTCACTTTGAGCAGGAAATTCTAATTCCTCTCCTGCCAAATTGGTTAGAGGAAGGTGAATTTGTTCGTTGTGAATTTGAATCACAACCGAATTGGAGAGGAATATACAGTACATATGGGTGTTATTAACCAGCCCCAGATTAAAGGAAAAGCCCATGAAATAAAAGGCCCAAGGCTGAAACCTAAAAGAAAAATATGATATATAGATATAATAGCTTCTCATATATTTAAGTATATAACAATTTCTACATTGTTTAATCAATGCAATATAAAAACTTTTAAAAAAATTTAATTTATCTGGAAAGTGGAGTTACATTCACCGAAGATAAATCTATCATAAGACCAAGTACACTAATGTTGGTCAGACATTAACATATCGGATCGTGCAAGAAAACAAGAATAGACAAGATATAATAAAGTAGACCATATTCTATTACAATTATCTGAACAAGCTCATAGAGAAGAATGAAGCTTGTAAAACTAGGCCATATCAACAAAATAAAGTACTGAAAAATAAAAATAATGTTGGATGAATATAATGAAGATATCAACTACATATATAGAGGAATAATCACCAACTACCCATCTATCTTATTAGCAGCTCAACAGGTACCTGGAATATATATATATATATATATATATATATATATATATATATATATATATATATATATATATACATGTAGAAGACAGGAAATAGATTGAGGAACAGTAATACAATGGAAGATCATAACAAGGAAATACTATACTGAAAGTGACTTGTCACAGAAAAAATGGTACTAAGCGTGGCTACAAATAAATCGTATGACTGTAGTTCTATGTGGTGATCCGGTCCTATAGATAGTAGTCATGCGTGGTGCTTTCTAACTATAATAAGTCTCCATCGTAGCCCTATGCGGGACTCCCGAGTCGAGAGTGGTCAAGTAGCCAATCCTAGTATCGACCAAGTTCAAGTCAAGTCAACTCAAGTCCAGTCCAAGTAACCGAATCAAGTCAAGTCAGATGAACAATAATACGAGAATCTAAACAAGCGTGGTACAACATGGATCAAGTATGAAACATGAAAAATACAAGCATCATATATGGAATAAATAAACATCATGAAGCATATACAAGGAATACATGATAGGATAAGGAAATAAATAAATATGAACAAGAACGAATGGAAGTAAACATGCATAAATACTGTACAAGTTTGGCAACGTATACTTGCCTATCGACCAAGTCTTTGTTGAATCCGCAATACAAAGGCCTACCCAAGATTTCACATATAAATAGAAATTTTAATGGTACATATGACATATGGCACAACAACTTCCTACTTTAAATGACACTATGCCTAGTTTCTAGCATTTTTGACTTCCAAAACTCGAAACTAGGTTCCCAATACAATGGAAATGTATATAATCCATATTAAAATCATGAAACCTAAATTTTAATCATGATTTGTAGCCATTTTAACTCTGACTTCCAGAATTAAGGTTTTGAACATGGTACACAGAATTTGTTGCTTTATGCCTACTAGTTAATCCTACAATTGACCTAGAATAGTACCAACACCTAACCATGACTTATGTCTATCAAAATATGATCATTTAACATTTAAATTAGTGATTTTATTATATAAATATGTCTCACTTTTTAGTCCTAAACTTAGCATCTTCCTATGTGCCGACATAAGTCAAAACTACAGATAGAAATCTAGTTTCTTGGCACACCAAGTTTAGATTAGTTTTATATGATTAAATAACATAAATAATGTAAAAATTGATAAAATTATAGATCTAATAATGATTAAAACTCAGATTTACATCTTGCATATTTGTTCTTAAAATTTCTCACGACAGCTAACTAGCATGCACAATCCTTGATTCCACTTTCTTTTCTAATTCTAGATGTGTAGAAGCATGAAAAATACTAAAAAGAGGCGCATAGATCTCATGCGCCTAAAATATACATGATCTAGAGTTAAAAGAGTTTCTGAAGCAATATGAGCTTTTGAGACGCATACTCGAAGATGAGTCAGAGAGACGCATGGTTCATTTGACGCATGACGTATTTTTGTCTCTTGTATGAAAAGACGAACCTCGGGCAGTGTTTAGACTACGAGAAAGATGTCAGTAATTATGTCACCTTCATTATTACACTTTATCAGTAGTAAAGAGACCAGTTGTATGCAACTACTTTCAGAATAATATTTGCAACATGCAGTTGAAAAGCTATGCGTTTAAAATGTTGCTTGACACATAGTGATTCAAAGAAAAGATATTAATTGAAGTAAGCAACCGAATGATATACGTCTAAAATTATCTGACACGTAGCCAATCCACAGTAAATAGATCGTATGCTGATATGACAGTGTTTCGTGCAGCACATCCCAAAATACATGGCGAGCTATACGTGATTCTCGAGCAAGTTCATTCTCCACTAACGCCTAAGGATCATGCGCCTATCCAGTTTCATGTGTCTTTGAGGCAGAAGACAGTGTATTTTCTGCACATACGTACATAGCTATTCTATTGAAAAAAGCTATAAATAGAGGATAATTTCTTTCTCACGTAAGACACAGGCATAAGAAGAGACTACGTATGCTACTTCCTTTCTAAGAACTTTCAGAGAGAGAGAGAGAAAGCTTTCAGTGATAAATTTTTCCCTTGCTACCGAGAGTTCATCAACCACCAAGCTTCATCAACTTCTGCATCAGATCGTCAATGGAGTAAAAAAGTCAAAGTAGACTTAATCTTCATCGTCCCAATTCCAGATTCTATTGTACTCGAAATTCTTGTTAAAGATTCTTGTTGTACTTTTTTTTACAATAATACAAAAGATTCTACGTTTTTGGACCCTTTTTGTGTTGAAACAAAAATGGTGACTCTTCTAGGAATGACTTTCTTCACCGACGAGAAAGTAGTAGCGCAATCTGATGTAACTATGCTTGTTCAGTTTTGAAAATGTTGGTTGTGTAATTTGACCAACAAGTATATGAAGCGATGTTGTCGGACAAAGACTCTGCTCCGTCCGTCAAGAGACAGAAAGCCAAGCATACTCGTAAGGCTTGGGTCCTAAAGTCTCTTTCCGCTCTTCCTAACGTCGTTGATGGCAAAGGAAAAGCCCTGGCCACTGTTGGCCAAAATAATATTTTGGAGGCGCACGGCTCAGTACCAGCCATAATTCTGTTAAAAGAAGTTTTTGCTGTTGACACACATGATATACACCATGCGTGTAGAAGAGGCTCTACCAATGAGCCATCAACTAAGCCATGTGCTTCTCACAAGAAGAAGAATACCAAGAAGGCGCATGCTAATCATGCATCTATGAAGAAGGCTATCATCTGTGACAGACTTGCTCCAACTTAGACAAAAAGAATGTACAACGTTTGAGTTTTAGCAGAGAAAAATACTACAATGCCAAAGATTCAAATATTGAAATTTCTGTCTCACACTTGGTCAATCGAGATGAGAGTTCTCTCTCAATACAGAACTCTAGACGCATGAATGGAGACAAGAAGTCTGTCTTCTACAGACTTTCTTTTTCGTCAGACTCTATGCGTTACGAAGAAGGCCCAATTCATGCGCCTCTCCGTGTTATGTGTGGAGTCAATGGAAAGCTATAGAAGCTAAAATGAGTACTTAGGTCTCTTCCACATGCTATAAACTCATGTACATTGCCTTCCAATGTGCCTAAAATAAGTTCGCATGACAAAACATCTCGAGACCTAAGTACTGGATTTTTTTATGTACATAAAATAGGTCGACGAGTTCATAAACCAACTTTTCCATGTACGAACTATGTCCAGTCGCATAAAAAGGAAAAAGAGGTCATACACCCTTCTATTGATTTGCGTGATGTGCTTCGGCATAAGCGTAAATCGATAGAGGTGTCATCAAACATAATTGTGTCACGTTAAAGATATTCCTGTACAAATATTGTTATCAACTTTTGCTGCTCAAAAGCAATTGATCAACCAATTAGGCGATTTATCTTCCAAAGATTGCAACCAAACCTTCCAGATTTTTTGTGTCTTGGACGACAACTTTCGGATAATAAAGATGATTTGTAGGAGGCCTCAGTTTATGTGTCACTTTCGTTTTCCGTTATACGTTTTTCAGTATACATGTACGGTTTTCTGACAGTTTTTAGGTGACCCATAATTAGACTTGTCTTGCTTAGCCTAATCTTGGTTCATCTTGCCTTGGTTTATTTAGTTTGCTCCATTTATTTCCCATTAACTCATCTTCTCCATTAATCCTCTCTACCCACCAAGAAACCGTAGGCAAGTGCAACTTAATTCATGATGGATCTCAAATTTTATTATTTCATTGTCTTCCCCTCTTGATTCTAAGCCTCTTTAGAACTTGGAGTTCTTGGTTTAGATGAAAGGATTTTTGTAGATCTAAGTGTGTAACTTTTAGTTTTTCTTGGTTTTAATCTCTTTAACTTCATTATTTTCAACATCTAATGGTCCTATGTTATAGGAAATTTGATTCTACACAATTTAGACCCTTGAAAGTCCAAATTTCGACTTAAATCGAGGGATTTATGTCCTTTCTAAGTTTATGGTTTTACATGAACTTAGAGGCTGTTCGGGAAGATGAACAGTACATACGCCAGTCTTTGGGCGCATAGCCTTTGGGCGCATACCCTGTGGGCGCATACCCTGTGTGCGCATAGCCTTTGGGCGCATACCCTGTGGGCGCATAGCCTTTGGGCGCATACTCTTTGGGCACATACTCTTTGGGCGCATAGCCTTTGGGCGCATACCCTTTGGGCGCATGCTGACCTTGGGCGCATGTTGTCCATGGCAACCCTTTTACCGCTTGCGCTATTTCTTGCCAGGATAATTCTTGTTGCATTTATCCATGCTTGTCCCCATGGTCCTTAGTGTAATGTTGTGATCTTTGCTTGTACCCTTCAGTTGACTGGCCCAGTGACTACCCGACTTAATAACTTGTTGAGCTTGATAGGGCTCGAACTTGATAGAATTTGATTGGACTTGACATAAACATGATTTGATAAAAAGAACCCGTCTGGATAACTCACGATAGTGGCCCGTCCAGGCGCACTCTTGACAAGCACTTCTGATATGACAAGTAATTCGATATGACATAATTAACCTTGGTATTACCCTGCCGAGGCACACTCTTGACAAGTAACAAGTAATCTAACATGACATATAAGCCTTGAATGCTGTTGCGACGGCTATCTCAACTTGTTAAGTAACTCTTATCTTGACACCATGGATGATTGTGTCTGTACAAGCTACATGTCTCGTCTTACATCATGTCTAGGATACGGATTCCTGATTACCATGGTCAGAGATTCATGCTGAATCTGACTAGGTTAATGACTAGATGGATCAAGTAGTTCATAAGGAGATTTTCTAATCACAGGCAATCCCGTTATCTGGGCGCCTCAAGTGGACTTGTAGCCTGCCGACGAGTAGGGCATATTTCTAGCACACTGTCATGTGTTGCACCACAAAATCACCTAATCAACTCTCTCAACCGGCGAAAGGATAAATGGGTAGTCTGCAGGGTTGTGACTGCTGGAACATCTCATTGCATCTTGTAGTAATTAGGTTTGTGATAACCCTAGTTAGTTAAAGTATCAAGTCGTACTTATTACTTGGCTGTGATTGATGAATGGAGTCTCGTCTAGTCTAGCTTATCTAGAAGTAGTACATGACTACTTCTGTGCATTTTGATTTATGCCTTAATGTTGTTGATGAATGATTAAAGGCTAAGTTTTGTTTAGATGAAGGGTTACAACCCCGGTCCTTATTTGGTTACGGGTTGTAACTTGGCTTCCAGGACAGCTCCTTAGTTATCTTGTCATTTTATCATATTCCTAACTCTTGTTCTTTTCTTGTTATTATTCATGTCCTTGTTTTCTAATATGCTGGTTTTAGTTCTTAAGTGAAGCTTCCCTTGTGGCACTTGCTCTTTCTGGGTCTGACCCAGCTGGTTTTGTATGGCCAGATTTCGGAGTAGCTTCCGAGGATCTTCCAGCCTTCCAGCCAGATGGTGAACACTAGACGCAACCCTGGCAAGAGTGAATTTTATTTTGCTCTCCCACTCTATTGTAAATTATTCTTTTGAGGCGTTTAGCCACCGAACAAGTGTTAGCTCATGTTGAAAACTTATATTCTCTGTCTGCCTATGGGCTGTAACATGATTTACAAATCCTAGGGTTGATCATGTAAGACTTAAACTCTTGCTAGTTTTCGTATTTTGTATGACTAGCTTCATGATCATCTGAATATGTGATGTATGGAACGCCTTACTTTGTATGTCTGATGATCTACCATCTTGTAACATGTGTTTACTTGCTTGAGATTGAGACACTAGGCTTGTTCTTGACCTTAAGAGACTGATGTCTTGTAGATAAATCCCCATGCATCTAGACAGTCGTGACCGTATTGTGAGATAGAATGCACTTTAATGTACATAGCTGGTTGTGTCTGTCCCCCGTACTCCAGTATTCTGGTTCTGGGGTGTGATACGTTTTATTTGGTGGCCCATGCAGATCAGAGCATATCGTATCGGTTACGTAACTGTACCGGTATGAGCCTGCGACTATGACTAAAACTTAGATATCTCAATCCACTCTGCCATTGAAATTCTCTTAGAGATTTCTTTACCGTCTTTGAAACTTCGTATTCGTTCTCGATTATCCTCTTTTGCCATCTTGTACCATTGATTCTCGTCCGTTCCTATTCCGGGGTGACGAATGATCGTTCTGTCTAGAATTCATCAGAAATTATTAAATTATAGTATAATATTGCATAATTATTGAATTTTGGTTGTTTATAGATATAAGGGATTATAGTTGCCATATGCCTAGATATCTATCGGTAGAATTGTTAGCAACTAGTTAGAAGATTGTAAGATGTTAGTAACCGTGTTTTGAGGAGTAGTGTGACCAAAGGTGGGTAGAAGTTGTCAAGTATTCGGGGTTACAAAATGGTTAGGGGGAGGATATAAAATATTTTTTGAAATTAAATTTGAGGAGATTAAGGTAATAGTAGACTTTGATTTTTAAGGAATAGTTATGAATTAGAATTTCGAGGACGAAATTATTTTTAAGGTGGATAGATTTGTAGCCTCCCTTCCCAGAATTTTTTATTTATTTATTTATTAATTAATGGTGATTTTTAGAATTTTTTATAAATAATTATTTAGTAAATTATTACGGTAAATGAGTTTAGCCATGGTTGAGTTTTGAAGTACAAGGTGATTAGAAATCGTGGCACGGATAGTGCAATGGCGTGCTTTGACTAGTGTATTAGCACTGGTAGGGAAGGTCGAGCCATAGCGACGTCCTAACTAGGAAAACCAGACCAAGATGCGACTTGACCCTTACTGAAGACTTATTTATTTATTATTTATATTATTGAGTTTTAGGAACCCGGTTGTACCGAATTAGTCCAGATAGGACCCAAGGCAAGCCCAAGCCCATGTAGTCATGCGGGACGTCCGATGACATGCGTGTTGATGTATTTTGGTGAGTGGGTGGTTTCCCATTTTAATGATTTAAGGGATATTTCTAGGTATTCATAATTAAATATTATAAATATCATTATTAGTGATATTCAGTGATAATAGTATAAAATAGGTACTTGTACATTTTTGGAATTATTAGACTGTGCATAAGGGCATATACACCATTATTGATTTATTGAATTTCGTTATTATTATTATTATTATTATTATTATTATTATTATTATTATTATTATTATTATTATTATTTGATTGAGGTTATTACTATATAATATTATTCTATTATTCTTGGTTATATTTATTTTGTTATCAAATAAATGTTATTATATATGGTCATATTTATATAAATAGACTCTACACTAGGAATAGATGCTAGTGGGATTTATTTGAGTTTTACGGAGGTATATATATATATATATATATATATATATATATATATATATATATATATATATAAAAATATATATATATATATATATATATATATATATATATATATATATATATATATATATATATATATTTTTATTATATATATTATATATATATATATATATATATATATATATATATATATATATATATATATATATATATATATATATATTTATATATATATATATATATATATATATATATATATATATATATATATATATATATATATACATATTATATTTATATATATGAATGTGGATTTAAAAAAAAGATTAATTCGATTAACTATCTCTCTATTTTATATTATACGAACCACTGCTTTTTGAAACTGATCATACCAACATCTCCCTACACTTTTTATTTTCTACATAAACTATTGACACTTATATTACGGACTACTGCTCCTTGAAGCCACAAAGTCGTTCAGCTTTCAATGAAGGTGTACAGACTCACCACCACGTGAAGTACAAAGAGTAGGGGACTCAGTCCCAGCCAGGCCAAAGGCCCAGGCTGAGCCTAACTCTCCCCAACCCGAGAGCAGGGGTTCCCGACCTCTCTCTTAAATACGCGCGTGAGGGACTTTCATCGACAACCAACATAACCCTAACGCCGACCACCACCTCGAGTGCGTGCGCCCCCGGCCTCCTCCCGACGCGCGCCACCCTCCGCGGCCGCCAGCACGGCAAGGCCGACGGCTACGCGCAACAGCAGCGCGAAGACTGCAGTGAAGCAGGGCAGTAGCAGCGACAGCCGGCGACCTATCTTCGTCGATCGTTTTCTCAACGCGTAGTTAATCGATTTTCGTCTCGTCTCCGCAGGTATGAGCACAACCTATACAACTTCCAACACCTTCTATTAATTCGAATTTATACGCTATATATTGCCCAGAAGATCAATGCGAACTTACCCGAAAAACTATCGAAACATGACAGAATTTCGTATCCCTGAAACCGTTTTGGAAGGCCGATTTCGGCCGTGACAGTGAGCGACTTAAGAACCTAATTAAATACATTGAAGAAAAACCTATATGGCTATATAACCCAATTTACATAATTTGATTTCATCGACTGTACGACGAGAAATCGGATTCCCGATTATGCAAAAAACCTGTTTTAAAATATTAAAAATTTATGAAAAACCCTCGATACGAAGTGTGTTCCACCAAACCGGGCGAATCGTGCACCGTAAGCATCAAAAGGCACGTACGATTGTCGTGGATATGTGGGCTTCGACGGAATTCAAATTGGTCGCGTGTGCGCGACGAATTTGATGCGTATCCGTCGAAAACCCCCGTATCGGCCACTTTGTAAAAACTCTAATTACTTTGTGCACGTTCGTTAGATCGAGACAAAACTTGCGTCAACCGGACCGTATCATTTTTTGGTCATGTATGCCTAGTTTGGTCTGATTCTGAGACAGTTGATCGGATCGCCGTTTTGCGGGCCCCACGATCCGATTCAACGGGCGATTTTGTGCACGGTCCACCAGAATCCAAAATTGGACATACCGTTGGGTTCGTATCATCAAAAAAATTTCATAGTCATATATTTTGACGACTTTAGAGACCATTGACCTTGGCACACTTGTTGGTGCAAAGCGGGTCCAACGACGGATATCGTTTTTGCCCGAAATTAACGTTTTGCCCTTGTGTCCAGAATTGGACTTAAGGACAGGCAATCCTAGCTAATTTGACTATTTTGAGAATTTTGGCAATATTTATTTCAGCTTTCGGAGACAGTTGTCATGATTTGGACTTTATGGCGTAGCCGTTGACTATATTTTGTTGGATCTGCGTGCAACCTCCAAGCAAGTATACCTTGCCTCCCTCTACAGTTTAATTTCATGTTTATATTTTTTATGTTATTATTGTATTATCATAGATACTCTATTTGTTATAGATTTTTATATAATTCATTAGCTTTCTAGTTGATTTGATTTATCTAGTTTCTACATACCGTGTTCACCAGTTTATGGTCTTGCTTGACTTGACAGTGTAGTTATACTGGACTTGACTGTGTCTTGACTGAGTCGTGCCTTGTCTCACCAGTATCTTGCTTGAGTCGTATCATAGAACGAGTACGTGTAGTCGAACTGCTATTCCCTTGTTATTATTTCCTTGGCACCAGAGAGTCCACTCGGGACGAGGGTATTTGCCTTGATCTGTTTACATCCGTGAGTCCACACTCGGGACGAGGGTGTTGACTTGACTTGCATCAGAGAGTCCACTCGGGACGAGGGTGTTTACATCAAAGAGTCCACACTCGGGACGAGGATGTTATACTTGCACCAGAGAGTCCACACTCGGGACGAGGGTGCCTTGCCGTGAACTAACCAGAGAGTCCACACTCGAGATGAGGGTTAGTACTAACCAGAGAGTCCACACTTGGGACGAGGGTTAGTGATTAGTTCAAACCTGCGAGTCCACTCGGGGCGAAGGTTTGGTTTTCCATTGATATCGTGTTCGCTTGTTCATCCAGCAGTTCAGTTACGTGTAGTTGTTCTTGTATTCCAGTTCATAGTCCTCTTTCAGCAGCCACGTGTCGTTAGTCACTTGTTAGCAGTGTGGTCATAGTCTTTTGCCATGTTGGTCGTTCCTTGTTATATCCTGTTTATATTATCATGCATGATTAAACTGCTAGATAGGCATGTTTATATGTATCTTGCTATGTCCTCTGAGGACCTGATGATCTCTTCAGGTTTAGCGACTGTATGGAGTTAGTTAGCAGAACGGGATGGTAGAGGATTGCGATGTATGTTACAGGTATTTGCTTGTGATATTTCTTTATTATCCTCTCGTGCTTATATTCTGTACCATGATATATTCTGCTTATTTTATAGACTCATATCATTCTTGGAGTCTAATCGAACAATACGATAATAGGCTGCAGACCATGACCCATAGTGTCCATTTATGATTCGTACACTTATTATGGATTTGAGATATAGGTTAAATTGCCATGATTTGGCAGTATACCATAGCCTTGACAGCGTTTACGTATTCGAGTCGGACTGGAGTCCGCTTGATGCATAGCTGGCTTGCTCACGGGCTCGTATCTGAAAAGCGGGTACGGGTTATGACAGTTTAAGTGGGGGCCCATGTAGGTCTTGTAAATCAAGATGCGTGAGGGTTTTACCAGATAGATGTCTCAATTAGCACTCGTCCTTGATCTCTACTCGTGCCTTCTAATCATTCTGAAATATTGACCTGATCACATGCTTATATCCTCGATCTATCTTGGTCCTTCCTTATTGTTTCCCATGTCTTTCTTCAGTGGCGTTGCTCCTGGTCCTACCGATCAGCCGGAAGCAGAACCCCTAGTGAACCAGCCACACCCCGGGGACCAAGCCCAGCACTCAAGAGCAACATCCCGAGTTATGCCTTCCGGAGATCATGAGCCGCCAGTTCAGCCAGTCCAGCCTGCAGAGCCTGACAATGGAGTCCTGGTAGGGCTCATCCGAGAATTGCTTGCGTCACAAGATCGTCGGGGCGATGCCCTACACCAGATAATACAAGATGCTATGGGCAGAGTTGGTTACCAAGGGAATAATGCGGCTAATAACTTTAAGCGCCTGAACCCTCTTTTCTTTGACGGCAGTGAAGATTCTATTGTTGCTTATGCGTGGCTTCATGTCACGACCCGCACCCAGTGTAAGGGCACGAGAAGTAACGAATGCCCAGCCTACGCCGTAGTATCGGCGGTAGAACGCTGTCCTGAGTCACCATATCTAACACAGTCTAAATAAGCTATGAATAGAGAGTAAAATAATACATAACTCAATCACAATACTAAGATGGAATAGAAGAAGAATTCCAAGAATGTCACACATAAATAGTCTAGGTGTAAACAACCAGAATAAATCTCAAGTACAACTCATAAGTCTCAAACAGAAAATACAGATAAAGTACTAAGTCTCAGCTAGACTATAGGCAAGTCCTCAGCGACTGTGGGATCCTCCTGTGGGTCTACGTCGACAGTATCATCTAAGCCAATGCCATAATAAGTAGGACAGTACTCCTCATCATCACCTGTAAAATTTTTAACATGCCCAGTCAGGACGGAACGAGCACATATCTCTCACAATTGTTCATATCAGGAATGGACATATAAAGCAAGCTATAGAAAACTATACATGAATCGCTGTAAAGAGAAATCAACAAGAGAGAATATATAAGCTGAGACATAATATGATAAATAGAGAGATGTAACCTTCTACGTGAATCAGAGCATGAATTGGTTATGTAAACAGCTTGGGTTGCACATGGATACAGCTATGGAATGCACATGGATACCTACTGGGGATAATGATCACATAACCAACTACACTCTTCCTGCCCCCAACCAATACACAAGGATCAAAGCATGTTATGTTATTGCACATGGATAAAAACTACTGTATATATGGAACTCATATGGTCATGAGTGTACATGAATAACATATGAGTGCACATGGATAAATATGAA
The DNA here is from genome assembly GCA_029216955.1 of Iris pallida. NCBI lineage: Eukaryota > Viridiplantae > Streptophyta > Magnoliopsida > Asparagales > Iridaceae > Iris > Iris pallida. The sequence continues at coordinate 7,792,225 of JANAVB010000197.1, forward strand.
TATATTGAGTACATGATGACCATGATAAAGTACATGAACATGACATACTCGATATATCCGAGGGGATAACATCGCATGAAAAGATCCAGAGGGTACTAATCCGTGTGAACATCGTGTCAGCATCAAGTATACTAGTCTATAACAAGAGTACATATCCAAAAAAGTATGAAAAGATCAGAGAATGTACTCGCCTGGCAATCCGAACTGCTGATGATGAAAAGTGACTGGACTGGAGTAATAAGATCCTATTTAAAACAACCGCATGTCATAATATAGTCTAAATATCATAAGGAAAACCTTCAATGCAAATTCTACATGATTTGGGTCAATCTAAGTCAACGTCAACCTTGGGTCAACTTTGGTCAACCAGACTAGTCAAACTAGGTCAAAGTTAGGTCAACTAGCCTATAAGTCAAATTTTAGATCACTACTAGTCCTAGTGTTGATTTTGGGTGTTGAATTGGTGTTATCTTAGGTTTCCAAGGGATCATAATCCTAACAACCAATGTAATTCACATAACACTACCTTAACTCACAATACCCCATGTCTAATACCCATACCTTAGACTAACATCTACCAAAACTCTAGGCTAGGATATTTCTTAGTAAATTTTCTAGTTTAAACAAGGTAATCTCAAATTCCTAACCTCACAACTCGACCCAATGTACCCTCACACTTGGACACATGCACTTAGGCATGCTTGTGTTGCTACTGCCACTGTAGTTGCTACCATTTCAGCAACTGCTGCCATACAGCATGCTATTGCTGCTGCAAACTCTTCTCTTTACTCTAACTTCTCTCAACACACTACACACATACATATACACATCTCAAATCCAGTTTCTACCTTAACTACACAACCAATTCTTACTAACAATCAAACTGAACTTGGTATTTACCAATTCTTAACCCACAATTAAACTGAACTTGGTATTAACCAATTCTCAACTAACAAGTAAACTGGACTTGGCATCTAATCAAATTAAGAAGAAGATCCGAAACCAGGAATTAAGACTCCTAATTTCTGATACTAACCGACACCAACTCATCCCACATCCTAATTCGAATTTCAATTCGGATTCTAATCCACTAGTTCCCGTTATTCACCTTCACCCAACTGGGATCAACTAATAATAGATCGACAATTTCGATAGCAATCATTAGCTAACTCTCTACTCAAGTCCAAACTAAAATCCAACCGAAGTAGCCTGAGCTTCTCCAACATACGTATACATATAACCCAAACTCGAACACAACCCGGTCTACCATGCAACTAGTAGGTATCTCCTAGATATGGTAATATAGGACCTACAGTCTTTGGTTTACACAGAATTTACATCAAAAATCTGATGGAACAGAACAAAATACTAAAACAGGAAAAAAAACTGGAACTTAAAACCCGATACTCAACCCAATCTCTAACATGACCTAAAACCATTCGAAAATCTAATGATATTCGAAACTAATGGTTGGTAAAGTATCCTGTACGTATAACCATGCTACCCAAGTATTATCGTGTCCAGAGAATAGGACACGACGTGTCCACAGGCTCAGAACAAGTGCACGTACCCGCATAGGCTGTGTCTCGTGCGGCCAGTCCACGAGTTCGTGGACACGCCATAAAGCACGAACACCCACGTGCTCGTGCACAGGTGTTTGCCACGTGTATGGCTACACGTCAGCCACCCTGTCACGTGTCTACGATGCGTGTACGAGCGACACGACACCCGTATCAGACGCCAAAACTGGGCGCGCGTGCGACAGTGCAAAACCCGTGCCGTGTCAATTTCTCTCTCGACTCTCCACGAAACCTAACCAAACTTGTTGGGCATCACGACAGACATTGCCCCTACCCACAACCCAAAAATCACGTATCGAGTCGCTGTGTCCAGCAAGAACGGACACAGCAACAGCAGGACACGCGTACAGTGCACGTACAGCACGTGCGTGTCCAATTTTAGACACGGATACGTGTCAAATTGAACACAAAACTAGGGTTTAGGAATCCCTACATCTAGGGCTAATAGAATATGTAAAAAGATTCACATAATAATAACTTTCAATTCATTGGGCAATTCTATCGAACACCTTAAACCCTAATCCGATACGTGTCCGACACGCCTATCAAACAGACACAAAATTTTACCAAACTACATGGGTGGGTCAAGGGTACCTAGATGCATGCTACCATGAAGAAAAATCAGGAAAAACTATAGTGTTTAGGTGTTTACCTATTGAGAGTTGAAATCTCAATGAAACTGACTCCTCGAACAATGAGACGACCAGTTTCCACTGAGCAAACGCCTCCAACTCCTTGCTAGCAATGCTCCAGCAAGTTCTCCTCCTTCCCACAATCACAACGCACTTCGTTTGAGGTGAAACGGAGGTCGGATGAGAAAGTTAGGGTTTTGGAGAGCTGGAACTAGGGTTTTCTAAAAAGGGATGTCAAAACCAATGCAAATATTTATATAGGGAGGGGGTTTCTTGGTTTGGCCGGCCATGCTAGTCCTTCTAGGGTTAGGGTTGGTTCATGGGCCCCTCTTCTCTATCTAAGTTGAGTTTAAGCCCACTAACATAAAGGCTTAAAAGGCCAATTAATTAAATAGCCTAAAAATGGTCAATTGGCTTTCTAAATTGGACCAAAGTCTAATATAAATTTCTAATTAGCTAAATGATCATCATATGTCATGGTTAGTCTCTAATATGGAATATCTAAGGTTAAACCAACTGCTAAAACAACCACAAGCCAAAAGTATCTAGAAAATCACAAAATGACTAAAATGACTAAAATGACTAAATACCCTTTATTTCAAAAAATGGGTGCTACAAGTCTACCCTCCTTAAAAATAATTTCGTTCTCAAAATTAGGATGATCCTACCCTTCTAGGTTAAAATCCCCAACAATCATGGTCTTAAGAAACTTATCTAAATTATGCAGTTGAAAAGAAATCTTACAGGGTTATGGCAGGTAATCAGTCTGGAGTCTCGTCTAGCCACTAAAGTCATACTAGATCAAAAGTAGTCATAAGGTATCAAGCATACAAATATTATGGTAGGGTACAGTAATCATCAAGATAGGATAATGTATGGGTCAAGAACTCACCTCTACTGGGTCTGGTAGCTGGAACTCTCTCCCGGAGGTAGGCCTCGACTAGGGGCAAGTGTAGTAGGACAATCTCGTATCTTGTGTGCAGCTGACCCACAAAATAGGCACAATCCTAGTCTCTTTCTACAGTCCTTCCATACGTGCCTAAGCTTCTTACAGAAAGTACAGGTAGGCACCCACTCAACTGGTCTCTGCTGGACAGGAATCTGAACTGGATAGACTGATCTAGGCTGAAAGCCTGGGTACTCCTGAGGCTCTGGGTATAAACTGCTCCTCGCTCTCTTGGGACTAGGCTTCTCCCTCGAATGCATGTAATCCCACAACAGTTGAAAACTGAGACTCTGCTCTCTCATAAGCTCAGCCTGAAGTCTCTGTACCTCCTGCACATCCTGAAGAAGTCTGTAAATATGAGCTCCATCAGGAATGGCATGGGGTACCACTCCAGGAGGCAAAGGAAGGTCCTCGGTCTCCGGCTGAACTACAGTCCTCTCCTGCAGGATAGAAGATGGAGGAAAATTCTCCGGTGAGGCTACTAACACCTCCTGAGCAATAGAAGGGGAAAGTACAATCTCAGTCTCATCCGAAATTGTAGCTGTGCACTGGGGACATACTCTGGTCATGGGTGCCATTCTGGAAAGGATAAGAAAAAAATAATAAATCATCAGGCTGTAAGGCAATCTATCATCCCATACAATTACTGGTGATAAAAAAACAACTAAAATTAACCATAAAGCGTTAATGTTCTAAAGATGATCAAAATCGAAAGTTTAAAGCACAACTGTCAATAACACCGAAATCCAAGCATACTATTGTTTGCCAGGAAATATAAAAGAACAGAACAATTATCGGAGGACCGGACTTTTACTTCACGTTACAAACTCGCTTGTACAAAGAAAGCCTAGGGACGAAAACCTAGGTACAGCAGTCTAAGTACAATTGTTTATTTTAGATTCTGGAGGGTGACGATAGAGGCTCGGGAAGGCGATGGCAGCCCTGCCTTACTCCTTGGACGATCGGTATGCAGCCTTGGCTCCTGTGAAGAGATGGTTGGCGTTGATGAGAAAATGCTCTTCTTGCTCTTCCTCTACTACTCTTCTGGCTTCTCTCTCTCTGTCTATTTTCTCTCTGATTATTGGGGGGTCTCTCTGTATGAGCGTATCTCTCTCTGACCGTATCTTCTTTTACAAGGGAATGGCACCTTGCTATTTATAATAGTGGGGGCATCATTAGGGTTTGGATGATTATCCATTCTCAAAGTGGCGACGACCTGATGCTTAATCAATCTGGACCATTCGCTTTAAGCGTGAAAGATCTGGGCCATAAATGGGGATAGTATCGAATCCTGTGAATGATTAATGCTGATTGCTTTAAATCTTCATGATTGGTTGTGTTAAGCTCGGATCTCTCGCCACGTGTCCCATTGGCTTGATCACGAGTGATATGCCCTGATCTCATTAATTGTGAGGATAACGTTAAATATGATTATTGGGATTTGGTAAATCTCTGATTGATTTAAAACCATGCGTCCCATAATCACCCTGCGACCAGCTATCAAGTCATGGAGGCAATTGAATCTTTGCCACGTGTCTTAATGGTGGACTCTGCCAGAGCCGCATGATATCCATAAACCGCATGAGACAGTATCTCAGTGAGCCGCATAGGTATAGCACTTGCGAGCCGCATGGGATGGCCTCTTGGTGAGCCGCATAGGTATAGTACTTGCGAGCCGCATGGGATGGCTTCTTGGTGAGCCGCAGGAAGATGATTCCTGCCAGCCGCATGAAGCTGTTCTTCAATTGAGCCGCATGGGAATAGCCACGTGGCAATCTTGGATTATGTCAGAGATTTTCTTCTGTTCCCGAAGAGTCTGTCATTGTGACAGGACCATCATGACACTTCATGTCAGAGCCGTCAGCTGTCAAATCAGAGCATTAAATAAGGCCATTACTTGATGGCCAGCTGTCGAGCCGCATATCTCTGTTGGTCGTATGTGAGCCGCATGTACTTCTGAGCCGCATGCGGCTGGGGAACTCTTTGAACCGCATGGGACTGTCCCTATGTAAGCCGCATGGACTCTCTTGTTCCGAGCCGCATGAGACTGAGAGTCTCTCTGAACCGCATGGGACTGCTCCTGCATGAGCCGCATGGGGTTCTCTTGTTCCGAGCCGCATAGAGCATTATTCCAATATTTTCCATGCTTCTACAGGACCCCCTTCAAAGTTTCCAAATTGCAAATTTGGAACACTTTGAATAAGAAGCATGGAAAGTAGAGTTGTTTTGGTGTGGAGATCCGATCAGAGGTAGCATGGACGTGATAGGTTTGAGTACTTCCGCTGGAGATTTTGTGTGGACTTATCATCCTTGGCGTACCTTGGTTTTAGGTACGGATAATAAGTTGAGAGAGGGAACCATCATATTTACTCAGAGGTGGTAAGAACATGGTAAATATGGGGTTAATGGTAGAGCCTTCCTACTCAGAGGTAACGGAGACATGGTAGGAGTGGGCCTAATGAGGATACACAGAACAACTCAGAGGTGCTATCAACGTGGAAGTTCTATGTATTGGGTGAAAGAATGCTATGGAACAGCTGGGCTCCAAAAGCATGTGATAATGAGAAAAGATGTGGATGTACTAGGTATTTGACAGAATGCCAGGGAGCAGCTGGGCTTCCAAGACATGAAAAGAGTGGCATGTACTAGAAAACTTAGTACAACACTCGTGGTCAACTGTGGACATTTGTGGTCAACAGAGGACATTTGTGGTCAACAGAGGACATTTGTGGTTGTCGGGAGATATTTGTGGGCCTATTATCCTTGGCGTACCCTGGCTTAGGATACGGATAATAGGATGAAAGGGAACCAACATACTTACTCAGAGGTAATGAGGACATGGCAAGTATGGGGGTTTTATCGTGGAGTCTTCCTACTCAGAGGTAATGAGGACATGGCAGGAGTGGACTCCACATAGGATATTTGTGGTCAACAGAGGACATTTGTTGTCAACAGAGGAAATTTGTGGACCTATTATCCTTGTCATACTCCGGGTGTGGATACAGATAATAGGTTGAAAGGAAGCCGACATACTTGCTCAGAGGTAATAGGGACATGTCAAGCACGAAGTTTTCTTCGACGGAGCCTTCCCACTCAGAGGTAATGAGGACATGGCAGGAGTAGGCTCAATGAAGAAGGGTACATAGAATGACTCAGAGGTAATGAGGACATGGAAGTTCTTATGTAGAGGGGTGATTTATTTTTGGCGGAATTGAGACGACTCAGAGGTAGCATCGACATGGTCGTTTTGGGAATTTATGGATCCGTTACCCTCTTTGTGCACTGGGAGTGCGGGTAGTGGATCATGAGGAAGGATCTCTTTTAGGAAGAAAGTTCAGGGGTATGTTTATACATAACGTTCTCCCTAAAAGAGTGACCGGGATATAAGTTTAGGGGTACCAGCGGGTACATAACTCTACAATCCATAAATTTTGTGATCAAAGTGTAAGTTCAGAGGTACCAGCGGGTACATGACTTGGTAGTTTGGGATTTTTATGGAAGGAGAAGGTGAGTTCAGCGGTACGAGAGGGTACATGACTCGAAAATCTGGAATATTATGGATATGAGTTCAGCGGTACCAGCAGGTACATGACTCGGTGATCTGGAGAGAATATGAATGTGAGTTCAGTGGTACCAGCGGGTACATGACTAGATAATCTGGAGTGGATGTGAGTTCAGCGGTACCGGAGGGGTACATAACTCACCAATCTAGGAAATTTGGAGGCGGAATGTGAGTTCAGCGGTACCGGGGGGTACATAACTCAATCATCAGGGATTTATTTTTATTTTTTTTGGGATGTCGTTTCGGACGTAATACTTCTTCAGGAAGTTGCCGTTGATGGGCAACATGAGCAAGTCTCAATGTGAGCAGCCACATACTTGGCCAGCTCCAACTCTTCTTCAGCCACCCCCTGTGTAAATGCAGACTGAGAGGATGACTTGGGCAACTTGATTATCAGGGGTTCAGTTGATGGAGTAGATCGTGGAGTTGTTGGCGGACTAGCGACCCCCAGTTTGGCACTTGACGTGGAGCGAGGAGTGGCTGGTTCACTAGAAGTGTCAGACCTTGCATCGGGGTGACGACCCTTCTTGGGAAGGCGTATCGTCAGTGGCCGATCGGAGGGATTGAGCTTCTCCGTTTGGGGTTGACCGACTCTCGGCAATCTGATTGTCAGTAGCCCCGTTGTGGGTCTCGGCACTTGGCCGGACCTTGGCAGCCGGATTATCATCTGCTCTTCCTGCGCCGAGAGGCTGATCGCGTCCATCCGCAGAGTGGCAGTAAGGGGTGCGGACCTTCCCAGTTTGCGAGCTTGGAGGTGGATCGTCAGAGGCTCTTCTGATTCTGTGGACGTCTCGGTACTAGCTTGTTCATTTCCTTCATCAAGGTGCCTCTTCGACTTTTCGTATAGGCAGGAGTCCGAGTAGTAAGATTCGACCCCTTTGAAGGGATCGATGTCAGTAAATTCTGTCTTCACGAAGCCGTGTTTGTCGACATATTTGATGCACTAGTGTAGCGTGGAAGGCACGATCGTATAATCGTGTATCCATGGGCGCCCCAAGAGGATGTTGTAAGAAGTGTCTGCATCTATGACGTAGCAGGTGACTTCGGATTGGAGGTCGCCAATTTGACACTTCAGACGAATCTTCCCAATAGGGTAGCTCCTGCCCGAATTGAATCTCTGCCACGTGTCTTAATGGTGGACTCTGCCAGAGCCGCATGATATCCATGAACCGCATGAGACAGCATCTCAGTGAGCCGCATAGGTATAGCACTTGCGAGCCGCATGGGATGGCCTCTTGGTGAGCCGCATAGGTATAGTACTTACGAGCCGCATGGGATGGCTTCTTGGTGAGCCGCAGGAAGATGATTCCTGCCAGCCGCATGAAGCTGTTCTTCAATTGAGCCGCATGGGAATAGCCACGTGGCAATCTTGGATTGTGTCAGAGATTTTCTTCTGTTCCCGAAGAGTTTGTCATTGTGACAGGACCATCATGACACTTCATGTCAGAGCCGTCAGCTGTCAAATCAGAGCATTAAATAAGGCTATTACTTGATGGCCAGCTGTCGAGCCGTATATCTCTGTTGGTCGTATGTGAGCCGCATATACTTCTGAGCCGCATGCGGCTGGGGGACTCTTTGAACCGCATGGGACTGTCCCTATGTAAGCCGCATGGACTCTCTTGTTCCGAGCCGCATGAGACTGAGAGTCTCTCTGAACCGCATGGGACTGCTTCTGCATGAGCCATATGGGTTCTCTTGTTCCGAGCCGCATAGAGCATTATTCCAATATTTTCCATGCTTCTACAACTATATATATATATATAAGAAATTTTAGTCTCGATATGATCTAAGTTGATCAAATCCAGGATGAACCGAGGTTTGGGCAAGATGGAGAACGAGGTCATTGAAGTCTAGGAACGAGTATCCAAGACTTGAAATCCATGTCACAATTGAATTAATTCAATTGAATAAGGATCCAAACATTGGATGATAAGGAGAATGACCAAGTCGACTGGTCGCGATCAAGGGTTTAGAATTCAACACTATTGAAATCCTAAAGGATACTGCGAGGATATGGAAATAAGTTAATTTCCTCCTTTTGATATGGAAGCTAAACGTGATACCTTGGGTTTACCTATTAAGTACAGCGCCTTGTCTTTCTGAAATAAGTGAAAGACAAAAGCAAAGAGAGTTCAAAGACGATGGTATTTGTCACCCCCGTTTTTCGTATTTCGTATTCATGCTCGTAATTGGATTTTTGGCAGGTATTTTAGTTTTTTGGACTTGTGAAATTTCGGTATTTCTCGTATTTTGGGTTTTGACATGGCTTGGTTTTAATTGATTTGGGTTGGTTTGGTTTGGTTTATCATGTATTGGAACACCTTAGCTTATGTTCAACCCTCATGCCACCACAACCACCCTCATTAAAATCCCTACCAACCTTTCTCTTTCCTCATAACTTCCATTAAAATTTTCTTCTTCTTCTTCTTCCTCCCAACACCCAACACCATAGGCAAGTGCACCTTGCCACCACATGAGAACCACTTTTTATTTGTCCATTAGCTAGATTAGGCCATGGTGATCAACATTAGTGCTTGACATTTTGCGATTTGGAGTCTCCATTGTTCTAGATCTAGGTTTTAACTATTTTCGGATTTACATGGTTTTGATCTATTTTGGTTGGATTTTTGTGGGTTTTGAAGCTTCCATGTGGAAGAGAATTCAATTTTACTCAAGTTAGAACTTTGAAAATCTAGATTTGGTTTTGATTTGACAAAGATATGAAAATTTGAATTCTTGGTGTTCTTGGTGTTCTTCTCGGCCTGGAGTAGCAGCCTGCAGCCTGCACTTTTAGCGCAGTGCTGGACTGCGCATCCCCTCTCTCGGCTTGCGCTCTTTAGCGCAGCACCGACCGCGCAGCTTGTCTCTCGGCGAACTGCGCTCAACCCGAGTGCGCATGGATTCATGCGCAGTCTGCTCATGCGCAGTCTGTTCATGCGCAGTCTGCTCATGCGCAGTCTGCTCATGCGCAATCCGTCCCTGCGCAATCTGACCCTACGCCATCCATTCCTGCACAACCTGATCCAGCGCAATCCATCTGCTGCGCCATCCACCCCTGCGCAGTTGGTACCCTGCGCAGCTCACCCCTGCGCAGTTGGCTCCTGGCGCACTTGACTCCTGCGCAACCCGACCCCAGGGACCCTTGCGCAATTTGTCCAATCATGGAGATTTGGTTTTATTTTACTTAATATGTTTGGAATGACTATTGTACATGGCATGGTATGACAAGGAACTAGTATAACACAACAGTGACCCGTAGTGGTGCACTCCTGACATGACCAACCTGACTTGATAGTGGCCCGTCGTGGCGCACTCCTGACTAGTACACTTGATATGATAACTTGACCTGATATATCTTGAATAGCTGTTGCGACGGCTATCTGACATGATATGACCTGTATAATTAATTCTGACACCGTGGGCGATTGTGCTTGTACAAATAATCCAGTCATGTCTTGCATCATATCTAGGAGGGGACTCCTGAGTACCACGGTCAGGAGTACCTACTGAATTGAACTAAGGTTAATAATTAGTATAATTTACTAGTCATGAAGAGATGTTCCTCAGTTACAGGCGATCCCGTTATCCCGGCCGCAAATGATTGGACTTGTAGCCTGCCGACGAGTAGGGCACATTTCCAGCCCACTGTTATGTGGGGCCCCCTCTATTGTCACTTAAACGATTGAACTCTATTGTCACTATATTGCATTGTACTCTCTATATTGTCCCTATAATGATTGCCTGGATAACCTGGATAGCTGTAGGGCCTATGACTACTTGGAGCATCTCATTACATCTTGCTAGTAACTAGGATTGTGATAACCCTAGTCAGTTAATGTAGAAAGCCGTAGGCAATGATTGGCCGTGATTGCTTGGATGGAGTCTAGTCCAGTATAGTATTGTCTAGAATTGATTGATAGTAAGATTGTACCAGAATGATTGAAGGATTGTCACTATAATGATTGTCACTCCAGATTGTTACTTGACCTGATTTCTTGTATTTATCTTGCCGATAAATGGTGAGAGAAACCAAGTTCCGTTCAGACGAAGGGTTACAACCCCGGTCCTTGTTTGGTTTACGGGTTGTAACCTAGCTATCTGAATAGTCCCATAGTTATCTCATCGTATATCATCCTGACATGCTTTTCCATATGACCTGTCTCTTAGTGATTCTATGCAAGATTGTCTTTTATAATTACCCATCATGCTTTTCTTAAATTACTGTCTCTTATTATGTAATTATATTATTGTGCTAATTTGCTGGCTTTTGTTCTCATTTTGTGGCCTCATTTGTGGCACTTGCTCTTTCTGGGGTCTGACCCAGCTGGTTTTGTATGGCCAGATACCGGAGCAGCACTAAAGGATCTTCCTGCTTTCCAGCCCGATGGTGGTCACCAGACGTAACCAGGGCATCGAGTGGGTTTCTTTTGTTCTCCCACTGTAATATTGTAAATTATTCTTTTGAGGCGTTTAGCCGATGAGCAAGTGTTAGCATGATTGTACTTACTTACTGTCTGCCTACGGGCTGTAATATGATTGACAAGCCTCGGGGGTTGATCATGTATGACTGAACTCTTGCTAGTCCTCATATTTTGTAACGACTAGCTTCATGATCATCTGGATATGTAATGTTTGGGACGCCTTACAATTGTATATTTGGAGATCTGATATCTTGTGATTATTATTAGTTGGTTGAGATTGAGACAATAGGCTATTTTATGACCTTAAGAGACTGATGGATTGTAGTGAAACCCTCACATATCTAGACAGCCGTGACCGTATAATGGTGTGGATTCCATTCCGTTATACGTAGCTGGCTATGTCTGCCCCCGCTCTCCAGTATTCTGGTTCTGGGGCGTGACAGTATTGAGTACAATACGTGGTTCATAGACGACGAAAATAATTCAAGAAGAATTGCCAAACTGTCGTAGATGAGACATATGTCCTAGAGTCTCATCTACGTAGAGTAATATATGAAAGCGAACCAAAGTGCACTAGGTTGATCAGACCATCATACATCGGTTCTGATTAGACAATATGTTAGTGGGTCGACCCAATAAAATATGTCATGATCAAGCTCAAAAAAGAGATAAGCTTGCAAAACTAAGGCTAAATTAGCAGCGTAAGGTAATCAAATATAAGTAAGGGAGGTAATGATGAAGAAGAAAAATATAGTCCAAGATCCTTAACTAAGCTGGTCAAGCAATCAAGATAAGGTATAAGGTTAAGCATTTAAGGGACAAGAATAACACCATCCCATGTCGGGTCGAAAGAATTGAGTCATGGTTGGATCTCGAATTTAAGTCAGAAAGTGATTTAGTATCATGGTAAAGGTTCAAGAGGTGACAATTAATACAAGAATAAAGGAAATCAAGTTGAAGCTTGAAATAAATTTAATTAAGAATCCAGTGAAATAATTTAGGGACACAGTTCTAAAGGCGAATACTGTTAAGGAACGTTCAAATACAAACGGTTAAAAAGTCACAATAAAAGATCTAGATTTAAGGGAAGGTTGAGTAAGTCAATATTGATATACAGTCCCATAGTTAGGCAGACGACTAACAACACTGTAGTATATACTACTATCATAGTCATGAGTGATATGGCAATTAGTGTGGAACACTTCTATCTCATTAAGGTTACCTTGATGGCCTACCATTACATTCCTTTAAAAAAAAATTCAAAATAACTACCTCAATTTGTATTCACTCCAAGCCTTCCAATCTAATCCCGACTAACATTTAAATCCTTTTCATAAACCTCATAGTAACTTTTATCACATTACTACTAACCTTTCCAAAATTTAACATTTCAATCCAACTTTAAAACTCCAAAGTTAATGAATCATGAATCCATAAAATTCTATATCGCTTCATAACTTTAAAAACTCTCCAACTTGTCCCAAATAATCCTCAAGATAGACATTTAGCTTATCACGGCAATCTAGCATTTACAGCTCAGTATTTTAACGCGCTTATCAACCATAATTTCTCTTTCTAAGTCATTGAAACATAATCACTACTTCTTAAACCAAAATCTAAATAGATTTTTAAATCTTCAATCAATTGACACGATTCCAAATTCGAGATTTTTTTTCCCTAAAACAATCGTTTCCACATCTTCCCGATCTTCTAAACCAAAAAAAAAAAATTTAATATCATTGCTTCCACTTAAATTTGAAATTCAATAAACATATACATCGCAACTTGTACGACTCAATTTAATAGTTCATACTGCCACCCCTTTTTTGATCATTATCAAACCAATCTATATACGTTCAAAGATGTATAATCATAATCCAATAATTCATGAATCACATCAATTCCTGAAATCAATTTATATAGATTCTAACTATTTTCCTCCAGTATCAAAATAAGATTTTATAATCCTCTGGTGATTACTACTTAGAATCTTCAAGATAAATTTACTTGGTAATATCCCAACTTACAAACTACTAATCATTAAATCATCCATTTAGAAAAATGCCCTTATAACTTAATCAAAGTCTCCGTGTATTCCAATTCCTTAATGTAATCCTTCTAGCCATATGTTTGACCAATGAGTATATAGCAGTGTAGCCATCTTCCTAACCATTATAACTAAGCACAAGAAAGTAAGGGTATTGGTGAAAAGAGTTCAAACAAGGTACAAGAATCAAGGGAGGAAGGTGGATTAAAATAAGGGAAAAGGAATTTAAATCGAAGCTCAAAATGAGATTCTCAAGGGTCGTCTCAGGAATCTCTCAGGAAATTCTAATGGTGATTGAGTATCCTCTCATTCTAACACCTTACTTTCTACATTCTATAGTAGGCTCGTAGCAGTACAACTAAATTGCCGTACTACCAAGACATCGCACTAATGCGAATCTGGTCCTGCATGAACCGGAGGGATGAAATCGTCTCCTTAACTATCTTGAAGACAGATTAAACAAGGGATCAATTTCTAAAAAAGAAGCGAATTTATCAAAGAAGGACAGTTGTTTTCAAAAGGAGACAATCAACAGCAAGAATTGATAAGAGTTTTTTCTAATGTGATTGAGTACCTTAACTTATTCCTATATCCTACTGCAGGTTGTAATGATACTCTAGTTCGAGTACCACTACGAATCACACTAGTTGTGATTGGGGACCTGCATGGACCACCACTAAAAACGTGTCACGACCCGTACCCAGTGTAAGGGCACGAGAAGTAATGAACGCCCATCCTACACCGCAGTGTCGGCGGTAGAACACTGTCCTGAGTCACCATATCTAACATAGTCTAAATAAGCTATGAATAGAGAGTAAAATAATACGTAACTCAATCACAATACTAAGATGGAATAGAAGAAGAATTCCAAGAATGTCACACATAAATAGTCTAGGTATAAACCACCAGAAAAAATCTCATGTACAACTCATAAGTCTCAAACAGAAAATACAGATAAAGTACTAAGTCTCAGCTAGACTATAGGCAAGTCCTCAGCAACTGTGGGATCCTCCTGTTGGTCCACGTCGACAGTGTCATCTAAGCCAATGCCATAATAAGTAGGACAGTACTCCTCATCATCACCTGTAAAATTTTCAACATGCCCAGTCAGGATGGAACGAGCACATATCTCTCACAACAGTTCATATCAGGAATGGACATATAAAGCAAGCTATAGAAAACTATACATGAATCGCTGTAAAGAGAAATCAACAAGAGAGAATATATAAGCCGAGACATAATATGATAAATAGAGAGATGTAACCTTCTACGTGAATCAGAGCATGAATTGGTTATGTAAACAGCTTGGGTTGCACATGGATACAGCTATGGAATGCACATGGATACCTACTGGGGATAATGATCACATAACCAACTACACTCTTCCTGCCCCCAACCAATACACAAGGATCAAAGTATGTTATGTTATTGCACATGGATAACAACTACTGTATACATGGAACTCATATGGTCATGAGTGTACATGAATAACATATGAGTGCACATGGATAAATATGAATACATGGAGTACATGATAACCATGATAAAGTACATAAATATGACATACTCGATGTATCCGAGGGGATAACATCGCATGAAAAGATCCAGAGGGTACTAATCCATGTGAACATCGTGTCAGCATCAAGTATACTAGTCTATAACAAGAGTACATATCCAAAAAAGTATGAAAAGATCAGAGAATGTACTCGCCTGGCAATCCGAACTGCTGATGATGAAAAGTGACTGGACTGGAGTAATAAGATCCTATTTAAAACAACCACATATCATAATACAGTCTAAATATCATAAGGAAAATCTTCAATGCAAATTCTACATGATTTGGGTCAATCTAAGTCAAAGTCAACCTTGGATCAACTTTGGTCAACCAGACTAGTCAAACTAGGTCAAAGTTAGGTCAACTAGCCTATAAGTCTAATTTTAGGTCACTACAAGTCCTAGTATTGATTTTGGGTGTTGAGTTGGTGTTATCTTAGGTTTCCAAGGGAGCATAATCCTAACAACCAATGTAATTCACATAACACTACCTTAACTCACAATACCCCATGTCTAATACCCATACCTTAGACTAACATCTACCAAAACTCTAGGCTAGGATATTTCTTAGTAAATTTTCTAGTTTAAACAAGGTAATCTCAAATTCCTAACCTCACAACTCGACCCAATGCACCATCACACTTGGACACATGCACTTAGGCATGCTTGTGTTGCTACTGCCACTGTAGTTGCTACCATTTCAGCAACTGCTGCCATACAGCATGCTATTGCTGCTGCAAACTCTTCTCTTTACTCCAACTTCTCTCAACACACAACACACATACATTTACACATCTCAAATCTAGTTTCTACCTTAACTACACAACCAATTCTTACTAACAATCAAACTGAACTTGGTATTTACCAATTCTTAACCCACAATTAAACTGAACTTGGTATTAACCAATTCTTAACTAACAAGTAAACTGGACTTGGCATCTAATCAAATTAAGAAGAAGATCCGAAACCAGGAATTAAGACTCCTAATTTCTGATACTAACTGACACCAACTCATCCCACATCCTAATTCGAATTTCGATTCGGATTCTAATCCACTGGTTCCCGTTATTCACCTTCACCCAACTGGGATCAACTAATAATAGATCGACAATTTAGATAGCAATCATTAGCTAACTCTCTACTCAAGTCCAAACTAAAATCCAACCGAAGTAGCCTGAACTTCTCCAACATACGTATACATATAATCCAAACTCGAACACAACCCTCTCTACCATGCAACTAGTAGGTATCTCCTAGATATGGTAATATAGGACCTACAGGCTTTGGTTTACATAGAATTTACATCGAAAATCTGATGGAATAGAACAAAATACTAAAACAGGAAAAAAAACTGGAACTTAAAACCCGATACTCAACCCAATCTCTAACATGACCTAAAACCATTCGAAAATCTAATGATATTCGAAACTAATGGTTGGTAAAGTGTCATGTACGTATAACCATGCTACCCAAGTATTATCGTGTCCAGAGAATAGGACACGACGTGTCCACAGGCTCAGAACACGTGCACGTACCCGCACAGGCTGTGTCTCGTACGGCCAGTCCACGAGTGCGTAGACACGCTGTTTTCCATAAATAAATTCACTTTATTTATTTTGTTTCTGAGAAAATTATAACTGTAGGAATCTAATCTAGAAGACGATTACTTTATCCCTTGGACGATGCGATGAAGAAAACTCGAACTTCGAAGAACTTGGACAGCAACTTGGCAATCTCTCTGTTCTCTCTGAAAATGACTTGTAGTCTCTGATGAATGTGAAGAAACTCTTTTTTATAGAGTTCAGGATAACTGTCCTTAAGCATACGCTCAGGTAGTTACTTGACGTGTGCATAACTGCAGGGACGCGTGGCGAATTCTGATGGAGACACATTAGCGTGCGGTTGAAAGTAGTTGAGCATGTTCAGGAGAGATTGATGGCCTGGATGCCACGTTGCATAACTTCTAGAGAAGTGGATAACTGGTACAGGACACGTGAGAACGTGTGTTGACTGTAATCCTGGTTATGGTTGCTGTAATACGCTGCCTCGTTGAAGAAGAGTTTATACGCTGACTTGGACAGCGTAGTGCCATAGGAAATCCATACGCTCACTTTGTGGACAAGGAGTCATGTGAGGTCATACGCTCGCTTATTTAGCAAGGAATCATGTGAGGTCCATACGCTCACTTGACTATGTGAAGAAGGAGTCATGTGAGGTTGATACGCTCACTGGAGAAGTGGCCACGTGGCTATCATCAATCTTCTTTGGTACACCATATCTTCCCATAACTGACAAAATCTTCTCGAGCATCGTGACTGCGGATTTGACGGCTGACAGACTGTCAAAACTGACAGGAATGATGGCTTTTGCATTTATGAAGGCTGCTGAGTTGTCCTCGTAAAAGACAAAACCGACTCTTCGAAAACTTATACGACGGTTACTTTTCTCGTGACAGCTGTCTTTGCATGAAAGATGAAGTGTCAGATTCATTCCTTATTTAAACATATGATGTGCTGTCACTTCAGTAAATAATAAAATATTTACTGAGCGTATGGCTTTTGAATGAGCGTATGGCTTCAACTGACATCTGTCTTTAAGCGTATGGATGAAAAATGACAGCGTGTCATAATTTTCCACATCCTACAAGACCCCCTTCAAAGTTTTCGAACTTTATGAGTTTCAAAAGTTTGAAATTACTTTGAACAGAAAGTGGGAATGAGTCCTGACACGCTGGCATGAGTTCATTAAATGTCATGATGACTCTTTATTTTTCGAGATTGATTGAATCTAATAAAAGAATATGAACAGCCAGCAAGCTCTATTATATAAACCGAGAGAATTCAATTTTTGACTTTCATCTTTTGCAACCATGACTCCAAAGGAAGCTGCTGAAGAAGAAGCACGTAAGTTGGAATTCTGTTCCCATGGTGACCCCACTTTTGGGGGCCAAGAACCCGAACCTTTCGTCATCGAGCTCAAGGACGACCCTATGCATTTAGCCAAAAATTTCTTGGGCTACTTTGGTCTGGACGGCTCCTCTTCTTCTGATCGGCAGAGCCTCGCAGAGAAGCGCAAAATGTTCGTTGCTTTGTTACACCGCATGGGGGTCCAAAGCGTAGAAGAGTTAGGCGTCAAGTTTGGTCGCTCTGGAAAATAGAGCGTGACTTTGTTGCATCCTTTTCTTTCCCTCTTTTTTTTTTGTTTTGTAAGGCCATCAGTGCCTTTAATGAAAATGAATATTCAAGAATTCTCTGTTTAGTATAATTTTGTGTTGAAAACCAACATGCACTGATGAATAACTGTAGAATACGCCGTCTTCCAAGTTGTAAGTTACGCTAGATAGCGTATGCCACTGAATAGCGTATATCAGCGTATGTTACGCTATAAATTACGCTGTCCTTTAACATTGTGATTTACGTTAAATAACGTATACCAATGAATAGCGTGCACCAATAAATAGCCCGTAAGTTACGCTATCTTCCAACGTTTTGGAAAGCACTCTTTGAATATTTCCAAGGCTGTGCTGGTTTCCAAAGTACACGTGTCATTCATTCCACGTTTACGAGCGCTATTCATGCAGATCCTTTCCAAGAATAGGTTCATGCTCCATACTTTAAATAGATGGATGAACTCCACGCAAACTCATCTTCCCATTCTTCTTGCTCTCTTCTGAGAATGAATTTTCTATGAGAATGAAATAGGAAAGCCATGTCGTCTGATGTCAAATCTCTGTGCACGCTACCAGACATGGATCTGTCAATCCTTAGCAGCAAACTCAGCGGTAAGTTCAATATACACGCATCGAAATTTTTGTTTGCTAAGGACAAATTTATCTTCCTGAAATGAACAGAATGCATCTATCTTTGCTTGGCCAGTTTCTGTTAACTGATTTTTCTTTACTGTTTCTTGCAGAGTTTTGGCTGAAAACCTTCTTCAGAACTGGCGTTGGTGATATGGATGCTGTGGACAATGTTCTTCTGACATCTACATCAGGGAGCTCATACGCTTTTGACGCGTATATCAGACAACTCAGAACTCTTCGTGAGATAGAAGGGTCTTCCTCAGATGGTAGGAAGAGCCTTTATACACGAGAGTTGGATGGTGGAGTCAACTCTACCCCGAGAAATCGGGTAGTAGAGTTCCTTTCACGGCAGAACTAGGAATTGTATCCCAAGGTTTGGATACATTCCTATCTGCTTGAGGTGCCGCCGTTCCTCCACACGCTGTATTGGCAGCAACACGCCATCGTGTTGCCATACTCTGTGGTTCTCCTCTCGTCTGAGAGATAAGACCAGAGTTTGATTCCTGCTGGACACCCAGGAATTGCCACAAACAACGAGATTGCCAGAGAAGATCCAAGAAGAAATAGATCTCAGTTGTACATAGAATGAAAATCTAAGATTTGTAATAGATTTCCATTATGATTTGTAGGAAAGTCTAAGAAATTTAATACTTTTTATGAAAATAGGAATGGAAATGACAATTCTTCTATGCTCAATGATTTGTATTTGTGGGTAAATTGTGGACATGATAGATAATAAAATCATCTTTTCTGTTTTAGAGTATATGATATTATCAGAGGTATTATGGACATGATAATATATAGGAACTCGAAAGAAAATAGATTGATGTCTATGCAGAGGTCAAAACATGACAAATGAGTAAGTAGATTCGGAATTGATTCAGAGGTTATGAAAACGTGATCAATAACGAATCCCTACTTAATGAACTGATAGAAGATTATGAACGGATGAACCGTCAGGAAATGAAGAACAGATGAACTGTCGAGTGAATGTAATAAATGAACGGACGAACCGTCAAGTATTAATGAACATGTGAAACGTCGGATGAATGTGAGAAATGAATGGATGAACTGAATATCGGGAAAGAATACGTCCCTTCAATCCTGGCAAATATATACCTATAAATAGAGCATCTCTTTGAGTAGAAGGATCACACATTATTCTCTTTTATTCAAAAATGTCTTCCGAAGAGAACACGAAGAAAGGCGAAGTCGTCTCCAAAGTTGATGAAAATGCTAAAGAGCATTCGACTTCACAAAAGAAGGAGACGGGCGAAAGCTCGTCTGCTCCCAAGCTGCCAAAAGATATCTTGGATTTCTTGGTCGAACAAGGAGAAACCGAAGAAGAAGAAGCAATGAGGCTGACTGCCTGTCAGTTCTTGATGCGGTCAGGAAATGATGTATTCAATTCTTTTGCTAATTATGTATGTGGTCCTCGTCCCAAGTATGAAAGGGATACTAGTGATCTTCCATGATGATGTACTTCTTGAATAAACTTTGTTTAAGGAAACTTTGTTTATGATGTATCCTTCCTGCTGTATATTATTTTGCCTTTATTCACTGATCTTTTAGACTCAGAAATCAAAAGGACGAGATATCATTTTCTGAGATAGAAAATTCAGCGGTGATATGGACATGATTTTCTATACAAGATCTTTATTAAATCCACTGGGAATCTAATAAGACAAAATATCAAATTCTCTGGGATACATGGTAGAATATCAGTTTCCACTGGGGAAAATGATATCAAAATAGCTTTTGTAGAGAGAAATAAATTTTTGATTTTACACTTGCCGGGGAGTAATGAAAATATTATTTATACATAATATTTCTTTAAGAATTTGCCATTGATAGGCATCATTGTGACTTTCCCGTCCATAGAGGCAAGCTGATATGCTCCATTAGAGAAGGCTTTGTTTACTACGAATGGGCCTTCCCATTTCGCGTCAAATTTGCCTTTGCTCATATGTGTCATGGTCATCGGACGTCTGACAGTAAGGACCAATTCTCCCTTTTGATATGTTCTGACTTTGACTTTCCGATTAAAAGCTTTTGAGATTCGGGCTTGATACAGCTCGATATTTTGTTGCGCATACAATCGTTTTTCATCTAGAGCTTCCAACTCTTGAAGTCGAAGACGATCATTGTTCTCTGCAGTGAGTTCATTAGCGATTGCTATCCTTAAAGAAGGAATTTGAATCTCTAAGGGAAGAACAGCTTCACACCCATATACCAAAGAGAAAGGTGTACATCCGGTCGCATTGCGAACTGTGGTACGATAAGCCCATAAACATTCACCAAGCTTTTCACTCCAGTTACGTTTGTTGGAAGAAACAAACTTTTTCAAGAGTTTGATGATTGTTTTGTTGAAAGCCTCTGCTAGTCCATTGGCTGCTGGATTATATGCTGTAGAAGCCAGATTATTAATCTGATGATCATCACAGAATCGAGTAAATTTCTGGCTGACGAATTGTGGTCCATTATCATGGATAATGCGCCGAAGAACACCAAATCGATAGATGACATGATGTTTGACAAAGTTGATAACATTAGAAGTCTTGACTTCAGATAACGGGATTGCTTCAGCCCATTTAGAAAAGTAATCAGTTATTGCTAGAATAAACCGATGTCCTTTTGATGATGGTGGATTGATAGGACCGATGACGTCCATGCCCCAAGCTTCAAAGGGCCATGATGCCGCTGTTGGGTGTAAGAACTCTGATGGTTGATGGATAAAGTCTGCATGAATTTGACAGGCTTTATATTTCCGAGCATATTGAATGGTATCAGCTACCATCGTGGGCCAATAATAACCCATACGTCGGATACGATCTTGAAGTTTTGGACCTGGCTGGTGAGCTCCGCAGACGCCATCATGTGCTTCACGGATTATCTGTTGTGCTTCTTCACCAGCGATGCATCGAAGGAGAAGGCCATCATAGGCTCGACGATATAGTGTCTTCGTAGTATGATTATAATAGAACCTGAGAGACCGGCGCCGGATAGATGCTGCTTCTCTCGGGTTATCAGGAAGTATGTCATACAACACAAAGTCTAGAAACGGACGTCTCCAGTCTTCAGTTACGGTGTCTATTTTGTTGGAAAAGACATATTCCATAGTAGAATCGGAAGAAGACAAGGACACTTTGTCAAATTTTAATTCAGCATCAAAGTTGAGAGAATCTTCATCTGGATTATGGGGAAAAGCCAAAGCCAGATTATTTTTGACGCAGAATAGTTCTCGGTTATAAACCACTATCACTTGCTGACGTCTGATTGGTATGGCTAATACAGCAGCAAGATTAGCCAAAGCATCAGCTTCTGCATTATAGGCTCGTCGAACATGTTCAATAAAGAAACCTTCAAAGGAGGAGGCCATAGAGAGTGCTGTTCGATGATAAGGTATCAAATCTTGATGACGAACTTCATACGTTCCTCTGATCTGATTAATGATAAGCTTAGAGTCTCCATAAACTTCTAAATATTGAACATCCAGATGTTTAGCGAGTTGAAGACCAATGAGCAACGCATTGTATTCTGCAACATTATTTGAACATGATTGATCCAGAGAATAAGCCCTCTGAATAGTTAATCCCTCTGGGGATACAAGAACAATTCCAACTCCGACGACAATATCGCCATTAGGACCTATTCTAGATGCTCCATCAAAGAATAGACGCCAGGTAGGAACTTCTTCAGAAACCAGATTTGAATCCAGAACTTCATCGGGAATCTCATCATATAATTTAGAATCTTCTGGGACTGCATGAGCTGCTAGAAAATCAGCAAGAGCCTGTCCTTTAACTGACTTCTGAGGAATATAATGCATGTCATATTGGGCTAACAAGATTCCCTAATTAGCTAGTCTGGAGTTGAGAATACCAGGTTTCTTCATCATAATCCTGATGGGATTCACTCTGGAAATGACATGAATTGTTTGACCGATAATATAATGTCGCGTTTTCTGAACAGCAAACATTAATGCTAGGCATTCTTTCTCGATTGGAGAATAACGCGGTTCAGCGCCTGTCATTGTGCGACTGAGATAATAAATGGCCTGTTCATGACCATCTTTATTTTTCTGGGCGAGTAATGCACCAAGAGAATGATCCATAGCTCGAACATATAGAAGAAATGGTATTCCCGAGACGGGAGGTACCAAAACTGGAGGGTTCATGAGGTACTGTTTGATGTCATCAAATGCTTTTTGACATTCTTCGTTCCAAATGAAAGATACACCTTTCTTCAGAAGTTTGTTGAATGGTCTACAGCGTCCTGATAAGTTGGAAATGAATCTCCTGATATAAGCAACTCTTCCTTGAAATCCTCGTAGCTCTTTTAAGGTGCGTGGAGGACGCATCTCTTGGATGGCTTTAATCTTCTCGGGATCCACGTGTATACCTTTAGCGGTAATGACGAAGCCGAGAAATTTACCACTAGAGACGCCCAGGAAGGACTTAGTAGGGTTCATTTTAAGTTGATGCTGACGCATTAAATCAAAGATAGTCTTCAAATCTTGGATATGATCCTCCTTTCGTCGACTTTTGACTGCAATATTATCAACATAGCATTCGACTATTTTTCGGAGATGTTCGCGAAATATAGTGCTCATTGCTTGTTGACACAGTCAACCAAATATTGACTACATTGACTAAAATATATCTGTATAAATTCAATACGACACACGACGTCTGCTTTCAGCTCGGGACAAACGACAGCTCAGTTTCCGACTCTCAGTATATTTTCGAGTCTGTACTTTTACATTTCATTGAGTCTAGAAGTATGTACTCTGAGTTATGCTGAGCTCTTGGAACTTGGTCTACAAGCCTACCCAAAATCCCAAGCTCCACCAAAACAAAATTGCCCACAAGTCCCACTTAGAATCACTCTGTGCTCTGGAGACAGAGTTCGGACCGAACTCTGCCTCCACACAGAGTTCGGGCCGAACTCTGTCCCCTAGAAATCAGGAACCCTAATTTTAGGGTTAGCTGGTTGCTAGCTGTCCAACGGCCAAATTTTTGAATTCTCCTACCCGAATTCTGGCCGAATTCTGCCTCAAAAATCAGTATAAATAGGGCATGAATTCTCTTTTTTTGAATCACTCAATCTTCTCTTCTCTTCTCTCCTACAAGCTCTATAAGCCATACCCTTCCCATCTACTAGCCACAAGCCTCCTAAGTCTCGAGTGCTCAGCATCTCTCAGTTAGGATTCTTGTGCAAGAGTGAAGAAATCGCTTGGACAATTCCAAGCAATCGCCACTGCGATTCTCTGTAAGAAGTTGACGTGCTCTTTTGAAGTAAAGGCACGGGTTGTAAGCTACTATTTCACAAATAGTGGATTTAATCCTGAGCTAGAGTTCTCAGGCCTGGACTAGTCCTCCATGAGGGAAACCAGGTTAAAATTGCTGTGTTTGCGTATGCTCTCTTATCTTTCATTTACATTCCACATTTTACTCTGACTATTCATTGTTCGTGAAAGAGTAATTTTTTAATTGGTCATTATATATATATACTCTATTCACCCCCCCTCTAGAGTTGCCAAACTGTTCTTCAATTGGTATCAGAGCTCTGTTCTCTTTACAAGGACTAACATCCAATGAGCTGATCCATGGCAACCACACAATCCTTGATTTCCAATCATGGTGAAGGTCAGTCCACTCATAGGCCTCCCCTATTTGATGGGACTAACTACACATATTGGAAAACAAGGATGAGCTTCTATCTTAAGTCTCTAGACTTTGACCTGTGGACTGTCGTCACTGACGGTTACAAAAAGCCCGCCAGGATAGTTGTCGATGGTGACCTCATTGAGAAACCACACGACAAATATTCTGTCGAGGAGAAGAAACAGGCAAGTCTAGATGCTAGGGCTATTAATGCTTTATTCTGTGCTATAGACAGGAACGAGTTTAACAGGGTCTCTACATGCACCACTGCTCATGAAGTATGGAGACTTCTGGAAGTGACGCATGAAGGAACCACTCAAGTCAAGGAATCTAAGATAAGCCGTCTCACTCAAGAGTACGAAGCCTTCAAGATGAAGCCAAATGAGACGATCACTCAAATGTTTACAAGATTCCTCGACATCATCAACCCGTTATCCTCGCTTGGTAAGCAGTACTCAAACCATGAGAAGATCCGCAAGCTACTCAGAGGGCTACCAAAGATTTGGAACCCTAAGGTGACAGCCATCATAGAAAGAAATGATCTCACAAGTATGTCTATGGAGACTTTGATGGGCAAGCTCATGACTCACGAGCTTGACCTCAAGGACTTCGAAGAGCCTGCTCCGAAGACCAGGAAGATCGCACTCAAAGTTCATCGACGAAAGATTGATCACTATGAGACTGAAGACGATATCTCAGATGATGAAGACCAAGCTCTCATGGTACGTAACTTCAAGAAATTCCTTCGCTTCAATCAAAGAAAGAAGGAACCACAAGAAGACGATGAAGAAGAACCAATCTGCTATGGTTGCAAAAAGACTGGACACGTCAGAAGAGACTGTCCGCTCTTAAAGAAAAGCAACCGGTATGAAAAGCCCTACAAGAAGAACTCATCAAAAAGGTATGCCAACACAAGCATTTGGCATGAAAGCGAAGCAAGTGACTCCGAGGAAGAAAAGAACTCTCCTCAAGACAAAGCAAATGTGTGCCTCATGGCAAATTCCACCAAGGTATCAAACAAAACTTTAGATAACTTCTCTTTTGATGAACTTGGCGATGCTTTCACCGATTTACTTGATGATCACAAAAAGGTTATCGGTAAATATAAACATGCCAAGGACAAAATCAAAAGTCTAGAAGATGAGATACAAAGAATTTCTTTACTTCTTGATAATGTTAGAAACACATCACCCACTAATGACACTGATGAAGTATCCAAGCTTAAATTAAGCTTACATGATGCTGAAGCACGTATTGAGCAACAAACTCAAGAAATCACTACTCTCAACACATTGCTTGCTGAAGAAAAGAGTAGACACAAGATTTCTATGACTAAGATTTATGGCTTAAATATTAAGGTTGATGAACTGCAAGCTGTTTCTAAAAGATTAGAAACCAAATTGGGTAAACAGGTTGTTCAACCTCAAACCCAATCACATGGGCACAACACCACTCATGCTAGTCAACCACGTCAATCTCATGCAGCACATAACCATGCATTTATATACACAAACTTTCACAAACCACGTGCACGTAAGAACAATTCTCACTCAGTACACACTCATCATGCACAAAGACACAATCAACATCACTCCACACATAAAAAGCACCATGCCATGCCATATAGACAAAATCATCATGCAATGCCATATAGACAAGATCCTCATATACCATATAGACAAAATCATCATGCCATGCCATCTAGACAATATCAGCATGTCACACATCATAGACAATACCATCATTCTATGCCTCATAGACACCATCAACATGCCACTTATTCCATGCATAATCATCTTCACCATGCTAACTCTTCACATCATGTCCATCCTCATCCTACTGCTTATAGATATCATTATCATGCTCCTAGTATAAATAAGAATGCTATCTGTACTTATTGTGGATTATATGGACACATCTCACCACAGTGCAGAGTTAGAAGACTTGTAGATAAAAGGATATATGCTTGGTTCCCAAAGACTAACTTTTCAGGACCCTCAAGAATTCGGGTACCAAAGGTCACATCTACTCTTGATGTAGGTGGACCTTCTCTCCTCAACTGAAAGTAAGTGGATTCTCGATAGTGGATGCTCGCGACATATGACGGGAGACGCAAATCTTTTTGCATCACTATCGATGAAGAGAGAAGGATACGTATCCTTCGGTAACAATCTCAAAGGGCACATTATAGGTAACGGTATCATTGGTCATCCTCCTTCTCCTGTTATAAAGGATGTCTGCCTAGTGACCGAGTTAAAGCATAACCTGCTCAGCATTAGCCATCTTGCTGATCATGGATATGATATTAACTTTGGACAAAACTGTTGCTATATCTATGATAGGTCAACAGGAGACATTGCTTTTGAAGGGAAAAGAGAGGACAATATCTATATTTTCTATCTCTCTATAAATACTAACCATGCAGGTAGATGTTTATATGCCCACAAAGACGAACGACTACTTTGGCACCAGCGTCTCGGTCATGCCAACATGGATGCTATATCCAGGCTTTCTACCAAGAAACTAGTGAGAGGATTGCCTGACATCACATTCAAAAAGGTCACGGTATGTGCCGAATGTGAACTAAACAAGGCAACTAAATCCTCATTTCATTCCATCAACTCTGTAAGTACTACTAGACCCTTGCAATTCCTTCATATGGATTTATTTGGTCCTAGTAGAATAGCTAGCCTTGGTGGCAAACTTTATGCTTTTGTTATTGTTGATGATTTTTCGAGATTTACTTGGGTTTTCTTTCTCGCTAATAAGAGCGACGCTATCTCTGTTTTCAAAGTTTTTGTAAATAAAGTTCAAAACGAAAAAGGCTACATGATTACTCGAATCCGAAGTGATCATGGAGGCGAATTCGTAAATTCAGATTTTGAAAGTTTTTGTAATGCAAATGGTTTTGATCATGAATTTTCTTGTCCTAGAACTCCTCAACAAAATGGTGTTGTGGAGCGGAAGAATAGGACTCTTGGCGATATGGCTAGAGTCATGTTGAATAAATTTTCTCTTCCGAAATATTTTTGGGCAGAGGCTGTAAGTACAGCATGCCACATTTTGAATAGGGTGCTTATTCGTCCCATTTCGAAGAAAACACCCTATGAGCTTTGGTTTGGGAGAACCCCAAATGTTTCTTATTTTAGAGTTTTTGGCTGCAGATGTTTTATCCTTAACACCAAAGACAACTTAGGCAAATTTGATGCCAAAGCTGACGATGGTATCTTTCTTGGTTATGCCGCCAAGAGTAAGGGATATAGAGTTTTCAATAAACGCTCACTTATTGTGGAAGAGTCAACAAATGTGACTTTTGATGAAGACAACAGTGCAGCAAGTACTCTTGATGATGACGTTGAGCCATCAACTTCTACTCCAATGAATACTTCAACCGAAACTAATTCTCTGGAGGGTTTGCCTAAGAAATTCTCTTTCAAACCTTCTCATCCAGAAAATTTAGTTATAGGAGAAGTTTCACGTGGAGTAACTACTAGATCATCACTAAGAGACTCCGTTGCTAGCACTGCCTTCATTTCACAAGTAGAGCCTAAAAACATTTCTGAAGCTTTTAATGATGAATTTTGGATTTCTGCTATGCAAGAAGAACTCAACCAATTCGAGAGAAGCCAAGTATGGGAACTCGTTCCTAGACCGGTTAATCACTCTATAATTGGTACTAAATGGGTTTTTAGAAACAAAGTAAATGAAGATGGTTCAGTCACACGTAACAAAGCTCGTCTAGTAGCTCAAGGATACAACCAAGAGGAAGGTATCGACTACGATGAGACGTATGCTCCTGTTGCTAGACTAGAATCCATTCGGATGCTTTGTGCTTTTGCTAATTTTCAAAACTTTAAATTATTTCAAATGGATGTTAAAAGTGCTTTCTTGAATGGCTTTATTAAGGAGGAAGTTTATGTCAAACAACCCCCTGGCTTTGAAAATCACAAATTTCCCGACCACGTGTTCAAGCTAAAGAAAGCGCTTTATGGCCTTAAACAAGCCCCCAGAGCTTGGTATGAAAGGCTAAGCAGCTTCTTGCTTGAGAAAGGTTTTTCTAAAGGGAAAATTGACACTACACTGTTTATCAAATCCTTCAAAGACACCATTCTATTAATTCAGATTTATGTTGATGATATTATTTTTGGGTCTACTGATGAAACTCTTTGTCAAGAATTTGCCAAGTGTATGCAGACGGAATTTGAGATGAGCATGATGGGAGAGCTCAACTACTTTCTTGGTCTGCAAGTAAAATAACTGGCTAATGGAACTTTCATCTGCCAATCAAAGTACACCAAGGACATGCTAAAAAAGTTCGATCTTGACAACATCAAACCAATCAGCACGCCAATGGCCACTTCAACCAAACTCGAACCAGATGAGAGCGGCAAACCTGTTGATCAACGTAAGTATCGAGGTATGATAGGCAGCTTACTTTATTTAACTGCTAGTCGTCCCGATATCATGTTCAGTGTTTGCCTATGTGTTAGATATCAAGCTAATCCTAAGGAATCACACATGACCGCAGTTAAGCGTATCTTTAGATACCTTAAGGGTACGGTTACAGTAGGCCTATGGTATCCCAAGTCAACATCATTTGATCTTATTGGTTACTCTGATGCTGACTTCGCTGGATGCAAGGTCGACCGTAAAAGTACGAGCGGCACGTGTCATTTATTAGGAAAAGCTTTAGTCTCCTGGTTTAGCAAGAAACAGAACTCTGTTGCACTATCCACAACAGAAGCTGAATACATAGCAGCTGGGCGTTGTTGTGCACAAATTCTGTGGATGAAGCAAACCCTGGAAGACTATAAGTTATCTTTCATGCATATTCCTATATTCTGTGACAATACTAGTGCCATCAATTTGACTAAGAACCCTGTATGCCACTCACGCACTAAACACATTGAGATCAGACACCACTTTTTGCGTGATCATCAGCAAAATGGCACGATTAACTTAGAATTTATTGACACTGATCATCAGCTGACAGATTTCTTTACTAAGCCACTATCCGAAGAGCGTTTCAATTTTCTTTGTCGTGAACTTGGAATCTTAGATGAAGCAGTCATAAATTGAAACTCACCTGCGTAAATATCGAGTATATTGTGATTCTTTTACGAAGAATTTGGTATGGGTACAAGCCGAAAGGGTCCTTCTGACAATAAGGCGTAAAAGCCTAAGCGACACGGTGCACTAGTCCTCAGGACTACCGCTAGCTGGGATCCGGCCCCTGCAGCTAACCCATGGCAAATTTGGACTATTGAACCACAATATATATCCTTATTTATTATATGGCTCGTTTCGATTTAATATTGCCTAATTGATATTTTCTAAAAAGTTCATTCTGTTTTCTGTGTACCTCTCCTTCTCTACCTATTCTATTCTCTTTGGTGTCCTCAACTTTCTTTTGTTTAACTCTTAAATCTTTTTCTTTGTTATCATTTCTTGTTATTCTTCAACTTTTGTTTTCATTTTAGCCTTTGTTCTGTTCTGGACCAATGATCCAGAACTCGGGCCGAACTCTGCTCCTATCCGAGTTCGGGCCGAGTTCGGTCCCTTGGTTCCAGGGTCGGGATCTGGCTCTGCCGTTGGATCTATTCTAATCCAATGGTCAATATTTCACCCGACCAAAGACAAAACCCTACTTTATGTCGGGATTCTTTCTCTCCCCTTCACTATTACCACCTTTTCTCACCTATACACACTCTTTCCTTGAAACCCTAACCCTAGTTTTTGATCTAGAGTGCCTCATTGCTTCTCAAATCAAGAAAAAGGTGTCTCCTCTCCATTCTCCTCCATTGTTCTTTACCTGTTTGAGGTACCATTTTTTTTAAATCTTTTAATGGCTCCTTGCTTGTTCAATCGCGGGAAGAGGATTCGAGTTGAGAGTATTTCCTCTTCGGATTCTCCTCCATCAATTGAACAAATCATTGAACAACTTCAACCACCTCACCCTTTGTTCAATCCACCTCGTCCTCAATATCCTTCCACTTATGACAATAGACTTTTTGTCTCACTTGATGCATCAAACAACTGGTTTAGTGACTTTCGGAATCGTCAGGTATTCACAGGACATCCTATCAATTTTTCCATATTCTCTCAATATGATTCTTTATTCCATGACCTCTATTTTGATGAACTAGTCACTACATCTTCTGCTATTTATCGTCATGCCGTTCAAATGTTCTACTGCAACTTAACCTTTGATGACCTTCGTATTTATTCACGAGTTGCTGGTATCGATATCTCGTTTGATGACTTTGAACTAGCCGAATATCTTGATCTTCTTGAGCCAAGTTCTTGGGAAAGGCTTGTTGATGCTCGCTCGTTCCGTTTTCCCAACGGACTTTCACTTGAAAGCTTCAAGGACGATTTGTGCACTCCATACACACGTCCTCGAAAGCTCATGACGAAATATCTCAACCCATATTTTTCTGATCTTCATTGGATCATCTCTAATACCATTCTACCCAAGATCGGTTCCTCTGATGAAATCACTTATCTTGACATTTCTGCTCTTTATCATCTTCACTTTGGAATTCATTTCAATCCTCCACGTACTATGATGGACTGGATGATTCGCTGTAGGAGGAAACCACGAGCTTTGGTTTATCCTCTGTATCTTCCTATGATCTTTCGTGTTTTTCGTATACCACTTGATGCTTGTCCGTTCCTGCCGGCACCTACCTTTCTATCTAAGGTACGACGCCTTCAGCCTGTTGCTACTACTGAGTTGTCTGCTGATGAGGAGCCTGACGCCCCTCCGCTCGGTCAGACTGCACCTCCTGCCAACCTGGATTCGCTTCAGAATATGCTTCACGATCGTTTTGCTATTGAGGATGATCGCTGGACGCAGCAGGATTACCGTACCACTCTGCAGATTAGTGCCCTTGGGAACTCTCTGCATGATATGCGGTATTCGCTTGCTCGTCATCCTGATTTGCATGTGCCTATTGAGCGGGATCCATATCGCTCGGGTCATCGTCTAGACGATCCATAGGTCATGCAGTATATGGATCCAGATGATACTTTTGTGGATCTTCAGATGTTCCAGGATCTTTTCGTTGGCTCTTTCCCTGGTCCTTCAGATGTTCCAGGACCTTCTGGTGCTCCGTGATGGAGACTGGCTTGTTATGCTGCTGCCACTGCTGATGGTCTTAGTTGCTTTATGTTTTTAGTTATTTAGTTATGGATTTATGTACTGGATTTTTATCTTAGAACCCTGATGATGTGTTTGACATTCTGGTTGGTGGATATCATTTTATGCTATTTTTCGTAGTTTCTTTTATGCCAATGCACTCTCTTGTCTAGTATTATACTATTTTTTCTCTTGGTGTGGTTGCATTACTATTCTTTGCTTATTTATATTGCTAACTGCCAAAAGGGGGAGAAACATATGTATATTTTTGTGCTGGCTTGTTTTGGGAAACTATTACAGGTTCTATGCAGGTTCTATGCATTCATCTGTGTATATCTGTGCTCGTTCTGGGAATATGTTATCTATCAGGTTACAGGGTATATGCACTGTTTACGGGGGAGAGCTACTACTTCTAGCTCGGAACCGTTCACTGATTACGGGGGAGCTATTCGATTCTAGCTATGCATCAGTTATGGGGGAGCTATGTTGTAATCAACTGTGTCAAGGTATGAATATTGAAATATACATATATTATTTTGTCAATTATCAATATAGGGGAGATTGTTGACACAAAGTCACAGTCAACCAAATATTGACTACATTGACTAAAATATATCTGTATAAATTCAATACGACACACGACGTCTGCTTTCAGCTCGGGACAAACGACAGCTCAGTTTCCGACTCTCAGTATATTTTCGAGTCTGTACTTTTACATTTCATTGAGTCTAGAAGTATGTACTCTGAGTTATGCTGAGCTCTTGGAACTTGGTCTACAAGCCTACCCAAAATCCCAAGCTCCACCAAAACAAAATTGCCCACAAGTCCCACTTAGAATCACTCTGTGCTCTGGAGACAGAGTTCGGGCCGAACTCTGCCTCCACACAGAGTTCGGGCCGAACTCTGTCCCCTAGAAATCAGGAACCCTAATTTTAGGGTTAGCTGGTTGCTAGCTGTCCAACGGCCAAATTTTTGAATTCTCCTACCCGAATTCTGGCCGAATTCTGCCTCAAAAATCAGTATAAATAGGGCATGAATTCTCTCTTTTTGAATCACTCAATCTTCTCTTCTCTTCTCTCCTACAAGCTCTATAAGCCATACCCTTCCCATCTACTAGCCACAAGCCTCCTAAGTCTCGAGTGCTCAGCATCTCTCAGTTAGGATTCTTGTGCAAGAGTGAAAAAATCGCTTGGACAATTCCAAGCAATCGCCACTGCGATTCTCTGTAAGAAGTTGACGTGCTCTTCTGAAGTAAAGGCACGGGTTGTAAGCTACTATTTCATAAATAGTGGATTTAATCCTGAGCTAGAGTTCTCAGGCCTGGACTAGTCCTCCACGAGGGAAACCAGGTTAAAATTGCTGTGTTTGCGTATGCTCTCTTATCTTTCATTTACATTTCGCATTTTACTCTGACTATTCATTGTTCGTGAAAGAGTAATTTTTTAATTGGTCATTATATATATATACTCTATTCACCCCCCCCCCTCTAGAGTTGCCAAACTGTTCTTCATTGCTCGCTGATATGTTGCTCCTGCATTCTTGAGACCAAACGGCATCACCGTATAACAGTATGTACCGATCGGTGTTCTGAAGGAAGTGTGTTTTTCATCATCTGGAAACATTTTGATCTGGTTGTATCCCGAATACCCATCCATAAATGACATTCGTTCGAAACCACATGTATTGTCGATCATGACATCAGTAATTGGAAGAGGAAACTCGTCTTTAGGACAAGCTGCATTGAGATCGCGAAAGTCTATACAGACTCGGATCTTGCCAGTCTTTTTAAGGACAGGAACAATGTTAGCCACCCATTCAGGATGTTGTTCCTCTCTAAAAAATCCAGAAGCCATAAGCTTGTTGACTTCAGCTTCAATTGCATCCATAATGTCTGGACGAAATTGTCGCTGTTGTTGTTTGACCGGTTTAGCATTTGGCATGATATTGAGTTTGTGCATCGCGATCTTCGGATCTAGTCCTGGCATATCCTCGTAGCTCCAGGCGAAGACATCGATATAATCACGAATAAGCTTGAACATGTCTTGCTTATCTATTTCTGAAAGACTCTCACTGATGAATATTGGTTTAGGGGAACCTTCTTCACCAATATCAATTTGGATCAGTTTATCTTCGGTAGGAGGTTCCCTCTGCTCGAACCTGAATTTCCATTGATCATCTAATCTTTGAGCCCATCGTAGAATCGTTCAAGAAACATTTACTTAAAACCGGCAAATGAGGTAATGCACCCATCAGGGAGACTTCTATACCATTCATAAGCCGTTCCTTTGAGACATCCAATGAACACCCGAGTAAGGAAGGCGTCACTTGGTTGCAATTGATCAGTCATTACTTCAAAATGATTAATAAACTGACTTGGAGAGGTTGTCCCATCATAGAAAGAGATGGTCGGAGGTTTGTATTTTGGTGGATACGATACCTGCTTCCATTCTATCGGATAAGGCTGTTTGATGCCTAACCTTTGTAAACCATCCTTCTGTTTGAATGCCTCGAATTGAGTTTTGAGATTCTTCAATTCTTCAGAGACAACTCCCGAAGATTGTGGAGTTGTGGCTTGTAGAGTGTAATTGGGAGGAGGGACTGCAGCATATGTACCACCCCCAGCTCCAGAGTGACTTGGTGTGGTTTGTACAGGAACATTAGATTGTACCCCCGGAATAGTAGAGGGTTCAGGGTTTGGAACAACAGGGGTATTCAATACCACTGGTGGTGCTGTCTGTTGTTGAGCCTGCATTAGAGTGTGCATAGCACTCAATGTATCTGCCATAGCTCGCAATTGTTGTTCTAAAGAAGAAATCCTCTGTTCATGAGCCTCATTGCTAGTCGAAGGTTCATGATCACTTTCTGCCATATAAGTGGTAATCATTCGAGGAATAGATGATGAAACAGTCTGTTCTGAATCATCACTGTGTGAATCAGTATTTTTCCCAGGGCTTTTTACAGGAGTCAATACTGGAAAATTAGACTCTCCAAGGAAGTCTTCTGTGATCTCTGGATTGCCACTTGGATGAGAAGAAGAAGAGGCTCTGGTCAAGGCTCCGGTCCTGGATCGAGTGCCGAGATAAACACCATCTTCAGAGTCTGATATAGCATCAGACCGTATGCTACCCCCAATGTTTCTGGAAGTCATGTTGACAGAAGCATAAAGAGGTTCATCTTCATCCAACATTGGTTCATATTGAATCCGTTCGAAAATAGATTGTCTTTTTGGTGAACAACAACATTGGATGACAATCCGAGGTTGGAAGTCACAACCATGCTTTTCATGGCGAATATGGGCAATGTCATAGCCAGATGGAGTGTCAATTCTCTGTTTATTTTACAAATATTCTCGGAGATCTGTAGGAACAGATTGGGAAGTATTTGAAGATTGTTTCTGTGTAGAAACTTGTCTTTTGTTCTTCTGTCTTCTTGGTTCCTGAGTGTATAAAGATTGATTAATTTGAGCCACATAGTTCTTGGCATATTCTGCATCAGGGTCTAATATACTTGTCTCAGTGGAACCGAACCGATTCTGATTAAGCTTATTACGAAGATCCGTGGGAGATTTGACTCTAATATCAGTCTTGGATACTTGTAATTTTCCTTTCTCAGACCAAGAAATTTTGAGAGAAGGAAGATGAGTATTATTCCGACTAGGAGTCGGTAATAATCCATCTTTGGAGGAATTAGCCAAAAGGCGTTTTCCTTTGTTTGATCTAGTAAGAGTACTAGTCAAATTAACTCCAGAGGTAAAGACCTTAGGAGTAGAGGAGTTGACTAAAGAGTCTTTCTCCTTGGTTGGCACAAGATGTGCAAGTTGAGGGGGAATCATTTGTATGTTCTGTGGAAGAGAACCCCCAATCTGATTTTCAGAAACAGTCAAAGGACTGTATTTGTTAGCATACGCTGACTTCAGTTTGGACTTCTGGTCATACGCTGCCTTTTTATTAGCATACACTGGCTTTGGCTCAGCGTACGCTGCCTGATGTTGGCTTTTGTACGCTGCCTTTGCCGTACGCTGCCCTTTGAATGCCATACGCTCAGAGTCATCAATGGCTAAAGAGCCGACTGCTGTCGTAAGAATAGAAGGAGAAGGGACTTTGACATGTCCAGAGATGGTTTTCTTTGAACACATTGACTTGGTTAAAGAACCAATTTTGTCAGCGTAACTAGGGGAAACCACTGTTGCCGTGTTCAGAGAAGCCGAAGTGTGCTTCATGGAAGTTGAAGACGTGTTCTTGTCAGCATGAGAAGTGACAGAAGCGTCTCAAATTGCTGCAGAAGACTTAGGAACATAGACGGAGTGTCCCTTCTTCTTGGCAACAGGAAGAGCGAAGGAAGCAGTGCGGCCCTCCTTCGCCTTGAGCATTTCTTCATAAGCCGATTGGTCGAATTGTACAACCATCGTCTTCTTCGTCAAACCGATCGACGAAGTATCGCATTGAGTTGTTGCTATCTCATTGGAGGAGACAGCTTTCCCCAGCAGAGTCGCCAATTTGTTTTCCATAAATAAATTTACTTTATTTATTTTGTATCTGAGAAAATTACAACTGTAGGAATCTAATCTAGAAGACGATTACTTTATCCCTTGGACGATGCGATGAAGAAAACTCGAACTTCGAAGAACTTGGACAGCAACTTGGCAATCTCTTTGTTCTCTCTGAAAATGACTTGTAGTCTCTGATGAATGTGAAGAAACTCTTTTTTATAGAGTTCAGGATAACTTTCCTTAAGCATACGCTCAGGTAGTTACTTGACGTGTGCATAACTGCAGGGACGCGTGGCGAATTCTGATGGAGACACATTAGCGTGCGGTTGAAAGTAGTGGAGCATGTTCAGGAGAGATTGATGGCCTGGATGCCATGTTGCATAACTTCTAGAGAAGTGGATAACTGGTACAGGATACGTGAGAACGTGTGTTGACTGTAATCCTGGTTATGGTTGCTGTAATACGCTGCCTCGTTGAAGAAGAGTTTATACGCTGACTTGGACAGCGTAGTGCCATAGG
This sequence comes from Iris pallida, assembly GCA_029216955.1. Taxonomy (NCBI): domain Eukaryota; kingdom Viridiplantae; phylum Streptophyta; class Magnoliopsida; order Asparagales; family Iridaceae; genus Iris; species Iris pallida. The sequence continues at coordinate 7,828,584 of JANAVB010000197.1, forward strand.
AAATCCATACGCTCACTTTGTGGACAAGGAGTCATGTGAGGTCATACGCTCGCTTATTTAGCAAGGAATCATGTGAGGTCCATACACTCACTTGACTATGTGAAGAAGGAGTCATGTGAGGTTGATACGCTCACTGGAGAAGTGGCCACGTGGCTATCATCAATCTTCTTTGGTACACCATATCTTCCCATAACTGACAAAATCTTCTCGAGCGTCGTGACTGCGGATTTGACGGCTGACAGACTGTCAAAACTGACAGGAATGATGGCTTTTGCATTTATGAAGGCTGCTGAGTTGTCCTCGTAAAAGATAAAATCGACTCTTCGAAAACTTATACGACGGTTACTTTTCTCGTGACAGCTGTCTTTGCATGAAAGATGAAGTGTCAGATTTATTCCTCATTTAAACATATGCTGTGCTGTCACTTCAGTAAATAATAAAATATTTACTGAGCGTATGGCTTTTGAATGAGCGTATGGCTTCAACTGACATCTGTCTTTAAGCGTATGGATGAAAAATGACAGCGTGTCATAATTTTCCACATCCTACACACGCCACAAAGCATGAACACCCATGTGCTCGTGCACAGGTGTTTGCCACGTGTATGGCTATACGTCAGCCACCCTGTCACGTGTCTACGATGCGTGTACGAGCGACACGACACCCGTATCAGACGCCAAAACTGGGCGCGCGTGCGACAGTACAAAACCCGTGCCGTGTCGATTTCTCTCTCGACTCTCTACGAAACCTAACCAAACTTGTTGGGCATCACGACAGACATTGCCCCTACCCGCAACCCAAAAATTATGTGTCGAGTCACTGTGTCCAGCAAAAACGGACACAACAGCAGGACACGTGCACAGTGCTCGTACAGCACGTGCGTGTCCAATTTTGGACACGAATACGTGTCAAATCGAACACAAAACTAGGGTTTAGGTATCCTTACATCTAGGGCTAACAGAATATGTAAAAAGATTCACATAATAATAACTTTCAATTCTTTGGGCAATTCTATCGAACACCTTAAACCCTAATCCGATACGTGTCCGACACGCCTATCAAACAGACACAAAATTTTACCAAACTATATGGGTGGGTCAAGGGTACCTAGATCCATGCTACCATGATGAAAAATCAGGAAAAACTATAGTGTTTAGGTGTTTACCTATTGAGAGTTGAAATCTCAATGAAACTGACTCCTCGAACAATGAGACGACCAGTTTCCACTGAGCAAACGCCTCCAACTCCTTAATAGCAATGCTCCAGCAAGTTCTTATCCTTCCCATGATCACAATGCACTTTGTTTGAGGTAAAACGGAGGTCGGATGAGAAAGTTAGGGTTTTGGAGAGCTGGAACTAGGGTTTTGTAAAAAGGGGTGTCAAAACCAATGCAAATATTTATATAGGGAGGGGGTTTCTTGGTTTGGCCAGCCATGCTAGTCCTTCTAGGGTTAGGGTTGGTTCATGGGCCCCTCTTCTCTATCTAAGTTGAGTTTAAGCCCACTAACAAAAAGGCTTAAAAGGCCAATTAATTAAATAGCCTAAAAATGGTCAATTGGCTTTCTAAATTGGACCAAAGCCTAATATAAATTTCTAATTAGCTAAATGATCATCATATGTCATGGTTAGTCTCTAATATGGAATATCTAAGGTTAAACCAACTGCTAAAACAACCACAAGCCAAAAGTATCTAGAAAATCACAAAATAACTAAAATGACTAAAATGACTAAATACCCTTTATTTCAAAAAATGGGTGCTACACTTCAGGACACAGAGGTTATCCTAGAAGCAGCTAGGATTCCTGAGGATGAGAAGGTGGCCGTTGTGCGCCAGCAATTATTGAACTTAGCCCACACCTGGTGGACGATGCTAGCAGTGGGTTTGGCGACGCCTGTCTTATGGGCGGTATTCAGCGATAAGTTCCAGACGAAGTATTTCGACGCAGTAGCTCGCTATGATCTGCAGACGAGATTCACCAATCTTACACAGGTGGAAAGGACGGTCGATGGCTATGCGGTCGAATTTTCAAGACTTAGTCGGTTTGCTCCTACCTTTGGTGGCGATCGAGTTAGATCGAGCACAGCAATCCCAGTAGGGACTCTACCTGGAGATTATTCTAGCAGTAAAGCAGTTTGAGCACCAGACCTTTGATGCCATTTTGCGAGCGACAAAAAGGCATGAATATACTTCACAGAGGATTGTAGATAGGAGCGGAGGACGAAAGAGGTCCCATGGACAATTGTCCCAGTCATCAACACCAGCCCCGGCAGCTAGAGCTTTGACTATTGGAGCTCCCAGAAGGACGACCACAGTTTCGTCAGTTCAGTACTCGACACCGACGTATCCTCAACAACAGAAGCAGAAGCAGTCTTTCGCAATTGGCTGCACTCATTGTGGGAAGCCAGGACACATAGTTTCGAAGTGTCGTAAAGTACATAGATTGTGCTTGGCTTGTGGGGCACCGGACCACAAGATAGGGTCCTGTCCGAATAGAGCCAGTTCATCATCATCAAACCTAACCAGTCCATCGGTTAGAGGTCCAGCACCAGTGCAGCTGCAGCAGTACCAGCCTCCGAGGCCGTTGCTGTCTCAGGCTCAACAGTATGCCCAGGTTCAGATTCAAAACAGGCAGAGAGGTCACCAGCAGAGGGGACCAGCACCACGAGGACAAGGTCAAGCGATGGCTCTAACCGTGGCAGAAGAATTGGCATCAAGTGAGGTGGTGGTAGATACCATTCTCGTCAACTCTTTTCCAGCATCAGTATTATTTGATTCATGTGCATCACATTCATTCATGTCTTCACGATTCACAACATGGATAGGACTGGAGCCTGAGTCATTATCAGTAAAGCTCAATATACTTACTGGTAACGGTCTTGTGGGAGTAGATAGAGTATTTTCCTCGTGTCGAATCGTAATTAGCGGTAGAGAGTTTTTCGCTAGATTGATAGAATTTCTGATGGCCGACTATGATGTGGTCTTAAAAATGGATTGGTTGAAGGATCAATATGCAAGAATAGACTTCCATCTTGGCAGGATTATTTTTGGTATTCCCGGCGAAGCAGAGTTTTTATTTTTCAGAGGTGAAGTAGAACCTTCCCCACCAGTATTGTGGATGGCAGTAGCAGAAGCGGTTCAGTTTCCCAGAATAGTAGAAGAGTTTCTTGATGTATTTTCTAAAGAGCTTCCAGGCATGCCCCTAGAGAGAAAAATATAGTTCACCATTGATTTGATTCCAGGAACGACACCGGTGTTAGAGAGAGTCTACAGAATGGCACCATCAGAATTGGAGATCTTGTACAAGATGATTGAAGAACTCAAAACCAAGGGATTCATTCGTGCTAGTGGATCACCTTGGGGAGCCCCGATGCTTCTTATGAAAAAGAAGGATGGTACGTCAAGATTATGTGTTGATTATCATACCTTGAACTCTGTAACAATCAAGAACAGATATCCCCTCCCAAGGATAGATGATCTATTTGATCAACTCAGTGGAGCAGCAGTATTCTCGAAGATTGACTTACGGTCAAGGTACCATCAGATCAGAGTCAGAGAGCAAGATATCCCGAAGACGGCATTCAGATCTACGTATGGGCATTGGGAGTTTCTTGTTATGCCATTCGGAGCGACCAATGCGCCAGCAGTATTCATGGATCTCATGAATCGCATATTCATACCTTACTTGGATTAGTTCGTGATAGTGTTTATAGACAAAATCTTAGTCTATAGCAAGAGTGAAGTAGAGCAGGAGCAGCACCTTTGTATAGTCCTTCAGATTTTCAGAGAGCACCAGTTATACGCAAAGTTTAGCAAGTACGAATTTTGGCTTGATTGCATTTCGTACTTAGGTCACATCATCACCAGAGGTGGAGTGAAAGTTGACTCCCAGAAGATAGTGGCTGTAGAGACATGGCCAGTACCTAGTACCATCGTAGAAGTTCGTAGTTTTCTAGGATTGGCCGTCTATTACCGACGATTTGTATCAGACTTTGCCAAATTTTTGCACCGCTGACGCAGTTGACTTACAAGGAAGTACATTTTTTTGGACAGTAGAGTGCCAGAATTCATTTGAGAAGTTGAAGCAAGGATTGATGATGGCCTCTATTCTCACGCTTCCAGATGGGACTGGAGGATTTTCAGTTTATTGTGACGCGTCATACAGAGGATTGGGATGTATCTTAATACAGCATGGTAAGGTAGTATCTTATACGTCACGTCAGCTTCGTGATCATGAGAGGAATTACTAAACCCATGACTTGGAGTTAGCAGCGGTGGTTTTCGCACTTAAGCTTCGGAGGCATTATTTGTATGGAGATCGGGTAGAGATTTTTACCGACCACAAAAGTCTTAAGTATGTGTTTACTCAGAAGGATCTTAACATGCGTCAAAGGAGATGGCTAGAGTTACTGGTGGATTATGACATCAACCTGCAGTATCATCTTGGAAAGGCCAACGTAGTTACAGATGCGTTGAGCAGAAGAGCAGAAACTTATTTTCTAATAGCACAACCTGAGGTATTAGTAGATCTCCAGAAAATGGGAATAGAAGTAGTTCTTCCTACCAATGTGGCATTGATGTCCAGTATGCAAGTTCAGTCCAGTATAGTTGAGAGAATCAAGATAGCTCAATCAACAGATTCTAAGCTTCAGCGGCTTAGGTCGGGATGTGAAGCAGGGCGGAGACTAGAGTTATGCATTCACGAAGATGGTACACTTCGACATGAAAGGCGTCTTTGTGTACCTAGTGGTGACATCAGACAAGAGATCATGGCGGAGGCTCACAGTTCACAAAATTTAATTCATTCTGGTGGTACGAAGATGTATCGTGATATCCGTCAGCATTTCTGGTGGAATGGCATGAAGAAGGAGATAGCCCGATTTGTATCTCATTGTTTAGTTTCTCAGCAAGTCAAGGCTAAACATCAGAGACCAGCCGAACTTCTTCAACCTTTATCAATTCCAGAATGGAAGTGGGAGCACATTACTATAGATTTTGTAACTGGGTTACCTAAATCCCCAACTGGAAGAGATGTTATCTAGGTTATAGTTGACAGACTCACCAAGGTAGCTCATTTTCTTCCTTCCAGAATTGGTCAATCGACGGATCAGCTTGCAAAGATGTACCTCAGGCAGATAGTCAAATTGTATAGAGTGCCAATCAGTATCGTATCTGACAGATATTCAAGATTTATATCTCACTTTTGGCGGAGTCTTCAGAAGAGTTTGGGGACTTGCCTCAAATTCAGTTCAGCTTATCATCTGCAGACAGATGGTCAATCGGAGCACAAGAGTCAAACTCTTGAAGATATGTTACGATCATGTATACTTGACTTCGGTGGTTCGTGAAAAGATCACATGTATCTTGTGGAGTTCTCCTACAATAACAGTTTCCAGGCCAGTATCCAGATGACACCCTTTGAGGCCCTGTATGGCAGAAAGTGCAAATCATCTTTAACTTGGAATGATGTAGGCAAGAGAAATATGCTTGGTCCAGAGATGATTATGCAGACTATCGAGGTGGTCAGATAAGTTAGAAATCATCTTTGAGTTGCACAAGATCGTCAACGCTATTGGGCCGATTCTCATCGGCGTCCTCTCGAGTTTTCTATCAGCGACCACGTATTTCTTAGGATCTCGTCTACCCATGGCGTTATTCGATTCGACGTACGAAGAAAGCTTAGTCCTATGTATATATGGCCGTTTGACTTTCTTGAGTGAGTAGGTAATGTGTCTTATCGTCTCGCTCTTCCGTCGTCGTTATGTGAGGTACATGACGTATTCCATGTATCATAATTGCGACAGTATATCTCGGATCCGAGTTATGTCCTTGATCATTCGAAATTGGATGTTGGTACCAACCTTTCGTATGAGGAAAGACTTGTATCCATATTGGACCGAAAAGATAAGGTACTCAAGAACAAGACTATTAGTTTAGTCCTTGTGGCTTGGGGCCATCACTCTTTGGGTGAGTCAACGTGGGAACGTGATGATGATATTCGATCACAATATCCACACCTGTTTGACTCATAAGGTATAATGTCTTTCTTATGCCTTATGCTTTTAAATTCCTTGCTTGCATGAATGATTGCTTGATTGCCTGCTAGTCGTAGATTGCCTATGATTAGTATAACTTGTTCCGACACCTCTAGCATCTTGATTAAATTTCGAAGACAGAATTCTTTTAAGGTGGGTAGAGTTGTCACTTCCGTTTCCCATTATATGTATTTTCAGTATACGTGTACGGTTTTCTGACGTTTGTCAGGTGACCCATAATTAGACTTGTCTTGCTTAGCCTGTCACGACCCGTACCCACTTTTTCAGATACGAGACGTATCCAAGCCAGCCTACACCGCAGAGTCGATGGTAGAACGCTGTCAAGCCCGCAAGAAATAAATGCTCAAAATATAACATTTGCTGCTCATTCACATATCTAAATTTGTTACAACATTTACAACATTTATAATTAAAGAAAATACAAGATTTTACAATTAATAAAAATAAATACAGCGGCTATCTATTTCTAGGTTTCTGCCTGCAAGTACTCCCGAATCTCCCAAGCTAAGTGAAGCCACAGATAACCTGAAAAATATTGGTTTTCAGTCAGGAATGGAACAAGTACACAAACCGACGGCAATGCAAAAATACAATAGAATTAACAAGACATAAAAATAACATATGAGATATAAAAACTGGAAAGTACTAATGACATGGCACGGTGGAGAAGAAAAGGAAAAATAAATAAAAGACAACTACCTATGTGGTGTGAAATATCCTTTTCGATATGTGAATGGCTAAGGGGTAAATACGGCACGCTGCACGTGTCGTGTGCAGCTGCTATCAGTCAAGATTAGACATATTGGGATAGTTCTGGGTAGTCCATATGTCTACTAAGATATTTCCCCTCCCGACTACTCTGTGTGACGAACGTGTCAACAAGCAGCAAGATATATGTATAAACATGAAATAAAAAGGCTACTATGAATCGAAAGCAATCAGAAAGTGCACTTGCCTGAGGTCCTTAGCTGGAGAAACCGATAATACTATACCACTCAATGAGCCACAATCAGTCAACACCTACAGAAGTCTCCAGATGCTAAAATAAATAGTACCAATGGTTTTATAATAGTCAAATTAGTTAGGATTGCCTGTCCTTAAGTCCAATTTTGGACACAGGAGCAAAATGATAATTTCAGATCAAAACGGTATCCGCCGTTGGACCCGCTTTGCACCGAAAAATGTGCCAGAGTCAACGGTCTCTAAAGTCGTCAAACTATATATCAACAGGTCCAGTTTTTCGATACGAACCCAACCGTATGTCCAAAGTTGTATTCCTACGGGCCGTGCACAAAATCGCTCGTTAAGTCCGACCGTGGGGCTCGTAAAACGGCGGTCCGATTCAACTATCTCAGAATTGGACCAAACTTGGCATACAGGACAAATAATACGGTCCTGTTGGCGTAAGTTTCGTCTCGATATGATGAGCGTACACAAAGTAATTGAGAAATTTGCACAAAGGCCGATACGGTGAATTTTGACGGATACGCATCGAATTCGTCGCGCACACGCGACCAATATGAATTCCGTCAAAGCCCACACGACCACGAAGTTGTTACGCACCTTTTGATGCTTTCGGTTCGTGACCACGTCGCCTGGATTGGCGGGACGCACGTCGTATCGATGAATTTCATAATTTTTTCAAAACAGTTTATCTTGGTTTTTTTCCTATTTTTAAACCAGTTTAACCTGTGAAATAATCCTTGAAAAATAAAACTAAAAGAAGGTTTTTGATCATGGTTGTGTTGTCTGTGAAGGTGTTCAAATAGATTTCTAAAATTTCCAACCGATCGATCAGGAATCGCCTTCCAATATGACCTTATGACAGTTCTTTCGGGTACTGTTTTTACAGGTTTTCGACCAACTTCGGGTCGATCCCATGGACTGGTCGTGCATCCTATACGTAATCTAATTATTGGGATTTTGAGGCTGTTATGTTGGCTTCCCAAACCAATTTATGGTTCACAAAATGATGAAGTATCGAGATCGGGATCTTACCGTGAAGTTGGTTGTTGCAACTGCCATTACTGCTGTCGCCCGTGCCTGTGCGCGCTGTTCTCTGCGGTCCTGGCCGACGGCGACCCCGTGCGGCGGCGCCCAGAGCTTGGGGAGGGTCGTCCAGGAAAGGAGGTCGGCGTGGCGTGACGTGGTTTAGGGTTTACTTCTCGATTGTTTCTCCCTCGACGTGTTCGGATATACATATATACAAGTTCTGTTATTAACAGATCGATGAGGGGGTCGGGCCTTTGGGCCGAGGGGGAACTGTATGGTTTTCCTATTTTATTTATTAGTGTTTTTCTTATTTCTTTTCTTTTGCATTATAAATAACTAAGTGTATATATATATAATAACTAAGTGTATATATATATATATATATATATATATATATATATATATATATATATATATATATATATATATATATATATATATATATATAACTAAGTGTGTATATATATATATATATATATATATATATATATATATATATATATATATATATATATATATATATATATATATATATATATATATATATACATATACATATCTTTTATTTATATATATTTATAAATATTTACACAAAATATATGTCTCTATATATTTTCCTATATATACATATCAATAAAGAAAATATTATATCCTCTTCATATTATATATATATATTTTTACACAAAATATATATATATCCCTATATATTTTCCTATATATATCTCAATATATATATATATATATATATATATATATATATATATATATATATATATATATATATATATATATATATATATATATATGAATACTAGTATAATAATATCCATAAAATCTAATTAAAATACCAATATTATCTATTCCTAGATTAGGGCCTATTTTATAAATATGAATATATATATTAATAACATTTTTGACGAAGATAATATAACCAATAATAATAAAATAAAATTATATAATAGTAACCACAATAACATTGAAAATAATAATAATAATAATAATAATAATAATAATAATAATAATAATAATAATATTAATAATAATAGTAACAAAATTTAATAAAACAAATAAAGGCGTATATACCAATATGTATAGTCTAAAAATCCCAAAATATACGAGGACCTATTTTATACAAAGTCACGGAATATCACTGATAATAATATTTTATAATATTTAATTAGGAATACCTAGAAAATATTATTAGATCACTAATACGGAATACAACACAATCATACCAAATTCCATCAACACGAATATCATTGGACGTGCCGCATGACTACATGGGCTTGGTCCGGTCTGGGTCCAGTCCGGACCAGTCTGGTACAACCGGTCACTTAAATATCAAATAATAATAATACTGAATAATTAAATTATTTATAATGGTCATGTCACAACTTGGCCTGGTTTTTCTAGTTAGGACATCACTATGGCTCGGCCTTCCCCTACTATGGCTAAACTCTAGTCAAAGCACGCCACTGCACTATCCGTGTCATGATTCCTAGTCGTCTTGTACTCCAACTCCTAATCATGACTAAAATCATCTACCGTAATAATTAACTAATTAATTATTTATAAAAACCTAAAAATTACCATTCCAATAAAATAAATAATAATAAAATATTTCAAAAAAATTTGGGAAGGGGAGCTACAAATCTACCCACCTTAAAAATAATTTTGTCCTCGAAATTCTAATTCATAACTATTCTTAAATTCAAAAAGGAAGTCTACTATAACCTTAATCTCCTTAAATTTAATTTTTCAAAAATAATTGTATCCTCCTTCTAGCCATTTTGTAACTACGAAACTCCGAGGACTTCTACCCACCTTTAGTCACACTACTCCCTCAATGGTATGTCCCTAAAACTTTATAATCTTCCAACTACTTGCTAAAATAGATATCTACTGCTTTTGGCCTCTAAAATCCTCTCTTATCTATTAAATAACCTAAAATCTAACAAACAACAAATTTACACAAGTAGCTAAGAAATATTGGTAAATTCTAATAAGTATGACCATTCGTCACTCTACAATAGGAAGGACAAGAATATAAGGAAAAAAAATTGCGAATGAATATGAAGCTCCCAAAGCGGTAGAGGGTATCCAATGATGTAGACATAAAGGAAGTTTATAAGCCCTTGACTTATTTGCTAGATTGTGCTACTCTAGTCTAGTCATTTGCTAAATCGAAGAACCCTTCGTTTCTTAGAGTGGCCTGCAATCTGTGCAATACAGAAGTCCCGTTCTCGAAATTAATCCAAACAAGGTTCCATAATAGAACGGAATTTGAGAAATCAAGATTGTTATCTTTCCCGTGGTTATTTAAACACACGAGCCAGGAATATAAATGCAATACAAGATCGTATCTCGACTTCCTGGTAGATAGAATAAAGGTTACGAATGACATCACATTCTAAGAGGTAGAGACTACATAATAGGTATAGGGACCTATTTCAAATAGTTCAGTTTTATAGTCCAAATATGGTGGTAAGCATGGATGGGTTTTACTGGATCTTAATGGGTTCCCTATCTGGACATCACCCGTTGGTTGGATGAACCTTGGATTTCAATCTATATTGACTGAACAAGATCCCAATGATGAAACTAGTTCTCATAGTTTAGGTTAACCTAGAATAGGATTCCCTCCAAGTGGTTGAGCTAGTTGCCAATCGGGTTGGTTAGCTAGGTTCCTAAAGCCCAAAAATGTGCCTTCAGTGAATTTTATGTTTAAGTAGCATAAGAGACCTCTATCGAGTGGCACACTAGTGGCATGTGCGTAGTGGACTTCGAGTAGATCACAACCATATATTGGGTCGAAGGAATTGAGTTGGGGTTGGGCTCTAATGGAAGTCGGAAAGTATACCGATATTACGGTAAGGGTTATAGCTAGTCCTTTTGACCTGAAAGTCGTACCACAAAAATAGAGTACAAGGGGACGGGTTTGAGTGGGACGTGATATATCTAGATGAAGGTGGACTTGTCTAGGTCTTGCATATTAAATTTGTTGGAAGGTAACAGCTGGTCTCGTGCTCCGAATATTAATGACACGGCCGGGGACACAAAATGATCTAAATAAAAAAGTGGGGGTCCATGGGGCACTAATTATCATCCTAATGGATTTTATTCTAATCAATCGGTAATCCTCGTATATCCCAAAATTCTAGAAGGCCTACAGTCTACCCACCTTAGAGGTTAGGATATAGTTTTAGGAATAATGAGGTTAGAAGGATTCCAAAGTCCGGATACTGTACCTCGACTCTGGTTAATAAAGAATAAGGCACGGCGTACGGGATACGGTAGATATAAGTCAAGGATCGTTTCTCAATAATTGGAAAACGAGTGTGTATAATGACACATGGTTGATAAAATAGAATGATCTACCCATCCATAGTGTACAAGAGTTATCGACGGGTAACTAGCTCTAAGGCACATCATATGAAAAGATTTCTAACAACTGGGTCATGAATTTCTATTTGTGTCAAACTTGTCAGACTATTGTCACAAGGGTTCTAGTTAAATCAAGCTTCAAATAAATGATTAGAGGCTCACAACATTTGGTCTCTTGAGAATAGGTAGTCTCCTAGGTTGGCACTTGATCAAGGAAATATCCTAATCATTCTCGGACTCTAATGACTAGAAGATCATGATAGTAGGTTTAGGTCGAAGGGAGGACGAATAACTCAAGACAAGGTTCCTGTCACAGGGCTGGCCGATGGTAGCTACACTTGCGTATACAACTATCATAGCCATGGGAATACTCTGTATCTATCTATTAATTACGAGCTTTCGTCTTTCCAATCAGTAAAAGACGAAAACAATAAAGAATTCAAGGGAGATGTCACTGAACACAATTACATGATTCAAGGGCGAATGCATAATTCAAGAGAAATTGTCAAAACAATCGCGGATGAGATCCTAGACACATCTACATCTCAATCCACGTAGGATAATTAGGTGAAGAGCGAGCCAAATGTATCATGGTTGATCAGACCATAATACGATGATTCTGATTAGACAATATGTTAGCGGGCGTCCCCAATAAATATATGTCTTGAATCAAGCTCGATAAAAGAGTAAGCTTGTAAAAACTAGACTGTAATAGCAGCATTGTCAAGAGAGTCAAAATATAAATATGCGAGATTTTTGAAAGGAGGAATAAGTAGTTTGAGTTTTGGAAAAATCAAAACCTTACCTGGTGTTATTGCTTATACAGTCAATCCTACTATCTTCTATTCATAAGGCCTTGGTCGACTAATGGATTACGGACTTCGGATTCTATACTCCAGGTAAACCTATTAGTGTCTGTCCTTTACCTCGTTAATAGATTACGAGGACCATAGAATGCTAGATTGGGAGACATGCTGCTCAACTTACAGCACTTTTACTAGTATTGGCCTTGGATCTTATGGGACATACAGGGCATTTTCCTATCCTCTCTAGCATCCTAAACTTGTAATCATGTCTGAAGTCATTTTACCGAGAATTATGTCTCGTCCGTATACTCTGGCTGTGGCAAACCCTTGGTTCCGTGATTCAGATATGATAAGCTATCAGGTACTCTACCTTATATTGACACAAGGGTATCTAAGATCTAAAGAGGTCAACGAGGACATAGTTTTAGCAATGTTCCATAAACTATAATCCTCAAAATGATTTCAATTCTATGGGTTGTGTCTTGCCAGTGCGCTACTGGCTGTAGTGAACCCTCACTCTCCGCTCTCAGGTAATTGGCGACAGTGTGCTGCTGTCTAGCCATCGCAGTCGTTTAATTACTCCAATTATATTTCTAAGACTTCAAGAAGCTGCCAGAGATTCAAGCTTAGTTGACTATGGTAGAAGGCGTAGACATCTACCTATAAGTCTCAATCCTTAAAATAAAAGATTGACCGAGGAGAAAATAATTGAAGACAAGAGAAGTAAGAACATCCTAATATATATCTCATATATATTTCAAATGGCTGAGGGAAAACTTTGAATCAAATCTGACTTGAGATTCGTATATGAATAACAGGATCAGAAATTACAAACTAATTCATCACAGCAAAATAGGATTTTAAAATAGGCAATTCTAACTTAAGATATAAGATTTATATCTAAATAAGAAAATTGAACAGTTTACCAAAATTAACGCCTTAATTCTAGGCAAGCCTAACATACCAAGCGAATAGTATATCCACTTTCGATCACATTGTCATATCAAAAGTAATAGTGTACTTACAAGGATCTAGCAAGCTATCTAAATTGCATGGCCTATCTAATAACATTAACTACCCAACGGTCAATTTGAACAAGGGACTCCTAGTCCTAGTCATTCTTTTAATTCAATTTAACCTAAGTTGTGAATGAGCATTTTCTAGTCGCAGGCTCGCAATGATACGATTAAGTTAAGTACCATCACGAGTTCGCAATCTTTTGCGAAGACTGACCTGCATGGGCCAACACAAAAACTGATCTTGGTTTATCTTGCCTTGGTTTATTTAGTTTGGTTCAACTTGGTTTAGCTTGCTTGGTTTGGTTTGAGATGGTGAGTCTTGCTATATAAGTCAACTCTACTCTCTCTCCTCTATTTATTTCCCATTAACTCATCTTCTCCATTACTCCTCTCCACCCACCAATAAACCTTAGGCAAGTGCGACTTGCTTTATGATGGATCTAAAATTTTATTGTTCCATTATCTTCCCCTCTTGATTCTAAGCCTCTTTAGAACTTGGAGTTCTTGGTTTAGATGAAGAAAACTTTGTAGATCTAAGTTTGTAACTTTTCTCGCTTTTTCTTAGTTTTGATCTCTTTAACTTCATTATTTTCAAGATCTAATGGTCCTATGTTGTAGAAAATTTGATTCTACACAATTTAGACCCTTGAAAGTCCCAATTTTGACTTAAATCAAGGGATTTATGGCCATTCTAAGCTCACGGTTTTACATGAACTTAGAGGCTGTTCGGAAAGATGAACAGTGCATGCACCAGTCTTTGGGCGCATAGCCTGTGGGCGCATAACCCTGTGCATGTGCCAGTCTTTGGGCGCATACCCTTTGGGAGCATACCCTGTGGGCGCAGAGCCTATGGGCGCATACTCTTTGGGCGCATAGTCTTTGGGCACATACCCTAGGGGCGCATGCTGACCCTGGACGCATGTTGTCCATGGCAACCCTTTTATCCCTTGTGCTATTTCTTGCCATGATAATTCTTGTTATATTTATCCATGCTTGTCCCCATGGTCCTTAGTATAATGTTGTGATCTTTGCTTGTACCCTTCACTTGACTGGCCCAGTGACTACCCGAGTTAATAACTTATTGAGCTTGATTGGGATCGAACTTTATAGGATTTGATTGGACTTGACATGAACACGATTTGATAAAAAGAACCCATCTGGATAACTCATGATAGTGGCCCGTCGAGGCGCACTTTTGACAAGCACTCATGATATGACAAGTAACTCGATATGACATGAATAACCTTGGTAGTGGCCCACCGAGGCGCACTCTTGACAAGTAATCTTGACAAGTAACAAGTAACCTAACATGATATATAACCCTTGACTGCTGTTGCGACGGCTATCTCAACTTGCTAAGTAACTATTATCTTGACACCATGGATGATTGTGCATGTACAAGCTACATGTCTCGTCTTGCATCATATCTAGGACACGGATTCCTGATTACCACGATCAGGAATTCATAATGAATCTGACTAGGTTAATGACTAGATGGATCAAGTAGTTCATAAGGAGATTTCTCAGTCAAGGCAATCCTGTTATCTGGGCGCGTCAAATGGACTTGTAGCCTGTCGACGAGTATGGCACATTTCCAGCATACTGTCATATGTTGCACCACAAAGTCACCTAATCAACTCTCTCAACCTGCGGAAGGATAACTGGGTAGTCTGCTTGGCCGTGATTGATGAATGGAGTCCCATCTAGTCTAGCTTGTCTAGAAGCAGTACATGATTACTTCTGTGCATTTTGATTTATGCCTTACTGTTGTTGATGAATGATTAGAGGCTAAGTTCTGTTCAGGTGAATGGTTACAACCACGTTCCTTGTTTTGTTTACGGGTTGTAACTTGGCTTCTGGGACAGCTTCTTAGTTATCTTATCATTTTATTATATTCCTAACTCTTGTTCTTTTCTTGTTATTATTCATGTCCTTGTGTTCTAATATGCTAGTTTTAGTTCTTAAGTGAATCCTCCCTTATGGCACTTGCTCTTTCTGGGTCTGACCCAACTGATTTTGTATGGCCAGATTTCGGAGTAGCTCCCGAGAATCTTTCAGCCTTTCAGCCAGATGGTGAACACTAGACGCAACCCTGGCAACGAGTGGGTTTTATTTTGCTCTCCCACTCTATTGTAAATTATTTTTTTTAGACGTTTTGCTGTCGAGCAAGTGTTAGCTCGTGTTGAAAACTTATATTCTCTGTCTGCCTATGGGCTGTAACATGATTGACAAATCCTAGGGTTGATTATGTATGACTTAAACTCTTGCTAGTCTTTTTATTTTGTATGACTAGCTTCATGATCATCTGAATATGTGATGTATGGGACGCCTTACTTTGTATGTCTGATGATCTACCATCTTGTAACATGTGTTAGCCCAATGATTATATCATGTTTTTGAATATGGCTAATCAATTGAGTTTAATCTAATGACGTCACTAATATTCATGTAATCACTATCATGTTGCTACTTAAACTTAGCATTGTCCTAAATGTTCTATATCATATTGCTATGCTTGTATCATACTGTTTTGTTTGCCTAACATTGATTTGCAGACATGTAGTAAGCATGATCAAATTAGGACATATGCAATGGAGAATTATTGATGGGCCAAAGATGACGTCATACAAGAAGATTTCTCTGAACCGCCTAACGAGCTATCCGGGGCCTCGTATCGGAGGAAAAATGCGTCTTTAAGTCTGCTCAAATATCTGAAGAAGGGCGTCATCAAAGGGCTCTTGGTTTTCCTATTTTATCAATGTATTTTTCATATTTATTGAGTCTAGGAATACGATATAAACTGCATCGTACTGGCAAATAGTCTATCCAAGAAATGTTTTCAAAATACCCTTTCATTTTGAAAACAAGCCCACTTACAAAAGCCCAAACTACTTCCTAACTGTTTGACTTTTCAAAAAGCCCAAAAACTAATTTGCAAAAATTCTGACAGAACTCCAGGCGAATTCGGCCCGAGTTTGGCCCGAATTCGGCCAGAGTTCGGTTAGTGAATGTTGCTTTTTGAACTTGGTCTTCCCATAGTTACGGACCCCAACGAGATTTTCTCATAGAGTTCTGCCCGAATTCTGTCCGTATTCTGTCAGAATTCTGCCTTTGGAAAAACTATAAATAGAGAAGGATTTCGATCATTTCAACACACCAATTCACTTTCATATCTATTATCTATAAGCCTACTACTTCTTCCAAAGTGTTCTGAGCTATTCATTTTCAAATCCCAAGCCAGTTACAATGCTCTAGTCGATTTGCCAGTGCGGTACGGTCTAGAAGTTTTAGAGCGATTGTAATCAGAGGCTTGATTGAAGATAGACACTTCACAATTGAAGTTGGTCGAGTACTTCGGATCAAAGCTCGCGTTGTAGAAGTTGCAAGAACTTCGAATGAAAACTTGTGGTGATTTTCCAATAGTGGATTCAACTGGAAGCAAGAGTTCTTCCGACTGGACTAGTCCTCACAAGAGAAAAACCAGTATATATCCTTGTGTTTGCGTTTGCTCTCTACTCTCTAATTTTCATTTACATATCTGTGATATATATATTATGTGATCTTGTTGCTAACATTTTTAAATAGTTAATTTCCGCTGCCTACTCTATTCACCCCCCCTCTAGAGTATTACGTTTTACAACTCGTTCCTACAATCGGTCCTACAACATGTGTTTACTTGCTTGAGATTGAGACACTAGGCTTGTTCTTGACCTTAAGAGACTGGTGGCTTGTAGATAAACCCGCATGCATCTAGACAGCCGTGACCGTATTGCGAGGTGGGATGCACTTCAATATACGTAGCTGGCTGTGTCTGTCCTCCGCTCTCCAGTATTCTGGTTCTGGGACGTGACATTATTCAATATCCAGTCAAGGTGATGATCAGACACCTTCATCCTCTTCATTCAGAGGAGATCAATGTGCCCCTTCTCCCGAAGGTGTTTATTAAGGAACCCGTTCTTGGTCTAGACATTCTTCTGGTGTACTCCAAGTTCTGAAACAAGATAATACTGGGGTAAACTCCCAGTTTTTTATCAATATATATCTCAGTCGGATGACAGGGTACCTCAAGTTTTAGAAAGAGATGATGAAGTTTCGTAGTCATGACCGATCAGTAATAGTTCTAGTAATGCTTCCTTGTATACCTCTCAATCTGGTAGTCCATATACAACATCTGTATATGCGATGGTAATGAAGAATGAGGTAGTTGTGAGAACCCTAATTTTTGGAATTTTTTTATTCTTTTAATGATTTCTATTTGTTAGATTAAATTTTAGTTTTTTATTATGATTATAGATGTACTTTTTCGTAGCTTTAATTTTTGGAGCACAAGAAGTGCCAATCTTTCGAAATGTCCTTCATGAGTTTTGAAGTAGACACGTCCACCTTCAACTTGACATATCATGTCCCACCCAAACTTGTTTGCTAACATTCTTTTGACTTTGCGCAACTTCGGATCAAATTTAGGCCATTTGATTATTCATCGTGATTCTAGACCTAACTTCCAACGTGAGTTCGGAACTCGACATCGATCAAAACCATTTGACCCAATATATGGTTTTGACCCATTTTGAGCCTTCAACACACATGCCAAGGGCATGCCACACAATGGAGTCCCCGTGTGCTATTTATTTACGAATGGCACAAGAGACTCATTGGTTGACTTTTAGAGTTTAATTTGACTAGAAAATATATTTGGACTCTAACTTAGCCAACCCCACTTGGTGAAGCCATATTAGGTTGCCATGACATAGTAGAATTATTTTAAATTTATTTTGGGCCCAATAGATTTAAATACAATTTTGTATATATATAATTATATTTAAATAGCCTAATACTATATTTATATATGGCCTTAGTCATGGTTAAGTTAGAGATGCATATCGACTAGGAATTTTGGCACGGAGAGTGTAGTCGTGTGTTTTGACTAGTATTTTAGCCATGGTAGGGAAGGCCAAGCCATAGGTATGTTCTAACTAGGAAAACATGTCAAAGTTGTGACTTGACCCCTATAAAAGATTTAAATAGTTATTTATTAAATATTATGACTTTTAGGATACCTTGTTGTACCAATTTAGCCCAGACTGGACCCGAATCAAACCTAAGCCCATGTAGACATGCGGAGCGTCCTGAGGCATCCAAGTAGATATATAAATATATTTTGTGCAAATGCATATATTTTGTATTTTGATGGATTAATAAATATTTCTGCTAAATATTTGTATAAATATATAATAAAGGTGTTGATGATATTAAATGGATATTTTAGGAAAACTTTCCTAAAGTTATTGGGGCTATTTTGTTTACTATATAAAGACAAGTATAATTATTTTGGATGGTTACTATATTAATGCATATAATTTTATTATATAGTTATTAATCATATGAGTTACTATAAACAAAATAGTTCTTAATTAAAGCCTTATAGTTATAAATTATTATTTTTTTGGGATTTCCATAAGTATAGTATTTTATACATTTCCTTAAATGGTTCTAGGGATTTTTGGGTTAAGTATGATGTATTTATATATGTATGTGTTTATGAATATGTATCTATATATAGTATATAATGGTATATACTAAAAAGAAAAGAAAAAAGCCTTTAATGTTCCTTTCGGAACAATAAACACCCCAGCATGAGCCCATTACAGGAAACGAATAAGGAAGGGAATGAAAGAAGAAGGATTTGAACAAACTCCTTATTCAAATCTTTCAAAATTAAACCCTTTATCCAAATCTCTTCCAAACCGAGAATTTGCTTTTGAGTACTCCTATATAACCGAGCGAACCTGTTTTCTGCGGAGATAGAAAACCAAAACCCTAACCAAACTCCCAAAATGGCCACCCGACCCTATACGCGCCCCCTGGCCTCGCGTGTATCGTCGAGAGGCCGTCGGCCAGCGATGGCCGCATGCGGCAGAGGTGAACGCAGCAGTGGCAGCGACAATAACAGCAGCAGTAGCAGCCTGCAGAGCAAATTCATGGTCGATTTCCCGACCCGTCGGTTCGTCGTTTTGTGAACCGATTGAACAGGTATGTAGAAAACCTATACATCTTCTACTCCCTTCAATTAGTTAAATTTAATTTACATCATGTGCCATGAAAATCGAATTCCAAAATCGAAAAAAAAATTGATTTTTGGACGTTAGAAACTGTCCCAACGTCTCCTGTTTTCGGTCAATTTGCGACCATGATATCGCAAATCTTGGAAAACTGCTTGAACAATATTTTAGACAACCTATCCTAGATCAAAGCACTATTTTTAGTTTTATTTGTAGATGTTTATATTCTGTTTAAAATTAGTTCCAAATTGGAGAAAAATCTGTTTTAAAAATGTTGAAATTTTTTGATACGGAGTTCGTCCTGATAATCCGTGCGACTTGGTCACGAACCATTTTCATCGAAAGGTGCGTACGAACTTCGTGCATGTGTGTGCTTTGACGAAACTCGAATTGTTTGCGTGTGCACGACGAATTCGACGCGTATCCGTCAAAAATTATCGTATCGACCCCTTTGCAAAAATCCTAATTACTTTGTGTATGTTCGTCAACTCGAGACAAAACTTACGCCATTGGGACCGTGTCATTTTTTTGGTCCTGTATGCCTAGTTTGGTCCGATTCTTAGAAGGTCGGCCGGAACGCTATTTTGGCGGGCCTGCGACTTGATCCAACGGACGAATTTGTGCACGGCCCACCGGAATCCAACTTTGTACGTACCGTTGGATTCGTATCTCAAACCGAACTTGTAGACATTTAGTTTGATGAAATCTCCTTGTTTGTCCCTTTTTAGTACCCACTACTCCTTGTTGGATTCTTTGTTGCTTGCTGGTACCTAGTGAAACTCCTTGTTTTCAAAAGGACAAATAACATCACCTTTCTCGTAACTTGAACTAGTAGAACTCATTTTGAATTTCTTGAAACCCTTTTGTAATTCATATGGATAAGGTTGAGAGACTATTTGATGACCTACTAGGGAGTAGTAGTTGTGCGCTGCAGCTATTATCTGCATTGCGGAGACTGAGGGTTCACTGCAGCCAGTAGCGCACTGACGAGACATGAACTCTAAGTTGAAGTAATTTCAGACATTCATAGGTTTTCTGGTATTATTGAGACTGTCCTAAATTCTTCATATTTTGATCTCTTGAGTTGCTTTGTTGATATTTGTTGAAAAATGGATAAAGTTGATAGAATATTCGGTAACATATCGTTATTTGAGTCACATAACCAAAAGTTTACTGCAGCTAGATATACACTGGCGGGACAGGGATTCTAAGTAAAGTGACTTCAAATATTTGTATGTTCTCGGATACCATAGAGACTGTATCCCATTTTCTATGATTATTGATTTTTTGAGAATCACAAATCCCTGCATTCTCACCTTGATTTAATAACTAATATCTCCCCAGTAGATTTCATACGTCTTCTCAATCAATCTTTGCAGTCTCTCCTTCTTGTATTTTATTGATGAATCATTTTGATTTTCTCAATAAGTACCGATTGCTTTATTTTGATTCCGTTCCACCAGATTTTTCTATTAATCGTACTTACATCTTGATTGTGTTTTGTCTAAACTTTGATCATGCCTATCTAATCGTGATTTTCCTATTTTGCTCTATTTTTCCAATCGTGCTAAACTTTCAATTTATATCGTGCTTAGAAGGTTGTGCCTTCATGATCTTGCTCCTCTAAGTCGTGATTAAAATTCATACCACCTCATGCCTATTTAAATTCTTGATCATTGCTAGTTCGTGTCATTTCAACTCCCTGTATGAAATTATCGTACTTGGTCTTAATTAAATATTGTT
This sequence comes from Iris pallida, assembly GCA_029216955.1. NCBI lineage: Eukaryota > Viridiplantae > Streptophyta > Magnoliopsida > Asparagales > Iridaceae > Iris > Iris pallida. Next base: position 7,849,641 of record JANAVB010000197.1, read on the forward strand.
TCACTTCGTGCCTAACCAATTTTGATCATTATCGATCATGTCATTTTACCCGTTTATTTTGTCATACTTAGTCATTCCAAATCATATCTCCGATCATATCTAGATAATCTTAATCATACCTATATGCTATATTGACTATACTTTTGTACCTATCAATCATACTGATGATTTGAATTCCGTTTTGATCATGGCTAAGTGGTGTTGATCGTGACCATTTTTGTTGTTCTAATTCCATCGCGCCTCAACTTTGATTTGGATCTTGCTTAGTAGATCGTGCCAAATAAATTATTCTTCTAGTCATGACTAGATTCGGTTCTATGGCATGTCTAACTTAGTTGCTCAGTCTCAAATTTTATTTTGATTGCTTAACCATGTCTATTGTACCTCTTTGAATTTTGAGGGCAAAATTTTTTGGGGGGGAGAATTGTAACCCCGCTTTTCCAATTTTATGAAATTTCGAACAATTTAGTATTTGATTATTTCTTTAATTGTATTTTATAGCGTATACCTTGAGAAAGTTTAAATTGAGTTGGGAATTCCATAATTCCTCAATTAACTAGATATCCTAATACAGTTTATGGATTTTCCTGATAAGTTAAAATTTTATCATAATTTTAATTAGGAGTTTCTATAGCTTTAAACATTAGAATTTCTAATGATTTATTGGACTTCATGTTTAAGGGAGTGCATTTGGGCCCTGTCAACATTGGGCCCAACTTGGCCTATGAGCAATCAACTGAGAAGAGATTTCTGTGGGATTGATTAAATTGATTAGGAATACTTAAGTTTTGGCTACTATTAGCTTCTAACAAATTGTCCCCATTTTGTATTAGCTGTTAGAAGAATAGAGAACTAAATTTGAATTTCTTCTGCATTCAGTTGTAACCATTTAGGGACAGCTCGAAATTGGTTCTCAAATTTTCCTGCATGTACATTCCTTCCTCTCAAGAAAACTAAACAACCTTAACTACCTATATATAGACTTCTTCATTCTCTCTCCTGCATTGTTCACTCTGATCCAACAAATTTGTGGACGCCCTCTTCTTTCTCCTTCTCTCCAATTCCACTCCTCTCTAAACCTTTACTTCGATCGGCCATGGAGGACGCCACTTCGTCGACGGATCATCTTCCTCGGCCGATGAATGACTTGTAGAGCTTCCGTCGGCAGCAGAACTTTCGTCTCCGACAATTCGTCGACCTCTTTCCAGTGATTGAGCAAGCATCCATTCTACATCCATCACGACGAACCAGCATTAACCGCGTACAAGTCTTTTCGACGATCGATCTACAAATCCGACCATCCTTCGTCAACCGATGAAGATCCAAACGTCGGATCCAAGACGTTCGGGTCGATTGAGAAGCTCTGCATTGCATCTAGATCAAAGGAGAAACAGTAAGTCGACTCGATCCCTTTCTCAAATGCTCCGTTAATTAAATTTTGATCGATGAGTTTGTTCGGAAACTGATTAGTTTTCTTTTGATTCCATCAATAATCGGTATGGACTGTCGAGTTCTTGTTTGATGATGTTTTCATCTCTTAGAGATTCAAGAATCAACTATAGAATTTTTTTGTTTCGCTATGCGTACCAACCGTTTGATTATTTGGCCAAACCTGGATTTGTCCATGTTGCTCGTGTCTAATACGCGGGAACCAGTGTTAGACGCGTAGGATTGAGTTTTCAATTACAGGTAATTGCTTCTGATTTTCTGAGTACTAAATTTCGTTTTAAAATTAGTGTAATATGAACTATTCCTAGACAGATTAAGTCAGTAAGATGATTAAGTCCAGCTTTCGAGTGTGTGTGTCCAAGCCATGTACACTACCAAAATACAGTCAATTAGCGACGGCTGCTTAGTGATGGATTCTTTCCATCGTAATTAGCGACGGCTTTGCGACATATCACCGACGGAGTACCGACGATAAACCGATATGATTTTAATTTTATTTTAAGGGTGAGAAAAGGTCGCGAGTCCGTCGCTAGGGAGTCGAAGATGTAGAGACGGCTATTAACCGTCGCTATGCAGTCGACTATTTGGCAAAAAATGTTGGAAGAAGTGGCGGGACAAAATTGTCGACTACGTAGCGACGGATAGTCTGTTGGCAGTTTTCCAATATAGCGACGGGGTAGCGACGGATAATATCCATCGGTAGTTCGTCGCTAAATATACGACCCAGACTTAAATTGAAATGACAGGAGGATCTTTTCATTCCCCCCAAATTTCACTCTCTCTCCTCTCTCTCTCTCTCTCTCCCGCAGCTTCGGTGATCGGCGTCGGCGTCCTCTCCTCTCTCTCTCTCCCGAAAGTAATCCCTTCTCTCTTTCTTTCGATCTCTCTCTCTCGCGATGGTCGGAGGGGCGGCGGGGGCAGCGTGGGCGTCGTGGATTGTAGGGGGCGGCGGGGGAGGCGTTGGCTGCGGGACGGGGGAGGCGGGGGCTGGAGGGCTGGTGGGGAGGCGTTTGGCTGCGGGGGCGGGGGGGGGAGGGGGGCGGGGGCTGGTGGCGGAGGCGGTTGGCTGCAGGGGCGGGAGAGGCGTTTGGCTGAGGGGACAGGGGAGGCGGAGGCTGGGGGACGGAGGAGGCGGGGGCTGGGCGGGCTGGTGGGGCGGTGGAGACGTTGGCTACGGGGGCGGGGGAGGCAGGGGCTGGGGGGGGCTGGTGTATGAAGGATCATTAAAGAGGGTTCTTATTGTAGTTTAAGTTAATGAAGGATCACCCTCCAAGTTCCTTTAGACTTGAAAATTTCTCAAATTATTATGAAAAAGTTGGCCCTATGTATGCGTTAAAACTGCCTACCTAGAACTTTTGCAGTACTATACACTTTCTGAAACTCTTTAAGTGATTTTGTACAATTTTTTATAGGGTAAGTTTGAACCTATAATTTTGTAAGTAAATTTCTCCACTACGTTATCCTTCAGCCACAGTCATTTAAGAACATGTTACAACATTCTGAGTGTAGAGAATACCTGGACTTAGCAGTCTTGTAAAATTCTACTTCGTGCGTATTGTCTGCAAAATTGTACTCCAACACCTTATAACTGTTTTTCTTCACTTAACCATCCTCAAAAATGCCTTCATAATGAACGACTGATTTAAAGTAATAGAACATAAACTCTTTTTTCTATTAGTTTAAGTATACCCTCATTCTTCTTGAAGTCGTGCAAAGTTATGCTTCATGCGTTTTGTTTTGCAACATAACTTTTGGATCTTTACTCGTTCCGTAGTCTTACACTCTTAGCTTTTTCGGGTATTACCATATCTCATACACTAAAGAACCTCAACTTGAGTGTCCCAGTAAGAATCAGTTAATACAGAGATGTGAGGACTTAATACTGACTTTTGATATAACATACAAGCCTTGTCATAGGTTTGCTTGTCTTCCATTTGTTATCGTGCTAGTTACTATTATATTAATCTCCTTAATCACATTGGTACAACTACTAGACATTTGTTACTTTTTTTCTTGAATTTTTCCTTCTGGAACGTCTAATGAGAGTCTTCAATGGAACCACACTAGTCTTTTCTTCTATCTAAAGTGCCATTATTCACCCTAGAGGACCTTTCCTCATGAATGAGTTGGTGATGGTTGTTGAACTACTGCTAATGGAGAAATACTGTGCTATATAGTTTGGAGTAAGTACTACTGCAAATGGAGAAATACTATAAGGCTTCGTTAGTTTTGTTTAACTTCTGTGGTTTGTGTAATTTAACAAATTGTTTTGATACCACTTCATTAATGCATGGCATTGACTGTTATACACATACACTAGCATGGTTGAATACTTGATAATTTGAACCTAGCAATCCTACCTTTTAAATCCTGAATCTGAACCCTCATTAATGATGCTGAAATTGTAATGTAATGCACATCTCTATATGCCCTTGTTAACACACAACCACCATGTGTTCAAGTTAGATATGTACTCTAACAGTATATGATCGCACTATCGGTTCCGGTATCGAACTATCGGTATCGGACTATCGGTATCAGTATCGGTATCGAACTATCGGACAATCGGTATCGGTATCGAACTATCGGTATCGCTAGCGGATTATCGGACTATCGATATTGAACTATCGGTATCACACTATCGGTATCGGTATCGCACTATCGGTATCGGACTATCGGTATCGGTATCACACTATCGGTATCGGTATCGAACTATCGGCCTATATACCAGTGGATCCACAAGTTACATGATTATATACTAATTCTGTTTAGTTTATCTTACGATACAGATTTTTACATCCAATCTGTGATGGATCATTATTTCGTTGATCGTACATGGATGTACAAACGACAACACGAGAGCAGAATAGGTGTGAGTGACGATTTTCAAACAGGCGTGGAAATGTTTCTTAAGTATACCATGAGCAAAGCTCAGTATATGGACGGTAACAAAATCAAGTGTCTATGTCGTAATTGTCGCAGTAGACGTTACGAAGAAGTGGTGAGTGTAAGAGATCATTTGACCCGTAAGGATTTCGTACGTGATTACGGCCTGTGGTCATCGTAAGGTGAACTATATGCGGAAAGACAGGTTGCAAATACTGCTACATATGCTTTTGATGATAATGCTGCAACGGATTTTGTCGTCAAAGACGACGAATGCTCTGTTAATTATGGAGACCTGCAGAACCTTGCACAAGATATGGTGTACGACGCGATAGGGCCTAATTTTGATCCGGAGGATCCTAATCCCGAGGCGAGGGAGTTCTATGATATGTTTCAGGATACAGAAACATCTTTATATCCTGGTTGTGAGCCTCATTCTGTACTGTCAGTGACGATGCGGTTGTTGAACATAAAGTCTGATTTTAACTTGCCACAAACTTGCTATGATCGGATTATACAACTAATCAAGGAGGTGTTACCGAAGGAATCAAAAGAGCTTCCAAAAAACTTATACAAGTCGAAGATGATGGTCCGACAACTGGGACTGGGGTACGAGAAGATAGATTATTGTCGCAACGGATGCATGTTGTACTACAAGGAGAATTAGATATAGAAAGTCGCAGCTTCTGTAATACAGATCGTTACAAGCCAGTCAGGGGAAAAGAAAAGTCAACTAGAACACGACGTCCTTACAAGTATATGCATTACTTGTCGTTCACGAAGCGCTTGCAGAGGATGTATATGTCTCAGAATACAGCAAAACACATGACGTGGCAAAATGAAGAACGCACAAAGGACGATGGAGAATTGTCACATCCTTTGGATGGAGAGGCGTGGAAATATTTTGATTTGCGTCATCCAAATTTTGCTTCAGAGCCTAAAAATGTACGTCTGGTGCTATGTTCTGATGGCTTCGCCCCTTTCGGGCAGTCGTGATCTCAATACTCCTGCTGGCCGGTCATTCTGACCCCTTACAATCTGCCACCATGGATGTGTATGAAGACTCCTTATATGTTCTTGACAGCTATCATACCGGGTCCCAAAAATTTGACGAAGAATATCGATATATATTTACAGTCGTTGGTGGATGAGTTAAAACAGCTGTGGAAGATCGGCGTCGCGACCTATGATATTTAAACTTTCAGATGAGAGCTTCACAGATGAAATCGACAATGAGGATAAGGATGAGGATGAAATCGACCTACTATTTTTTATTATTAAATTTGTTACCGATTTAAAATTTTGTATTGTCCGTCGCGTAGACGTATTGTACGTCGCGCACGAAATTTTATTTTTTGTAATTGTTCGACGAGTGCGAATATGTGCGAGCGTACATATTTTTAGAATTTTTTTTATTATTTTTATATTTCAAAATAATTTATATAATAAATACTTTGCTACCATACAAGAATGGCTAAGTTTGTTCTTTTCATTTTAAAGGCCCTTCAACTACTAATAATTAATAATATTTTTATTGTATACTAGAAAAATATATTTATGTAAATATTACTTGTGCGTACATATATCATAATTATTTGTTACCTAATTTATAAATAAATAGTGTAATTTTTGAAATTGTTATTATTAGCATTTTTGGAAAATATATTTTTGAAATATTTGTGACAATTTAAATTTTAATTTGATTCCATGGATACATTTAAATAGTAAACTAATATCTATATTTGAAATTGATTTGATTTTAAACTAAAGGAATTTAATTATATTTAATTGGATTTGGATTTGAATTTGGATTGGATTTGATTGATTTTAAATTAATACATGAATTATCTATTTTGGGTTTAAACTAATCATAATCCTTATCTTAATGGGAATTCCCATATCCTATAAATAGGCAGGTACTCCTCCATTATTTTTCCACAAGCCGTAATTATTCCACAAATAATTCTATTCTCGTGCGTGCATTGTGTCTGTGTCCATCCAAATTCTAATTCCAATCTTGTTTACATTTATATTTATTTTTCCGTGTCGGACACATCCCGACACAATAGAATTCCTAACCCTATCCCTAGCCCCGATCCACCCCGACACCAACAAATTCCTAATCCTAGCCATGCCCAGCCTTTCTCGGTCGACCACCGTCCCCGTCCTCGATCATCGCTGCAAGCCTCCAGGTCACCAGTCCCAACACGACCTCCACACCACCGTCCCAGTCACCCGACGGTCGCCGCCACAACATGATAACATCTTTGACTCAACCAAATTCCTAAACCTAAACCAAGATCTGTTCCGGCCGCCTCCGTCGGCGACGTAACCACCCAGTCACCATCATCTCCACCAACCTGGCCACCTATTCGATCAGAGCCGAACCACTACCATTACAACCACGATCACCAAACACCCAGACCCGACACACCCACACCCATCACCACCTCCTCCACAGGAAACCACCCACACCCATCACCACCTCCTCCACCGGAAACCACCACGCTGCCACCACCACCGTGGCCAACCAACCTTCTTCTACCACCCAACCAACCACTGTCACCATGATCCATAATCCATCACCACCACCAAACACCAGAAAATAAAACAGAAAGAAAATAAAACCCAAACCCGTACCTATCCCCACTGTGGCCGTACCGGTCGAACATTGTCGCGCATCGTGAAGACCCCGCTGGACCCCGCAAGTGTGCCTCCACCATGGGTCTGTTCATCCGCCATGCCCGACGACTAGCAGCATCGACGGCCACCCAAATCACCAACAGCCGCCACGTCTGGACGCCGACCTCAGCCACGACGTCTCTACTCCTCGCCCTCCGTCGTAGGACGATCTTTCCATCAGCGATCCGCCTCCGTGCCGACTCTTTCTCTGGTGCGCCACCGCAAGGCATCCCCTCCGCCAGTCGAGCCCGGCCCGGCCTCCGGCTCTGCCAGGATCTCCGCGGCCTCCGAGCAGCGCGTTCCCGGCGCCCCTTGTTTTCACCCCAGCGGTGATCCTCGGCCGCGCTGCCCTCTCCGGTCGGCCAGCACCCCGCAGACCGCCGCCTCCGCCGAAACCCCCTTCGGAAAAACCGTCCTCCCGATCGCTCCTCTTTTCCTCCGCCACGGCCAGCAAACGCCGCGAGCTCCGCCCGACGCGAACCCTTCTCCGACGGAGCCAGCCGCTGCCGCGTGCGCCAGCCCCGCCTTCCCCTCTGGTCGGCCGCCTCCACCCGAGACTTCCTTCACCGCCTTCCCAGCACCGCCGACGAGACCCGCACGACCTTCCCTTGGCCGAACAAAACCCCTCTCCGCCCGTCCTCACCGGCCCGGCGACGCCGTCAGTGTCGCAACTCCACCTCTCTCACTCCCGCTGCCATCCTTTGCCTCTCTCCTCCGCCCTTGCCGACCGAGCCCCGAATGCCTCTTCCCCCGCTCTCCCTCTCCCTCTCCCTCTCCGAACCTCTTCGTCGTCTCTCTCTCAACTTTATTTTCTTCCATTCTTCTAATTTTTCTTTTCCTTCTTCTTTCTTTTTTTTATTTTTATTATTTGGTTGAAACTGGGAGTCTCCTCCCAGTGGTATTGCTTTGTTGTTATTTTTTGTTGCTTTTTGGTGTGTATGTATTTTGAGAAAACAGTAGTAGGAATATCTACCGTTAATATTATTATTTTATTAATACTATGCTATTATGTTTTATTATTGTATGATATTTTGTTAGTATTATTAAAATAAGGTATTTAATAGTTTATGATACTATTGTGATTTTTTTTTCTATTACCTTAGTAATTATTTTATTATTAATATTAATACCATTAGCTATTATTCATATATATATATATATATATATATATATATATATATATATTATATATATATATATTTTATATATATATATATATATATATATATATATATATATATATATATATATATATATATATATATAAAATATATATATATATATATATATATATATATATATATATATATTGTTTTACTAAGTAAAATATATATGATAAATAATTTCATATAAAAAAATATGCTTTCCTAGATTCCCACTATATTCTCAATGGTAAAAACATAGCTTCTATCTAAATATCCTATTTTGACGAACTTAGAGTTTATGTCTAAAAACAGTTTTATTATTTTTCAAGTATTTATCTAAAAACTATTTTTAGCTAATAAGAATATAATTTCGAGTATTATAAAAAGCCTTCTAACTTTATGTATTTTACTATGAATATCTTTGACTCATGAAACTAGATTTTTGCTATTACCAATATCTTTCAAAAAAAAAATTATATATTATTATTTATTTTTCCAACTTTCTTCGACTTTTCTCCAACCCGTGACTAAGCCCATTATTACTACTCCCTCGCCAATTTTTTCTTTCCTCCTGTCGACCCTAACTAGTCTGACAGTCCTGAACACGATGGAACAACCCATGCCCCCATCAGAGGTTACCTTGTGTAGTGGTTACACCAAAGTCGCAGTTCATGCCACCATGATCATCGCAGCACACCAGGCGTCCTACCAGGCAAGACACCTTGTCATTTGCTGTTTATTTATTTTAGTTCATATTTCATGCATTGTTCATTATTTTTTTATACAAAATAAACTGTGATACATTGCATAACCTGTTAGAACTTACTGTTCATTTATGTTTCCTGCTATGTATTATTTTCTTACATATTAAATCTAGATTTAAGGAACCACATTTGTGTGTTACATTCATTGGCATTGACACGTGGTAACACGAAGTTGTGTGTCGCATGTAGAACACGGAAGTGCGTGATTGGCTGGCCACCAGTACGTACAAGCCGTGCGATAGGAAAAACCGCTAATAGAGGTTGCATGCTTAGTTTGACTTAGCGGTTATAGTGGTTTGTGTTGTCGATAAAATACAGCAGGCATTGGGCAGGGAGGACAATTCCTTAGCGTATGGGCTTCGATGCACTTCCCTTGTGACCCGGACTCTCCGCTGGAGATACGGGGTTGATGATCCATGATTACTGACGGCCACTGACGATTCTGCGGAACGTCATGCTCTTACTGATGGGGCCTCTGGTGCCCAAGGGACTATGCCAATCCTATTTAGCCAGGGTCCATACGCAGGAAGGGTTGTTCTTAACTACATTTTACCTAGAACGGTTAGGCTACCTTTATCCGTTAGGTACGAGTACTTTTGGTTTGGGTACTTGTATCTGACCGTGGCTTGGAACAATAACTTGTCACGGATTAGTTCGTCACATCTTGTCCTTGTTTGGTTGTAGGTGTGACTTACTACTTCGATAAGAAGGTATTGAACCTTGTTGGGGTCCGGATACCATATTGGATTCATAGCATGGAAAGATACGTCACCGTGAATTAGTTTACCATCTTCTGTCCTTGTTTGGTTGGGGGGATGGTACGCTCGTTCAGTAGGTACGTATTGGACCATGTTATAATTCGATTGACTTATTTATTTGAGCAATATCTATTCAGTTTATACGGCATGATATTATGTGTCTTGTTACGTCCTTCTGAGGACCTGGTTATCTCGCCAGGTGTGTGCTATTATTTTTTGCAGGTGCTTTGGCTCTAGCCGCGACCATCTCCATTACTTTGAGGATGATTGCACTTGGATCGTCTTCGCTTCGCTCGCCAAAATCATTCTTTTTGTACATCATGTATTTTTTCTTTACTTATTGGTAGTGGATTTGTCTCCGTCCAATATATTATATCAAGACAGTTCATTATCATTTTATGATATCTTTTATTTATTTTTGTGTGGATGAGATTAGTTATGGTTCTACTGTATTTTACAGCTTACGTATATTTATTATACGGCTGGCATGTCTACGTTCCTAGTCCTACGTATTTTGGGACTGGGGCGTTACATATTTTTGTGGTGGCCCATGCAGGTCAAGATAAATTGTTTGGTTACTTTACCGTACCAAGCAAGCCTACGAATAGGATTAGAAGTCTAGGATCTCATCCACATACTTGACCTCTTTCCCTCGATTCCATATTCGTTCGACTCATCGATTGCATCTTGCTTAATTTCTTCTATCATTATTCTTATCTTCCCTTCGTGCTTGCTAGAGATTGACCCTACTAGCTAAATGTCCCAAACACCATTAGTTTAATTCTTTTAAGTTGGGTAGAATGCCTTGAGACCTAGCAACCCCTTTGTCCTTGCGACCTATCTTAGCAAATCTACTTAGATTCTAGAATTTAGAGGACCCTAACCCATCTAGTCAACCAAGGACTTGGACAAGAAGACTATAGGACGACTGTATAGAGGCCAATACAGGATATGACTTAGAATCATTCTGCTTTTTTTCAATCTTAATCTCTCGTGCCTATGTTTTACCATCTTAACTAATGATGCTAATGTAGCCTAGTTTTTTTGCAAGCTTATTCTTTTATCAAGCTTGTTTCAAGACATATGTTATTTGGGCATGTCCACTAACATATGGTCTAATCAGAACCGGTGCATGATGGTCTGATCAACCAAGTGAACTTTGGTTCGCTTTTGTCTATTATTCTACGTGGATAGAACATAACTAAACTTCACATTCGCGACTACCTTGGCAACTCCTTTTGAAATTTTTCGGTCGTCCTTGAACCACGTATTCGTACTCGGTAATATCGTCTTTTGAACTCCTTATTGCTTTCACCTTCACCTATTTTAGAAGAACGAAGGCATTATACTAGAACTTCCTCTGACTGTCCTATCACCATGACTATATCGTATTATTTTCTATGATCTAGATCGTGATTTCTTACAGCATGATTTTGTTATCAATTGTTCTCCATCGATACCCCCTTGTGTCTTCTCACCCCCTACTAATTCTTAATTTCGAGGACGAAATTCTTTTAAGTTGGATAGGATGTAAATACCCTAAATTTCTACTATTTTTTTATTATTAAATTTGTTACCAATTTAAAATTTGGTATTGTACGTCGCGTAGTCGTATTGTACGTCGCACACGAAATTTTATTTTTCGTAATTGCTCGACGAGTGCGAATATGTGCGAGCGTACATATTTTTAGAAAAAAACATTTTTATTATTTTTATATTTTAAAATAATTTATATAATAAATACTTTGCTACCAAACAAGAATTGCTAAGTTTGTTCTTTTCTTTTTAAAGGTCCTTCAACTACTAAAAATAAATAATATTTTTATTGTATACTAGAAAAATATATTTATGTAAATATTATTTGTGCATACATATATCATAATTATTTGTTACCTTATTTTTAAATAAATAGTGTAATTTCTGAAATTACTATTATTAGCATTTTTGGAAAATATATTTTTGAAATATTTGTGACAATTTAAATTTTGATTTGATTCCATGGATACATTTAAATAGTAAACTAATATCTATATTTGAAATTGATTTGATTTTAAACTAAAGGAATTTAATTAGATTTAATTGGATTTGGATTTGGATTGGATTTGATTGATTTTAAATTAATACATGAATTATCTATTTTGGGTTTAAACTAATCCTAATCCTTATCTTAATGGGAATTTCCAAATCCTATAAATAGGCAGGTACTCCTCCATTATTTTTTCACAAGCCATAATTATTCCACAAATAATTCTATTCTCGTGCGTGCATCGTGTCTGTGTCCATCCAAATTCTTATTCCAATCTTGTTTACATTTACATTTATTTTTTCGTGTCGGACACATCCCGACACAATAGAATTCCTAACCCTATCCCTAGCCCCGATCCACCCCGACACCAACAAATTCATAATCCTAGCCAAGCCCAGCCTTTCTCGGTCGACCACCGTCCCCGTCCTCGATCATCCCTACAAGCCTCCAGGTCACCAGTCCCAACACGACCTCCACACCACCGCCCTCGTCACCCGATGGCCGCCTCCACAACCTGATAATATATTTGACTCAACCAATTTCCTAAACCTAAACCAAGCTCTGTTCCGGCCGCCTCCGTCGGCGACGTAACCACCCAGTCACCATCATCTCCACCAACCCGGCCACCTATCCGATCAGAGCCGAACCACTACCATTACAACCACGATCACCAAACACCCAGACCCGACACACCCACACCCATCACTACCTCCTCCATAGGAAACCACCCACACCCATCACCACCTCCCCTACAGGAAACCACCATGCTGCCACCACCACCGTGGCCAACCAACCTTCTTCTACCACCTAACCAACCACTGTCACCATGATCCCTAATCCATCACCACTACCAAACACCAGAAAATAAAACAGAAAGAAAATAAAACCCAAACCCGTACCTATCCCCGCTGTGGTCGCACCGGTCGAACATTGCCGCGCATCGTGAAGACCCCGCTGGACCCCGCAAGTGTGCCTCCACCATGGGTCTGCTTCATCCGGCATGCCCGGCGACTAGCAGCATCGACGGCCACCCAAATCACCAACAGCCGCCACGACTGGCCACCGACCTCAGCCGCGACGTCTCTACTCCTCGCCCTCCGTCGTAGGACGATCTTCCCAACAGCGATCCGCCTTCATGCCGACTCTTTCTTCGGTGCGCCACCACAAGGCATCCCCTCCGCCAGCCGAGCCCGGCCCGACCTCCGGCTCTGCCAGGATCTCCGTGGCCTCCGAGCAGCGCGTCCCCGGCCGCCCCTTGTTTTCACCCCAGCGGCGATCCTCGGCCGCGCCGCCCTCTCCGGTCGGCCAGCACCCCACACACCGCTGCCTCCGCCGAAACCCCCTTCGGAAAAACCGTCCTCCCGACCGGTCCTCTTTTCCTCCGCCACGGCCAGCAAACGCCGCGAGCTCCGACCGGCGCGAACCCTTCTCCGCCGGAGCCAGCCGCTGCCGTGCGCGCCAGCCCCGTCTTCCCTGGTCGGCCGCCTCCACCCGAGACTTCCTCCACCGCCTTTCCAGCATCGCCGACGAGACACGCACGACCTTCCCTTGGCCGAACAAAACCTATCTCCGTCCGTCCTCACCGGCCCGGTGACGCCGTCAGCGCCGCAACTCCACCTCTCTCACTCCCGCCGCGTCTGAGCACCTGAGCGCGCGCCGCCATCCTCTGCCTCTCTCCTCCATCCTTGCCGACCGAGCCCCGAACGCCTCTTCCCCCGCTCTCCCTCTCCCTCTCCCTCTCCCTCTCCGAACCTCTTCCTCGTCTCTCTTTCAACTCTGTTTTCTTCCTTTCTTCTAATTTTTCTTTTCCTTCTTCTTTCTTTTTTTTATTTTTATTATCTGGTTTGAAACTGGGAGTCTCCTTCCAGTGGTATTGCTTTGTTGTTATTTTTTTTGTTGCTTTTTGGTGTGTATGTATTTTGAGAAAACAGTAGTAGGAATATCTACTGTTAATATTATTATTTTATTAATACTATGCTATTATGTTTTATTATTGTATGATATTTTGTTAGTATTATTAAAATAAGGTATTTAATAGTTTATGATACTATTGTGATTTTTTTCTATTACCTTAGTACTTATTTTATTATTAATATTAATACCATTATATATATATTAATACCATTATATATATATATATATATATATATATATATATATATATATACTACCAGAATAAGTCGTTTTAGCGACGCATAAAGACGTCGCTAAAACGACAAATTTCGTAGCTAAAAGATATTTAGCGACGGAATTACCAACGTTTCGTGATAGTCGCTGAAATGTAAGTCGCTAATCTTCTAAACGTCGCCAAACGTCGCAATTATCGACGTTTGCCGACGTATATATACGTCGGTATATTGCCGACGTCTACCGTCGTGACGTCGGTGGATTAGCGACGTATTACTGCGTATCGCTACGCGTCGGTAAATTACCGACGAATCGTCGGTGGTTTAGTGACATGTTCAAAGTCGCTAAACGTCGGTAAATCCTGGGAATTCCTGGGAATATTACCGAGGTGTACCGACATTTTTCGACATATTATAACGTCGCTAAAACGTCGGTAAACTGGATAATATCGCATATTTACCGACGTTTACCGACGTAAATGTACGTCGGTGTACGTCGGTAAATGTCGCTAAGTCTAAAAAAAAATATAAAAAAATACAGAATGTCCATTTCTCCTTGCAGTTTAAAAAGATAACCATTTCTCACTGTAGAATAGGATCCAAACAATCACAGAATGTCCATTTCTCGCTGTACACAACTAACCAAGTTTGTATACTTGACGTCGATAATTGCGAATAACCAAATATCCAAATAACCAAGTTTACAACAATTACACAACAACTAACCAAATAACCAAATATCCAAATAACCAAATATCCAAATAACCAAGTATCCAAATAACCAAATATCCAAATAACCAAGTATCCAAACAACCAAGTATCCAAATCTACACAACCAACAAATATCCAAGTCACAAACAAAGAATGAAACAAATACAGAAACAGTCCTAACTAGGACTACTAGGAATCTGGTGCAGAAGGGGCACCGCCGTGACGAAGGGATAAGAACAACTCATACTTCTCACGTGAAATCGATACCGATGGAGGCAGTGACGTCGGTGAAGTCGGTGTCGAAGAAGATGGCGGTGGAGGCGGCAGAGTCGACGACGATAAAGGCGCCCCCGGAAGACCAGTACGCTCCAACGCTGTAAGTCGCTGGTGGTATGATTCCATGATAGAAAACATTCTATCACTGCTCTCGACCATCGACTCCTGCGCCAATCTCATCCTCTCGGCCATGGTCACCTGTCCTGTTTGCAGCTCCGTGACCGTGCGCTCTAACCCTCCAACGGTGCGCTCTGTCCTCTCAGTCGTCTCCCTGAGGTCCATAATGCCGCGGTCGAGCGCATCCAATCGTGCTAGCAGCGCAGGATCGTCGTGCTGAGACTGCTCCTCGATCCGTCGTAGCAGGTCGTCACGGAGGGACTCCATCATCTGGTGGACTCGGGCAGACTCCTGGGTCGGCTGTGGACCATGCACACTAGCAGGAGATGTCCTAGAGGACTGGGTCGTAACTAGGACGCCATAGGATCCCGTACCGTAGTACGTACCCCTACGGAGTCCACCAGCGGCGGCCATCCACAGCTCGTCCGCCGACGGAGCTTGAGTGGGCTGCGAGGAAGTACCGGCCTCTCCTGCATCAGGTGCACTAGCAGCTGCCCGTTCCCGCAGCCTCTGATACTCGGCCTAGAAAGTACTTATTATTACTAAATTCTAATTTCTAATTAATGTACTTATTATTACTAATTTCTAATTAATGTACTTATTATTTCTAATTTCTAATTAATGTACTTATTATTACTAACTACATGAATATTTATTTGTATCATATTTACTAAGTTATATTAAAATTGACACGAAGTATTAAATTAAGATAACGTATTGTAATACTTACATAAGTCTGCTCGGCCCTCCGTCAATAAGGTCAGCACCGCGACGATGGGTGGCCAGCAAAACGGTCACCATGTCGGTGTTACCGACCTTCCTTACCTGTAATTAAATATATTATCTTAGTAATAATTTATCGGTTTTGTATTAAAATAATATTTCTAAAAGAGGAAGACATAACAGACGACGCAAATGTTCTGTCATCGGAATCGACCCACCGCACTACTTCGAGGCATGTTGCCTAGCCGTCTTGGCCTTCTCCGACTTCTCCTTGTACTTTGGCTCCTCGAATCGAGCCTTCATCGCATTCCATTAATCAGGGGTGATCCAACCTTGGATCGGCTTTCCGGCACGATCACGATCCTTCTGATCATTGATAGAGTCGCGGATCAGCTTGGCAGCGACGACAGGAAACATCCCCTCGATAAGCTCGTCCCGGTGCGGTGGATAGAAAAATATATCCTAGAAGAGCGCAAACCAAATATTTATCAGTTATATATAATATACAAAAATTATATGATTCATGTTAAAAGCAAATATATTTTAACCTTGAAGCGCGCAAACCAGAAGGCCTTCCTCTCGTCCGGAGCCTCAGAGTAGTTAATCCAAGCACCACCATAATTATGCCTCAGCATGTGGCCTAGATGTCTCTGTACCTCTGGGGGACGATATCTATACAAACATATTATATTCATGAAAAAAGTTAAATTATGATAAAAACAGAAAGAAAAAAAATTATAAACCAAAACACCTACTTTGTACCGTCGGCCCAGATCTCCGTCCTCCTCTCCTCCGGAGGTACGCACGCATCATCTGCATGATGCTGGTCGGCCGTCGGCACCGCCGCCTCGACCGTCGTCGCAGCCTCCGCCATCTGCTCATCCGTCTCCATCATCGTATCAGCAGTAGGAACGCTAGACGGGCGATCACTCTCAACAGGCCTGGAACTACTCGTCCCAGGAGATATGCCACGTGATGTCGTCCCACCAGGCCCACCTACTATTCGATATGGAGGATTAATCGGCGATGAAGATCCAGAGCCGATACCAGAATGAGGTACCGAAGGAAAACTCCGTCCTCTAGCAGTACCTGTAGGAAGTACCGGAGGAGAGTGACCTCATTGTCCCCTTCGGTACACTCCGCGATGACCTGCCATACCTGATAATAGCATATAATAATACAACAAATAATAGACACTAGAAATATAAAAGTACAACAAATAATAGAGACTAGAAATATGAAAGTACAACAAATAATAGAGACTAGAAATATGAAAGTACAACAAAGACAAGATAATAACCAAGACAACATATGATGATACATTCTACAATAAATATCTAAGTCCAGATAATATATTCTAGAATAAACATCTAAGTTCAGATAAGTATATCACTCTCAATCATCTTCAGAATAATCATCTTGTTCGTCTTCCTCGACCTCATCTTCCTCTTCTTCCTCATCTTCACTTTCATCTTCGCCTTCGTCGGCTTCGTCTTCCTCTTCGAATAATTCTACATCTTCTACATTATGTGTCGTGTAATGCGTAACTTCCGTGGAGTCCACATCAACAATATTGGTTACAAGAGGTAGCTCGTCCTCCTGGTAAGCTTTTTCGTCAACATCAAAAGTATCTCTGGCTTTAGTCTTGCATACTGCCCACCAGTCAGATTTCGTTGCTCCCCGTCTCGAATAAGTTGTGAAGTACACGAGCTGAGCCTGAGTTGCTAGGACAAACGGTTCGTAGCCTTGATATCTACGCTTATAGTTTATATCCAGAAGACCATGCTTGTCAATTTTCCAACCTTGATTTTCAATCGGATCGAACCATTTACACTTGAACAACACGATCTTTGCAGGTTCTCTGCTATTATTATATGACAACTCCACAATCTCTCGCAAGATGCCAAAGAAACCATTTCCTGGATCGACGTCTTTGTAGTTCGAAGACTTGATACACAAACAACTGTTTTTCGTGGAATTAAGATCCAGGAAGCTGTCTCTGATCGGAGCATTTGTCGACTTGAATCGAAAGCCATTGACACAGTAACTTGGCTATATTTTAACAAAAGTAATTGGTCCCTTGGCAAGAGTTCTAATTAATTCAATCTCGGGTGAAATTAGACGATCGACCTGAATATCAAAGAAGCGATAATAAGTTATTTATTGCGCAGTTGCATTAGAAGAGGACAGTAATTACCGAGCCACTTACATATTCGCTCAACCAAGAAGGAAAATGACGTCTCATTTCTTGTTCTAATGCTTCGTCTGTTAGGTAGGGTGTAACCAGCCTCAACTCATCATTATATGTGCTGGAAAACAACGAAGCAACCGCCGATTAGTACAATAATATTAGCTTATACTGTTACATTGAGATGACGTAAAATCATCATCCTGAGTTACTTACCCCTCTAGCTTCTCCACTTCATCCTCGTCACAATTGAGTAATACATACAACTGAGCGGCCCTTACCTCTTCGTCATTCAAATATCTCTTCTTCATTTTCCCCGAAGGCTTTCCGGACGCATTGAATACTTTCAGTATTCCATCATTAAATTCTTGATATCCGTCATCGTTTCTCGGAGCCCTCGTTCTATTCGTAGCAACATGAGGTTTGAAATAGGAGGAGCAGAAATTTGTAATCTTCTCGAGAATATTGGCTTCACAAATAGAACCCTCGACCCGAGCCTTATTTTTTACCTTTCTTTTTAGGTGATTCAAATGTCGCTCGAACGGGTACATCCATCGATATTCGACGGGTCCACCAACACGTGCCTCGTAGGAAAGATGAATCGACAAATGCTCCATAGAGTCAAAGAATCCAGGAGGGAACACCCTCTCTAGCTTGCACAGTGTAACCGCAATGTCCTTCTCTTGCTTTTCTTGACGTTCAACGAGCAATTTCTTAGAACAAAGGTCCCTGAAGAATATGCTAAGCTCCGTCAATGGATCCCAAACTGCCTGTGGTAAGAATTTCTGAAATGCAATCGGAATTAACCGCTCCATGAATGTGTGACAATCATGGCTCTTCATACCTGTCAGTTTGTTCTCCTTGAGGTTGACGTATCTTCTCAAGTTCGAAACATACCCATCTGGAAATTTCAAACCTTGAATCCACCTACAAAGCCTCACTTTATCCTCCTTCTCCAGTGAGAAAATTGCCTTAGGCTGCTTCAACTTCCCATTCCCGTCCTCTATCAAATGCAATGCAGGACGTCTACATATTTCTTCCAAGTCCAATCTAGCCTTTGGATTGTCTTTCGTCTTCCCCTTTACGTCCATTACAGTATTAATTATGTTGTCAAACACATTCTTCTCGATATGCATGACATCAAGGTTATGTCTAATCAGATTGGTGCTCCAATATGGAAGATTCCAGAATATACTCATCTTCGTCCAGTTATGAGTGCGACCAAATCCGTCACACTTGTAGCCCGTAGTAGGCTGCTCAATAGCTCTTGGTAAATCTTTTACCTCTTCCTATATCGTGTATCCGGTCCACCTTGGCGGGGGATTAGCCTTCTCCACAACGCCAGCACGAAAAGCATTCATGTTCCTCCGGTACGGATGATCCTTCGGCAGGAATTGTCGATGACAATCGAAGAAGCACGGTTTGCCTCCGTGTTTCAAACGGAAAGTCTTAGTGTTGTCCATGCAATACGGACATGAAAGACGACCATGCGTGCTCCATCCAGATAACATTCCATAGGCCGAAAAGTCATTGATGGTCCACATAAGTGCTGCCCGCATCCGAAAATTTTATTTTCTAGATACATCGTACGTGTTGGAACCTACTTCCCACAGCTGATTCAACTCATTAATCAACGACTGTAAATACACATCGATGTTCCTTTTCAGATTGTTCGGACCTGGGATAATAACGGTGAGAAACATATACGGAGTCTTCATGCACATCCAAGGCGGTAGATTGTATGGGATGACGATCACAGGCCAACACGAATACTGGGATCCCGAAAGTCCGAATGGAGTAAAACCGTCGGAGCAGATACCCAATCTGACATTACGCGAATCAGAAGCAAAATTTGGATACTCTCGATCAAAGTGCTTCCATGCTTCTCCATCAGATGGGTGATCCAACACTCCTTCGGTATGTTCCTGCTTATGCCAACTCATGTTTTTTGTAGTTTCCTTCACCATAAACAACCGCTGCAACCGCGGCGTCAACGGCAAGTAGTGCATCGAAGAGGTAGGCTTCCTGGCACCGATAGACTTTTCTCTACCACATACCTTATAGCGATCGGTACCACAAAATCTGCAGGCGTCTTCATCCTTGTCGTCTTTGTAGTACAACATGCACCCGTTGCGACAGGCATCGATTTTTTCGTATCCTATCCAGAGCGATCTAACCATCCTCTTAGACCGGTAGAAGTCTTTAGGCAACTTCGCACCCTCAGGCAATATTTCTATAAGCAACTCCATAAGACGGTTGTAGCAATCTTGCGACATGTTAAAATCAGACTTGATGCTCAACAATCTTGTAACTACCTCCAACGGTGAATGATCCTCACAACCAGGATATAATTGAGTCCTTGCATTCTCCAGCAACTCCATAAACTGTGCAGCATCGGGGTTCGGTGCCTCCTCAGGTGCATCATGATCATCCGGATCGAAACTAGGCCCGGCCGCGTCGAAAACCATGTTCACCAACCCATCATCGTAAGGAGCGTTGTTGTGGACATCCACATAAGGCTCGTACTCCGATGCTAAAGACACAAGTTCTTCGTGTTCGCTCCACTGATAGTAATTCAGCGTGAAACCCTTCGAGTATAAATGATACGTGACATCCACTTCTGGATGATATTTCAAGTTGTGACATCTCACACACGGACACTTAATTTTGGTACCGTCCATGTACTGAGGGAACGCCTTGGCAAACTGCAGAAACTGGTGTACACCCTCTATGAATTCATCCCGCACACCGCACATGTCATCAGGATGACGGTTGTACATCCAAGTACGATTTTGCAGATAGTAATTCAGCTCCATAATTCTGTAAGATAGATACATCAAGGTAGTGAATGATATACAGTTGTTAGTTCATGCGGTCTACACTTTCCGCAGTATATGTACACGTGACATTTTATGTTAAATGGTCAGAGATTATCTGTTATCTTCTTTTCGCATTGCTAACTTTTCTTTCGCGTGTTTGCGTGTACGGTGGTCAGAGATTATCGCGGCGGTATATCACCCGTGTCTACAATATTTCATATAGGCTGAGTTGTAGAAGTAAAGTTTTAGGATATTAGTCTATATATTATGTATAGTCCAACCGAGCCAACTCTAAGCTAAACTAGTCCAACTTGGTCAAACTAGCCATTTCTAAGTTGTATAAGTCAAGTTTTAGGATATTAGTCTATATACTAGTATAAACTCTCTCTCCTCTCCAAATACCTGGTACTAGTTAACCCTCCCCCTTTCTCCCACTAGACACACACATACATATACATGATGTATACAACCACACCATAGTTCCCAGGTTCTTTTAACCTAACTTGCCAGTTGGTACTAACCTCAATAGAACAAACACTCTCACAGCTCAAAATACTAACACATGCTCACGCCTTACTCTTGTGACACTCCCTTTCAAACACAAACACACACCTATATGTTTCCTTACACATGTTGCCATGTTACCTATAAAAATAGGAAACCCTTGTTGTCTAAAATAAGACACAATTGTACAAAGAGAACCATACTGTAGAACTCACACTTTAAGACAATAGATGAAGGAAGACTTGTATAGAGGATCGATAGGGTTGAGCAATGTCATTTTATTCTACAAAGAGAACCATACTGTAGAACTCATACTGTAGAACTCACACTTTAACACAATTCTACAAAGAGTTATCATAGGGTGTTGAGCGATATCATTTTATTATTTTCTTCTTCTTCTTCTCGGGATTTTCGAGTATTGGATCTTGAGACATATATAGCTAGAACTTACGAATAATGGAGTACCATACTTCAACAAATAGATGTTGACTAATTGGTTCATATACTTGTTATCTAAAATAAGTGTAGGAATATTGCAAGGTGAAACAAAGTATCAAACACTATATCGAAACCCAAACCCAATATGCAAATCCAAATTAATACGAAAATACACAAGTGTATGTAGGGGATTAAGTGTACAGAGGTGAAATACATATATGCATGCTTGGGGGTGTCCACGTGTCCAATAAATTGACACAAAGTGTCCAAAACCTCACGAACATACTGTATCAGTGAACACATGGTCGTAACGTGTCTTCGTGTCCATTTTGGACACGAAAAACACATCAACTAGGGTTAGGGTTTACCTTCAGTCTCCTCATGGTGGTGGAAGAGGAGGAGGAGGACAAGTTCGGTGGTGGAGGAGGAGAGGATTAAGTGTACAGAGGTGAAATACATATAAATGCATGCTTGTGGGTGTCCACGTGTCCAACAAATGGACACAAAGTGTCCAAAACCTCACGAACACACTGTATCAGTGAACACATGGTCGTAATGTGTCTCCGTGTCCATTTTGGACACGAAAAACACCTCAATTAGGGTTAGGGTTTACCTTCAGTCTTCTCGCGGTGGTGGAGGAGGAGGATCTCGCGGTGGAGGAAGAGAAGGGGCTCGCGGTGGAGGAGGAGGAGGAGGAGGAGGAGAAGGGGCTCGTCGGAGGAAGGAGAAGGAGCTCACAGTGGAGGAGGAGGATGAGCGGCGTCGGAGGGAAGGGGGTCGGGCTGTCGTCGAGGTCGGGGGAAGAGGGGCGGGAACAAAAAATTTGGGGAGAGGGAGAAATAAAAAGTGGAACCGAGGAAACCCTATTTAGCAAAAATTAGCGACGCCCGAAATACGTCGCAAAGCGTCAGTATTGGTTTAATATTCGGCGATGTTATAACCTTTACGACGCTAAACGTCGCTGAACTGATAAAACTAGCAACATTTTCTGACAAATCAACGACGTTGGTTTTTATTAGACTATAGGTAGTCGCAATATGTCGATGTATGTCGCTACCAGCGACGTATTGTGACGCTTCAATTTGGCGTCGCTAAAACCAAAAATATTGGCGACGTTTTAAGTTGGCGTCGCTAATTACGTCGCTGATATGACTTATTTTGGTAGTGACATATATATATATATATATATATATATATATATATATATATATATATATAGTTTTACTAAGTAAAATATATATGATAAATAATTTCATATAAAAAAATATATGCTTTCCTAGATTCCCACTATATTGTCAATGGTAAAAACATAGCTTCTATCTAAATATCCTATTTTGACGAACTTAGAGTTTCTGTCTAAAAACAGTTTCATTATTTTTCAAGTATTTATCTAAAAACTATTTTTAGCTAATAAGAATATAATTTCGAGTATTATAAAAAGCCTTCTAACTTTATGTATTTTACTATGAATATCTTTGACTCATGAAACTAGATTTTTGCTATTACCAATATCTTTCAAAAAAATTTTATATATTATTATTTATTTTTCCAACTTTCTTCGACATTTCTCCAACCTGTGACTAAGCCCATTATTACTATTCCCTCGCCAATTTTGTCTTTCCTCCTGTCGACCCTAAATAGTCTGACAGTCCTGGACACGATGGAACAACCCATGCCCCCATCAGATGTCACCTTGTGTAGTTGTTACACCAAAGTCGTAGTTTATGCCACCATGATCATCGCAGCACACCAGGCGTCCTACCAGGCAAGACACCTTGCCATTTGCTGTTTATTTATTTTAGCTCATATTTCATGCATTGTTCATTATTTTTTTATGCAAAATAAATTGTGATACATGGCATAACCTGTTAGAACTTACTGTTCATTTATGTTTCCTGCTATGTATTATTTTCTTACACATTAAACCTATATTTAAGGGACCACCTTTGTGTGTTGCATTCATTGGCCTTGACACGTGGTAATACGAAGTTGTGTGTCGCATGTAGAACACGAAAGTGCGTGATTAGCTGGCCACCAGTACGTACAAGTCGTGCGATAGGAATAACCGCTAATAGTGGTTGCATGCTTAGTTTGACTTAGCGGTTATAGTAGTTTGTGTTGTGGATACAACACAGTAGGCATTGGGCGGAGAGGACAATTCCTTAGCGTATGGGCTTCGATGCACTTTCCTTGTGACCCAGACTCTCCGCTGGAGATACGGGGTTGATGACCCATGATTACGGATGGCCACTGACGATTCTGCGGAACGTCATGCTCTTACTGATGGGGCCTTTGGTGCCCAAGGGGGGACTATGCCGATCCTATTTAGCCAGGGTCCATGCACAGGAAGGGTTGTTCTTAACTACATTTCACATAGAATGGTTAAGCTACCTTTATCCGTTAGATACGAGTACTTTTGGTTTGGGTACTTGTATCTGACCGTGGCTTGGAACAATAACTTATCGCGGATTAGTTCGTCACATCTTGTCCTTGTTTGGTTGTAGGTGTGACTTACTACTTCGATGAGAAGGTATTGAACCTTGTTGGGGTCCGGATACCATATTGGATTCACAGCATGGAAAGATACGTCACCGTAAATTAGTTTACCATCTCCTGTCCTTGTTTGGTTGGGGGGATGGTACGCTCGTTCAGTAGGTGCGTATTGGACCATATTATAATTCAATTGACTTATTTATTTGAGCAATATTTATTCAGTTTATATGACATGATATTATGTGTCTTGTTACGTCCCTCTGAGGACCTGGTTATCTCGCCAGGTGTGTGCTATTATTTTTTGCAGGTGCTTTAGCTCTAGCCGCGATCATCTCCGTTACTTTGAGGATGATTACACTTGGATCGTCTTCGCTTCGCTCGTCAAAATCATTCTTTTTGTACATCATGTATTTTTCCTTTACTTATTGGTAGTGGATTTGTTTCCGCCCAACATATTGTATCAAGACAGTTGATTATCATTTTATGATATCTTTTATTCATTTTTGTGTGGATGAGATTAGTTATGGTTCTACTGCATTTTACAGCTTACGTATATTTATTATACGGCTGGCATGTCTACGTTCCTAGTCCTACGTATTTTGGGACTGGGGCGTTACAGATGAGAACGAAGACGATGACGATGATTAGGTTAAATATTATTTTATATTAAAAATACTTCCAATTATGTGAATTAAGTTTGACCTCATAAAAGCAATTACGTGAATTCATGTTTTTTTCGTTCGATCATTTACTTATTGTATGATTTTCTTTTTACAAATGGCACTTCTAATCTTTTTCGTCGCGGCGGCACTCGTCTCCCTGCTGATGGTATGTATATTTTAGTTTAGAATTTTATATTCATTTACACTTCTATATTGTTAATTATGTTTATGTGTTTTATTTACAGGTCATGATGGCTGGCCGTGGTCGTGCTGCTGGTGGTGGTCGTGGTGGTGGTGGTGGTGGTGGTCGTGGCCGTGGTCGTGGTGGTGCTGGTGGTCGCATTCAATCTTCCTGGAATGTGACCCCATCCAGCGAGCCCGACCCGGAGAGTACCCCGGGCACAGACGTATCCCGCCGTCAATCGACAACTTCATCGAGGCATGAGTCCGGATCTGCTAGCGGATCCGTTCCGCTATCGGACCCACTAGCGGATCCACCAGTTACTGCACAGTGGGCCCCGGAGTACCTCCATACTTGGTTCTATCCGGTTACTGGAAAGTACATGCGCGGACCCGCGGATCCTCCGACGGCACCAGAGAGGCTGAGAGGCGAGTTCCGACGAGAGCTATGGCCCGCGGGGACCTCGTAAGTAAATTTAAGATAATTTATTAAATTTCTTTCATTTATTCAAGTTAATAATCCAGTCGTTGCTTCTTTGTAGGTTTTTTCCGTTTAATGTTGCCAGGGCTCTTGGAGAAATTATCAGGGCTAACTTCCATGGTCCCAACCTCAACTTTTCGTCGGAGCCCCCAAACTTGAAGTACGTCTGGCTCGACGAGTTGAGGGTATATATCTATATCTTTTGGTTAATTATTAGTTACTCTTTAATTAACTATTTTTTAAATTACGTGATAATTGAATTTGTATGTTAGGCGACGTTCTGGTGGCCTTCCATCGCGAGGACACGATCCGCAGGACCTACAGAAGCGCTGTCTTAAAGAAGATACGGGATATCATTTATGACCTAAAATTGGGACAGACGAGGCCGAATTGGATCCGGCAGGACTATTATGAGGACCTCTTAGATATGATGAATACTCCTGCGTAAAAGGATAAATCGGAGAAGGCGAAGGCGAACCGACGGGCCGCGGGACTTCATACTGGGGGATCAAGGCCCCACGCAGCGACGCTTGTAGATCTAGTGAGATACCGCAAATTTATATCACTATCGAATTAGGTATTATTAATATACGGAGTTAATTAAATTCTACGAAAATTTCGTATGCAGACCCAACAGGCGGTGAAGGAGGGAAGGGCGCTAGAATCGATCACCATGCACGATGTGTTCCAGCATACGCACAAGAGGCGGAAGGACGGGAGCTTCGTCGACAAGAGGGCGAAGGAGACTGATGTAAGTACTTATGTTTATGAGATTTACGTTAGAATTAAAAGTATTCGGACTATAACTTAGTTAAACTTAGGATTCACACTTAACTTAGTGAAACATAGGATTTAGATTACAACTTAGGTAAATCTTATAGTATAAACACATTCATTTGATAGACTGCATATCGTGAGGCCCTTATTCGGGCTCAGTTAACTGCTGTCGAGGATGTCGGTAAAACGACGTCCGTCCGGATGCCCTCTTCTATGGCCGCTCGTAACGACTTGTTCGTAGATACCGTCGGTGGCTTTAAGAAAGGGCGTCTGTACGGAGTCGGCTCCCTAGAGCCGTTGCACATGACGACTCAGAGATTTCCACCGACACCGCCTCCTCCCGTGGCCCCGACAGACGATGATGTGAGGTCGCAGCTTACGCAGCTGCACGAGACGGTGTCGTCCTTGCGGGAGCAAATTGCCACGTACTTTCCGCCTCCGTCTACTACTGCTGGTCCGTCTGCTGCTGGTGCCGGTCCGTCGACTGCTGGTGCTGGTCCTTCTTCCGTCGGTCATCTTTCTTTCAACCCTGCTATCCCTCTGGTGCCGCCTCCGACTATGACGGCACTCCTTGATCTCATATCGCTAGAGCAACTACACCGACTTCCGGGCAGTGTCTTCGACGGATTGCCGTCGTACATAGTGGAACAATATTATCGTCGGTCGCAGGAGGGATTACCACCACCGGACAATCGAACTCCTCCTACTCCTTGAAGTACTGTATAAGAATAGTTTTAAATTTGGAATATTTGTGGATATTTCGGATTATAACGATGGATATTAGTTTATGATTTCAGAATAATTGGTGTCTATTTTATATTGGTTTGGGTTATGCATATTTGTGATTATATATTGGTCTATGTGATTCTTGGATAATTTGTGTGCATTTTATTCGTATGTGATTTATAATGGATTATATATTGGTCTCAGTGATTGTATATTGTGATTATATATTGGTCCGATGTTCGGATGTTGTGTGAACAGGAAAAGCTCTGCAATTTTTTTTTAAAAATATCACAGTTACCGACGGACTAGTGACAGGTTAGCGACGGATAACATCAGTTTTCGACTAAATGTCGACGGAATATCCGTCGCTAACTAGAGAATTAGAAATATTTCCAGTTAGCGACGGATCGTCGACGGCTAGCCGACGGAATATCTTGCATGGCGACGACTTTCCGACGGAATATCCGTCGGCAAGGTTCTGGTGGTATGAAGGTGTACAGAAGGTTAGCGACGGATATTCCGTTAGGGATCCATCGCCATGGTCGACGGATTCGCGACGGAGAACCCATCGCCATGGTTCTGGAAATGCTTGACATTTTCAGGACCATGGCGACGGATAGTCCGCCACTAATCCGTTGCCATGTCGACGGATGCGCGACGGAGTCGCGACGGAGAATCTGTCGCCATGGTTCTCGAAATGTCAAGCATTTCCAGAACAAGGTCGACAGATTATCCGCCACTAATCTGTCGCTAATCCGTCCTTAGTTAGCGACGATTTTCGACGGAATAGTGACGGAACGATACCCTCTAATACACTGTAACGACGGTTTACCGACGGACTATCCGTCGCTAAGCGTCTTTACAATTTAATACTTAATACTTGAATTCGACGAAAGACCGTCGGCAAGTCGTCGCTAATGCAACGAATAATGACGACGGAAAGCCGTCGCTATTTCGTCGCTTGACGGCTACTTAGCAACGGATCTTTATTAGCGACGAGCTGATTGCCGACGGATTTTTTTGACCAATATCTGTCAGTGATCCGTCGCTAATACTGATTAGCGACGGATGGGCGACGGATCTGGCCGTCGCTAAAGCCACATATTTTGGTAGTGGTAATGTGGGTGCGTGTCCGAGAAATGCTAGAATAGCAGCAGACCGGGGAGTCGAGTCGTGTCTCGAAGGGCTGTGTTGGTGTCGGGATGCATTGCTTTGTCGCTTTAGTAATCAAACTCAAAAGCCTTGCAGGTGCTCGGTTTGAGACTCGAACGAGTGTCCCTGTTTAAACTGGGAGAAGTAGTTGGGATTATTTTCAAATGGTGTTTTCTTGGTTGTGAGTATATTTTAAATTCCTTGGGAAGGAGCTAGCTATGTTATAATATTGGTGTTGATTGAACTCCTGTAGTGTGTGGTTGATTTAGCTTGAATTCACCTGGGACATAAGTCATGGTGCTATGGGTTCTTTTGTACAAGGACAAATATGCTCTGAGTGTTTGATGCAACAGCTCTTTGCTAAGTAAAGCTTTGCTAGATTTGATTTGTTGTGGTTTTGAATCAACTAATTGTTTTAGGTCTCTCCTTCCTAGCTGGGTTTCCAATGTTGCCTATTACTGCAATAAGACCTATTCATAATTTTGATGGTGACCATTAGCTTAATCTTGTGTGGATATTTCATAGTGTGAGTTAGTTTTGAATGTATTACCAGCAGCTTAGAACCTGAAAGTTCGAATCTAACAAGTGGATATTTCTTGGTATTTTGTATGTGTTAAGTTGAGCCAAACTTTTATGTTCTAGGTTCTTAGAGTGGCATTATCCCCTTTTATGCAATCTTCACTTGAACATATTTTAGTATAATATTTCAACATCAGTTTTGTAAGAACTTCCTCTTCACCTAGTTAGACAAGGTGGATTAGTAATATATCTAGTTAGCCATAGTTGATGGAGGTTATGGTTAGTACATTTAATCATACTATAGATAGTTGTGATTAGAGAATAAATAGTTAGTTGATAATTGTGTAGAAATTAACCAACTTGTATCTATTAAAACCAGGTGGACAAACAGTTCTACTTCCTACTCTTGATCACCCTGAGCAAGGCAAATACATTCTATGGTTTATGTACATTTACATTTATATCATGTACTTTTTTTGTGACACGATGTGGCACGATATCATGTTCTCTTGTACTTACATGTTCTTGTACTTACTTGTCGTCGGGGAGGGAAAATACACTAGCTATGTGATCAAATCCAAGGATCAAAAATTAAGGTTGATAGCTTAGGCCTCGCACCGTGCAAGCGGGCCCTAAGCCGTACCCATTTCATGTGCTTATTCCTGTGCTTACCCCAGCCGGTCACATATGCTACTTGTATTTTAAATATTGTGCACATATCATGTCTTGTACTTCAGGTTCAAGATTTACTTCTTGTACTTTATTTCCTGTACTTCATGTACTTTACATTCCTGTACTTTTATGTTCTTTTCATGTACTTCATATTTCATGTTCTCCTGCACTCTTTTTCATATCATGATGTTCTTGTACATTACCTAGAATTGTACTTTGCTCTGTTTCTGACTAGATATGTTACCGGATTTGTCATAGTTATATGTCATTCTTGTTACCGTATTTGTCTCTGGTACTTTTATATATATTGTGTTATGACTTGTGGATTATGGTGATCATTCTGGGACGGTTAGATGCTGTGATGTTTACTTGCATGTTGTTCTTGGAGTTTTTTCTTAGATGCTTACAGCTTACTACATTGAGTCTTCCAATGTAGGCTGGACGTGTCCGACTCGTATCTGAATATTCGGGAGCGGGTCGTGACACCGAGTTCTGTCTGAACTCTGCTCGAATTTCTATTGGGCCTGGGTAGAATCTCCTGCTTCCATACTTCGAGTTTCTCCGATACACGAATGCACTCATCGCACTCTCCGAACTTTTTTGACACACGAATGGCGCTCGTCGCACTCCTGAGTTTTTCTACATAGGTTGGGAACCCCACGCAACACCAACATAATTATAAGTTACGAAGTAGTCCCTAAGGGCGTTTGGTACGTGGAATGCTATATAGCCGAAAATTCTACATTCCTAGGAATCAAATTTTCGAAAATTAAATTCCTTGAAAAATTATATTCCCATGTTTCGTGAATATATAAATATTCCAGAAAAAAAAAGGCTAAACAACTATAAAAAGAATAAAAGCTTAGAAAAAAAATTAAAAAAAAAGTGAAAAAGAAAAGAAAAATCATTCTTAAAAAAAAATAAAAAAAACTCAAGAAATAAATTCTTAGAAAATTAAAAAAAAAATGAAAACAAAAACTGAAAAAGCAAAAAAGAATCTTAAAAAATGAACAAGGATAAAAAAGAAAAAGAAAAAAAATGTTAAAAAGAGTATTAGAAGAAAATAAAAAATAAAATTTTTTGTAAAGGATATAATTCGTATGTTTTGTGGATAAATTTTTTATTCAGGTTTTCGTAATTTTTAGAATTTATAATCTAGACAGAGACAAACATGAGAATATGTTACTCATCCTAATTCCTTTGGGGAATAAAAAAAAATTCTATGAGATTGAAACTGACATGTTTGAATGTAGTTAAGACTGCATCTAATGCCCCCACAAACCTTTGTTTCGGGTCAGAATCTAGATACAAGCGACATTTGGAACCAAATACATAGCTAGAACCATCTTGAGCTATATATAGATCGTATATGCATCAATGACATTGGTTACAGGTGGGCCGGAATAGTACATCAAACATATTTTGGGCCAACTATTTTGACCCGGCCCGACCCGGTCCGGCCCGGTCCTAACTACTCTTCTAAATCCAAGCCCTAACTCAGTTTATATGTCGTTAGGCTTTTCAGGCCGCTCCAACTTTTAGGCACAAGAGCTATCCCATAAATTGTATAGAAAATATTTTGAATTTTTTTATTTGTCCCCTACTATGTTTATCCGAATTAAGGGTGAACCCCACTGTTTTACAATAATGTACAGTATCCCCCACCACTTAGGACGAAAACCGTCAAAACAAATATATATATATATATATATATATATATATATATATATATATAAAAACCAAAATGCCCTTGTCTCCTTCCCTTTTCCTCTTTCCTCTCCCCCCCGCAACCACCGCCCCTGCTCCCCCCCCCCCCCCCCCATCCCCGCCTCCGCTCCCACCTCCCCACCTCCGCCGTCGTTGTTGCTACCGCCGTCGCCGGTGCTGCTGACGTCGTCGTTGCTGCTGCTGTCGTTGCCGTCGGTCCTGCTGCTGCTGCCGCCGCTGTTGCTGCTGCCGGAGGCGGGGAGGGGGGAGCGAAGGCGGTGGCGCGGGGGGGCGGGGGGGGGGGGGGGGGGGGGAGCGCACGGCGGAGGCGGAGAGGGGGGGAGCGGAGGCGGGGGGAGAGGAAAGAGGAAAAGAGGAAAAAGGAAGGAGACAAGGACATTTTGGTAAAAAAAAAAAAAAAAAAAAAAAAAATTTTGACAGTTTCCGACCAAATTGGAGGGTATTATATATTTTTACAAAACAGTGGAATGCACCCTTAATTCGGATAAACAAAATGAAGGACAAGTTAAAAAATTCCAAAATATTTTTAGAGAGCCTATCTGCGTCTCGGCTTCAACCTTTTGTTAACAAATTGATGGTTATTTCATCTAATGAATAGTAAGTCATCGCTGCTTCTAGAATAGTAATTGCAATGAGATCACAAAGTTCTCAATTTCTAAACTAAAATTTAGATATATATACACACACAAAATTAACAAATATTTTTAATAGAATGTAACTATTAACCACATGAATGATAATAGACAGAGATGTGCCTAATTTGACATAAAAACAACATATAGTAATCTCTCACTAAGAATATTTTGCTTCTTAGGATTATACGGACGAGTCGACAAAAATGATGAAACAATATTTAGCTTAGATAACAAAAAGCTATAACTGAACTCAGCTAACTCTAGCTTTTATGGTCAGTGAGGAGAGATATAACTTTTTTGACTAGATGGACGGTCTCGGAATCGAACCGTGGAAAAGGTGTGGATGTGCGTATGTTTGAGGGTACTGGCCCAATGATATATGCTGCACAAAGTCTCGTACGTTAATTCGGACATCACAAAAATAAAATTACATAAAGCTATAATTGACTAATGCTTAAATCTTTTATGTTCATTAAGGACATATTCTATCTCCAACTTTTGTGAACATCACTATAAAGTCTTAAATAGATTGTTCTTCTTTTTTCTTTTTTTTCCTGATTACAACCCAGACACACATCCACGTCCTTACGTATTGTTCTCGAATTGGAAAATAACGAAGATTTACAATTTTTTGGATAGCTATATTGCGTAGGTATAGGGGTGCAACTCGGACGGACTTGGTTGGATTTTAGCTTAAGCCGAAGCCAATCCGATGAATCATAAGTCTTGTCGAGCCCGAGCTCGGGATCAACATATGAAGTACAAGACCGAGCCCGGAGGAATAAAAAAGTACACAAGTTTCTCGGATTTGGTCGGATCTATTGGATTTATAGGTCTCTGATATGACATTTAAAATAATTTAAAATAAGATTAATAGTATACACATAATTAAATAGCAATCATGTCTCAATTATTATAAAATACAAATTAAAATGGAATTATATATATATATATATATATATATATATATATATATATATATATATATATATATATATATATATATATATATATATACCTCAAGCCTAGTGGTTAAGAGAGATGTCCAAGTGGTCCGAGTTCGAGCCTCAGTGGAGACGAGTTCGCCACAATATATATATATATATATATATATATATATATATATATATATATATATATATATATATGAGGCTCGAACTCGGACCACTTGGACATCTCTCTTAAGCACTAGGCTTGAGGTATATATATATATATATATATATATATATATATATATATATATATATATATATATATATATATATATATATATATATATATTGGATTTCGGGTTCTTTGGGTAATCCGACACATGAACCCGAATCGAACCCGATTAAAAAATCGGGTTCAAATATTTTAACCCTAACCCTAACCCTAAGCCGAGCTATCTTCAACCCAAATCTAATCCATCAACGGGTTTACCCGATTGGGCTCCGATTTAGCCCGTCGAGTTGCTTCCCTAAGTAGGTAGGGGTAGATACTGTTGAACTTGAACAGCTCGGGTACCGGGTTGGGTTATCGATGATTCAGCCCAAACACTTGATTGGGCCTAGAAAGGGGATCCTATCTGACCCGTTTCACAATCCAATTGGGTAGCTTTTTGGGCCAACAAGTGGGCCTTTGGGCTACCCTATTGTCATCCCTACAATTATGATCTTCACAAATAAACATCGATTTTTTATTTTATTTTTTATTTTATTATTTTTATTTTTTTTATTTTTAGTCACAACAAATAAACATCGATGTTCAGAAATATAAGAAGTTCCATAATTAAATCTTAAGTTCCTGCATTTGATGGTACAAGCTCGAGAAAGTGACGGTACAAGCTATCACATATTTGTGACCTTATATTAAATGTGTTGCAACTTGAAGTGTTGTCAACCAAAGGCGGATCCCAAGTAGAATTGACCCTTGGAGAAATATAAAGAGTATTAATAAATAAACACAACTTTGTCCACCTTATTTATCTATTTATTTATTGACATTTTATGTTAGCTATCCATATATTTCATACTTATTACACTAACTATTCATACTTTAAAACTAATTACATGGATCACCTCTATAATTTATATTTTCTATAAAAAAATTATAACCCTAATTACCCCTGTGTTAATTTTTGGACAATTTACATTAATTATCCATATGTTTCATACTTATTACACTAATCCTACTTTAAAACAAATTGCACGAGCTACCCCTATGTTTTATAACACTAACTATCCCTATATTCACTTTTTTTCTTATAAAGGAGCGGGGTAGTACGTGTAATTAGTTTCAAAATATAGTCGTCCATGTAATACTTATGAAACATAGGAGGGGTTAATATATTTATTTATTAGTTTTTTTCATAAAGGAGAGGGGTAGTCCGTTTAATTAGTTTTAAAATTGGAGTAGTCCATGTAGCACTCATGAAACATAGGAAGGTTAACGGTTTTTTTTTTACTTTGCCATCCTTGTCATCTAAATTTAAATAACTGAACCATAGCAAAAGAAGCAAAAATATCCAAAATAAACAAAATCGCAAGAGATAATAAACAAAATAAACATTGAAACCATAAATAAATTCAAATTTTAAGGATTTTAATCTAGGGGTGAGCATTATTCAAATTTGGACCAAAAATCGAGCCGAGGAGAACTGAATAAAAGATTCAGTTCGGTTTTGTAAACAGAAAATTTACTGTACCGAAAGTAATTTTACATAAATTAGTTTAAACGAAATAAGTTTGAATAAATTTGAAAAAATGAAACTTTTAGCCATCTGAGATGGCAGAATCCCAAAAAAAAAAAAAAAAAGGAAATAGAATTTTTCGCCAACTCGCCAACCTAGTTGGCGGAAAAATAGCCCCTCCCTCCCCCCCCCCCCCCCCCCCCCCCCCCCCCGAGTTTTGGTTTATTTGGTTTGTTTGTTTTTGTTGAGTTTGATTTGATTTAGTCTTTTAGTTTGATTTAATCTATTAGTTGGTTTGTTATTATCTATACTAATATAGATAATAGAAAACTTATTATTTAATATAGATTTTATTATTATTCATATTACTTAATATACAAATAAATATATACATATTAATATACAGATTCATTTGTATATATTAATTTATATATATTTATTTGTATTAATTAAAGATTAATGAATATGACAAATATATTAGTATAGATAACGATAAAAAATTAGTAAACAAATTAAATATATTAGTCAATATATTATTTGTATATATTAAGTTATATATATTTATTTGTATTAATAGTAATATATAAGAATAAATATATTAGTATAGATAATAATAACAAATTAATAACAATTTTAGGTTAATTAAAAGTCACATAAAATTTTTAAAATTTTATATTATAATTATTATAATTTTGAATAAAGTAAAAGACACATAAATTTTTTGCTTAGTTATAGATAAGCTTAAAATCTTTTCTTATAAGTTTTAGTTTAAAATGTTAAATCATAAAATTGAAATGCGGTAAGTTGTGATGACAAAATTTTTATTTTCTTCATTTATTATAATTTCAAAATTCATTAATCAAATTTTGATTATAATTTGATTGATGGATTTTGATACAATAATTTAAATTTTGATTAATAGATTTTGAAATTATAACAAATAAAATTTTGTAAGCATAGATTTTATGATTTAAAGTTATCTAACATTTCAATTTAAAACTCATAAGAAAGGATTTTAAGTTTATTTAAAATTATAATTTGATTGATGGAATGAGCTCCTCGTCCACCCAGGCAAAATTTATGTGACTTATACTTTATTTAAAATTATAATAATTATAATATAAGATTTTAAATTTTATAAGATCAAATTTAAACTTATCTAGTAAAACTTAAATTTAGAATCAAAAATTTTAAATTATAACATCTTAACCTAAATTTGTTATTAATTTGTTATCATTATCTATGATAATATATTTTTCATATTTATTAATTTGTTATTAATACAAATAAATATATATAAATTAATATATACAAATGAATCTGTATACTTATATGTATATTAAGTAATATGGATAATAAAAAAATCTATATTAAATAATATTTTTTCTATTATCCATATGTTATAGATAATAATAAATTAACTAATAGATTAAATGCAACTAATGAAAAAATCAAACCAAAAGATTAAACCAAATCAAACAAAACAAAAAGAAACAAACCAAATAAACCAAAACAACCAAAATGGGGGGGGGGGGGGGGGGGGGGCGGGAGCTATAATTCCGCCAACTAGGTTGGCGGAAAATTCTTTTTTTTATTATTATTATTATTGTTCATCCGTTTATCTTAAGTCATCGACCAACGTGTTTTCTCAATTCGCATCATTCCTTGCTAACTCAAATCATCGAGCAACATTCAATCCAATCCTTAGAGTCATTGCGTAACTTCAAAATTCAACTTTTCATGCACACTATCTATCTGTCGTGCTAACGTTTCATATACGATCCGTATCAATTTTTTTGATCAAGTCATCCGTTCGCTATACCTTAACTTTTTTCTCGATTCGATTTCATCTACTCGTTCATTTTCGCGTTTCATACTTGCATAATCCTCAATCCCGTGCATGTTTCGTGCGCGTCAATTTCTAGGTTGTTCGAATCACACATCGTCAAATCTTAAGACTATAACTTGTTCAACGATACTCAATCTACGGCTTTGCATACATGCGATGCTCGTTGATAGACTCATTGACACCCTGAATCCTCAATCGATATCCCTGAGGCTATCGCATACACCACTTAGGGATGAAGTCATTTAACTAATCCTCAACTATCATTCGAATCAAAATCGGCTTCTTCAAATTTTTCGTTTGAACCCTTCCTCAATTTCCAAGCATGCTCATCTATAACGTATCGACGTTATCGTCGCTCGATAGCACCCCTATCGATAGTCATCTCATTTACTCAATCAAGTCTAACTCATTCTTGCTCAAAATATTACGAATCCCGCACTCGACTTTGCTAAGGTCGACACAATCCTTGGTGTATATGCTCAGCCTGACTTAGCCAACCGTGCTTACACAAACCATCTTTTTGTTTTATCAAAAACTGTTCTCCTACGTTTTGCAAAATAGATAGACTTATTGTATGGACATCCGTGGGACATTTGAGAGAGAACGCACCAACGATATCAACTTTGCGGAAGCAACAATTCAGAGTTTACAGAAACAACGGAGTTAAAGAATTCAATCGATAGTCCAAGGATGTAAAGCCGTGCTCTGATACCATTATGTCACGCCCCACTCCCGTAGGAGCGATCGTCCTCACTAAGACGTGATGACGTACGAGCCTAGATTGCGCTCGTACAAGGCGGGTTCCATAACGGCCGATTTCAGCGACTGCGACGGGGTCGTCGCACAAAAGTTCCAAACAGAGACATTGAATAATAGCAGCAGAATTTGAAGCAAAACACAAGTCATTGCAAAATACTCTTTTATTGATATTGAAACAAAGGTTACAATGGGGCGCAAGGCCAAGATTACAAGTCTCTCAAGCTCACTCAAACTCATTCATCTCACATTACAAGTCACTCAGCTCTCTCATCTCTCAATACATGTCTTGAGCCAGCGGATGCTTTGGAAGGCGACGTCCATACATTATGTCATGTATAAGTCTTGAATACATGCGGCCGCACGCTTCGAATCGCCAAGGAACTCCGTGCCTCGACGCATCCAAGCGAGCTCCGTGCCACAAGCTTCTACCTGTGCCTGCACATAAAAATTATGTGGATGTCAGTACTCAACTGTACTGGTGGAATGAGCTCCTCGTCCACCCATACAAAACCAACACGTTAATTTACTTTGTGTGTAACATAGTCCCTTTTATGATTGTCTTTCTACTCTTTCCTTAGGATCGATTTTAGGACAGACGCCTTGGCCTATTTTGTGTCTCAAGACCATTTCGTGCTTGTAACGCAGCATCAACTCAACAACGTTAACCTATCAAGTCGTGCTTGCCTTAC
The DNA here is from genome assembly GCA_029216955.1 of Iris pallida. NCBI lineage: Eukaryota > Viridiplantae > Streptophyta > Magnoliopsida > Asparagales > Iridaceae > Iris > Iris pallida. The sequence goes on from JANAVB010000197.1 coordinate 7,887,246, forward strand.
GGCTTAAAATCAGAGACGCAACTACGCGATAAGACTCCATTCCCGTATGACCGTGCTATAAGTCCTTGTTGAGGCCGTACCTCGCAACTCAAATGAGACTCAATCATATCGCCGCCTCGCGGCCCTTCGCTCTAAATCATCAACTGACCCATCCAACTTGTGAACTAAGTGTCACTCGACCAACTTTGTCTTGCGGCATTTCCTGAATTAAACGCAAGACAACTCAAACCAACTTATGCAACTTATATGCCGACAACTCAAGACTCGACGCCACATCTCGTGCCGAAGCACGGTGTCTTCGTTGCAGCCAAATCTTAGGCCCAACATTTTGTGTTCCAACTATACACAACATTCAACTCGACTCCTTGATATACTGCACTCAATACTCGACTCAATCCAAAGGCATACACGCGGATCGTCGCCCATGCCGACTCATTTATATGAACTAGTCACTAGCGCCCAGCGCTATAATGGACTCCTTTGAGCTTTTGATTAGACGGACGCTCCTTCCCAGCGCGAGTAGCTAGCTCCGCTGCAAGTTCCCGCTAACCCGTGCGGTCATCCAGTACAGCTAGGAATGTCTCCATCGCAACGGTTCCCATGGGCCGCCTGGGTCGCCGTTCGAGAAACAGATTTATTTTACCTTGTACAAGTTGTCCAATGACCATGCAAGACTCGACTCAAACTGACGTCTCACACAGTCAATCTACTTCTAGTGTTACCATCTCTTTCAGGGCCAAGTTCAATACTTCTCACATCTGAGACCTTGCCTCGACGATCCAGTCGCGAGCATTCTTCTCTCTTGCCTCGACGACCCAGTCGCGAGCATTCTTCTTTCTTGCCCTATCATTTCACTCAACTCAAGAACAACTATTTGAACACTTTCCAAACTTAATAAATCAACCGTGGCCCGTGCCTTAAAACACTAAATCCGTGACATCGTGTCTTAAACCAACTTGAAACTCTATGTGACACCACCGTCCAAGTCATACTCTATATGACGGGTATTACGATCGTGGGACTATGTGGTTATACCCAGCCGTTGAACTCATAGGACCGTGCGTGCTTTATGAAGCATTTATGCGGGCGATGCCTATGAATTTGGCTAACTCTTAGCTTGTGGCATAGACCAAATTTTCCTTCTCCCAAGCCACGGGACGAAGGACCGAGTGTTATTTTCAAAGCACGTCGTGCACCAACTCTAAGCCGACCATTCGACCGTTCCATATTCTAACTCAATTCGATCCGTCGGGATTACGCCCTTTAGCTATGTGGATTCGTCTCTTTTATTATGAAGCCTACTTGTGCAAGTTGAAAACATGCGATTTATTAAGTGAAGGCTATGATGAGGCAAGTTCACTGAAACTATTCCACCTGAGCGAGCGGTCGCCTCGACCGAGCGATATCTTCGAGCAGCCATTGCAAGGCTAAGTCCGAACGCCGTTGGTGTTCCGATTCCTCCGATTGACTGAGCGGGACGGGGCACTACAAGAGGCCATGTCACCATACTTACAGTATACGTAGATGATATAGTGATCACAAGTGATGATGAAGAGAAGATTACCCATCTGAAATCAAAACTTGTCAAGGAATTTGAAGTAAAGGACTTGAGAATGATGAGGTATTTTCTCGGGATCGAGGTAGCTCGAGGAAGAGATGGATCGTTCTCTCTCAGAGGAAGTATGTACTGGACCTGCTCACAGAAACTGGTATGCTGGAGTGTCGTCCGGCAGTCACTCCAATTGATCAGAAAGATAAGTTGGGGACAGAGACATGAGAGCCGGTTGATCGTGAGAGATATCAAAGACTTGTAGGCAGATTGATTTATCTGGGCCACACTCGTCCTGATATCTCATTTGTTGTGAGTGTAGTGAGTCGCTACTTGCATAATCCAAGGAAGGGCCACATGGATGCAGTTTTCTATATTCTGAGATATCTGAAGAGGGACTCTGGAAGAGAGATATGGTTCAAGAATAATGGACACCTTGGGGTTGAGGGATACTGCGATGCATATTGGGCAAGTTGCATGGATGGTAGAAGGTCTACCTCAGGGTACTATGTCTTTGTGGGAGGTAACCTAGTCTCATGGAGAAGCAAGAAACAGTCTATGGTAGCTCGATCGACCGCTGAAGCAGAATATAGAGCTATGGCTCTGGGAGTGTCAGAGTTGTTGTGGGTAAAAGTACTGCTGACAGAGTTGAAGCTGGACCAGGGAACACCATTGCGTCTTCTGAGTGACAGTCAAGCGGCACTGAGTATAGCTAACAATCCAGTTTAACATGACAGAACGAAGCACATCGAGATCTATCGATTCTTCATCAAGGAGAAGCTAGAGGAAGGGATACTAAAGCTCGATCATGTTCGCTCAGAAGAACAAGTCGCAGATTGTCTTACTAAGGGGCTTAATTCATTAAGCCTTTCTAAACTATGTAACAAGATGGGGATGATTGATATCTATCGCCCATCTTAAGTAGGGGTGAGCGTCGGTATAATCGGTCGGTATTTGGTTGGATTTTTCGATATTTTTTAAATCGGTATTTAAAAAATCAATACCAATATCGTACCATTTAGAATCGGTTTTTTTCGGTTTCGATTAAATCGGTATTCGGTCGGTTTTTGTTCGGTATCGGTATTTTACTATTTAACATTTGATCAATCAACACACTTAATATGAACCTTTTAACCTAGAAAAATATGTTTTTAGTTTTTTTTGGAAGTATTAAATTTCAAAGCCAATCCTCTACCAAGCAAGCAATTAATCAAATTTATTAGAATAATATGTAACAAGTCACAAACACCTAAAAAAGAGCTTAAAAGATCAAACACGATCACTAAGTTTAATTCTTAGTATAAGTTTAAGTACACTAAAATTCATTTCAAAATTATATGAAAACACAAAAATATAAGCTAAAAAGACAAAAACTCAATTCTTAGTATTCTTAACATAACTTCAAGTCCACCAAAATCCATTCTAAGTTCAAACAAACTAATTTCCAACTAAAATAAAGATAAAAATGAAAAAGAGTAATATAAAATTAATCACGAACAACATTCTAACGAAAAAAATGTATGTATATATATATATATATATATATATATATATATATATATATATATATATATATATATATATATATATATATATATATAATCGGTTCGGTTCGGTATTTTCGGTATGGTATTACATTCAAACCGTTACCACTACCATTATACCATATTTTAATCGGTTCGGTAATTCGGTATTGGTATATAATTTCGGTTCGATTTTTCGGGATATTTTTAATCGGTATTCGGTCGGTTTTTCGGTAGCGGTCGGTATTTGCTCACCCCTAATCTTAAGGGGGAGTATTGAGAGCATTAATGTGCTTTTAGTCCCACATCGAGTAGAATTATAGGGAGGGGTTAGCCTCTCCTATATACGTGTAGCTCCACCACAATAATAAACAAGCCAAGTATTCTACTAAATTTCTATTGCCTCCAGAAAGTTGCTACTTCACTAGCTTGATGTATTGAAAGAGAGAAAAGAAAATTTATTGTGATAAATTTGATAGTATGTCCTATTAATAGAAATATTTGCGTGCCAATTACCTCCAATATCCTTAAAATATAGTTGTTATAAGAATATTTGGATCATTTTAAACAATGAGCAAAATATTCTTAAAACGGTTATAATATTGGGGATATTTTGGTAAAAATATTTCTCCTTAGGCTAATATGGATGTTGGAGGGATAATTACCAAAATACTCATCTAACATTATAAATAACATTTATATTGGAGGGTACTCTAGTAAATTACCCTGCATATATATATATATATATATATATATATATATATATATATATATATATATATATATATATATATATTTGTCGTGATCAGTCCCTGCTAGTTCGACCGGACCATCTGCTGAAAAATTAGTTCGGTTCATTTTTTGGATTGGGTTGGTCCGGCCCGGACTATCAAGCCCCAAATACAAGTTCAGTATGAACCCGATTGTGCTGTGGGTCAGACAGGATTGGCCATTGACCAAACCCAAATCGGTCCAAATCGAATTTGATTGAATTCGGATCTTCTGAGTAATAATCACCACATAAATTTTAAAAACAATTTTTTTTATTAAAATATATTTTTATTGACCAATCAAAATTACGTTCCAAGATTTGTAAATGTCTCAAAAGGTCCAATATAATATTATTGGATCTTATGAGTAACAGTCAAGAGACCACACAAAAACAAATATTTGATGGGAAAACAAAATGGTGCGAGTTTCCAGACATATCCAAAGTACACAGATCTAGTACCAAACCTATGGTGAATGAAGCAACCTGCATAAATTAACCTCCCATAAATTTTCTTTGTCAAGTTGTCAGAATTTGTAGTTTGGACATTTTATTTGTCAGTTTGATCCTTAATTTGTTTGCTATTGAAGAAGATGCGGGCTAAGCCAAAGCTATCAAATATCACTTGTTCATTAGCACACCCGGTCCATACATAGTTCTGAAAGCCTATGCTAATTCTCAAACGAAACTCCTTTACAACACATAAAAAAATTATTAAAAAATAAATTAAATTATAATTATTATAGGTAACACTCTCATATGAAATTGAATACATCCAGTTAGGAAGAATATCTTCCACCTTAACAATATGAATTAGAAGTGTTTGACTATAATTAAATAAAATTATATAGTTAAATAATTAGTTAAAATATATTTATTAATTAACTTTTATTTATGTGGAGATATAGATACGCTCATTTTGAGTCATTTTAAGACACTACTTTATAAAGAGTTGAGATAATAATTAATATTTTCTTTCTTTCATAAACTACCTAATTTTATCTATTTAAAAAAAAAAGATAAAAGCCTAAACTATAAAAAAATGCACAACAATAAAGCATTACAATAACAAAAAAAAAAAGAATTACCGAACGCGAGTGGCTCTTTTGGTTACCGAAAAGAGGTATAAGATCCTGATTGGATGACAGAAGATCAATGGATCGAGTCACGGGAACGTATTATTCCTTCCATTTAATAATTGTTGGAGTTGAGGACAGTGGATCCAAAATTCTTCTTTTCACGTGATCAAAAAAATGTTAAACTAGTTTAACCAATAATTGCTAGGATCTCAAGACCCAGATCAAAAGATTGTTAAATTGATAACTATTTATTAATACTATATATTTAACTTATATATAATAATTATTCTACCAACTTCTTACTACCTATGGTTTAAAATTGATTTAGCAACTAAAATTAATTAACTATCAATTTTTATTAATTAATCTAATATTGAATAGGGTGACCGTTCAATTTATTCGGTTTCAACTGAATCAAAATATTTAAAATCAAATAAACCGAATTTTAAAAAATCCAAAACCGAAAGAAAATCAGAATTAGCTAAAATCGGACCGAACCTAATAACAATTCGGTTTATTCAGTTTGTTCGGTTGGAATATTTGTATTGCATAATGGGTAGGGTCCAAAATTAAAATCGTGGTTAAGTGATATGAAAAATAGCAATTTTTATATCCATATTTGTTGTATTTGTATCCCAAGTTAGACTAGTTGTTAAATTATTAAAGTTTGATTTCAAAACACATAAATAGAATTGTTGCTTTCAGAATATACATATTTTATTACAACATATATAGAGAATTGAGAGTATTTATATAGTTGCACAAAGTCTTATTCGATTTTACGGTTTTGGACCGAAAACGAAACCCAAAACCAAAACCGTAATCGAATAAGAAATTTTAGTATTTTCAAAATTGAAATCTAGCCGAATTTTTTCAAACCGAATCGAATCTCTTTTTTCTATCCAAAACCGAATAGTGCTCACCTCTAAGTGTAGGAAGTGATGGATTTGGACTTTCAAAGATAGAAGAAGAATAGGAATCCATGCACTTCCTTGTCTCCCTGATGGGAGACAAAGATGTTTGGGTAGGATAAGGAAGTGAGAAGTGGGAAGTGAGTAAGCATGTAATAATACTAAAAATTATGATAATTATTTTAATTAATTGACATTAATAAAAACATTTGGTTAATTAGTTAATTATTCTAATTATATAATCAAATATCAAATATTAAGTTAATACTTAATTTAATTAATATTTTACTTGATTAATACTATTTGTTCTCAATTTTTTATGAAATTTTCCTGTGTTCTCCTTTATAATTTAAAAAATTAAAAATACTTTAATTAAACGTTTACTTAATTAATTAAATGGGAATGAAAGGCTCCAACTAATACTTTAATTAATTAATACAAACTATTCTCAACAGATATTTATAGAAAGTTTGGGAGGAGGAAACCCTTTCATTCCCTTTTTTTCTAGTTAACTCCTCTTCTTCGTCATTCCTCATCCCCAAAACTATTGGTCATCGATCATCTCCTCCTTAGCCACTCGCGGGACTATTCTGTCGAGGTCGGGGAGCTACGGTGAAGACGTCGGCTCACACGGGGCCATTCCGGCGAGGTCGAACGGGCCATACTGACGACAAGGAGGCCAGACGAGGTCGCGCTGGCCACTGTAGTCTTCGGTGCTGACGTTGTCAATGCTATTTTAGCAGAGTGATGCCCTCTTCTTCTCGAAATAGTTCTCTATTTTATTTTAATCCTGCTCTGGGTGGATTTCTCTGGGTTTATCCAACTTTCGGCCACATCCAATTAGAGAAAGAGGATGTTAAGAAGGAGTTAATTGCAAGGGACAAGAACTGAAATGCAATTATTATCCAAACTTTTCATCTCAAGTTCCATATGAACCAAACAATGAATTTGTCAAATCCACAACCGAAATTTTTGTACTTTACTTCTTTCCCCCACCACTTACCTGTTACCAAACATGCCCTTAGGTGTTACCAAACATGCCCTTAACATCCAAGTCGAATGAGGGAAAATGTAAAGATAAAAATTGTAGAAGACATCAACTACAAGCTGTCACATCCCTCTATATTATTCTTCCAAAACTCAACCCAACCTGTTAGTCCCGGGGAATGATTTTTCGATGGAAAACTAATTTTATGCAACACTTCGAAGAAGGTGCACGACAGAGATCCCAGAGGATTCCGAGAAACGAAATCAAATGTATCACTTCGAAGAAGGAAAAAAAGATATTATTTTAGCAGCGATGAAATTCCACTAACAGTATATGATTAGATCAGAACTATACTCGTTCAGAACGGGTTGTAAGTGGATGAACAGAAGAATAAAATGGACGGAATGAAAGAATGGTCTACTGGGGTGAATGATCATCAGCGCTCAAAGCTACATTTGCCCCATACGATCAGCTTCCAGGAACCAGCAAGTTTGAAGAGAACTTCGGAACACTCTGCTCTTCTGACTCCTCGGACAGATTAAAATGGCGCAAAGTTCTCTCTTCTCTGCTCTCTGAAAATTTTGTAAAGAATTTGTGTTGGAATCAACTGAACTGAATGAGAGAGAAGAGAGTAACTTATAGCACAGTAACCGTCTAGTATACAAAACGTTCGGGACGTGGAAAAAACTGCTACCGAACATTTTGCAATCGCTCAAATCGTGCACAGGCACGATTGAGCCAATTGGCGCACAACGAGCGCCAATTGTGCATAGCGTGCGCTAGCTGCGCACAGCGCACGCACTCGCACACCACTGTGCCAACTACGTGCCAACTGGTAGCGCCAACTGGCAGTGTCATCAGGCCGCGCCAACTAGCACACCATCGGGCAGCACCACTTGGCCGCGCCATCCGGCTGCGCGATCAGGCCACGTGAACGGGCACACGATCGGCTGTACAGAGGCTCGCATAACTTAAGCGCACTATGCACCTAGCGATGATGCTGACGTGCTAAGTGCAAAGTGCGCCCACAAAATACCACATTATGCCTCATGAGCACATAAGCCCGAGTCCGAGTCTGAGTCGCTAAGCCCCTACGGGGCTTAGCTCCAATGGAATAAATTCCAAGAGCATTATAAAAAGCATTAATGCTTCTTTGTTGATTTAGCCTTTTTTTACTAGAAAAATACCCCCACATGACACCCATGTGCCTCTCCACAACCATATGTGCATCTCTCAACAAGCAAAGCTTATATAAAAAGATACCATCCATTTGGCCTAGGCAATATGGGACTATGTTTCTAGTGCTAAAGGCCAAAACAATAACAATTCCCACATATCTCTTTATATGGTTTTGAGTGTTCCCCATAGTGATTGTCCATCATGCATTAGGATAGATGTCGTTGATGACTTAAATCTTTCTGTATGGGTCAAACAACATACTATAATACAAGAATGGACTAAGCCTTGAATTCTGCACCATAGCTGTAATTCTTTCCACTCACATAATATAGTCATATGTGCTTCTGGCTACACATTAAAGGCCCTATGCCAGCCTGGTTTTATTGTATTATTTTGGACGTCTACAAGTTTACCCTCAAGAGACGGCCTGCTATCTCTGTCCATATACTATAGGTGAGTTCTTTATTAAAGAGACATGGCATGAAGCCATGCGCTGCCTTACGGTGTTACGCCGCTATGAGATGGCTTAAAGCCGAGGTATTACCCCTACCCGAGAACCTCATCGTAGTGTCATACTACTGTAGCATGCGGTCACAAGCCTCTCTGTAGTGCCAAACTACCCAGCATGAAGCCTTTCGCTTCCTTACGGTGTTACGCTGCAACGACATGGCTTGCGAGGCCAAGGCTTTACCCCTATCTGGATACCTCATCATGGTGTCGTGCCACTATAACATGAGGACATCCTCTCCTTTATATTACTGTCTACAACAATTTAATTTTATCATACAACATTAGGTTACCTGCCTATTTGCGGTGCTACGCCGCTGTGACTTGGCTCGCAAAGCCGAGGCATTACCCCTACTTGGGAACCTCATGGTGGAGTCACTCCACTGTAGCATGGAGTTACACTCTTTGTAGTTCTGTGCTACCGTGCTTCCTATAAAGCACACCAGGCATTCACTCTTCCTGAGAACTTATTAAGGCGTTTAAGCCATCCTCATCACAGGATCTATTTTTGTAGAAAATATATAATAGACAACAGTGGTTGTACGTCTGTATCCTTTCCATGCCACAGAGGACATGTACCCACTGTTTCTGATATTTTCCCAGTTAGTGGTCCTCCCTTGAACCAAAAGCTAGATGCCTAGTAGATTTCTCTATGAACTAATAGCATAAAACTTTAAGGTAGGATTATAATAACACAATATCAGATCGCCTTCAAGCCTATTTAACAAGCTGTGTCATCGATCAGCTGGCGCTTGAGGCCCTTTGTGAACGAATCTGCCAGGTTCTTCTGACTCCGAATATCAATCACTGGAATTACATCTCTCTTGATGAGATTGTGTACTGTCATGTGCTTTAACCGCACAGTTCTCTTCTTTCCATTGAAGTTGTCATTTGATGCCGCCACCGCAGTCGCCTGGTTGTCGCAGTATATCGGAATCGCCGATATCTGCACCCCAACCACTGGAAGATCATATATGAGCTTTCGAAGCCATTCTGCTTCTTCCGCTGTGGTATCAAGTACAAAGAACTAAGATTCCAGGGAGGAACGAGAGAGCATAGTCTGCTTCTTCAACTTTTACGATATAGCAGCTCCATCCATTGTGAAAATAAATCCACCTGTGGATCTCTCGCTCTCCAACTTTGAGCACCAGCTGGCATCACTGAAGCCTTCTACTACTGGCGGATCTCCACTGTAGTATAATGCATATGTCTGAGTCTTGTTGAGATATCTTATTATCCATTTCACAGCTTTCCAGTGCTCAACGCCTGGGTTGCTCGTGAACCGACTCAGGATTCCTACGGCAAAAGCTATATCAGGCCTTGTAGCAGTAGTAGCATACATCAAACTCTCGACGATGCTTGCATACTCTAGCTGTCTGACGCTTTTTCTCGAATTAGGCTTCAGCTTCAAATTACACCTGCAAGGCGTATCGATCACTGAAAGATCCTGATACCCATAGCGTGTGATCATCTTCTCAATATAATGAGACTGTGACAACGCCAGTACAGTTTCTGTCTGGATAATCTTGATCCCCAAGATCACAGTAGCTTTCTCCAAGTCCTTCATGCTGAACTTGGTCGAGATAAACTTATTTGTCTCCGTGACACATCCAATATCCGTACCTAGGATCAGCATGTCATCCACGTAAAGCCAAACGATTATACCTCTTCCATCAGCGAACTTCGTATAAACACACTTGTCCGTCTCACTGACCTTGTAGCTATTTGACCTGATGACCTTGTCAAACTTTTCATGCCATATTTTGAAAGTTTTTTAAGACCGTACAAGGATTTCACCAACTTGCAGACTTTGTCTTCAACACTCTTGACGACAAATTTCTCTGGTTGTTGCATGTAAATCTCTTCGGTCAGCTCGCCATTCAGGAAAGCTATTTTTACATCCATCTGACGTATCACCACCTTATGTATTGCAATGAGAGAAATTAACATTCAGATAATGGTCATTCGGCCTACTGGATCATATGTGTCGAAGTAGTCGATCCCCTGCTTCTGAGAAAATTCCTTGGCTACTAGTCTAGCCTTGAACTTGTCAATAGTTCTGTCTGCTTTCATCTTCTTCTTGAAGATCCATTTGCATCCGATGGATTTTGCTCCTTCAGGAAGATCAACCAACACCCAAGTGTTATTAGATGTGATTGAATTAATTCCATTGTATATCATCTCTTTCTAGAAAATAGCATCTCTGGTCTTCATCGCCTCATCATAGGTAAGCAGATCTGCTTCCAAATGATAGGTGACAAAGTCATTTTCGAAGTCCTTCGGCCTCCTCACTCGCTTAGTTGACAACTCAGCGAGTTCTGGTTTAACAGTTGTTTCAACAACAACTTCTTCTTGGACCCTCATTGTTCTCCAGAATATTCGCAAGAATAATGTTCTTGTGCCTTACAAATTTATCTTCAAAATATTCTGCATCGCGAGATTCGATGATATGATTTGATTCAATATCAAGAAATCTCCGAGCATCACTCTTTTTGCATATGTAAGGATCCTGATTCTTGGAATTTTTTTTATTTTATATGATTTCTATTTGTTAAATTATATTTTATCTTTAATTATGATTATAAATATACTTTTTCGTGGCTTCGATTTTTGGAGCACAAGAAGAATTAATCTTTCGAAACGTCCTTCATGAGTTTTGAAGTAGACACGTCCACCTTCAATTTGATATATCATGTCCTATCCAAACTTGTCACTAAGCATTCTTTTGACTTCGCCCAACTGTCACGTCCCAGAACCAGAATACTGGATAGCAGGGGCAAAACAAAGCCAGCTACATATATCAAGGTACGCCAGTACCCCAATGTACGATCAAAGCTGTCTAGAAGTTAAGTGGGAAGACTCTAGCATGCCACTAACGACTCCTATGGTCGAACAAATCCTATCTCAATCCAACAACAACAAGTATCAAGAGTATATCAAATATGAAAGTAAAGAGGCGTCCCAAAATACTATATCATACATGATCGTGAAGCTAATGAATACAAAATGATATACTAGCAAAGTACCAATATAAATGATCACTATATCAGTCTAGATCTAATGTAATACATCATGTTGACCGAAGTCTGAGAAAGCCTCGAAATAATAGGGCTAACACATGCCCTAGCTAACACCACCAAAATGAAATGAACCGCAAGTGGTAAAAAGGGAACCCACTCGTGAGGAGGAACAACCGCAGATCTAAGCAGGCGGCGGGTCATCAAGAGAAAGGTAGGAAGAATCTTCGGGCTCCAGTGGTAAATTTGGCCAAACAAAACCAGTGGGGTCAGGCCCCAAATAGCAAGTACCACAAGAAAAGCTCGAGGTGAACGACATAAACCCACAAACAAAACAACAACATATAGCAAATGTGGATAAATGCGGGTCGAGACTAGTGCGGTAACAATGCACGTATCTCGAGAATATAACTGACTGAATGGAAATACTGAACAATATAGCAAAACAGAATAATAAGCCGATAAGCAACGAGGGACTTAGGAACTACTCAAAGTCGGAGCCACAACCCTTAAACCAAACAAGGACCGGGGTTGCAGATATTTTTTCCGAGCAGAACTTATTCTCTGGCCACTCAACGACACAAAGAGCATATAAAGCAACAAACAATCAAAATTGCACGGCCAATCATTGCCTACGGCTTTCTATCATTAACTAGCTAGGGTTAACACAATCCTAATTACTAGTATGCAAGTTGAGAATCTTCGCAACTACCCAACTGCAGATACCCGGATGTCCAGGGGTACGTTTATTGCCCAACAAGACTGCTGGCAGATGAAACATGTCTTGACTTATAACATGAACAACCATATCATATACTTGTAAAAGAAAACATATAACTGACTGTGCCGTAACCCGGTACGCCATGTGACTCGATCGTGTATCAATACGCGCAAACTTGGTAGGTCATGGAGCCCTTGCCTAGCAGGGTTAAGCCACGCCTCATGGGGCCCTTGGATCTCGGAGTTGGTATTGCAAATTTCCTCCTACAATGATCTACTTGAATTTTACTAGTCATTTACCTTATCATATTCATGTCAAATTCTTAAGTCGTGGACACTCAAGAATTTTCTAAGATGACATGTGTTATGTACGAGTAACTCGTAAGTTATCACTAACGAACATCCCCATACTAACATCACGTGATACACGGAACAATACTCACACTCGATTGTCCAGTGCCAAGATGCAAGAGATTAACATTTAACAAGCTATATCCACGGTGTCAAGAAAGAACATGTACTCATATATCCGGTCTAGTAATCAATAAGAAAATCAAGTCATGAGTGTGCTACTACGAGCCACTATCAAGAATCTGGACATAAAATAATACGTGAACATGAACACATGTCATGTATATATAGTGTACAATCATGTTCTAACTATACTAAAACACTAAAGCATGATAAAACATTATTTCAATCGAAGAAGATAGCAAAAGCGGACGAAAACAGGCAAAAACGGACAAAAACAGACAAAAACAGCCTAACCGAATTATCCGGCGGATTACTGCGGATTACCGGCGGATTTTTTGAAGTGTCACAGCAAGTTTTGTGGTGCAAGTTCGGATTTTCCGACGGATTTCTGCGGATTTCCGACGAATTTTTCGAACCGTCACAGAAAGTTGATTTTGGAAAACTCAAAACTTGTTTCGGCCATAAAAATATCGTTTTAAATCGAAATCCGAATTTTCAAAATTCAAAATTGCATGAAATTTAATTTACTACAACATGGAAGTATTAGTTTTCACAAATTAAAGCATTTGATAGATTAATACCTCAAAATACTTAAAAATTACCTCTAGAAACTCAGATCTACGTAATTCTACCGATCAAAACCAAAAGTGCTATATACTAAAGATGTTAATAATTTAGAGGATCATATTATAGAACAATAAATCTTTAATTTATATGGAAAACAAAAATATAGCATGGTCATGTCACTTTTGAGCAAGATGTACTTGCCTAGGGTTAAGTTCCAAGCCTAGTCTTCTACTCCACCACCAAGAGGGGTTCCGAAACCACACTCTAGGCCTCAAGGCCAAGCCTTCCTAAGCTTGAGGAAGAGGAAAGAGAGTGAAGAGGAAATGGAGAAGGAAAGAAAAGAGAGGAGAGAGAAACTCAATGGATATATATAGAAGGGGTGAATTAATCGTGACCGTTGGATCGCGATCCATGTAAAAATCTAGATCAATCCTAGCCATTGAAAGAATATCAATTATCCAATGGATAAAAGGATGCATCGATACTATTCACGAAAATATCTAAATAATATTCATCAAAATATCTAAATACTATTTATGAAAATATCAGAAATACTATTCATGAAAATATCAGAAACACTATTTATGAAAATATCATAAATCAAAAATATCTAAAATATGGAAAATCTGTCCGGATGATATGTCGTCCGTATATACCGGTACACCGTCGGTATGCCGGTCAAGGAGAAAATCTATAATTTGGGAAAAAATTTAAAGCATTCCGAAAATTAAGAAAATATGAAATACAATACAAAATACATATCCGTATATAAGTTCTGATACTGTGAGACGAGTCTCACAACTCTCCACAACTTAGAAAAAATTCATCCTCGAAATTTTCTAAAGCCAGTCGAGCAAAAATACACATGCTAAAACAATGTAAAATCATAACACATTGAAAGAAAACATCTCGTGTACAAGTGATATTTGAGATACAGAATTTAAATAAATGCGAAAAATAATAAATACATACATATATAATACAAGAAAAGGAGGCATATGGAATAATATACCCCTGAGTCAGTTGAGTAGGGTTTCGTCCTCGCTTGCCTACGCTGACTCACAAAGTGGACAAGGGTCAAGTTTCGAAGTTAGTCGGTACCAACGACTCAGTCGAAGACATGACTCTAATCCAGGACGCACCTACGTAGTCGGGATACATGATAGATATCATGTATCACAAGATACAGAGGCAGATGAGTGGTACGAGAAACTCGCATTCACTCGCCAAATATATCGAGGCGACCATTGTACTCTAAATGTAGGTGGAATACAAGACTGTCAACGAAACCCAAGAGTAAGATAAACTGAAGGAATGCTCAAAATCTACCTACAATCTGACCGCCTCAGTCAACAGCTCCTGCAAGCTCATGTTGAAAGCCTGTCCACGCTTCAGGGGTACTCGTGTAGTCTGCTGCTGGCTCGGTACTGCCCGCAGGGCTTGGGCATACTGTGCTGGACACTGGTGCTGAAACTGCTGGGACTGCATCGGAAGCGTATGCTGAACATAGGATCGAGCTGACTCTACTGGTGCCCTCTCGATCGCCAACGGCACTGGGACAAGTGATGAACCCTCTGGACGTAATAGTGGACAAGATCCAATCATATGGTCAGATGCACCACACCTGAGACACTAACGATTGGCCCTCCTGTACTGGGCTCTGGTGTGCCCTGATTTTCCACAATAATCACATCCTGGCTGACCTGACTGCCTGGGATGCTGTACTGATGCCACTGTTGGGGCTGATGATACTGTCTGACGAGGAGGTCGATGATCTGGAGCTCTGATCACTGTTGGAGCTGGGGCTGAGGACTGAATGGTAATGCCCTTCATAGTCGAGTGTGACCTCTTCTGACCTCCGGTCCTATCTGTCCTCTGACTGGTCATCTCCAAGGATCTAGCTGCTCTCAGTACGGTATCGAAGGTGTCATAAAAATGGCCTACTATGAGCTGCTGAAGCTCCAAGTGCAAGCCCTGCTCAAATCTTCGAGCTCTATCACTATCAGAAGCCACCATGTGTAATGTAAATCGACTAAGCCTACAGAACTCTGCCGCAGACTGATCCACTGTCCTCGTCTTCTGGCAAAGGTTGATGAATTGTTGCTGGAGCTGGAACTTGGCTGAGGTATGGAAGAACTTCTCCTGGAAGCGCTCCCGAAATGTCTCCCAACTAACAGGCCTCGGAAGACCCATCTCCGGTGCTACCCAACAGTCACCGGCAATGTCTGATAACTGTAGCTTCACCACTGCTACCCTATCCTCTGCTGGAGTCCTAGCTACCTCCAAAATGGCTTCGGTGTCCTGAAGCCAAGAATCGGCTGATACTGTATCTTCGGTGCCGAAGAACTGAGCTGGCCGCAGGCGACTAAAGTTGGATGCTGAGTTATGACCATGACGTCCACTCGCCTCCAAAGCGACTGTAACACCCTGACAGAGGGTGTTGTTGGTATGGTCCTGGCCCTGCTGTAACTGTTGGTATAACTGAACCACCTGCTGCTGGATCTGAAGCTGATTTTGATGTTGCTGTTGTTGTGCCTCAATCATGCCCCTCATCATCTCGAGTAGGGCACGCTGGTCTACCTGGGCTGGCTTTACTGAAGGGACTGACGGAGCTGGCTGAGCTGACTGAACAGGAACAGACTGAGCTACCGACGGATGCTGAGATGGTGCTGGATTCTGACTATGCGGAGGCGGGGTCTGATCATGACCTTCCATCTGAGCTGCCTGAGACGACGGAGCAACTGAACCTTCGAAAGAAAAAGCAGGCGGTGTGTCCCTGAAAGATAAGGACACGAGATATCAATAATGGATAGGAATAGAACAAGGATATGTCAATCATGTTTACAGTTCAAGGAAAACGAGAATGCGATAAGCAAAGGGAGATCAAATGAAGACAAATATAGGATTGAGATTCTAACAAGATGAATCCCCCACAAGTCTGAAGAAAGACTTGCATGGGCCACCAAAAAAACCCTGTCATGCCCCAGAACCAGAATACTGGATAGCAGGGGCAAAACAAAGCCAGCTACGTATATCAAGGTACGCCAGTACCCCAATGTACGATCAAAACTGTCTAGAAGACAAGTGGAAAGACTCTAGCATGCCACTGACGACTCCTATGGTCGAACAAATCCTATCTCAATCCAACAACAACAAGTATCAAGAGTATATCAAATATGAAAGTAAAGAGGCATCCCGAAAGGTAGGGAGAATCTTCGGGCTCCCGCGGTAAAACTGGACAAACAAAACCAGTGGGGCCAGTCCCCAAATAGTAAGTACCATAAGAAAAGCACGAGGTGAACGACATAAACCCATAAACAAAACAACAACATATAGCAAATATGGATAAATACGGGTCGAGACTAGTGCGGTACCAATGCACGTATCTCGAGAATATAACTGACTGAATAGAAATACTGAACAATATAGCAAAACAGAATAATAAGCCGATAAGCAACGAGGGACTTAGGAACTACTCGAAGTCGGAACCACAACCCTTAAACCAAACAAGGACCGGGGTTGCAGATATTTATTTTCGAACAGAACTTAGTTTCTGGCCACTCAACGACACAAAGAGCATATAAAGCAACAGACAGTCAAAAGTGCACGACCAATTATTGCCTACGGCTTTCTATCATTCACTAGCTAGGGTTAACACAATCCTAATTACAAGTATGCAAGTTGAGAATCTTCGCAACTACCCGACTGCAGATACCCGGATGTCCAGGGGTACGAGTAGTACATCTATTGCCCAACAAGACTGCTGGCAGATGAAGCGTGTCTTGACTTATAACATGAACAACCATATCATATACTTGTAAAGGAAAATATATAACTGACTATGCCGCAACCCGGCACGACATGTGACTCGATCGTGTATCAATACGCGCAAACTTGGTAGGTCATGGAGCCCTTGCCTAGCAGGGTTAAGCCACGCCTCATGGAGCCCTTGGAGCTCAGAGTTGGTAGTACAAATTTTCTCCTACAATGATCTACTTGAATTTTACTAGTCATTTACCTTATCATATTCATGTCAAATTCTTAAGTCGTGGACACTTAAGAATTTTCTAAGATGACGTGTGTTATGTACGAGTAATTCGTAAGTTATCACTTACGAACATCCCCGTACTAACATCACGTGATACACGGAACAATACTCACACTCGATTATCCAGTACCAAGATGCAATAGATTAACATTTAACAATCTATATCCACGGTGTCAAGAAAGAACATGTACCCATATCTCGGGTCTAGAAATCAATAAGAAAATCAAGTTATGAGTGCGCTACTACAAGCCACTATCAAGAATCTGGACATAAAATAATACGTGAACATGAACACATGTCATGTATATATAGTGTACAATCATGTTCTAACCATACTAAAACACTAAAGCATGATAAAACATCATTTCAATCGAAGAAGATAGCAAAAGCGGACAAAAACAGGCAAAAACAGACAAAAATAGCCTAACCGGATTATCCGGCGGATTACTGCGGATTACCGGTGGATGTTCCGAAGTGTCACAACAAGTTTTGTGGTTAAAGTTCGGATTTTTCGACGGATTTTCTGAACCGTCACAGAAAGTTGATTTTTGAAAACTCAAAACTTGTTTCGGCTATAAAAACTTCGTTTTAAATCGAAATTCGGATTTTCAAAAGTCAAAATTGCATGAAATTCAACATGGAAGTATTAGTTTTCACAAATTAAACCATTTGATAGATCAATGTCTCAAAATACTCAAAATTACCTCTAGAAACTCAGATCTACGTAATTCTACCGATCAAAACCAAAAGTGCTATATACTAAAGATGTTAATAATTTAGAGGAGCATATTATAGAACAATAAATCTTTAATTTCTATGGAAAACAAAAATATAGCATGGTCGTGTCACTTTTGAGCAAGATGTACTTGTCTAGGGTTAAGTTCCAAGCCTAATCTTCTACTCCACTACCAAGAGGGGTTTTGAAACCACACTCTAGTTCTCAAGGCCAAGCCTTCCTAAGCTTGAGAAAGAGGAAATGGAGAAGAAAAGAAAGAGAGGAGAGAGAAACTCAATGGATATATATAGAAGGAGTAAATTAATCATGACCGTTAGATCGTGATCCATGTCAAAATCTAGATCAATCCTAGCCATTGAAAGAAAACCAATTATCTAATGGATAATAGGATGCATCTACACTATTCACGAAAATATCTAAATACTATTCATCAAAATATCTAAATACTATTCGAGAAAATATCAGAAACATTATTCATGAAAATATCAGAAACACTATTCATGAGAATATCATAAATCAAAAATATCTAAAACATGGAAAATCTGTCCGGACGGTATACCGTCGGTATGCCGGTCAAGGAGAAAATCTATAATTTGGAAAAAAATTTAAAGCATTCCGAAAACCAAAAAAATACGAAATATAATACAAAATACGTATCCGTATATAAATTCTGATACTTTGAGACGAGTCTCACAACAACTTTGAGTCAAATTTACGCAATTTGATTATTTATCGTGAAGTCAAATTTAGGCAATTTGAGTCAAATTTAGGCACTTTGAGTCAAATTTAGACAATTTTGTATATAGATGATTATATTTATAATAGCCTAATACTATATATAATATGGCCTTAGTCATGGTTAAGTTCTGTGATGCATATCGACTAGGAATTTTGGCACGGTTAGCGTTGTTGTGTGTTTTGACTAGTATTTTCGCCATGGTAGGGAAGGTCGAGTCATAAGTGTTCTAACTAGAAAAACCAGTCAGAGTTGTGACTTGACCCCTATTAATAATTAATTAATTATTTATTAAGTTTATGACTTTTAGGGACCCCGGTTGTACCAATTTAGTCCGAACTTGACCCGACCCGAATCCAAGCCCACGTAGTCATGTAGCACGTCCAAAGATGTCAATGGAGGTAATTATTGTATAAATATAGTAAGTTTATTTACTTTAGTGGTTAAATAAGTATATATTTTTGTAAATGAGTGTTATATATAATATATATGCATTTGCTATAAAATTGATATTTTGTTTTAAGTATATGATAACATTTTCTTAGAAAATGTCTTTTAGATCTTGGAATTTTTTTAGCTACAAATACTTGTGCATATATGAGTGTATGCATAATATGTAAAATTAGGCTATATATATATACATAACGATAGATGTTTATGTATATAAATTTTAATATATAGAACTAATGGATATGTGTTGCAACAATGAATTATACTTTTAGAATATTTTATAAATATTATGTGTTTCTATCTAAAAATGTTTGTATAAATATTATGTACATAGGTGTATATATATATATATTAAGTTATATACATATATATATATATATATATATATATATATATATATATATATATATATATATATATATATATATATATATATATATATATTTATATTATATATATATATATATATATATATATATATATATATATATATATATATATATTCTTTTTCTTTTTTTAAAACAATTTATTAATGGAAACCCAAACCAAGATCGGTCCCCCCCAGGCGGGAACCGATTCAAAAAACACAGGGCAACACAACAACCCAGCCGGGCTCACACAACAAGCAAAAGACAAAAACAAAATTTGAAAATTTGAAAAGGCCCGCAGCCCGGAGAGGGGGGTGGGGCACGTGGCTGGCGTACGCGGGGACCGAGGGGGCTGGCCAGAGCGCGTGGGAGCCAGCGCGCTGCCCGGGGAACGCGAGTCCCGAAGCGCACGCGGGGGGGTCGTACACCCCGAGGCCGGCCAGCGCGAGCGAAGGGGTGGTGGCTCCGGCGGGGGAACGCGGCGAGGACCGCCGGGCGGGCGAGCTCGGCCGGGAGGGCGGGCATGGCTGCACGGGGAAGAGCGGAGGGCGGAAGGCGGGAGGCGAACGGCTCGTGGACTAGGTGAGGGGAAGGACGGAGAGAGCCTCCCAGGCGGAGGAGAGGGAGAGTCTCGGCGAGGGGGCACGCCGGAGGAGCCGCGTCACGGCGACACGTCGATCCAGGCGAGAGAGGCGAGGGGGTCACTGCGGGAGAGGGGGAGACGAGCCACCGGTAGGCCGAGTCGGGGAGCGGAAGAGCGGGGGCTCCAGCACGGCTAGGAAATCGAAGCAGTGGGTCTCCGCCGTGACGGGATAGAGGGAGGTTCGAGCACCAGGGGGAGGGAGCAGGGCGCTGGACGGCCGGTACGGGGGGAGGGGCTGGCCGACGCAAGGAGGCGCGACAACTCCGAGGGGGAGGATCCTCCGGCAAGCGTCGGAGGGAGAGCCGGAGGCTAGGGGGACGCGGAGGGGGAGGGGACCAGGGAGGAGGGGGCTGGAGGCGGCGGCCGGAGGAGGAGAGGACCAGGGAGAGACGGCGAAGGAGGAGAGCGCTGGACGAGGGTCCAGAGCGGGTCGGGGGCTAGTAAAAGGAGTGTGCCCCCCACTGCGCCGCAGAAGGAAGGCCGGCACCGACTTGGACATAAGAGGGCCAGTGCGCCGCGGCCGGCTGGACTGGGGCGGAGATCCAGTACCACCTAAGAGAGGTGGGGTCCTGCCAGTAGACCCCCGACGAAGAGGAGCGGGCGGTCGGAAGCGCCGTGGAAGGCACGACGGGAGGGGGAAGGGGGTCCGCGACCGAGGCAAGGGGAGACGCGAAGGTAGGGACCTCCGGGGGGAGGACGACACCCGGAGCAGGGGTGAACGCCGGGAGGGAATCCGAGGCGGAGGGAGGCACAGGGGGAAGCTCCGGGGGAGAAGCGACGACCAGGGAGGAGGAAGCCTGTCCCGGAGGAGACCGGGCCGGGGGAGGAGATGGGTCCGCGGCGGGCGCTGCCGGAAGCTCGGTGGACCGCAACTGGGAGGAGGGAGAGGCGGGGGGACCCGCGGCCAGGGAGGCCAAGTGGGGTGGCAGGCCGGCTAGGGGCCGCGCGGCGCACGGGTCGTATATATATATATATATATATATATATATAAAGGAAAAAAAAGAAAGAAAGGAAACAAACAGTGTTTATATTGCGAGATATTTATATATTTATATAAAGGGAAAAAAAGAATATATAATATATATATATATATATATATATATATATATATATATATATATATATATATATATATATATATAAAGGAAAAAAAAGAAAGAAAGGAAACAAACAGTGTTTATATTGCGAGATAAACAAACCCAAATTCCTCCGACCCTCCCAAACTGAGAACAGCAGTTGTAGTTCGAAACCTTAAAACTTCCTAACCAAAATCCAAATGGAGTTTTGTATGAATCTTGATTAGATCCTATCCAATCTAATCGTAGGATTCGAATTTAAATCGAATCGAACTATCTAAAAATTGAATTTAAATTGGATCGGAAAGTAGGTTTAGACGTCCGCATATATATAAACCCATCTATGGGGATTATTCAAAAACCTAGCAAAAACTTGCACTCGAGGTCGAAACTATGACCCAGGACGAGCCTCTGTCCCTGGGCGAGCCTGTCCAGGCAGCTCCAGCCGCCAGAGTTCCACTAGAGAAGACGCAGACACTGTTGTCCCGATAATAAGTTCGGTAGAATCGACTATGAGGTACCCATATTCATCATCCCTTTTCTTCTTCATCGTGTGATCAAATCCTGAACCAATTGGTTCGCCGTAAACCCAATATATACGGCTACAAGACTTGTCAACCATTTAAAACTTAGATGCCCTAAAACTTTAGAAAATTGAGTTGAAATCTCGACAAAAAATAGGGTAAACACACTCCGTTTGATACTGTTTTGGAAGACAGATTTCGATCGATTCATTATAAATTTTCCAATAATAATTGAAAATAGTAGTAGACAACCTATACCCTTTGAAACGCTTTTGCAGAACTAAATTTCGTCGACTGTGCATCGAGAAATTGAATTTCCAAAATCAACAAAAACTATAAAAATCTGTTTTAAAAAACATAGAACTTTGCAACTTTAGCCGTGACTTATATATGGGAATCCATGGAAGGTCATCATTGATTAGCTTTCGAAATAGTCTTTTTTTTTTAGATTATCCCAATTCCGGAAATGCACGGTTCAAGATAATCTACTCGGTTCTTGGTTGGGGAACATAATAGATACAAATACGTATGTATATACAATTAGAGTTGTAGGGGGAAAGATAGACTTACAAAATTGTGAAAAAAAAGATGGATTGGAGGGTCATGGTAGATATATGGTTGTTACGACCCGGTCCCAATTTCTTGGGTCGAATCGGATCATGTCCAGCCTGCACCGTTGTTGAGACGGCGGCAGTAAGCTGTATCACTCAAACAGGTAATCAACAACACAAATTCTAATTGCCACAACTTTAATAATTCGAATAGTTTAAAACTTTTTACAACAAAATGAAAGATACATTTGAAATACATTGTTTTCCACAAACATCATGAATTATAAAAGAAGAAAAAAATCTAGGCAACCAGCTCATCAATCTCGAGATCATCGTCCTCTAGTTGGGATCTCCGGAAAAATACCGCAGAACAAAGCATCATCAGTGATACCTAAAAATGTTGGTTCTCCAGTCAGGAGGGAGCAAAGTACAATTCATGCTAATTTGACAATTGAAATAATAATAGAATCATGCACTTTTAAACAATTTGAAAAATAAACAGTTTCCAGCAGTTAAAATATTGTGATGTGAATAGGCAATGAATATGATCGGTTTGGGTTGTACAATGAAAGATATGGCTTATCCTCGTATGTAAGAGAGGTAAGCTCGCACAGTTACAGTAGTTACAGTAGTTTGGATGTGGTCATACTCATTACACTACTCCCCCAGTCCCCAAACAGTTACAGTAGTTACAGTAGTTACAGTCAGTGCTCTCAGAGAGAGTTCCGTGTTGCATCGTGGTTTAAACTTGCAATAAAACGATTATTAAATAATTGTAAACTAACACAAAATGTACTTGCCTTGGTTTGACTAGATTTGGGGATGTCTCCGAGATTGAAATCAGACTTGTCCTCGAAATCCTAAAATCGAGAAGTCTGCCTTAGATTTCCAAAGTTGCCATACTAGATGTGCTAGTTTCAATATCTAATTTGTCTTAGTCAATTTTAATTCTTTATTATACTAACACAAACAAAAACTCGATTATCTAATGCGTTATATTTAATTATGATGGAAAGATCATTTTATATTTAATTCCGAAAAACTTTGTATTTATCGGTTTATTGGCAAAACTTGGTATTTTATAATTTATATAATAAAACTATATATTTTTTTAAATGAAGAAAAACGTGAAACTTGTTTAAATAATAACTTGTAATTTTTCCTAATTTATTTAATATGAGAAAACAGTATTGATTTTCTATAAAAGAATTATTTTACTATTTCACGTGTTTACGTCAATCACAACCAGAAAAGAATAAAAATTTAACTAACTTATTACAAACCACAGAAAATAATAAAACTGGGCTTATGCCCTTTACAGACCATTTTACATGAATTAAAATAAGAAGAAAAATATTAGTTAGTCCCAAAAAATCCTATAATTTAATAAAAATAAAGATAATAACTAAAATAGATTTAATAGTGAGTCTCAGACATTGGTCCAATCATCATATAGGCTAATGCCTCAACGTCCGGGCGAAACCGGTTTCGTTTGCACTTAGCCAGGGTCCATTGACCAGTACGGTCGTCGCCCAAAATTTCCAAAATAACAATCTTTTTCCGAAAACCATTTTAAAGCAATATAATTAAATTTTATAGAAAAATTCGGCAGCATTCCCTCTATTTTCGGTCAACCCAAAAACTGGGAAATGCGCCACAAACACCAAACACAAATCCCATACTAGGGAAAAATCCATTTTTATATAGAATATACTCACAAAATTATTTTCGAAACAAATTCGGAAAACCCGGAACCAGCATACCAACAATCCAATTTAACTACCAAAATCCCAGAAGCTTATCGGAGATTCCGAGAACCAAAACAAAAACACAGAACCTATCCCGAAAGGATTCGGAAAATTCGAAATCCAAACAAATTAACCACAGAACAGAAAATCAACTCACAGAATTAAAATCCGAAAGTCACAGCACAAAAAATACCAAAGAACTTCGGAATTCCTGAAATCGAACTTCCAACCGAATCCCATAACGGGATTGAGGACCAAACTCACCATTGACTATATAAACCCAAGGGACAACTACTGAGATTAACAGAGATTACCCAAAAGCTTGGTGACGGAATCCGAAGGGTAGCCTCGGACTCGGAAACACGCCTCGCCGGAGTTCGACTGCGTGTACAGCACCCGAGCTTGGAAAAGACAGCAGCGGTGTTCAGCAGAACAGCACCAGAGAACGGAGAAGCGTCCAGAAAAGGGGTCAAAGACTCGCGGTGGCACCGGAGCTCAGGGGTCCGGCGGAAGGTCTTTGGTCGGCCAGGCGCGGAGTCGCCGGTGCTGCGGGGTTGGTCGCCGGGCTCGGCCAGGCGCTCGGGAAGTCGACCGCGGGCTGGGCGCTCGGCCGGCGATCAGGATCGGCTCCGGAAATTCGGGCTAGGGTTTGGGGGTTAGGAAAAAATGGGTTTGAGAGTGGTGTGAGGGATGGGAGGAGAGGAAGGGGGTTTAAGTAGGGAGAGGTGAGCGGGGGTTACCGGAAGGGGAAAGGATGGGGCGGCCGTTGGCCGTTCGGGAGTCGGAACGAAGGGTCGCGGCAGTTTTGGAAAGAGTCGAAACCCCTCTGCCACCAACAGAAAGATAAGAGAGTGTTTAAAGTCTCTCTCTCTCTCTCAAATAAATAGTTTAAGTATTGATTTAAGGAAAAAAAAAACAATGGCTTGAGTTATACCAATGTCTAAGAGATGGGCTTCTCTTACGGGTTGGGCTTAGTCTTCAATATTTTGGGCCAAATGGTTTGGGTTTCTAACAAATGGCTAGAAAGAATAACAACTAATATAATTATAACTTAACCTTTTACAACTCTAAAAATTTTATTTTATTTTTTTTTTTAAAATTTATGGTTCCAATTGGGTTCGGGTCTGGCTGACAATCAAAATTCCAAGTTTCAATTATTTTGACAAGAATTTTACACTTAACTGATTAAATAATAATAATAATAATACTAATATTAATTTACCAACACATAATTTAAATGATAAAAATTAATTACTAGAAAATTGTGGATTTCACAACCTTCCCTCCTTAAGAAATTTCGTCCTCGAAATTTAAGGATAGGGTAGGGTTACAACAAATCAAGCAGGTAAGGGTACTGCGCCCATAAATCAGGTCCAACAATAAGAATCGCCAAGGCAGTTGTGGATGAGATGTTTATGGACAAAATTTAGCTATGACACCATCCACGTATAATAAGAATATACAAAAGCGAACCAAGGTACACGAGATTGATCAAACCATCATGCACCGGTTCTGATTAGACAATATATTAGTGGGTCGACCCAATAAAATATGTCATAATCAAGCTTGATAAAGAATAAGCTTGCAAAACTAGGCTAACTTAGCAGCATCAGTTAAATTTAGTCCAGAAAAATACGAAAGATAATGCTTGTAAGAAATAGGAATTATGAGGCGGCACAGAATTTTTGGTTTTCTTCTCACCTCTGTCTAACATCAATACTGGCTTCTCTGGCACTGTAAGGCTAGGTCCAATCTCCAGCTCTGAATGGTCCAAGATGTGACTCTGATCCGGAATGTAGCGTCTGAACTGCGAAACGTAGAAGACGTTGTGCACGCCCTTAAGATTAGCTGGTAGAGCTAACCGATACGCTACTTCACCAATTCGGCTCAAAACTTCAAATGGTCCGATATATCTGGGACTCAGCTTCCCAGCTCTGCCAAATCGGATAGTTCCTCTGGTAGGAGAAATCTTCACAAAGACACTATCTCCTTCTTCAAACTCCAGTGGTCGACGACTGCTATCTGTCCAATGCTTCTGCCTGTCTTGGGCAATCCTGATTTTATCTCTAATCACCTTCACCTTCTCTGCTGCATCAGTTACCATTTCTGGCCCCAACTGTACTCTTTCTCCTATGTCGTCCCATGCAAGTGGAGTGCGGCAACGACGTCCATAAAGAGCTTCAAATTGTGTCATTCCAATGCTAGCTTGGTAACTGTTGTTGTAGGAGAATTCCACTAAATGCAAGTGGTCTTTCCAAGACCCTCCAAATTCCAAGACGCAAGATCTCAACATATCTTCTAGCGTCTGGATGGTCCTCTCCGATTGTCCGTCAGTTTGGGGATGGTAGGCTGTGCTGAACTTCAGTTTTGTTCCCAAGCTGTCATGCAAACTCTTCCAAAAGTGTGAGGTAAATCTAGTATCTCGGTCAGATACAATACTTACCGGTACTCCATGAATCCGGTAGATATGCCGCATGTACAGTGCCGCCAGCTTCTCGGTGGATAAATCAACCTTGAAGGGGATAAAGTGAGCTGACTTAGTCAGTCGGTCCACAATAACCCAAATGGCGTCCTTCCCTCCTTGGGATCGAGGCAATCCTGACACAAAGTCCATTGTTATATGCTCCCACTTCCACTCCGGAATGTCTAGCGGCTGTAGAAGTCCTGCGGGTCTCTGTCTGCTAGCCTTCACTTGTTGGCAAATCAAGCATCTAGCCACAAATCTAGATACATCCTTCTTCATTCCATACCACCAAACAATGGTACGCATATCCCGATACATCTTATTAGCTCCAGGATGTATGGAATACTGCGATTGGTGCGCTTCTTGTATCAGCTCATTCCTCAGCTCGCCAGATGGTACACACAGCCTCGTACCATTCTTTAATGCTCCGTCACTGGCGATAGAGAATCCTTCAAGTGTTCCTGCTATTACTTCATCTCTGAGTTTGCAAAGCGTCTCGTCTTGGAATTGTGTCTCCTTGACTTTGTCCATCAGACTTGAACGCAATTGCAACTGTATCATGGTTGAGTCAGCTCCAGGTACAATAGCTTCTCGCCCTAGTTTCTTCATCTTTTCCTTAGGTAGTACAATCTCTAGTCCAAGCTTCTCTATGTCCTCCAACAAGTGCCGCTCCTTGGTCAAGAACATCGCCACTGGATATCGACTAAGTGCATCTGCAACCACATTAGCCTTACCAGGATGGTACTGCAGGTCGATGTCAAAATCCTTCATCAGCTCCAGCCATCTTCTTTGTCTCATGTTCAGCTCCTTCTGAGTGAAAACATATTTCAGACTTTTGTGGTCTGTATATATTTCCACTCTCTCTCCATATAGATAATGCTTCCATAGCTTCAATGCAAAGATGACTGCAGCAAGCTCCAGGTCATGTATGGGATAATTCTTCTCATGAGTCCGTAATTGCCTAGATGCGTAAGCAATCACTTTCCCATGTTGTTGAAGAACGTAACCCAGTTCTTTTCCAGAGGCATCGCTGTAGATTGAGAAACCGCCGGTACCTGCGGGTAGCGCAAGTATCGGTGCTGTTGTAAGCCTCTTCTTCAGTTCCTCAAACGATGCCTGGCAAGCTTCCGTCCAGATGAACTCTTCATTCTTCCGAGTGAGCTTCGTCATTGGTTCAGCAATCTTTACAAAATCCTTCACAAACTTCCGATAGTAGCCAGCCAAGCCCAAGAAACTTCTGATTTTAGCAACTGAGTTTGGGGTAGACCACTTCTCAACAGCAGCTATCTTCTTAGGGTCCACCGAAATTCCTTCTCCTGTGACAACATGGCCAAAAAAATCCACCTTGTCTAGAAAGAATTCACATTTGGATAGCTTACCATATAACTTCTCTTTCCTCAAAGTTCCCAGAACTTTC
Organism: Iris pallida; assembly: GCA_029216955.1. Classification (NCBI taxonomy): domain Eukaryota; kingdom Viridiplantae; phylum Streptophyta; class Magnoliopsida; order Asparagales; family Iridaceae; genus Iris; species Iris pallida. The sequence continues at coordinate 7,915,290 of JANAVB010000197.1, forward strand.
CTGAGGTGCTCCTCATGCTCCTCTTCAGTCTTCGAGTAGATCAGGATGTCATCGATGAAGACAATGACAAACTGATCTAGGTATTCATAGAAAACCTATTCATAAGGTTCATGAATACAGCAGGAGCATTCGTCAGTCCAAACGGCATGACCAAGAATTCAAACTGCCCATACTTGGTATTGAACGCCGTCTTGGGAATGTCCTCCTTCCTGACCTTGATATGATGGTAGCCGGATCTGAGGTCTATCTTCGAGAACACCTTGGCTCCACTAAGTTGGTCAAACAGGTCATCGATCCGGGGCAGAGGGTACTTGTTCTTGATGGTGATATTGTTCAACGCCCGGTAGTCGATGCACATCCTCACAGTTCCATCCTTCTTGGAAACAAACAAGACAGGTGCTCCCCAGGGTGAAGCTCCATCTCGGATAAATCCCAAAGCCTTCAGTTCATTGATCTGATCCTTCATCTCCTTGGCCTCCTTCGGGTTGACTCTGTAGCATCCCTTAAAAATAGGAGGAGAGTCGGAAACTAGGTCAATGGTGAATCCTATGTCTCGATCTGGGGTAATCTAGGAAAACTATCAGGAAAACGTCTATGAATTCCGCTATGATAGGATGGGGAGGTCCGGGTTCTTCTGTGATAGAGGTGTAGGTAACACACTCCATATCTTCAGGAGCTCGATAGATTTCAACTCTGGCTCTCCAGATGGGCTGAATATTACACATCCTCTATAACAATCTACCAATCTATCCCTAAGAGTACATCATAGTTGGGTAAGGGCATCACAAGTAAGGGTGCTAAGAATTTATGGTCTGAGATAGTAATAGGGCAGTTCCAGGTCTCAATGATGGGTATGGGTCCAAGTATGACTGATGATGGACCTCATTGCCAGCAGAGCCGGAACAAGTGGCCTTTCCTTTGGCCATACTCTGGAAGGTTTAGGATACAAAACATAAGCTAGGTAGCCTACCAGTCTATAGCAAACAAAAATATTTATTTATAATATATTTCGGTCCTATGTTGTGACAAATTAATGTTCTAGTGTTCTAATTATTTCTAAATATGTTCTCCTAAGTTGTTGATCTGACCTGCATGGGCCACCACTAAAAACATGTCACGACCCGGTCCCAATTTCTTGGGTCGAATCGGATCATGCCCAGCCTGCACCATTGTTGAGACGACGGCAGTAAGCTGTATCACTCAAACAGGTAATCAACAACACAAATTCTAATTGCCACAACTTTAATAATTCGAATAGTTTAAAACTTTTTACAACAAAATGAAAGATACATTTGAAATACATTGTTTTCCACAAACATCATGAATTATAAAAGAAGAAGAAAATCTAGGCAACCAGCTCATCAGTCTCGAGATCATCGTCCTCTAGTTGGGATCTCGGGAAAAAATATCGCGGAACAAAGCATTATCAGTGATACCTAAAAATATTGGATCTCCAGTCAGGAGGGAGCAAAGTACAATTCATGCTAATTTGAAAATTGAAATAATAATAGAATCATGCACTTTTAAACAATTTGAAAAATAAACAGTTTCCAGTAGTTAAAACATTGTGATGTGAATAGGCAATGAATATGACCGGCTTGGGTTGTACAGTGAAAGATATGGCTTATTCTCGTGTGTAAGAGGGGTAAGCTCGCACAGTTACAGTAGTTACAGTAGTTTGGATGTGGTCATACTCATTACACTACTCTCCCAGTCCCCAAACAGTTACAGTAGTTACAGTAGTTACAGTCAGTGCTCTCAGAGAGAGTTCCGTATTGCATTGTGGTTTAAACTTGCAATAAACGATTATTAAATAATTGTAAACTAACACAAAATGTACTTGCCTTGGTTTGACTGGATTTGGGGATGTCTCCGAGATTGAAATCAGACTTGTCCTCGAAATCCTACAATCGAGAAGTCTGCCTTAGATTTCTAAAGTTGTCATACTAGATGTGCTAGTTTCAATCTCTAATTTGTCCTAGTCAATTTTAATTCTTTATTATACTAACACGAACAAAAACTCGATTATCTAATGCGTTATATTTAATTATGATGGAAAGAACATTTTATATTTAATTCCGGAAAACTTTGTATTTATCGGTTTATTGGCAAAACTTGGTATTTTATAATTTATATAATAAAACTACATTTTTCTTTAAATGAGGAAAAATGTGAAACTTGTTTAAATAATAACTTGTAATTTTTCCTAATTTATTTAATGTGAGAAAACAGTATTGATTTTCTATAAAAGAATTATTTTACTATTTCACGTGTTTACGTCAATCACAACAAGAAAAGAATAAAAATTTAACTAACTTATTACAAACCACAGAAAATAATAAACTGGGCTTATGCCCTTTACAGACCATTTTACATGAATTAAAATAAGAAGAAAAATATTAGTTAGTCCCTAAAAATCCTACAATTTAATAAAAATAAAGATAATAACTAAAATAGATTTAATAGTGAGTCTCAGATATTGGTCCAATCATCATATAGGCTAATGCCTCAACTTTCGGGCGAAACCGGTTTCGTTTGCACTTAGCCAGGGCCCATTGACCAATACGGTCGTCGCCCAAAATTTCCAAAATAACAATCTTTTCCGAAAACCATTTTAAAGCAATATAATTAAATTTTATAGAAAAATCCGGCAGCATTCCCTCTATTTTCGGTCAACCCAAAAACTGGGAAATGCGCCACAAACACCAAACACAAATCCCATACTAGGGAAAAATCTATTTTTATATAGAATATACTCACAGAATTATTTCCGAAACAAATTCGGAAAACCTGGAACCAGCATACCAACAATCCAATTTAACTACCAAAATCCCAGAAGCTTATCGGAGATTCCGAGAACCAAAACAAAAACACAGAACCTATCCCAAAAGGATTCGGAAAATTCGAAATCCAAACAAATTAACCACAGAACCGAAAATCAACTCACAGAATTAAAATCCGAAAGTCACAGCACAAAAAATACCAAAGAACTTCGGAATTCCCGAAATCGAACTTCCAACCGAATCCCATAACGGGATTGAGGACCAAACTCATCATTGACTATATAAACCCAAGGGACAACTACTGAGATTAACAGAGATTACCCAAAAGCTTGGTGACGGAATCAGAAGGGTAGCCTCGGACTCGGAAATACGCCTCGCCGGAGTTCGGCTGCGTGTACAGCACCCGAGCTTGGAAAAGACAGCAGCGAGGTTCTGCGGAACAGCACCAGAGAACGGGGAAGCGTCCAGAAAAGGGGTCAGAGACTCGCGGTGGCACCGGAGCTCAGGGGTCCGGCGGAAGGTCTTTGGTCGGCCAGGCACGGAGTCGCCGGTGCTGCGGGGTTGGTCGCCGGGCTCGGCCAGGCGCTCGGGAAGTCGACCGCGGGCTGGGCGCTCGGCCGGCGATCGGGATCGGCTCCGGAAATTCGGGCTAGGGTTTGGGGGTTAGGAAAAAATAGGTTTGAGAGTGGTGTGAGGGATGGGAGGAGAGGAAGGGGGTTTAAGTAGGGAGAGGTGAGCGGGGGTTACCGGAAGGGGAAAGGATGGGGCGGCCGTTGGCCGTTCGGGAGTCGGAACGAAGGGTCGCAGCAGTTTTGGGAAGAGTCGAAACCCCTCTGCCACCAACAGAAAGATAAGAGAGTGTTTAAAGTCTCTCTCTCTCAAATAAATGGTTTAAGTATTGATTTAAGGAAAAAAAAAAACAATGGCTTGAGTTATACCAATGTCTAAGAGATGGGCTTCTCTTACGGGTTGGGCTTAGTCTTCAATATTTTGGGCCAAATGGTTTGGGCTTCTAACAAATGGCTAGAAAGAATAACAACTAATATAATTATAACTTAACCTTTTACAACTCTAAAAATTTTATTTTATTTTTTTTTAAAAATTTATGGTTCCAATTGGGTTCGGGTCTGGCTGACAATCAAAATTCCAAGTTTCAATTATTTTGAAAAGAATTTTACACTTAACTGATTAAATAATAATAATACTAATATTAATTTAACAACACATAATTTAAATGATAAAAATTAATTACTAGAAAATTGCGAATTTCACAATGGTAATGTCTGTAAGTCTGCCCAGACCCTGTAAATCTTTCGAAGAAAGATTCTAGAATCTGATTCCATATAAAATATGGGTGGTTTACGTTATGAAAGAAACTAATGTATATGTGATATTAGATATATACTAGTTATATAAGGGTTATCCCTATCTAATTTTTTCATTCGAAGTTTTTAGTTACTTCGACTCGATAGATTTGAATGATCAAATAACTAATAATTCATTGGTTACTTGTATCATCAACTACTTTTTTTTAGTGTGAGGAACTTATCATGAATTCACTTATTTCTGCCGCTTCCGTTATTGTTGCTTGATTGGCCGTAGGGCAATTGCAATGGTTTCTTTATTTCGTCATGTCCAAAAAAATAAGATTGTCTAGATCCGACGGGACAAAATTGCATCAATTTTTTTCAACACTGGATCATAATAAGCTATTTCTTTAGTGTAATATGGTAGGATATGTGACTTTTTCCGAACACAAATGAAAGAACTGTTATGCATGCGGATACATTATATCTGCATAAATGCATGTATATGCGGGTGGGTATAGTCGGTTAAAAATGATCCGCGAATATTTTTCTAATATATGACGGGGTTGTCCGATATTGTAATCATCGTCGATCAGCAAGAAGAATATACGGCCCTTCGGAAATGTATCATTTTGGGGATTCCAGCAATTTGTTTAATTGATACAAATTGTAACCCAGATCTCGCAGATATTTCGATTCCAGCAGTCTGTCGCTTTTGACCACTCGGCCACTCTCCCCATCCCGGGCCGAGGCGATCGTGTTTTTTTTACAGGATTTCTCGTTACTCATGTCAGCATTCTCACTTCTGATGTCTCCAGGTGTTGTCACCAAAAACCTTCCCCGAGTGACAGAATGTCCCGCTACTGGCTACCCAGTCCCCTCCTTCATAAATTTATGAAAGAGAATTTCTTAATAACCTCATCCTTCATGTATAAATCTCTAATTAATGAGGATACATCTTTGATATTAAGAGAGGAGAGTAATTTAGGCATGAGATAACCATTCTCAATTAAGATGGACTCATTTGCTAATATATATTGCAAAAAGGAACTGTTGAATTTAAAGGCCTGAGACTGCAGCTTATTCATTACAGAACACAGTTTCTCGCATTTCTCATCCCCACCAATATAAATATAAAAATGATTTAAATTATAAGAAGAAAAAGCGCCAATCGCTGAAAATGGTATGGCCTATTTCAACACCTATCGGATCAGGGGAATCTGATAAGGCGAAGGGTTAATGCACTTTTTCAACAATGGGTAGACATCCTCTGAAGTCATCAGAAAAAGAGGAAGGACACGATGGAAAAAAATGCAAGCCGAATTCCCCCTAGAGGAATCCCCTGACGCGTGTAGACCAGAAAGCCCAGAATCCCTCCCAGATAGTCCAAGTGATGACGAACGCAGTGAGTGCCAAAAGATTGCCCACAGAGTTGGAGGGTGGATCGGACCGAGAAAGCCAATTTCTCCTGGTTTGATTGCCATGCCTTATCTTATATGGCTTGCGCCTGCCCTTGATTTAGCCGCTTTAGCCTCTTCCTCTGGTTTTCTACCACACCATGCCGCGGGTGCTTTCTCTCGATCAACTGAGTAAACTGCTGCTCTTCCAAATTGCTTTTGTGATAGCCCAACAGTCTCGGAATTACACACGGCAACCAAAATCCCCGTCAACCATCAATTAACGAGATGCATATTATATTGATCAATCGATCTCCGCGTCCTGCCATTTATACGAATCGTGAACATACTACGCACGATCGGACGTAGAGCCTTCACTGGCAGACCGGGCCGGGTGCAGGTGCCAGATCCTAAAAGTCGAACCATCTGGCGTGGTACTTATATTAATTAGGCTTGTTGATATACCGTCCCCCTCACAAATCCGAACAACTCAGCCATCCAAACATTGACAGTCTCCAAGCTAGGAATGCGCTTCGATATAATAAGAAGGGAGACCATCGACTTAGCTACACTCTACTCCCAACGGCATAGAAAGAAGGGCGCTTCCAAGGTTCGTGACTCAATGCCAGGTTCGGTACGGTTTGTTACAAGGGGCGCCCAAGATGCATGCTTGCCTGGACGATTAAAATCTGTATTCGAGACTTCGATCCCGTATAACCCAATATGTCTGACAAGTCGCACTATACATCAACCCAAAATGCATCTTCCTCTCCAGGACTCCGAAAAG
>JANAVB010000197.1:7924063-8320976 GCA_029216955.1 Iris pallida
TTCAATCGTAAAAAAAAGAAGATTTGATTGATTATCGAGGAGCAAAAGAATTTAGTCCAAAATACCAAATAAAAGTGGATCGGTTTTTTTTATTCCCGAAGAAGTGCATATCTTACCCGGAGCTTCGTCCATAATGGTACGGAACAATAGTATCATTGGAGTAGATATACGACTCGCTTTAAATACAAGAAGTCGAGTCGGTGGATTAGTCCGAGTGGAGAGAAAAAAAAAGTATTGAACTGAAAATTTTTTTTGGAGATATTTATTTTCCTGGAGAGACAGATAAGATATCCAGGCATAGCGGCATTTTGTTACCACCAGAACCTGAAAAAAATTCTAAGGAATCCAAAAAATAGAAAAATTGGATCTATGTCCAAGGGATCACACCTACCAAAAAAAAGTATTTTGTTTCGGTTTGGCCCGTAGTCACATATGAAATGGCTGATGGGATCAATTTAACAAGACTTTTCCCTCAGGATCTCTTGTAGGAAAAAGACAATGTCCAACTTAGAGTTTTCAATTATATCCTTTATGGAAATGGAAAGTCAATTCGAGGAATTTATCACACAAGTATTCAATTGGTTCGGGCTTGCTTAGTATTGAACTGGGACCAAGAAAAAAATGGTTCTATAGAAGAGGTTCATGCTTCCTTTGTTGAGGTAAGGGCAAATGATCTGATTCAATTTCATAAGAATTGAGTTAGTCAAGTCTACGACTTCGTATACCGGAAAAAGGTATGATACGGCGGGTTCGAGATTAATCCCGATAATCGATTAGATCGTACCAATATCAATCCTTTTTTTCCAAGGCGAAGATTCAATCATTTACCCAATATCAAGGAACTATCGGTACGTTGTTGAATCAAAATAAGGAATGTAAGTCTTTGATAATTTTGTCATCATTCAATTGTTCTCGAGTTAGTTCATTCAACGTCAATGATTTAAAATATAACAACGATGTGACAACATGGTTGGACCCCGTAAACCCAATAAAGGATTGGTTTGGCCCCTTAGGTACTATTGCACCTAAAATAGTGAATTTTTATTCATCTTTTCATTTAATAACTCTTAATCAGATCTTGTTAAATAAATATTTGAAACTTGACAATTTGAAACAGACTTTCCAAGTACTTCAAGTATTTCATTGCTATATAATATTTGAAAATAAAAGGATTTATACGGGTGATGACATCATTTTGACTCCACTCTATTTATATTGGTACTTTATCGAAATTGATTTTTGGGAAGAGACATCAGCAATAATGAGCCTTGGGCAATTTCTTTATGAAAATATATGTCTATTTCAAGATGGATCATACATAAACAAATCAGGTCAAATTTTAATTATTGATATTGACTCTTTAGTTATAACATCAGCTAAGCCCTATTTGGCTACTCCAGGAGCAACGGTTCATGGACATTATGGGGAAACCCTTTATGAAGGAGATACATTAGTTACATTTATATATGAAAAATCGCGATCTGGTGACATAACACATGGTCTTCCAAAAGTGGAACAAATCTTAGAAGTGCGTTCGGTTGGTTCAATATCGATAAAACTTGAAAGGAGAGTTGAAAGTTGGAACGAACATATACCAAAAATTCTTGGAATCCCCTAGGGATTCTTGATTGGAGCTGAGCTAACCATAGCCCAAAGTCGTATCTCTTCGGTTAATAAGATTCAAAAGGTTTATCGATCCCAGGGTGTGCAGATTCATAATAGACATATAGAGATTATTGTACGTCAAGTAACATCAAAGGTGTTGGTTTCAGAAGATGGAATGTCTAGTGTTTTTTTACCTGGAGAATTAATCGGAATGTTGCGAGCGGAACGAGCAGGGCGTGCTTTGGACGAATCAATCTGTTATAGGGCAATCTTATTAGGAATAACGAAGGCATCCCTGAATACTCAAAGTTTCATATCTGAAGCAAGTTTTCAAAAAACTGCTAGAGTTTTAGCAAAAGCTGCTCTACGAGACCATATTGATTGGTTGAGGGGCCTGAAAGAGAATGTTGTTCTGGGAGGGATTATCCCTGTCGGTACCGGATTCCAAAAATTAGTGTACCACTCAAGGTAAGACAAGACAAGAACATTCATTTGGAAATCCAAAATCAAAATCTATTCGAGTTGGAAATGAGAGATATTTTGTTACATCATAGGGAATTTTTTTTTCTTGCGTCCCAAACAATTTCCATGAGACACCAGAAAAATCATTTACGCGATTTCATAATTCCTAAGGTAAGGGTAGATTCATTCTTTCTTTTGACTTTCTATTTATTGATTTGGTAATAAATAAAATGAAATATTAATAATAAAAATGAATGGTTGGGGTTGTGTATCAACGGTCAATCCCGGTAGAAGGTTTCGTCGGAACAATTTTTTTATTTGTTCAAAAAAAAGTGCGGGAAAAAATGACAAGAAGATATTGGAACATCAATTTAGAAGAGATGATGGAAGCAAGAGTTCATTTTGGACATGGTACTAAGAAATGGAATCCTAGAATGTCCCCTTACATCTCTGCAAAGCGTAAAGGTATTCATATTACAAATCTTACTAGAACTGCTCATTTTTTATCAGAAGCCTGTGATTTAGTTTTTGATGCAGCAAGTGGGGGGAAAAAAATTTTCGGTGGGCCCGTCAAACTCACTAGGATAAGCGGTATTATTGAAGCAGACGAAACAATAAGCGATGAAACCAAAACCTATAAACTATAAGACAAATATATATATTCTCCAGACCATACAAATGCCCCTTGTTACGATTTCACCCCAGTCGAAGACCCCACCGTGGTATGCGCCAATAAGACCACCAGCGGGGAATGGAGCGGAGTTTAATTCATCGCAACATGAGTTAACCATAAGAATGGGCCGGTCATCTGCTAGGATAACAAAAGCACGAATGCACCACCAGATCTTGCTGATCATCATGATGTTATCTAACGTTTTGGCCGTTGTTTTTGTGAACATAGTCAGAGTTTTTGTATAGTAAGGCTTTAGCGACCTTCCGTTAGTGGTGCCGAACAGGAGCAATCGGTGGGCCTCGGGAAAGCCCTTGTTTGGTTCCATGAAGCCCTGACGAAAGACCTGGGGATGCCGCCAAATTCTTTTGAGTCCAGGCCCGATTTTTCCCCACTAACCAATTACGTTAGGACCACAGAACAAACTTGGTTGACGAACATGCTCATGCGGTTGATGAAGCCCCTGGGTAGAACCATTCTTTTCATTCGGGACAGGCAGGACAACTCGTCATAATTTTCTTGTGATGGTTGAGGAGTTTCTTTATCTAAGGGTGCAGGACGCTCGTGGAGTCCGTGTCTTCCGTACCACCTACCTTAGGATAGTTAGAGTTACTACTCCTGATAGTCCGTGGCCACGGGTAGAGATTTCATGGGAAGAACAACAAGCCAAGCCTTATGGTGATTCGTATTAGCAGAATGTGTCAGCATAATAGCATCGTAAATCTCGCGATCCATCACCTTATCAAGCCAAAGTGAATGTAGCTTTTTACGGGGAAGCGTTCAAGCCGGGCTAACAAATAAGCTGCCAATTTTGCCAATCTCCAATCCATTAAGGTATCCTAAAATGAACAAAGGCCTGGTATGCTTAATGAGTCCTAGTTGCAAGTAATCGTCCGAAACTCCACTTTCAGGCCAATGGGATCCTGGTCATCTCTGGCGATATAAGCACAACTCCTACACCGCTTCTGTCTTTATTCATAGTGCCATCAAAATGGATCGTCCAGTCATCAGACATAGGCGCTTTTTCTTCTGTGACAAAGAATATATCTTCATTGAAAAAATCCGTTCTGAGCGGCTCGTAATCTGGCAATGGGTGCGAAGCCAGGTGATCTTCCACTGCTTGCCCCTTTATTTACTTGTGGGTAACATAGGTTATTATGTTATATCATATCCTATTCATAAAAAAGGAATTGCCACAACGCAGTCCTTCTAGTCAATGCTGGTTTTTCAAATAGATACTTCAAAGGATCCATCCTGGCGAGTAGTTTGACTGGATTAGATAAGAAAGCATGTAATCTATAAACCTTTTGGTTGCCCAAACTCAGGCCAGACACGTCTTCTTAAGAGGGGAATACCTAGTTTCATAATCCATGAATTTCTGACTCAGATAAGAAATTTCCCTTTCTATCCTTCCCGTATCATCATGTTGGCCTAAAATGCAACCCATTGACATGTCAGTGGTTGATAAATACAAGAGGAGTGGTCTACCTGGTACAGGTGGAACAGGCCAGATATTCTGTAATTCCTTCATAGGCCTTTTGACATTCCTCATTCCACTGCCCATCTTTATTCTTTCTCAGCAGCAACACTTTTTTATTGGTTCACAGATTGGCGTAAGCTACGAAATGAATCGGCTCAGAGTCCAAAACCCGTCTTTATTTCTCTGTTTTCGGCAGCGGCATCTCGATAATCGTTCTTTCTTTGGGTCAATTTCCATCCTCCATCCCTCCTCCACCTTAGGCAACAATGAATCCGAGGAGCTTTTTCGGACATCACTCCAAAGGCACATTTTCGTAGGTTCAATCTTCGTCTATACTGAGGTATGCGATGAAACTTAGTAAATTCAAGAGATGGTCTTCACGTGGCACGTCATCATGGTTGTTGAAAGTGCCCCTACTACTAGCGAAAGGGGGATTTAGGGGGTGATCGCCATCTTCTAGTTGTTGTTGAGAGTGGTTGGGTTTAAGAGCAGAACAAAAGATGGGAAAACTTAATGGTCTCCCTAAAAGAGATGCTGCAATGTTGAAGAGAAAATTATCTACTTTGCAAACATATCTGGGTGGGATCAAATATATGACGAGGTTGCCCGATATTGTAATCATCGTCGATCAGCAAGAAGAATATACGGCCCTTCGGAAATGTATCATTTTGGGGATTCCAACAATTTGTTTAATTGATACAAATTGTAACCCAGATCTCGCAGATATTTCGATTCCAGCCAACGATGATGCTATAGCTTCAATTCGATTGATTCTTAATAAATTAGGCGATTGGCATATATTTAGTATTTGTGAGCAAGCTTCCCATTCTATGTGCTATACTTATACATACTCTTTGTGATTGTACTTACAGTCACTCTGACATATCCTGTGTCTTTTTCGGACCCGGATCGAAATGACTTTCCTGCTTGGAAATAAGGGCCCCTTTTTGTCTTAAAGAATCTCTGACCGCGCAGAATCTCCATAGCCAATTTGGAAAATTGGATTCTCAAATCAGAGGTTGCTTTTGGTACTAATCTTATTTCACACGATCCAGGAACTTCCATAACGTTGGCGTGATTCGGTTTGAGCAACGGATCCTGACGTGATACATCTTCGTAATGAAAATGGAGTGGAAACATCATTATGAGATTGGCCGGTTTTTTTTTAGTTATCAACAATATCTCTATTCTACGTTGAAAAACGAAGAATAAGACTTGAGTGACTTGAGTTTTTTGGAAAAAGCCCTTTATCGGATTTGAACCGATGACTTACGCCTTACCATGGCTTTACTCTACCACTGAGTTAAAAAGGTCTCGATGAATTTGTATGAGGTATGAATATCTATCCGATACATTATTCACATGTCAAGAACCAGATTTGAACTGGTGACACAAGGATTTTCAGTCCTCTGCTCTACCAACTGAGCTGAACATTTCTCTAAGCTTATCCTGTTGCTTATACGTCGTTTGAAAGCTACTCCAAGGATCCAACGACTAGCCAGCAAAGCTTTTTTTTTGACATGCTAGGTCCGGGTGATAGACCAGATAAGATAGAGGTGTCGCATAGCCGATCGACTTTTCTTCTCCCTTCCCGGTCGAGGGGAGAGCTCATCGCAACATGAGAACACACTATAGATAGCAGCATGCGCGAGTTATGACAAGCTCTGGTGCCCCCAGTGGCAAGTAGCAGTGAGTTCAGCATAAGTATGAACAGACCAAAGGATTTGGAAAGAATGCCTATATCCTATTTTGACTACAAAAATGCATTCTTCGAACTCCTAAGGTTTGATAACAAAGAATACAGTCACACATAGACTATCAAGTTTGATAAGTGCTTCAACCCCTGTCCCATTCCAGAATGGTTCAGGAGAACATGGTGGCCTGGTCCAACAATGGAGAGAATGCCTATCTTCAACCTGATAAGTTATGGCCATTGCGCTACACTTACCGGGCGCCTTCGTCAGGCTAAGCATCTTTCGGCGTAGGAAAGGAGGCGACGTCTCGCTTCTCTTCTGGGCAAGTGTTCGGATCTATTATGACATAACGATTAGGTGCCCAACGGACATTTGTTTTATTTTTTATCTTTTTCCAGCGTGATGAAAAAATAATTTTTTTCCAACCTAGTCTATTTTATTTCTATCTGAATCTATAAGTTTCTATCTGAATATAGAAAGAAGTGCCTATATGGATCCACTTTCTTCATAGGGCATAATATCTGATTATTACAAATAACAAGATCTGATTCATTAGAATCAATAAGAGACATCGAAGGTATCTTTTATTAGCTTTATTGGTTCTATTCTATATGGTATCCGTATCATTTATTCCTATGAGATACCATACAAAATAGAATGATTTTACTTTTACAAGGAAGGGGTATAATGAAATTCTTGATTGGATCTTATCATGATAACATAATGATCCATTTTATTTGATTGATGGATCCAACAACCAATTTGAATTAATTAAAGAGCGGTCTTATTCAAAACGCCTCGTGATCTTTAACCAATTATGTGCTTCAATATAATTACCTAGAGTAAGCGCTATAGCTTGTTTCCAATACTCGGCAGCTTGATCGAACCAAGCCTATGCAATTTTAGAATCTCCCTGTAGAATGGCCTGTTCTCCCCGGTCGGAATAGGCGGGTCAATTCCTTCCCTTAGAACCGTACTAGAGAGTTTCCTACCTCATACGGCTCGGCAATCCATTCTTTTTGAGGTCCCATCTTAATCTACCCTATGCTAACTGAATTAGATTTATGATAAATCAATCTATCCCATTTCTTTTTTCTTGGGTTAACCAGAAGAAATTAATTACATAAGTTTCAAATTCTAATTTAGATCAATAATTAGTTTTCTCTTTTCTCCCACCTTCAGAAGCATGAAGCATGGATATATCCTATATCCTTAGAATTTTCTGAAAGGTAACTATCTCGGTTTCATATATGAAATGTATATAGAATCTTTGAAAACGACTTTTTCCATAAGAAAAAAGAACTTACTATCTTTGGAATCTGATGCTACACCGCTGCTCAATACTTTAGTGGATCCACTCTCGATTGTCGAGGAATAGAGACTTTACAAATAAAAACCAAAGATTGGGACTCCATTACTGTCATTTCATATGTATATGGTTATAATAATTTACGCTCCCAGTGTGCCTATGATGTAGCACCAGGTGGATCGTTAGCTAGTGTGTATCATCTTACGAAAATACAATATAGCATAAGTAAACCGAAGGAGGTATGTATAAAAGTATTTGTCGGGATCAATGATTGTACCATGCAAAATAGAAATACTTTTTCTTGGGTAAAGGAACAGATGACTCGATCTATTTCTGTATTGATCATGATATATGTAATAACTCGAGCATCCATTTCAAATGCATATCCCATTTTTGCGCAGCAAGGTTATGAAAATCCACGAGAAGCAACGGGGCGAATTGTATGTGCCAATTGCCATTTAGCTAATAAGCCTGTGGATATTGAAGTTCCACAAGCTGTACTTCCTAATACTGTATTTGAAGCAGTTGTTCGAATTCCTTATGATATGCAACTGAAACAAGTTCTTGCTAATGGTAAAAAAGGGTCTTTAAATGTGGGAGCTGTTCTTATTTTACCCGAGGGATTCTAATTAGCACCCCCCGATCGTATTTCTCCTGAAGTTAAAGAAAAAATAGGAAATCTTTCTTTTCAGAATTATCGTCCAAATAAAAGAAATATTCTTGTGATAGGTCCTGTTCCAGGTCAGAAATATAGTGAAATCATCTTTCCCATTCTTTCCTCCAACCCCACTACGAAGAAAGACGTTCACTTCTTAAAATATCCGATATATGTAGGTGGGAACAGGGGAAGGGATCAGATTTATCCTGAAGGGAGCAAGAGTAACAACACAGATTGGGAAATGTTTCAATCAAATGTGCATTCTCCACTTTTTTTGGAACGAATAGACAAAACGATTTTTCTTTCTTCTTTTGTTTTCTCTAATATGATGAATCACATTTTTAGGAATTGGGTAGGGGAAAATCCAGAATTTCAAATTGCTGATTTTGAAGAGAAAAATACAAAAAAAGAGGAAAAAACAAACAAAGAGAAAGAAGAAAAAAAATAAACGAATAACAATATCCGAAACCTGGGATACTTTTATATTTACTCAAATAATCAGAGGTTCAATGTTAGTAACCCAATCCTTTCTTAGAAAATATATTATATTACCTTCATTGATAATAGCTAAAAATGTGGGCCGTATGCTATTATTCCAATTCCCTGAGTGGTACGAAGATTTGAAGGAATGGAATAGAGAAGCACATTTTTTTGCACCTATAATGGTGTTCAATTATCAGAAACAGAATTTCCCCAAAATTGGTTAACAGACGGTATTCAGATAAAGATTCTATTTCCCTTCTATCTGAAACCTTGGCAAGGAGCTAAGGTATAATCTCATCATAGAGATAAAATAGGGAAAAAAACACAAAAGGACGATTTTTGTTTTTTAACAGTTTTGGGAAAGGAGACAGACCTACCCTTTGGTTCTGCCTGAAAACGACCCTCTTTTTTTGAACCTATTTCTAAAGAAATTAAAAAAAGAAGAAATAAAATTGCAATTGTTTAGGGTTCTAAGAGTTTTCAAAGAAATAATAAAATGGTTTCTAAAAGTTTCAAAAGAAAAAACAATATGGGTCATGAAACTAGTTATAAACCTAATAATGAAGGAATTTGAAAATGTAATAACCTCTATTTTTTTATTTAACTGGGGGGATATGAATTAAATGAAAACATAAAAGATTCAAAAATGAATGATAAGATCATCCACGAATCGACCATTCAAATTCGATTTACGAATTTAGAAAATTATTCATTCATAGAAACAAAAATGATGGATCTTGCTAATAAGACAATCACAATTAAGACTCAAATTGAAGGAATCACAAAAGACAGAAAAAGAAAAATTCTAACTTGTGATAATAGATCGGAATCGCAGAAGGCTGTTTGGCAAATATTTAAAAGACAGTATACGATTAATACGTAAATCACATTATTTTATGAAATCCTTCATTGAAAAATTATACATAGGTATCTTACTATATACCATTAAGATTCCTAAGATTAATGCCTAAGTTTTATTTGAATCAAGAAAAATGATCAATCAATCCATTTCTAATGATTAAACAAATCAGGAAAGAATTGAGAAAAAAATCAAAATACAATCAACTTTATTTCGACTATCAAAAAAAATTTTATAATAAAAATATTAGTCATAATGATAAAAGTATTTATTGTGACTTATCTTCGTTGTCTCAAGCATATGTATTTTACAAATTATCACAAACAAAATTACTTAACAAGTATCACTTAAAATCTGTATTTCAGTATCACGACACAGCAAGAGGAAGGCAAGTGAAAAAAGAAAGAATGAGCTTACCCGGTTGAATGGCAAGTACAAGTAAGAAAAGCAGTCCAACTCAGTGGTTGATCTTCTAGCTTGCCATAGACAACCATTACCAACCTCGATGCATCGTAGATAGAGTAGAGTCACAGAGAGAGGACTCTCTCATACTTGCAAACTCCTAGGATAAGAAGCCTTGTTTTTGGCAGGCGCTGTTAAGTCCAGCCTTTGTTGCCCCTCGGTAGAGTGAGTCTACTTAGCGAACTAGCAGGACGCGGAGATCGATTGATCAATATAATATGCATCTCGATAATTGATGGTTGACGGTCGCCCCCTTCTCCTGTCCTGGAGGCTCTCCGGCCGGGGAGGCAAAGGGGATTGCTATCGTCACCCTTTCTCCCGGTGTATGTGAAAAAGAGAAAGCACTTTTTTCTTTTTGTTCATAGGTTGGTTGGTCCAAAGAACGAGAGTCGGCTTCCTTAAGGGAGTTCTTCCTCAGTAGCTCAGCGGTAGAGCGGTCGGCTGTTAACTGACTGGTCATAGGTTCGAATCTTACTTGGGGAGATTTGATGTTTTCAACATTCGAATTTCTAGTTATAGCTTTCCTGACCTAGCAACCCCTGGGATTCCACCGCTTTTCACTCTCACTCTTACCTCACCCTCCCTTCGATCGCCTCACCTCACCCTCACTTCGCTCGCCTTTCTTTTTTGAAAAGATGCAGCAGAATTGGAAAACGGGACATCCAAATGTTGGACATGTCTTCCTCACTCTTGTATAGATGAACTTGGTTCGTTCAATGAAAAGGGATAAGAAGGATCCACTAGGAATGAATGAAAAGAATGGAGTAGCATCTTCATTAGCCGGAAGGAATTAGTCTCCACTAGCTCCATTCGAAGAACGAACAAGAAAATGGTGACTGTTTAGGTAGGAGGATGGATGTGGTCCAATGGCTAAAGATCTGCCAGCTTCTTGTATACTGGCAGTCTCCGAGAGGAACCTTAACCCCCCGGGGGGCCGGGTGGGATGGTAGACTTTTTCTTTGCCACTAGCTCACTTCGCTCGCCTTGGTAAGACGCAAGGTTCTGAAAGAAGGCAGATCTCCACTCATTCATGTTGTGCCTGCGGTGAGACGCGACCCACAACAAACGAAGGGGGTGGGGGGAGACCGAAGAAAGAAGAATTGTATTGAATGCTACACCGGGATCAGCAGCTTCCGGTGAAGACAAAATGGGTCGGGCAGGAAGAGGAGGATCGGGCGGGGAAAACGGGGTTCGAACCCGCGACTTCTGGCGTGACAGACCAACACTCTAACCAACTGACCTATTTCCCCCTTTCGTCACTACTGTCGATTCCAAAGTCACCTACCGGTTACCTTTGTAACTATACAAAAGTCGCTGTACAACAGAATGTCGTTCGCCTTTGGTACTCTTTTTCTTTTAGTAGTACGATAGTAGAAAGAAACGGCTCCGCTCGCGACGACTCAAACGGGGCTCCGCGCTCTATCTGCTCTATCAGCTATCCGTTTGTTGGCGCTACGCACGACTTCAGTTGATAAAAGCGAACAACATAGCGCTACCGCCCGCGGAGAACTTTTGTCCCTCACCCTATCGGTCGCCTCACCTCACCCTCATTTTGCTCGCCTTCTAAAAAAAAGGCCTACTGACGGTGAACAACCGGTTACTAAAAAAAGAATAAGACGTAGTTCAAAAGTACCAACACAACTGAAGCCTACATCTCACTACGTAAGGGTTCCCTGTTCCTGTGAGCCTTGAGTAAGAGGGATTCCGCCGCTTAGCAGCGCCTTGAGAATTGATAGTATTGACCTACACCAAAGTGGAAGGGCCACTGCCACTATCTAAGCTATTAGTGGACTTAACCTATTGAAATACTGAATCGAGTGAAGCCTTGCGTAACAAGACTATAGGTCGCCAACGCCTAGATGTCAAATTAGTCTGGGTTGGTTTGGCGGTCACTCTCAAACTCACTACGTGGGTGACGAAAGTCACTTAACTTCTTTAGTAGGGCTTGCATACGAAGGGCTTGCCAAAGATCAACGGCCTCCCCGGGATTCAGAAGAAGCAGATAGAGCAAAGGCCTCCTCTTTCTGTTTGCTCTTTCGAAGGAATTGCATGTAGAGACAGTCAATAATTAGGGCTTATAGTTTAATTGGTTGAAATGTACCGCTCATAACGGTGATTTTGTAGGTTCTAGCCCTACTAAGCCCATCTGACCTGCTTCATCAATGACTCCGGTAGTCACCTGAACCGCTCTCTCAGGCCTCTCTTCTGGATACGAAACATCCTTCTATTAGCTCCCGTCACCGCCTCGTGGGCGACCTAACGGTCGCCTCACTTTGTTCTCCTCACTAGCTCTTGCAGAACCGCGGAGTGGGTTCGCTCGCCTCTCCATCCACTACTTCTTTATATACGAAAGTGCCTTCCATTCCATTAGATAAAGAAGCAATCCCATACCTACCATTTCCTTGACTCCTTGGATACCTGACATTAGATCCCATTCCAGCAGTGCTTAGATCGATCCCCTTACCGCAGTGCTTAGATAGGTTTCGCCCATACATATCCCTTTCTTGGGATGCCATCCTTCTCTGAATTATCTTTAGAAATGAAAATGGAAGACTAGATCATACATTCCGCGGTTCATGGGATTGTGATTGAGACCTTAACTTGGATTGAAAGATTCCTTGGTGTGCTTTTAAGGATACCTGACACCGCGAAGTGGGCGACCTAACGGTCACCTCCCTCCGGTCGCCTGCCCTTATCGAAGAAGCACTACTGTTCACGAGCTCGAGCCCCTTCTTGTTGATGTGTGCGGAAGGTTAACAATTGCTACTACACGGGAAGATGCAGCAAGCTTGTGTACTGGAAGAGAACTGCCACTCCTTTATTGACCTACTATCACCCCACAGAATAGATATGCCACCACTAGCCATAGAAAGAAAGTCAATTTCACGTCTCGATGTCGGGCTTGAGGGAGTCTGATTTCACCTATTCTACCTCTCGATCTCTCCTCATCGGTGTTAAGGCTTTTCTATGCCGCTCGCTTGATGATAGGTCGTGGCCTTGAGATGGTCCGACCTTCTCTTGACGATTATTCTGCTGCCTTGGGATAAAGATGATCCTCGGGATCACAAAGGAGGACGTGTATTAGCATAGTAAACACAAAGAATGATCGAGAAAACTAATATCGGAAATAGCGTATGAAGAAGAAGAGGAAAGTACCATACAAATAGGTCGGAGAAACTCATGCACACGTCGGAAAACACTTTTGTCGGAGCACTACGAGCAGAATGTTGTTGGAGAAAAGACAATTCAAAGTCCCCGCCTCTAAAACCCAGAAAAAAGCCCATTTGCTCCGCCTTTCATTTCATAAGTACCAGCTAAGCTAGCCTTACTGTTTGTTTTTCCTCTTAGATCCGATTCCAATTCCATGTTCTATTCTCAACCCATGAACAATATGAGTCCGAAGCTTCCTTCGTAACTCTCGGAACTTCTTCGTAGTGGCTCCGTTCCATGCCTCATTTCATAGGGAACCTCAAAGTGGCTCTATTTCATTATATTCTATCTCTATCCCAATTCCATTCATTTCATATCCCTTTAGTGTAATTGACATAAGAGATGTCATTTATAGTCTATCTGTTTCTATCTTTATATATATGGAAAGTTAAGAAATCATCATATAATAATCGAGAAATTGAAATAGAAAAGACAGGGGGACATTTGTGATGATTTTGAAATCTTTTCTACTAGGTAATCTATTATCCTTATGCATGAAGATAATAAATTCGGTCGTTGTGGTCGGACTCTATTATAAATTTATGACCACATTCTCCATAGGGCCCTCTTATCTCTTCCTTCTCCGAGCTCGGGTTATGGAAGAAGGAACCGAGAAGGAGGTATCAGCAACAACTGGTTTTATTACGGGGCAGCTCATGATGTTCATATCGATCTATTATGAGCCTCTGCATCTAGCATTGGGTAGACCTCATACAATAACTTTTCTAGTTCTACCGTATCTTTTGTTTCATTTCTTCTGGAACAATCATAAAAACTTTTTTTATTATGGATCTACTACCAGAAATTCAATACGTAATCTCAGCATTCAATGTGTATTCCTGAATAATCTCATTTTTCAACTATTCAACCATTTCATTTTACCAAGTTCAACCTTAGCCAGATTAGTCAACATTTATATGTTTCGATGCAACAACAAGATGTTATTTGTAATAAGTAGTTTTGTTGGTTGGTTAATTGGTCACATTTTATTCATGAAATGTTTTATTCATGAAATGGGTTGGATTGGTATTATTCTGGATACGGCAAAATCATTCTAATAAGTACCTTGTGTTAGAATTGAGAAATTATATGGCTCGAATCTTTAGTATTCTCTTATTTATCACCTGTGCCTACTATTTAGGCAGAATGTCGTCGCCTATTTTCACTAAAAAATGAAAGAAAAGGAAGAAGGGGGAGAAAAAAAAGGAAGAAAGCGATGTAGAAACAACTTACGAAACGAAGAAGGCTAAAAAAGATAGCCCAGTTTACGAAGATTCTTATTTTGATGGGTATCAAGATAATTGGGAATTGGGAAAACTTAAAGAAGAAAAAAGGGAAATTTCTTTAAAGAAAATGGAAAATTAATAAAAAGATTGATACATAAGATAAATACAAGAATAAATAAGATAAGATTCGCCCACCTCCCATATATTTGATCCCTTCCCCTATAAAGAAACTTGCAAGGCCAACTCCATTTATAATTCCATCAATTATATGTCTATCAAAAAACTGAATTAGTTCGGCTAATCTTCTTATACCCACAGTAAAAATCTTGGTATAAAAAATATCTATGTAACCACGATTATATGACCAATTATATATCCAATTTTGGATTCGGTCCAAGAAAATTCTCTTCAGACTCGCCTTTAAAAATGAATTGATTAAGTCCAAATTCTGGAAAGGCGATTAAACGGATCCATATAAAATAGATGAAATGAATAGTCCCAAAATTGCTATACTTACCGAAAAAAACTGCATTTGTCAAAAAATCATACCAATCCGCGGAATCTTTGAATTTGGGTGGAAAAATTTTGTGGATGGAGTTAACAATTTCGATAATATATCAAAATCTAGTTCTCCTTGATCGAAATGAATTCCTATTAATCCAACGAATAAAGTAAACAGAACCAATACAAGCAGAGGAAATAACATAGTATCGTCCGATTCATAAGGATAGGTGTAAGTGTATTTATTTCTAAAGTAAGTACTAAAATCTCGTATATTATTTCTTACATTTTTATTAATTTAATATGTATCCTTTGAAAAAAAAGACCCTATTATTCATTGTTGATAAAAGAACATTTTTATTGACTACCATAGGTACTTCTTTTCCCCACGGGGATATTGAATAAAGAAAACTATTTTTAGTACTACTGTAATCTTGAAACTGAATGCGCAAATATCCATCAAAGTTAATAAATACATTCGAAACATATAAAATGCAGTTAATCCCACTGTGAAGGAAGCTATTAGTGCAAAAATTGGTGAATATAACCAACTATCCTTAAGAATTTCATCTTTGGACCAAAAACAAGCAAGAGGTGGAATACCACAAAGAGAAAGTGTACCTAATAAAAAAGAAATTCTTGTAATTGGAACATATCTTGTTAAACCACCCATAAGAACCATATTCTGACTTTTTCTCTGGTGAATATCCAACAATAGGTTCCATTGAACGAATAATGGAACCGGATCCCAAAAATAATAAAGCGTTTGAATAGGCATGAGTAATCAAATGAAATAAAGCAGCTCTATAAGAACCTATACCTAGAGCTAACATAACATAACCCGATTGAGACATTGTAGAATAAGCTAAACTTCTTTTAATGTCTCGTTGAGCAAGAGCCAAAGTAGCTCCTAATGATTAGAAATAGATTTTTGTATCTTTATCCATAGATCCTTTACTCATACTCATTGAATTGGAAGATTTGATCCAATAAATTTTTTTTGCTTCGCGACTCCATAATCCTATTTTTTTTATTCAATTTCGAATTGATTTACCTACTCGAGTCGAGGCGAGCGAAGTGAGTTTTTTGCCATTTTCTTCAGTCAATAGGTGTCAGCTTAACAAGGCAAAAGGGGTTCAAAATGTAAGATTTCTCTGATCTTATCCATTTTTTTCGAATAAATACTGAATTTTACGGAATATGAAATATTTCATCGAAAACTTACAGCAGCTTGCCAAACAAAGGCTAAGAGAAAAAAGAATAAACGTATGACAGGCATAACATCTACGATTGGATTGAAAAAGGCATAAGCCTCAGGCAATTTGGCAAAGAAAAAACTATTCAAATCAAAGGTAAAATTAAAACATATAGAGATGAAACTAAAGATATTAAGCATAACAAACATTTTGTTCTTGTAGATTAGAAAATTGGATTTTGATTTAGTTATTTTTATGAAGAAAAACTGTAAAAAAAAAGGCAGGTAAAAAAGTCCTTCCTTTTCTTCGAACTCTCCCCAATCCAAAATCCTTCCTTTCATTCTCAAACGAGAATACAAGAAATTATAGTTTCATACAATATCTTAATTGAATTCTATGTAATGATCAATAATTTTTTTCATATTTCTATGTGTTGAATCCTTTTCCCGATACGGGGTCCATCCAGACAAACTAGGCAATGTGGTCGCAACCTATGAGCATCGAAAGACGCGTACGAACGTTGCAGACGTGTTGGGTTTGACGGAACTCAATTTCGTTGTGCGTGCAAGACGAAATCGAAGCGTATCCGTCGAGATATCCTGTATCGGCCCCTTTGCAAACTAGCCCATAACTTTGTGTACGTTCGTTAACTCGAGATGAAACTTGTGCCAAAATCATTTTTTTGGTCCTATATGCCAGGTTTGGTCCGATTCTGAGAAGGTCGACCGGAATGCTACTTTGGCGGGCCCGCGATCCGATCCAACGGACGAATTTGTACACGACCCACCGGAATACAACTTTGAATATAATCGCTGGATTCGTCTCATCAAACTGGATCCGTAAACATATAGTTTGATGACTTTTGAGACCGTAGGTACTGGCACGCTTTTCGGTGCAAAGTGGGTCCAACGACGGATACCATTTTGACCCAAAATTATCGTTTTGCCCCTGTGTCCAGAATTAGACTTATGGGTAGGCTATCTTAGCTAATTTGACTATTTTGAACATGTTGTTAATATCTGTTTCAGCCTCCGGAGACTGTTGTGAGATTTGGACTTTTATGGCTCAGTGATTACTTAGATATTGTTGGTTCAACGCGCTACACCAGGCAAGTACACCTTGCCAAACTTTACAGTATTTACATTCTGTATTGCTATTCTTTTCTATCTTGCTTGATTCCATACTTATCGTGCTTCATGTCATAATTATTTTTTTGTTTTACGTGCACGTAAATTGTTACTTTTCTTTTCATATTACTTGTTCTATCTTTTTTATCTTGTTCATGTCTAGTGATAGTATTGCTATGCCTGTGCCATATTTTTCTTGACCTGTTGGACTCATACTTGACTTGGACATGAATAGATAGACTTGACTTTCTAGTACCTTAGGAGAGAATGTTTTATTAGCCGTGGTTGTACCTCTATTGTTAGTGCCTCCCCGGGCTACGATAGAAAACCTGTTATAGGACTATTAGTACCTCATCGGGCTGCAGTTTTATCACATGCACCTATAGCCATCATGATTAATATTATATTCTCATGACATGTCATCATCTATAGAGTTCTTATATGTGTTACTCTTTCTTGTACTTGTTATTTCAGTCTTTCCTTGTATATTATTTACTGTACAGTAGGCATGTATATTATGTGTCTTGCTAGTCCCCTGAGGACCTAGTGATCTCTCCAGGTATTAGATAAATTTATCAAGGTTTAGTGCATTAATGTATGACGGTTCCTTCACCAAGACTTCTGGTATATTTAGTTGTTATTATCATTATCTTCCTTATTTATATTTTGTCCAGTATTTGACCCTCGCTGTTGTTATAGCCTAGTCTTTAACAAGCTTCTTTTTCTTCTAACTTGTTCATGATGAATGTATTATTTAAAATCTACTCTAATACATTTTATATATTCTAGAATCAGTATTTTATGGTCTGATCAGCCTTACTGCACTTGATTCGTTATTATTACCGATATTTGGTGGATTGAGATGTAGTTGATTCTAGAATAACCAGATAAATTATACTTATTCGAGCTGGGCTGGAGTCCTCTCGATACGTAGCTGGCATGTAGACGTATCCTAGTCCTATGTATTTTGGGACTGGGGCGTTACATATTTTTTGGTGGTCCATGCAGGTCGAGTTAGCCGTTTCGGTTACGTTACTGTATCGAACGGGCCTGCGAATATGACTAAACTCTTAAGAATCTCAATCCATAATTACCTTGACAATTCTTTTAGAAATTTCTCTACCGTCCTTGAACTTCGTATTTTCTCTCGATTATTCTTCCATTGCTTCCTCGTGCCATTGCTCCTCGTTCCTTCCTATTTCGGAGTGACGAATGATCGTGCTTTATAGAATTTATAAGAAATTGTTAAGTTATAATGTACGTTAGTTTGTTTATGGAATTTTGGTTGTTTGATAAAAAGAGGTAATTAGATATGCCATATGTCATAGATATCTAGTGGTACGGGTTTTTACAAGTAGTGTGCAAAGGTTATCAAATTTTAGGCATTATGTGTTTGATGGGGTAGTCTGATTAAAGGTGGGTAGACGTCCTCCGTATAGAATTAAATATATGATCATACTAGGTTACGCTCTTATGGTAGTCACCTGATCAAGAATAGAGTGGTAGTTTTAGTGCAGAGATTGGCCCTCTACAAGACGAACCTAAACATAGCCTAACTCATCCCATTTACCATTATGCCCTATCATTTGTAAAGTTAGGATTAGACAGATTGGTAGGTATCACTTAGCTTGGTCTAATAAAAATAGACTTATACAGTTATGATAATATGGTTAGAAGGACAAGCCTTCAACGTGATCATTGCAAGACCGCCAGTACCAAGAAGAGCGACTAGAGATAACCATCTATAGTTCTACGATAGAGATTTTTCAAAACCAAATTGTTTAGTATAGATTATTACTTGAGTTATTAGGAGACAACGTAGTGACCTAGCGTATCCCTAGAACTATTCCTAGTTACGCTTTAGTGAGTTTTATTTTACTTCGAGGACGAAATTCTTTTAAGGTGGGTAGATTTTAAGGATCTTGATTTTTGGATTTTTTATTTTATATGATTTATATTTGTTAGATTATATTTTATCTTTAATATTATGATTATAGATATAATTTTTTACAGCTTCGATTTTTGGAGCATAAGAAGCATTAATCTTTCGAAACGTCCTTCATGATTTTGAAGTAGACACATCTACCTTCAATTTGATATATCAAGTCCCATCCAAACTTGTCACTTAGCATTCTTTTGACTTCGTACAACTTTGAGTCAAATTTCGGCAATTTGATTATTTATCGTGACTCTAGACCTAACTTCCAACGTGAGTTTGGAACTCGACATAGATCAAAACAATTTGACCCAATATATAGTTTTGACCCATTTTGAGCCTACAATACACATGCCATGGGTGTGCCACTCAATCGAGTTCCCATGTGCTATTTATTTGCGATTGGCAAAAGAGACTCATGGGTTGACTTTTCGAGTTCGATTTGATTAGAAAATATATTTAGACCTTAACCTAGCCAATCCCACTTGGTGGAGCCATGTTAGGTTGCCATGACTTAGTGAGTTATTATTAATTCATTTTGGGATGTTATATAGCCAAATAGATTTAAATACAATTTTTTATATAGATACTTATATTTATAATAGCCTAATACTATATATAAATATGGCCTTAGTCATGGTTAAGTTCTGTGATGCATAACAACTAGGAATTTTGGCACTGTTAGCGTGATTGTGTGTTTTGACTAGTATTTTAGCCATGGTAGGGAAGGTCGAGTCATAAGTGTGTTCTAACTAGAAAAAACCCAGTCGGAGTTGTGACTTGACCCCTATAAATAATTTAATTGGTTATCTATTAAGATTATGACTTTTAGGGACCCCGGTTGTACCAATTTAGCTCGAACTTGACCCGAACCGAATCCAAGCTCACGTAGTCATGTAGCACATCCAAAGATGTCAATGGAGGTAATTATTGTATAAATATAGTAAGTGTATTTACTTTAGTGGTAAAATATGCATATATTTTTATAAATGAGTGTTATGTATAATATATATGTATTTGCTATAAAATTGATATTTTTTTAAGTATATGATAACATTTTCTTAGAAAATGTATTTTTAGATCTTGGAATTTTTTTAGCTACAAATACTCGTGCATATATGAGTGTATGCACAATATATAAAATTAGGCTATATATATACATAACGATAGATGTTTATTTATATAAATTTTAATATATAGAACTAATGGATATGTGTTGCAACAATGAATTATACTTTTAGAATATTTTATAAATATTATGTGTTTCTATCTAAAAATGTTTGTATAAATATTATGTACATAGGTGTATATATAGGTGGTTATATATTAAGTTATATATATATATATATATATATATATATATATATATATATATAAAGAGAAAAAAATATATATAAAGGGAAAAAAAAGAAAGGAAACAAACAGTGTTTATCTCGCGAGATAAACAAACCCAAATTCCTCCGACCCTCCCAAACTGAGAACAGCGGTCCAAACTGAGAACAATAGTTGTAGTTCGAAACCTAAAAACTTCCTAAACAAAATCCAAATGGAGTTTTGTATGAATCTTGATTAGATCCTATCCAATCTCATCGTAGGATTTGAATTTAAATCGAATCGAACTATCTAAAAATCGAATTTAAATTGGATCATGAAGTAGGTTTAGACGTCCGCATATATGTAAACCCATATGTGGGGATTATTCGAAAACCCTGGCAAAAACTTGTACTCGAGATCGAAACTAAGACCCATGACGAGCCTTTGTCCCTGGGCGAGCCTATCCAGGCAGCTCCGGCCGTCGGAGTTCCACTAGAGAAGATGCAGACACTGTTGTGTACCCACAGCAAGTTCGATAGAATCGACTATGAGGTACCCATATTCATCATCCCTTTTCTTCTTCATCGTGTGATCAAATCCCGAACCAATTGGTTCGTCGTAAACCCAAGATATACGACTACAAGACCTATCTACCATTTAAAATTTAGATGCCCTAAAACTTTAGAAAATTGAGTCGAAATCTCGATGAAAAATAGGGTAAACACACTCTGTTTATAACAGTTTTGATGCTGTTTTGGAAGACATATTTCGATCGATTCATTTTAAATTTTCCAAAAATTTTTGAAAATAGTAGTAGACAACCTATACCCCTTTGAAACGCTTTTTGTAGAACTAAATTTCGTCTACTGTGCGTCGAGAAATTAATTTCAAAAATCAACCAAAAACCATAAAAATATATTTTTAAAAACTTAGAACTTTTCCCGATACGAGGTCCATCCCGACAAATCGGGCAACATGGTCGCAACCTGTGAGCATCGAAAGATGCGTACGGATGTTGCGGATGTGTTGGCTTTGACGGAACTCGATTTCGTTGTGTGTACGTGACGAAATCGAAACGTATCCATCGAGATACCCCGTATCGACCCCTTTACAAACTAGCCCATAACATCGTGTACGTTCGTCAACTCAAGACGAAACTTGCTCCAACAGGACCATATTATTTTTCTGGTCCTATATGCCAAGTTTGGTCCGATTCTGAGAAGGTCGACAGAAATGCTACTTTGGCGGGCTCGCGATCAAATCTAACGGACGAATTTGTACACCACCCACCGGAATACAACTTTGGATATATCGTTGGGTTCGTAACGTCAAACCAGACCCGTAAATATATAGTTTGATGACTTTAGAGACCTGTCACTACCACTTTTCTAGTTTGAGGGTATTTTGGTCATTTTTAAAATTTTGGAATTATTTGGAATTATTAGTATTAATTATAATTATTAGAATATTTAGTGATTTTTAGTATAATTGATTTGTTGCTATTATTTGACCTTGACTAGTGTTGACTTAGGAGACTGTTCTAGAAGGTAACCTAGGTCATGACTACTTGGTTAGAGTGGGTAACCCTAGCTTGACCTAAGTTAGTGATATTTAACCAATTAAAACTTATTTGGAGAGATTAGGAATTGATTAGGCTAGCTAATGGCTTGTGGTTTCACAAGTCGTGATTTATGACTTAAGCCCATAGAGGCCCATAGACCACTTGTAGAGCCCTAACCCTAGCCCAATACAGCCCATGGCCAGCCAACCCTAATCATTCCCCTCTATTTAATCCCTCCTAGAAGTTAGGGCTAGCCTCCTTTAGAAATATTTGCAAGTTTGAGAAAGAGGTGAGTCTCCATCTTCAATAATTCATAGAAAATCCTATTTATTTCCTTTTCCATCCAAACTAATTGCAATATGACCTAAATTTATTCTACTTGCTGTTGGTATTGAAAAATTTCAAGGGAGAAATAATTTGGGAGAGTTTTGGTGGCTTGAGGATCAATTCTCATTTGGGGCTTTTTGAGCTTTGCAAACCTATAGGTAATTTCGAATCTACACCATGAAATACTATTTTTATTTCATATTCAGGAATCCCTAGGCCTACCCTAGCTGTAGGTATAGCTAATCCTAGGTCTCGTGTCCAATACGTGTCCGTATCGGACACGTATCAGTGGATGCATGATGTGTTTGATGAAATGCCCCAAAGGACATTCGAATTGATTTCTAGAATATTTCTGAATGGGAAATTAGGGTTTAGTGTTGCTTATGGATTTCTAGTGTTCTGAGTCGTCATCGGTGTCGTGTCGTGTCGCCACGGACACGGAAACATGCGGGTGCACCACACGCGCGTGCGCAGATTCCTTGCCCTGCTATTTGGGGTCATTTGCGCAGTGGACACGCCACTAGGACACGTGATACTTGACACACACGATGGGGCATTGACTGACACCATGTGTGTCAAGTTTTAGGGCCTTTCGTGTTGTGTCGGACACGTACGAAGCCGTACACTGGTTTTGCACTGTATCGGCTACAGTCAATTTTTGGCACTGATACGTGTGTCGTATCGCACACACGCGTGTCGTGGACACGTATCAGGGTGTTTTCGACCTAGCCCTAGTCCCCCTCAATACTGGGACACGATCACGAAATCTGTGTCGTGTCGTGTCGTGTGCACGAGCACTGGAACCACGTGCACGAGGCTGTCCACACTGCACTGTGCGTGTATCAGTGTAATATTTGTTCTCTGTGTTCATTCAGTTGATTAATGTTTAAATACATGTTTTTGTTTGCTAAATTAGATCCTAACATGTCTAATTATCTATATTAAATTAGTTTACATGTTAGTTTAGGTTTTGTAGTGTGGAAATTGGATTCGATTATGGCATGTTAACTGATACTGTCTGATACTTGGGATTCCAGATTTTCCTAAACTTTTAATACTATTCTATTGATATTTTCCACTGTTAACTCACTCCCACATAATTGTTGATTCATATTAATGAAGTATTTCAATTCGAAATTGGCTTTTGGTTTGTAAATGAGAATTTGAACATGTGTTGGTTTCGAAATCTACTGATAACTGAGATTCATTCTTAATACACTAAATTGGTTTCCCTTTCATTCTTTATAACTGATACATTGTGTTCTTTCCTACTTGTAAACTGAGTTTGAATGGTTAATTCTTAATACCTGAGAATGATCCTTAATTAGTATTTTCATGGCTGACTTGAATGAGAAATCTGAATGATGGTATCTAGTTCACTGGCAACACTGTTCACATATTGTAGTCACTATTTTCCAGAGTTAATATGCTCACTGTTTTCTGTCAACTATTAACTCATTTCCTATTTTCCTGAGATTCATGTTTCCCTTCTTAACTAAAATGTATTCCAGTTTTCATATTGTTAATGCCACTGTTCTTCCTTTGACATTCCCTGATTTTAATTTAACACAAGTACACTGTTTTGCATTGACACTTGTACACAGGTTCTAGCCTCACTGTTTCCAGGTTGAACACATGACACTGTTTTCTAATGTTCACTCACTGAATTCCAGTTATCACCATGTTGTTTCCTGTTTTTTCCTGTTTTCTATTCCTGCTAACACACCCTCAAGCCTAAGACACACACACACATACCATATCACACACACAAGTGTCTCACACACACACACATGTGAATGCTTGCCCTTTTTATTCCTATACACATGTGTATATACATATATACATGTATATATATGTGGGATGTTCATACATGTATTCTCTATATATGTGTGTGTACTATTATATATATTAGATATATATATGTATGTGTGGTATACATATAGGTAACCTATATGCTAATGAGTATTTCTATGTTATATTATAAATATATCAATATGTGTATTATATTAGATATATGAATTGACATTGTGTAGATGTGATTTATGGTTTGGTTTATAGGCATGGAATAGCCTAAAGCCCATGGGTGTGTCTGCATGACTAGTGAGTCTAGATTGGACTTGTATAGCCTTGTTAGACCTAGAATAGACTAGTATAAACTTGTTTGACTTAGGTTTGACCTAGTTGACCTAGTTTGACTTCTAGGGTTGACCAGAGTTGACCAAGAGTTGACTTTAGCCTAGATCGATCTAGATTCATGTAGAATGCATTGTAGTGCATCTTATTACCATTCTGGACTTGCTATGACTTGTACTGTTCTAAATAGGAGCCAGACACCACTCCTCGGACAGTACTTACATCTTGGACATTCAGATAGCAGGCGAGTACATTCTCTGATCTTTTCATACCTGTCTGGACTATATTCTTGCTCTAGATTACTTTACTTGATGCCGACACGTATCTTCACGGATTAGTACTATATGGATCCTTTCCTGAGATGTTATCCCTCTACGGGTGCATCGGGTATTTCATGTTCATGTACTTTATCATGTGCATCAGGTACTCCTTGTACTCATACGAGTTCATGTATTTACATGTTCTCATGTGCTTTCATGTACTATCATGTGCCTCATGTACTACTCATTACATGAGTTCACGTATCTTTAGCTGTATTCATGTGCCTATAACGTAACTTGAATGGATCCTTGTGTATTGATTGGGGCGGGGTGAGTAGAATTGGTTATGTGATCATTATCCCCAGTAGGTATTCATGTGTATTCATGTGCTCCTAAGCCGTTTACATAACCATATTGTACTCTAAATCACTTAGCCACTTACAATCTTTACTTATCATGTACTTACTTTCAGTTACAAAATATCTCATGTTTTCCTGTACTTCCTTTTCAGTATTTTCTATATTTTACTCTATTGCATGCTTTATACTCCTAACCTGTTATGAACTGTTGAGAGATATGTGCTCGTTCCCGTCCTGATTGGACCTGTTGAAAATTTTACAGAGAACGAGGAGGAGGCATGCTTAGATACTTTCTATAGGACAGCCTTAGAGGACACTTGCGATCCGAACTTTCAGTCGGATCCCTTAGCTGTAGAGACTGTTGCTCCATAGATATCTTTATCTTATTTCATAGTATTGGAGATTGAGTTGTATATATTGGATATGTATTATTCTGGACGTTAGTGGAGTTTATCTAGACACTTAGCCTTCAACGTGATCATTGCAAGACCGCCAGTACCAAGAAGAGCGACTAGCGTATCCCTAGAACTATTCCTAGTTACGCTTTAGTGAGCTTTATTTCAATTTTGAGAAAGAAATTCTTTTAAGGTGGGTAGATTTTAAGGATCCTGATTTTTGGATTTTTTTATTTTATATGATTTATATTTGTTAGATTATATTTTATCTTTAGTATTATGATTATAGATATAATTTTTTATAGCTTCGATTTTTGGAGCATAAGAAGCATTAATCTTTCAAAATATCCTTCATGATTTTGAAGTAGATACATCTACCTTCAATTTGATATATCAAGTCCCATCCAAACTTCTCACTTAGCATTCTTTTGACTTCGTACAACTTTGAGTCAAATTTAGGCAATTTGATTATTTATCGTGACTCTAGACCTAACTTCCAACGTGAGTTTGGAACTCGACATAGATCAAAACAATTTGACCCAATATATAGTTTTGACCCATTTTGAGCCTACAATACACATGCCATGGGTGTGCCACTCAATCGAGTTCCCATGTGCTATTTATTTGCGATTGGCAAAAGCGACTCATGGGTTGACTTTTCGAGTTCGATTTGATTAGAAAATATATTTAGACCTTAACCTAGCCAATCCCACTTGGTGGAGCCATGTTAGGTTGCCATGACTTAGTGAGTTATTATGAATTCATTTTGGGATGTTATATAGCCAAATAGATTTAAATACAATTTTGTATATAGATAATTATATTTATAATAGCCTAATACTATATATAAATATGGCCTTAGTCATGGTTAAGTTCTGTGATGCATAACAACTAGGAATTTTGGCACTGTTAGCGTGATTGTGTGTTTTGACTAGTATTTTAGCCATGGTAGGGAAGGTTGAGTCATAAGTGTGTTCTAACTAGAAAAAACCAGTCGGAGTTGTGACTTGACCCCTATAAATAATTTAATTAGTTATCTATTAAGATTATGACTTTTAGGGACCCCGGTTGTACCAATTTAGCCCGAACTTGACCCGAACCGAATCCAAGCTCACGTAGTCATGTAGCACATCCAAAGATGTCAATGGAGGTAATTATTGTATAAATATAGTAAGTGTATTTACTTTAGTGGTAAAATATGCATATATTTTTATAAATGAGTGTTATGTATAATATATATATGTATTTGCTATAAAATTGATATTTTGTTTTAAGTATATGATAATTTTTTCTTAGAAACTGTATTTTTAGATCTTGGAATTTTTTTAGCTTCAAATACTCGTGCATATATGAGTGTATGCACACTATGTAAAATTAGGCTATATATATACATAACGATAGATGTTTATTTATATAAATTTTAGTATATAGAACTAATGGATATGTGTTGCAACAATGAATTATACTTTTAGAATATTTTATAAATATTATGTGTTTCTATCTAAAAATGTTTGTATAAATATTATGTACATAGGTGTATATATAGGTGGTTATATATATATATATATATATATATATATATATATATATATATATATATATATATAGAAATATATATATATTTATATATATATATATATATACACATATATATATATATATAGGGAAAAAAAAGAAAGAAAACAAACAGTGTTTATCTCACGAGATAAACAAACCCAAATTCTCCCGACCCTCCCAAACTGAGAACATCGGTCCAAACTGAGAACAATAGTTGTAGTTCGAAACCTTAAAACTTCCTAAACAAAATCCAAATGGAGTTTTGTATGAATCTTGATTAGATCCTATCCAATCTCATTGTAGGATTCGAATTTAAATCGAATCGAACTATCTAAAAATCGAATTTAAATTGGATCAGGAAGTAGGTTTAGACGTCCGCATATATGTAAACCCATATGTGGGGATTATTCGAAAACCCTGGCAAAAACTTGCACTCGAGATCGAAACTATGACCCATGACGAGCCTTTGTCCCTGGACGAGCCTGTCCAGGCAGCTCCGGCCGTCAGAGTTCTACTAGAGAAGATGCAGACACTGTTGTGTACCCACAGTAAGTTCGGTAGAATCGACTATGAGGTACCCATATTCATCATCCCTTTTCTTCTTCATCGTGTGATCAAATCCCGAACCAATTGGTTCGTCGTAAACCCAACATATACGGCTACAAGACCTATCAACCATTTAAAATTTAGATGCCCTAAAACTTTAGAAAATCGAGTCAAAATCTCGATGAAAAATAGGGTAAACACACTCTGTTTATAACAGTTTTGATGCTGTTTTGGAAGACATATTTCGATCGGTTCATTTTAAATTTTCCAAAAAAATTTAAAAATAGTAGTAGACAACCTATACCCCTTTGAAACACTTTTTGTAGAACTAAATTTCGTCTACTGTGCGTCGAGAAATTAAATTTCCAAAATCAACCAAAAACCATAAAAATATATTTTTAAAAACTTAGAACTTTTCCCGATACGAGGTCCATCCCGACGAATCGGGCAACATGGTCGCAACCTGTGAGCATCGAAAGATGCGTACGGATGTTGCGGATGTGTTGGCTTTGACAGAACTCGATTTCGTTGTGTGTACGTGACGAAATCGAAACGTATCCATCGAGATACCCAGTATCGACCCCTTTTCAAACTAGCCCATAACATCGTGTACGTTCGTCAACTCAAGACGAAACTTGCTCCAACAGGACCATATTATTTTTCTAGTCCTATATGCCAAGTTTGGTCCGATTCTGAGAAGGTCGACAGAAACGCTACTTTGGCGGGCCCGCGACCCAATCTAACGGACGAATTTGTTCACCACCCACCGGAATACAACTTTGGATATATCGTTGGGTTCGTAACGTCAAAACAGACCCGTAAATATATTGTTTGATGACTTTAGAGATCGTAGGTGCTGGCACATTTTTCGGTACAAAACGGGTCCAACGACGGACACCGTTTTGACCCAAAATTACCGTTTTGCCCCTGTGTCCAGAATTGGACTTATGGGTAGGCTATCTTAGCTAATTTGACTATTCTGAACACATTGGTAATATCTGTTTCAGCCTCCGGAGACTGTTCTGAAAGTTGGACTTTTGTGGCTCAGTGATTGCTTAGATATTGTTGGTTCTACGCGCTACATCAGGCAAGTACACCTTGCTAAATTTTATAATATTTATATGTATTTTTGTATTGCTATTTTTTTTATCTTGCTTGATTCCATACTTATCCTACTTCTTGTCATAATTATTTTTAGTTTTACGTGCACGTAGATTGTTACTTTTTCTTTCCATATTACTTGTTCTATCTTTTCTATCTTGTTCATGTATAGTGATAGATTGCTATGTCTGTGCCTTGTTTGCCTTGACCTTTTTGACCCATACTTGACTTGGACATGACTATATAGACTTGACTTCCTAGAACCTTAGGAGAGAATGATTTATTAGCCGTGGCTATACCTCTATTGTTAGTGCCTCCTTGGACTACGATAGAAAAACTGTTATAGGACTGTTAGTGCCTCACCGGGCTGCAGTTTTATCACATGCTCCTATAGCCATGATTAATATTATATTCTCATGACATGTCACCATCTATAGAGTTCTCATATGTGTTACTCTTTCTTGTAATTGTTATTTCAGTCTTTTCTTGCATGTTATTTACTGTACAGTAGGCATGTATATTATGTGTCTTGCTAGTCCCCTGAGCACCTGGTGATCTCTCGAGGTATTAGATGAAGTTATCAAGGTTTAGTGCATTGATGGATGACGGTTGCTTCGCCAAGACTTCTGGTATATTTAGTTATTATTATCATTATCTTCCTTATTTCTATTTTGTCCAGTATTTGACACTCGCTGTTGTTATAGCCTAGTCTTTGACAAGCTTCATTTTCTTCTAACTTGTTCATGATGAATGTATTATTGGGGATCCACTCTAATACATTTTATCTATTCTAGAATCAGTGTATTATGATCTGATCAGCCTTACTGCACTTGATTCGTTATTATAACCGATATTTAGTGGATTGAGATGTAGTTGATTCTAGAACAACCAGACAACTTATACGTATTCGAGCTGGGCTGCAGTCCCCTCGATACGTAGCTGGTATGTAGACGAATCCTAGTCCTACGTATTTTAGGACTGGGGCATTACAGCATAACCCAAGAAGATCGTCTTTGTAGTCCTCGTCCCGAGCTTCTGAATCTTCAGATCTGGGAGCTTTACATATGCCAGACACCCCCACACTCGAATGACATTCAAGTTTGGTCTGACTTTGAACCAGAGTTAATGAGGAGTAACGTCTGAAGTTGCATATGGCACTCTATTCAGAATAAAAGTGTCTATCAATGCAGCTTCTCCCCAGTAACATTTTGAAAACCTGCAGTCAACAACATTCAGTTTATTATTTATGTCAACATTCTGTTCTTCTTTTATGCTACCCCCGTTAGATTGAGGAGAATATGGAGTAGTAGTCTCGTTGATAATTCCATGTTCTTTGTAGAACGATGCGAATTCATGAGACCGATAGTCTCCGCCTCGATCACTTCTTATTCTCTTGAGTTGTTGTCCAGTTTGTCGTTCATCCTCGGCTCTGAACTCATTGAACTTCTCGAACGCTTTTTCTTTAGCCTTGAGCAAGTAGACGAATGTGTATTTTGAGAAGTCATCAATGAAGGTTTTATAGAGAACTGTTTGAAGTCACAGATATTGGAGTGTACTAACTCCATAAGATATGTGCTTCGATTAACCCGAGGAAAGGTTTCCTTGTGATCTTCGTCTGAGTACATACTTCACATTTCTCTTCCTTACCCCCACATTTGGAGATAAGTTCTATACTAGACATTCGGTTTATTCTTTTATAATGAACATGTCCTAGTCTATTATGCCACAACTCAAGCGTATAATCAGAATGAGCGATTACATTAATAACATTAGACTGATTTACAAGCTGAAGTTTAAACATTCCTTCGGTATAAAATACTTTTCCGAAGTATATTCCTTTTATGGACATTACCATTTGGCCAGCATTGACGTCCATCCTTAGGCCTGCGTTACAGAGTAGGCCTCCAGAGATCAGGTTCTTTGCGATAGCAAGTACATGCTTCACGTCTTGAAGCGTTAAAGACTTCCTTAAAAACAACTTCAACACCACCGTCTCGATCCCTTGCACTTCAACTTGTGCCTAGTTCGCCACCATAACAACTTCAGAAGTTGGTATGTATATGGTGAGCCATTTCTTGCTTGAGTAGACATGGCAGGTGGCACCAGTGTCTACCCACCAGTCAGAGTCAGCCCCCACCGCAATGACCAGTGCAATCATGGAAATAACGTCAGTGATCATTGATACCTTACTAGGCTCACTTGCTCTGATTGCTTGGGCTTGGATTTGCATTCATTCTTGAAATGGCCCTTCTTATCACATTTGAAGCAAGCCAGTTGGGACTCTAGCTTCTGTTGCTTGAAAGAAGTCCCCTTCACTTTCAGATTATTGAGGTCCTACTTTATGTTGTGGGAAGCCGCCTGCTTTCTTTGGATTCCTTTGTGTGGACCAAATTGGCATTAGTCATATGTTTGGACAGAGTGTCCACCTTCAGTTGAGCCCTCATCTGGTCCTCAACATAGATTTCTTACAGGAGATCTTCTAGACTGATCTCCAATTTCTTCCTATGCATATTTGCATAGAATTTGCTCCAACCAGTGGGGAGCTTGGAGACGATTCCTCCAACAACGAACTTGTCATTGAGGGGCATCCCCTTGTGGCATCTGCCATCCCGATTATAATTTAGTGATATTTTTTATTTGAATAGTTTACATTTAATTTTCTATGATCATAGGAGTTGTGACTAAGCCCACAGGTGAGTTATGACCATCTTGTGGTCACATGATCTCTAGATAGGGTCTATATGCATTCTATAGCTACATTATATTTTATTATAATTTTTAAAAAATTTTATATATTTTTAAATATTTATTCTATAAAGATTTATATTTATGAATGACTTTCATATTTTATTTTGAGGCCTTTTGTGACTATATTGAGACCCAGTATTTTTCATTAGGCTCTATTAGGTTAAATATATTTTCTGTATTTGTCTACAATTTTTTGGGACTTTTTAGATAATTAAATATAGGAAAAACCTATTTTCTAAGACTTCTAAAATTTACTGTGCAAGCCTATGAGCATATATTGACCCCAGATACTTTTCTAGGCTTCATTATGTTATTTTACATTTTCTAGAATTTTTCCATATTTTTTTGGCTATTTTTAATATTTATTATAATTTTCTGTAATTAAAAATTGCTTTAAAAACTGTTTTCTGGATTATTAAAAACCTTTTTCCAAAATAATTACTCAGTCAGCTGGCCGGGCCCACGCGTCAACCGCTTGGGCCGATCGAGCGGGGCCCAGCTGTCAGCGACTAGGGCTGCTGACTCAGCCCTATATTTTTTAGTTGGCTCAACCGACTTTGGGTCGGCTTGGACCCAAGCAGCACGGCCATCTGGCCGTTCGTTCTTTAGAGCGGGGCTGAGAAGATTTTGACACGTGTCGCTAGCCACTCAACCGACTCGGCTGAGCCGCCTATATATAAGTATATATATTCGGTTCTTTAGAAACCCTAAATTATTGTTGGCCGACTTTTGGAGTTTGATCCTGGTGATTCTCCGACTTCCCGAAGCGTTTTCCGCCAACTCCGACGTGTTTTTGCGTGCCATTTTTTTTGTTGGATTCATATCGAGGTAAGCTTTCTGAATGTAAAATTTATTTTCGTAGATATTATATCTAAATTTCTAGAAAATTCATAGAGTGTCAGTTGTCCGAAATTTGACACGTTTGGGTATTTTTGAGATTTCGGGAGAACCATAAATCGAAATCATCATGAACCGTTTGAATTTTCGGAAAGCTAACACAAAGCTCTACGACATATAATTTTTCCAAAAATTATTTCGTTCATCTAGTATTTTATTTATTCTGTTGAACTCAGAATTGATTGGTTGATCACCGTTTTGGTCACAATTAGCCATAACGGCGATATCTTTTGATCAAAACGTGATTTTGCGGCACGGTTGATTCCAGCGCACTCGTGGCGCTAAAATCTACCTAGGTGCACTTTTAAAATCTAGAGTTCACACAGCATTTGACTAAATAGTCAACAGCATGCCTCGATTTATGTGCCATAGTTTCCAAAATTGGAAACATAACTTTTGATGGCCAAAATTGCATGTTTAGATTATATTCAGATTATTATTAGGTTAAATTAGGTTTTTAAGTAAATTATTTCAGAATTAATTATTATTAGATTAGTAACCCAACTAGCCACTATTCCATGAATTTAGAACTAGAACATTAGAATTGATTTATAGTTTTCGTGCACGGTTCATGGTACGATATGTGTTATAGGTTGACAGCTCCTAGATCGGCATCCCCTCATCCTCGACTTATGACTACGGTTTGTGCAAGGACCTAAGGCAAGTATACCTTGCCTTCCTCTACAGTTTTATTTATATGCATTGTATTTTCATTTCCCAGTTTTGATTGTTATGGACATGTGCTTTCTGTATTATATTTTGTCGAACTATTTTCATTGCATATAGCCGTATTCATGTTTGGTCTTGTGGTTCATACTTGGAGTTTCTCACCAGTACCTTGCTTGAGTCGTGTCATAGAACAAGTGCGTATAGTGAACTGCTAAATCCTTGACTATCGTTTTACCAAACCAGAGAGTCCATACTCGGGACGAGGGTTGATCCGTGCACCAGAGAGTATACACTCGGGACGAAGGTGTTTGTCATGTTCACTGGCACCAGAGAGTCCACACACGGGACGAGGGTGTCTTGTGTCACGACCTGCACCCACTTTTTCGGATACGAGACGTGTCCAAGCCAGCCTACGTCGCAGAGTTGGCGGTAGAACGCTGTCAAGCCCGCAAGAAATAAATGCTCAAAATATCACATTTGCTGCTCATCCATATTTCTAAATTTATTACAATATTTACAACATTAATATTTAAAAAAATACAAGATTTTACAATTAATGAAATTGATACAACTGCTATCTAGTTCTAGATTTCTGTCTGCAAGTACACCCGAATCTCCCAAGCTAAGTGAAGCCACAGCTAACCTGAAAAATGATGGTTTCCAGTCAGGAATGGAACAAGTACACAAACCGACGGCAATACGAAAACACAATAGAATTAACAAGACATGAAAATAACATATGAGATATGAAGACTGAAAAGTACTGAGGACATGGCACGGTAGAGAAGAAAAAGAAAAAATAAATAAAAGACATCTACCTATATGGTGTGAAATATCCGTTTCGACATGTGAACGGCTAGGGGGTAAATTTGGCACCCTGCACGTGTCGTGTACAGCTACTATTATTCAAAAATAGACTCATGGGATAGTTCTGGGTAGTCCACATGTCTACTAAGATATTTTCCCTCCTGACTACTCCGTGAGACGAGCGTGTCAACAAGCAGCAAGATATATGTATAGACATGAAATGGAAAGACTACTATGAATCGAAAGCAATCAGAAAGTGCACTTGCCTGAGGTCCTTAGCTGGAGAAACCGATAGTACAACCACATCAGATGAGTCACTAAAGTCAACATATGCAAAAAGTCTCCATATGCTGAAATAAATATTACCAACGTTCTCACACTACTAAAATAAGGCAAATTAGCGACGTCATGATACGTCGCTAATAATGAAAATTACGTCGCTAATCGTAATTGGCGACGGATTTAGCGACGTAAAGTGAAGGTCGCTGTTTAGCTCGTCGTAGATGGCCAATACGTCGCCCTACGTCGCTGTTTGCGACGTCCCGCCCGTGTCGCTACGTCGTCGCAAAGTTAGCGACGTAGAGCGACGAGAACTTTACGTCGCAAACTTAGCGACGTAGTACGACATTGTAGCGACGTTTTGTTCTATTGACGTGATGACATGGCAATGCCTGCCACGTTAGCAAGGCGGCG
This sequence comes from Iris pallida, assembly GCA_029216955.1. Lineage (NCBI taxonomy): Eukaryota > Viridiplantae > Streptophyta > Magnoliopsida > Asparagales > Iridaceae > Iris > Iris pallida. The sequence continues at coordinate 7,958,309 of JANAVB010000197.1, forward strand.
ACGTACAACGACGTACCGCCGCTAATTAGCGACGTATAGCGACGTCCACTTTTCGTCGCTATCCGTCGCTATACGTCGCTAACCGTCGCAGAATACTGAAAAAAATAAAAAAATATAATATGTATTTTTGTTATGCTGTGTGTCTGTGTTTACAGTGTGTGTGAACCGAACACTGCATTTCACATACACTGTCAACACAGACACACATCATTACAAAAATACACATTATATTTTTTTAAAATTTGGGCAGTACCTCATTTGTATATCAGATTATCGTTTATAACCCAGCGTAGGTATATTTGTCATCCCCGTCGCAGATATCATAATAATTAACAGTCTCTCATCATAACAGTCTATAACTAATAGATGAATAACAGTCTCCCATCATAACAGTCTACAACTAAATATCATACATGTACTCAATAAAAATACCAACAAATTAAATATCACAAACATACATGTCCAACAAACATACATGTCCAACAGAGTCAAATAATAATGAAAATCAGTGTACAGAACGGTCAATGGGCCCATAGGGCCAATAAATACAAAGATAATAAAAAAATCTACTGGATCACTGAGGACCCCTGCCGCGCATCTGGGATAGCATGTACTCATACTGCTCCTGTGTGAGCTGCACCGTAGGGGCAGTAGGAGGCAGTGCAATGTCTGGAGTCGACGCCGTCGATGGACCGGGAGGACGTATCTGCTCCAGCTCTTGCAGTCGCTCACCATACGCAGCAAGGTTACTCACCATCCTCTGAGTACTCTCCTCAATCGAAGCCGATACCAGAGTGAGTGAGGCAGACATGGTCCTCTGCGATCCCTCCAGCTTGACCTGTCTACGCTCTGTGCGCTGTGTAGACTTGGTGAGCGTGTGCAAGCTGGCAGCTGTAGCCTGCTGCAGACTCATCAGCTCCTGTATACTGCGCTCGACCGCATCAAATCGTTCGGTGATCATCGGAGGGTCGGATCGTCGCTCAACCACATCAGAAATCTGCTGCTGCAACTTGCGACGCAGCTCGTCGATCTGATGACGAATATCCTGAGCTCGTGACGATGCCTGCGAAGTCGGAGAGTGCGCACTGACAGAGGGGGCCCGGGATGACTCCGAAGCCAAATACGCATCGTAGGATCCCGTACCGTAGTACGTACCCTTCTGAAGACTCCCAACGGCGGTCATCCAGAGGTCATCCGACGATGGAGCTGTAGGCAGCTGGGAGGAAGTACCAGCCTCTCCCTCTGCTGGCGCACTAGCAGCAGCAGCCGCCTCCTCCTGTAGCCGAACAAACTCGACCTAGAACAATGTTTGCTAACGTGTAAGTTTTTGCTAAAGTCTATATTGATATCTATTTTCCTGTTTTCTAAATTATAGTAAATTAATATAAAGAATAGAACGTACATATACTTGCGTTGCCCTCTCGTCAATGAACTCTCCAGACCTCCGATGGGTGACCAGGAAGACGGTCACCATGTTGGGGTCCTCACCCTTTTTTACCTGTTAAATTATATATCTATTATTAGTATTAAACATTCTATTGAACTAGATATAAATTAATGTCCGTCATAGGAAACGTACCAGATGACAAAAATGCTCCGTCATCGGAATGGAGCCACCACACCACTTACCGGCGCTCGACCGCGCCATCTTGGCCTTGTCAGACCGCTCCTGGTACCTGGGCTCGCTGAATCTAGCCTTCATCGCAGTCCACTGCTCTGACGTGATCCAACCATGGATCGACTGTCCGGAGCGATCACGAGACTTCTGGTCGTGGATCGCATCACGAATGAGCTTACCTGCGACGGCAGAAAATTGGGCCTCGATCTTTGCCGCCCGGTGTGGTGGATAGAAATAGGTCCTCTACAAGAAGTAAAATAGAAAATTTGTATAATATACACAAATGATTATTAAAATTTAAAAATAAACAAAATTTTTACCTTGAAGTGGGCGAACCAAAAGGCCATCCTATCTGCGGGAGCATCTGAGTAGTTAATCCAAGGCCCACCATAGTTCTACCTCAGAAATACTCCCAGCTATATCTGTACTGCAGAAGGCCGATATCTATACAATAATAATTTTCATGAATATATATGTACATATAATCATTTGTGAAATCTATATTAACTAATTAACTTACTTCGTAGACCCGTCCGTCCAAATCTCCATACGCGTCTCACCCGGGGGAGCGCATGGAGGGTCGCTCTTACCTCCTGTCTGGGCAGGATCAGTCTGATCGTCGTCCTCCATATGCTCGGCGTCGGCTCCCCCCATGGAGCCGTCGGCAGAAGGAATGCTGGACGCGGGATCAGGAATACTGGACGTGGGATCAGGAATGCTGGAACTGCCCTGTCCCGGTAATGGACCGGGAACAGAACGGTACAATAGTGTACTCGGAGATGAGGATGAGGGTACGGAATCTCCATCCCCAGCCCGAGGCTGACGGGACTGCCTAATATAAAATCCTCCGCGTCGTCCAGATGGTCTAGTCATACCTGATAATAACATATGACAATAAAACAAAAATACATATTTATATGATAGACATCACAGATTTTTTAAAAATATCATAGTCACAGATAAAAGTGTCACTAAATTGTCACAGATTTATATGATAGAAGTGTCACTAAAGTGTCAAATATGATGATAAAATAAACGTACAGATTTAATCCTCTTCTGAAAATTCATCTAGTTCATTTAGCTCTTCTTCTTCTTCTTCTTCTTCTTCTTCTTCTTCTTCTTCTTTTTTCTCCTCTACATCTTCACTTTCATCTGCATCTTCCTCTTCAGATAATTCTACTTCTTCTACACAATTAGATGTGTAATGAGGAACTTCCGCCGTGTCCACTTCTATAATATTTATTACAAGAGGTAGTTTATCCTATTGATAAGCTATATCGTCAACCTCAAAGGTATTTCTAGCTTTGGTCTTGCATACTGTCCACCAGTCCGACCTTGTAGTTCTCCGTTTAGGATAACTTGTGAAGTATACGAGCTGAGCCTGACTTGATAGGATAAATGGTTCATAGACTTGATATCGACGCCGATAGTTTATATCAACAAGATCGTGCTTGTCTACTTTCCAACCTTGACCTTCAATTGGATCGAACCAATCACACCTGAATAACACAATCTTAGCAGGCTCTATTCCATAACTATATGTCAGCTCCACGATCTCCCGTAGCATGCCATAGAAATCGTTGCCCGCATCAACATCTTTGTAGTTCGAAGATATGATACAAAAATAACTGTTTTTGGTAGAGTCGAAATCCACAAAGTTGTCTCTGATCGGGCAAGTTGTTGACTTGAACCGAAACCCATTAACATAGTAGCTTGGCCATATTTTTGCAGCATAAATTGGTCCCTTGGCTAGCGTTCTAATAGACTCATTCTCAAGTCTTGCGTATGGACGATCGACCTAAATACCACGAAAGAAGAAATTAAGCTCATTCTCAATCAAGTGCATGTACAGAAAGGTAATAATAGAGTTCTCAAGTCTTACATATGCACTCAACCATGATGGAAAATAACGCCTCATTTCTTGTTCTAGTTCTTCTTCTGTTATGTGTGGCCGACCTGACCTCACATCATCATTAAATATGCTAAAAATAACATCGTTCAATTAATGTAATAGTATAATAATCAATACTATTAAAATAATGTAGACGTATTAATTACTTACCCCTCCAGTTTCTCTACTTCTTCCTCGTCGCAGTTGAGTAATACATACACCTGAGCAGCCCTTAGCTCATCATCGTTCAGATATCTCTTCTTCATTTTACCCGATGGCTTTCCTGGAGCATTGAATACCTTCAGTATTGTATCATTACTTTCATGATCTCCGTCGTCGTTTCTGGAAGCTCTCGTTCTATTAGTTGCAATATGAGGCTTGAAATACATCGAACAAAAGTTTGTAATCTCCTCGAGAACATAGGCTTCACAAATAGAACCCTCGACCCGTGCCTTATTTTTCACCTTTCTTTTTAGGTGATTCAAATGTCGCTCGAACGGGTACATCCATCGATATTCGACGGGTCCACCAACACGTGCCTTATAGGATAGATGAATCGACAAATGCTCTATAGAGTCGAAGAATCCAGGAGGAAACACCCTCTATAGCTTGCACAGTGTTACCGCAATGTTCTTCTCTTGCTTTTCTAGACGATCAACGAGCAATTTCTTAGAACAAAGATCCCTGAAGAATATGCTAAGCTCCGTCAATGGATCCCAAACTGCCTGCGGTAAGAATTCCCGAAATGCAATCGGAATTAACCTCTCCATGAATACGTGACAGTCGTGGCTCTTCATACCCGTCAATTTGTTTTTCTTCGGATCGACACATCATCTCAGATTTGACACATATCCGTCTGGAAATTTTAGGCCCTGGATCCACCGACAAAGCCTCACTTTATCTCCCTTGTCCAGCGAGAAAATTGACTTCGGCAGGAACTGTTTTCCATTCTGCTCTATCAAATACAACGCAGGACGTTTGCATATTTCTTCTAAGTCCAACCTGGCCTTGGGATTGTCTTTCATTTTTCCTTTTACGTCCATCACAGTATTAATTATGTTATCAAACACATTCTTCTCAATATGCATGACATCAAGATTATGTCTGATCAGATTGGTACTCCAGTATGGCAGATCCCAGAATATGCTCCTCTTTGTCTAGTTATGATCTCTACCAAATCCATCGTACTTGTACCTAGTTGTAGGATCTTCGATAGCACTTGGAAAATCTCTAACCTCCTCCCATATCGTGGCTCCGCACCACCTTGGCGGTGGATCACCCTTCTCTACAACGCCGGCACGGAATGTATTCCTGTTCCTTCTGAACGGATGATCTTTTGGCAGAAATTGCCGATGACAATCAAAGAAGTACGGTTTTCCTCCGTGTTTCAAGCGAAAAGCCTTACTACGGTCCATACAATACGGACATAAGAGACGGCCATGAGTGCTCCATCCAGATAACATTCTATAGGACGAAAAGTCGTTGATGGTCCACAAAAGAATTGCCTTCATCTGAAAATTTTGCTTCCTGGAAACATCGTACGTGTTAGCGCCTACTTCCCATAACTGATTCAACTCATCTATCAAAGGCTTTCAGTACACATCAATATTCCTCTTGGGATTGTTCGGACCAGGAATTATAACGGTTAGAAATATGTACTGAGTCTTCATGCACATCCAAGGCGGTAGGTTATACGGAGTGACAATCACAGGCCAGCACGAATACTGGGATCCCGAAAGACCAAAAGGAGTAAAACCGTCAGAAGATAGCCCCAACCTGACATTACGCGGATCTGAAGCAAAATCAGGATGCACTCGATCAAAGTGCTTTCACGCTTCTCCATCGAATGGGTGATCCAACACTCTTTCAATCTGTTCTCGCATGTGCCAACTCATATTTTTGGCCGTCTCTTTCACCATAAATAATCTTTTCAACCGCGGCGTTAAAGGCAAGTAGTGCATTGAATCGGTCGGTCTTCTTGCACCGATAGACCTTCCTGTACTAGTTGTCTTATAGCGATCAGCACCACAAAATCTGCACACATCTGCGTCCTTGTCGTCTTTGTAGTACAGCATGCACCCATTGCGACAAGAATCGATTTTTCCGTATCCCATCCAGAGCGATCTCACCATCCTCTTAGACCGATAGAAGTCTTTAGATAACTTAGCACCCGCCGGCAAGATCTCTATAATCAACTCCAACACTCGGTTGTAGCATTCTTGCGACATGTTAAAATCTGACTTAATGCTCAACAGTCTTGTAACCACCTCCAACGGTGAATGATCCTCACAACCAGGATACAATGGAGTCCTTGCATTCTCCAGCAACTCCATAAACTTTGCAGCATCGACATTCAGTGCCTCCTCAGCTGCATCATGAACGAAACTAGGCCCCGCAGAGTCGAAAACCATGTTCACGCATCCGTCGTCGTATGCATGATTATCTGAAACAAAATTAGGTCCCGCATGCATATACGGCTCAACATAAGGCTCCGGCTCTGATGCTAAAGACACAAGTTCTTCGTGTGCGGTCCACTGATAGTAATTAGGCGTGAAACCCCTCGAGTACAAATGATATGTCACTTTCACTTCTGGATAATATTTCACGTTATGACATTTCACACACGGACACTTAATTTTGGTGCCGTCCATGTACTGAGGGAACGCCTTAGCAAACTGTAGGAACTGCTCTACTCCCGCTATGTATTCATCCCTCACACCACACATATCATCAGGACGACGATTTTAAATCCATGAAAGATTTCGCAAGTAGTAATTCATATCCATTTGGAAATAATTTTGCAAAGATGGACACACATTATCCAATTGGCACAAATTCGTATATTATGTCCTATTATGGGACACACATTAGTAGCGGACAGTTACTAATAACAATGTTAGGCATGATTTCTAGTGCATGATATGCAATCTAGGTCAAACTAGGTTGTACTAAGTCAAACAAAGTCAAACAAGGTCAAGCTAAGTCAAACAAAGTCAAACAAGGTCAAACTAGGTCAAGGGTTGACCTATAGTTGACTTTGTCAACTCTTAGTCCAATCTAGGTCAGATGTTGACTCTACTTTGACTTTCAGTCAAAATAGTCAACCTTGGTCAAACAAGGTCAAATCTAAGTCAAATATCCTATTTTTAGTCATTACCTACCAAGGAACCCTTTACCTTATCGCTATTGGTATCCCAATACCAATACCTTAAGTTGGAATCTCAATATCTTAGTCTAGGTAACTAATACCTTAACATCCACTTTACCTTAGATACTAGATAATACCATATCCTAGTAATATCCTACCCTTAGGCTAGTAGATAACTCAATACATTAGGCTAATAGATATTACCATCTACCTTAGGCTAGTATCTATCCACCTGCCTTAACATCATACCCATTACCTTAGCTAATACCTTATCCTTAGGCTATAGGTAAATCTTATTACTTTACTAATACCTTATATACCTTAGGATACTAACTCTACCGTTCTAACAATATACCAACACTCCTAAGATACTCTAATATTTATATAGAGATATACCCTATAGGGTATCCTATTACCATAGACTAATTTAGGACACTCTTAAGATACTAGGATATCTAACTATCCTAGGATACCAAATTCTAGCCAAGATACTAACTTAGGGTATTAACTTAGGGTACTAACTTCTAGCCCATATCCTAATATCCTATTATCTTGATACCCTCAAGATACTAGCATAATCTAACTACCCTAAGATATCTAACTTAGGATACTAACTTATCTAGGGTAAATAGGATACTAACTAACCTATCCAAGACACTAACTAACCTATCTAGGATACTAACTTCTAGTATCCTAAGATATTAACTCACCTATCTAACTCTAGGATACTAACATCCTAAACGAGATATTAAATTAGTGCCTAGGATACTATCCTAAATATCTAACTTAGGATACTAACTTATGTGTAGACACTAACATACTCATCCTAAAACAAAACCATACCCCCCTAACATAATAAGAGACACTAGCTTCTAGTCACTATTGCAGTTGCTGCCCTCACTGCTCTTGCTACTGCTGGTAGCAGCTGCTGCTGGCATTGCAGCTACTGCTGCTACTACCCTGCAGCACAAGCTGTTGCTGCTGCCTTTACAGCCACTTGTTCCCCCCCTCTTGCTACTCTATCATACCCTCTCTAACACACACACAACACTCACTACCACGTCTAAATCTCTATCACCTTTCTCACTCTCAAACACACACACACACACACACACACACACACACACACACACACACACACACACACACACACACACACACACACTCTAACACTTATCTCAATATCCCTCTTCACTCACACTCACACTACCATACTACCACACTACCACATCTAACCTCTCATTCCTCAAACACACACTAAAAAAACACAATCATACACTCACACACTCTCACATCTCATCACAAGCACAAATACACTATTAAAATAATATCTAATCCCTCTCTTCAAACAAACACACATAACCACAAACAACCAACCACCAATCCAAGCCACAAACACACAAACCAAAGGACAAATGGATAGCCAATAACTTGCCATGCTTCCCCCTCTCTCACTCTCACACAAGACACAACCGCACACACTATATATTTATAAACATTTATCTAAAATAGTCCACATACATAAATATATACCAATTTATTTATATTTACATATATACATGACTTGTGGGTCAAAAATACATAGATATATATAGGAATCCATATGAAAACCAATTGGGATACCTTAACCATGACTAACCTACCCTCATTTATGCACAAGACTGAAATTAGGATTCTAAATGACCTATTGGGCATTTCCACAAATACTTGGTGTGTCACCCTCCGTGTGTGTGTGTGTGTGTGTGTGTGTCTGTGTGTGTGTGTGTGTGTGTTTGTGTGCGTGTGTGTGTCTGTGTGCGTGTGTGTGTGTGTATGGGAGAGAAGGAGGAGGAGGAATTAGGTTAGGGTTTACCGTCGGAGAGGAGGAGGAGGAGCTCGACGGGGGGGGGGGGGGGGGGTGGAGGGAGTCGCCGGGGGGGGGGGGAGGGGGAAAAAAGTGTTTTGATTTTTTCGATTTTTCGAGTGAGGGGAAAAAGGAGTCCTGTGCCCTAAGTAAAAAAGTTAGCGACGTCAAAAGTGGACGTCGCTAACCGTCGCAAAAATTTTAATATAAGCAAATTTTTTTCTTAATATGTCGCTGAACGTCGCTATTCCGCGACATACTTTATCTAATGTCGCTGAACGTCGTTATTCAGCGACGTTTTACGACGTCATTAGAAAGGAGTCGCTATATTATATAGTTAGCGACGTAATTTCATTCCGTCGCTAAACGACGTCGCCAATAGAGCATATTTTAATAGTGTAAGAATAGTCAAATTAGCTAGGATTGCCTGTCTTTAAGTCCAATTCTGGACACAGGGGCAAAACGGTAATTTTGGGTCAAAACGGTGTCCGCCGTTGGACCCGCTTTGTACCGAAAATTGTGCCAGAGGCAATGGTCTCTAAAGTCGTCAAACTATATGTCAACATGTCCGGTTTTTTGATATGAACCCAACCGTATGTCCAAAGTTGGATTTCGGCGGGCCGTGCACAAAATCACCCGTTGAGTCGGACCGTAGGGCCCGCAAAATGGCGTTCTAATTCAACTGTCTCAGAATTGGACCAAACTTGGCATACAGGACCAGAAAAATGATACGGTCCTGTTGGCGTAAGTTTCGTCTCGATCTGATGAACATGCATAAAATAATTGGGAAACTTGCACAGAGGCCGATACGGTGAATTTTGACGAATACGCATCAAATTCGTCGCGCACACGCGACCAATTTGGATTCCTTCGAAGCCTACACGTCCACGAAGCCGTTACGTACCTTTCGATGCTTTGGGTTCGTGACCAGGTCGCCCGGATTGGCGGGACGCACGTGGTATCAGAGAATTTTATTGAAATTCTATATTTTCTAAAAACTATTTTTCCTGATTTTTAGCAATGAATAATTTCTTGTACAATAACACAAAAATAATTCTATCAATGGCGTTTCGATCCTATATATGTTGTCTATGAATCTCTTCAAACAGAATCTCGAAATCGTGCATGGGTTGGGAGAAAACAGTCCGTGAACTAGGGTCGTTGGACTGGTTCTTCTGTCCTGTTTAGGACAGATTTTCGTCGAACTTTGGTTCGATTTATCGTGAATTCTAAGCCGCCTAAATCAAAACTACTTGAAAGGGTTTAAAGTGGTATAGGTTGTCGTTGTACCTGAGAAAACGGCACGAGAAATGGTTGTACGATGACGTCGTGATCGCGACACGAAGGCTGCTATCCGCTGCTACTGTCGCTGTTCTGTATTCAGCGCCCGTGCGCACGAGTTACCGCGCCTGGCCGGCCGGCGGCGGCTCTCGGTGGAGGCGGGCGGCGCGTGTCACGCCTCGATCCGGGAAATTGCTCGTCCTCGCTAGATTTTACCCGAATTATCGTCCTCACTGGGGCATGATGCCGCACGAGCCTGGAGTTGCGCTCGTGCAAGGCAAGATACAGGTTCACATAGTATTTATCTCAATTTGATAACATAAGCAGCGGAAGAGAAACAAAGTATAACATAAGAATCTCTTTTATTGATTATGAACCGAAGATTACAAAGGCTCTGAATAGCCCAACATATATGCCAATTGGCTACAACGCTCATGATCTCTCTAGCTCACAAAGGATTACATTGTTCCATACATCATGCCCCTTTATAGCCACCAAGTAGTCTTCGGCCGAACATCTCCATGTCGCAAGCCGAACGCCTATACGGTAGCTCCTCGTGAACGCCAAGGTCTCCATGCCTCGGCACGTCCAAGCCAAGTCCCGCCTCGAACCGAACATATCCTGACCTGCACATAAACTAGTGGGGGATTAGTGCTTTCGTCCTCGCTTCACACTGATCAGACCCGCTCGCACCCAAACCAAACACTAAATATCTTTAGTGGAACATGCATCTTAATTTTTGATCTTTCTGTTTAGCCTTAGGATCAGTTTCATGGCAATGTTTACGCATAGCAACTTTATCATAATGTGTCCACTACCGTGTTCCTGCAACAGATACAGTTAGGCATAATATGAACATAAACTTAGTGCCCGTGCACATCTCCGTCCTATTTTTTCTAGCCTGCAATGGTTAGAACTTAACATAAGAAATCATTCAGTTCGCGCAACCAACCATAAACTTAGCTATACGCATAAGGGTGGCAGGCCCTGCGCCTGCACCCAACTCAAATCTCAGCCCACCGGCCCTATCTATATGAAGGTCACGGTGTTTCGCACCGTAATGGACTTGGCATCTCTTATGTGTAAGCCTATGATCACTTCGATACGGGTTGCTAGCCCAGTATCCGAAGGATCCCAAACTTACGGATATCATAGCTTATCACAGCACTGGACGGTCGCAATCCGTCCGAATGATGTGTACCATAAATACCACACATAATTCCCTCCTAGGCCAAACGGTCCCGGTGCCCCGGCATAACCGTCCGAGGGAAGCCGCACCCATGTACGGGCCATCCGAGTCCATTGACCATGCAATACGCGCCATAGCATACAAGTCATACATTCCAATCCATCTCGTGTTCCATAAACATAGTCCCGTTCCATAAGCATATTCGCGTCTCATAAACATAATCCACCATCCATATGGAGAGCTCTATCGGCGTTATGCCCCAACACATCCATATTGATGTACGACGCCCAACGGCTTAGTTATCTCGTACTCACATCCAACGCGTACAATTTTGTAAGTCATTCACATAGCCTAGTTCCGTAGATACTTAGTTATTCCTTAGCTTCCGTGTACGGGGGCACGCTCAGCGCCGTAATCCATGTTCTACGCCTAGTGTTCAATATTCTCGGAGCCGTGCACATGATGCACATCTCAATATCGTCTTTCAATGTTCTACCATCATTGCCCTACCGCGACCCGTACACTTGATGCACGTCGCTTCAATTGTTCGATTGTTCAATGTTCTACCTTAATGTTCAACACATACTTAGACCTTTCGTCGTCGAGCCACGCTCGCTAACTCGATAACATCTTATGCATACAATGACATATTTTATTAGACGTGAAGGAATAGGGAGAGTGAGTCAAGAACCCGCCCACCTTAAGTCGATACGCCTTGCCGTCTCGCCGATTTGAAGCGTCTTGCTTCCATAACTCGATCGCATAGCTAACTCCCGGACTTACCCATTCCTTTGAACTACTCGATTAATTTGGCCTATCGTGCCCATGCCACAATCCGTTGCAAGGCCACGATTTTGTTTCGCGGACACTTCATTGCATAAGGCAAAATGCCGACCTCTTATCGTCTAGCGTAAAAGCTTAGCCTGCACATCGGATCAACTAAAATCAGTACTTGCTCAAACGGGATTTATCATTTGCATCGATTCGACTCATAGTTTCCAACCGACTCAAAGCTTACCTTTGGCCAACATAACTCTTGCATCGATTCGCATCGATACTTCATCGGGTCAACACAACTCTTTGAGTCAATGACTCATCGTAATACACCGTGCGGAGCGGGGCATTACATAATATACCACTCAAAATCAGGTTCATCCTCGAACCGAAACCAACACTTAATCCAAGTGCCTCGCTAGATCGTTTCATGATCTCATGCTACTATCATTGGAATCATACAACTTAGTTTGGATCATACACATATTTTAGGCATCCCACCAATATATGTATTTCAGCCAAGCTCAGTTGTAGGATATCGGGACAACTAACAAGCTCAACTTAATCCTCAAGCACCAATCAGTCCATACTCGACTTAGTCATATCTTAGCGCCTATTCCCAAAATACTCCTTGTATGTGTATTCCATAACATGCGATCATCTTCCAACATCTTGCGTATAACTTAACTCGAAACTATTAGTTCGATCTCATAAGTTTCTCGCCGACCACCTAACACTCGCATTGCATCGAGTCATTGCGCATCCGATCACAACAATTCTCTGTAACGCCTATTCGCCCAACCATTTTCCTATCTCTCATATAACTCAAATCTTTCATCCAATCATTCATAACATTTGGCCTCAACGACATGGACTACGTCTAACATGTCATCGATTCCTTTGCCTACAATCCGTACTAAGTCTCGCACATAAGTATCCATATATGATTCACGTTCTCGCTCTATCCACGTATTGCGTCTGGGCTACCCCCACTAGGTAACTTATCCAGACATCGTGCTTAATCACTTCCGATAAAAGAGGTTAACTTGAGTCTATGATGCTCAAAGGCAAGAATCTTTCCGATCCAAGGTCTCTTACAATACGCCTATCTCCGATTCTCGACCGAGTATAAATCCTTTGCTCAATTCTCGAATCAATCCCGACTAGTTCGTTCCATAACTTAAATCGTGCGCTCAACACACATAGCCTAACCGTTACTCAAATCGATCTACGACTCAACTCTTAGGGTCATTCTACTATTCGTGCTCTCGCGCATTGCAAAATCCTTGCAATCGCCTTACCGCATCGCTATACTAAGCACGTTCCTCGACATCTATTCGATCATCGACCAACCAAGTCTACTTACGCACTCATTCGATCGATCGTAAATTTTTTAACCATATCGATCTCGTCGAAGGCTACTCGCTAACTTTCGAAACCCGATACTCGCTCGCTTAGGCTTATCCTCAACATGTACTACATTATTCCTTATCTTCGACAAAATTTCTTATGCGACTTCTTTAGGGTCATTCTATGGTCTTCAACATTCACTTGATTTGGCGGTCAAGTCTTCTAGGGTCATCTGCCCCGAAACTACGCTCGATAATTGAAGATCATCAACGAGGGACAGTTACAACGAACCATGCTATATCCTATTGCGGAGCCAAATCATTTTTCGACAATTCCTATGGGACTTTACCCAATCCGACATCATTTACTAATCCACGATCTCTCTACTCCCGCGCAACTGATGCATCGTTGCGACTCGAATGACTCATGCGCTTGCGTGCCGTTACTACTCGAATCACTTATGTATTACCGTCGACTATCCTTGCCAGTCATATGACATCTACTCGCCTCAAGTCCGAGTTTACCTATCCGTGATCATAGCTCGACACATTCCGTACTCATCAAAACCATCCTCGAACAACTTTTGCATCAAACCACAAGTCAAATCCGATTTTGTCACGCCTTGTAAGTTCGATCATCCCCGCTGAATGAATCACTATACCAGCGCTCACGCGAAATGATCGCCCTAATTGGCGTGACGTATGTGCGATGCTGGAGTTGCACTCGCATAAGACAAGAATGTCAATATAGTGGTTATCCACGAATCAATCCAGACACTTTCGATTTCATCCGAGTAACATCTGTCCACTCTTAAATTTTTTGAAGCACTCCCACTATTATCATCTCAATTGCCATAACTTAACTTGCATCTTATTCATCCAACAACAATGCTCAACATAATTTTCGTTCATTTGATCAGAGTATCCCCGAGTTATTGCATATCGTCTTTGATACGCCTCAATACCATCGTCGATATGCATAACTTGAACATCTTCCTTTCTCATAAGCTCAAACCCGTTACAATTATTGCCATTATCCGAACTCGAATACGAATCAAGTCTCGTACTTATCAAGATTCATTCTGTTATAACTCACTACCATCATCGAGACACGATTGCCAATTCATATATCCATTCTCATATCTCTAACTCGTAGTTCCAATCGTGCTACCGATTCCTTGCGCTAACTCAAATTCGTTCGTACGGTTTCTTCGTACCTACTCAACTCGTTCCAAAGGAGTCTTCATACTAACTCACATAAGTTCGATCGGGTCAACTATTTCCTCAACGTAACATTCCTTCGTATATGCTCCGTCTATCGTTCGGCTTATTTTTAACGAATCCTCGTCCGACGTATCCTCCGTGGATATGACTTCGCACATAATCGTTCAACTCAATTCATCATGGCATACTCGCATCGACTTCTCTCAAGTCATTCCCACTCAAGTCTCGATACTACTCCGTCCGTTGAGGACAAACATATCGTAACAATACAATCGTCTCGACGTAACCTATCGCAAGTCACCTACCGGCTTAACGTCGCTATCGCTAAGTGGTATTCCATATACCACTCAGAAATCGAGCCCATCATCATCAATACAACACCTTGCTACATTGATCGCATAATTGGTATTGCGTATACCACTCGGAATCGAGTCATTACTCGACATCACATTCCGCATAGGTCCGGCATCTAACTTCCAATCAACTATCCCGTATGGCGATCTTTCCAATCCCAGCTCTAGCGTTCGCTCAAGTTTGACATACATTCGATCTAACCGTACCATGACGATCGTATCGATCATACCCGTAACATTCGCTTATTAGCTCAACGCGACATGCGGCCAACATAAACGTTCGCCTACTCAACTCAACTTAGCAACCAACTCCACTCGTACTATCGCATCCACGATCTTCCAATCTCACTCATTGCAACTCGTGCAATAACTCATTCTCGATACTTAAGGTCCTTACTCAATCCCGTGCAACATATCGCTATCCATCCACATAGCCATGCAACACGCATCATATCATGTCGACTCGTTGCACCGATGCAACGAACGATTCACAACTTGCTGCACTCTGTGCAACCGACAACACCTAACCATTCACATAGCCACATAATACGCATCGCCTCACATATCGACCCGTTGCACTTTGTGCAACCAATAACACATATCTCCTCGCACTTCGTGCGACCAACAACACATAACTTCTCGTACTTCGTGCGACCAACAACACATATATCATTGCACTTTGTGCTACCAACATCACCTTATTCGTTGCACTTCGTGCGACCAGCGACTCATAACTTTCTTGTACTTCAAAAAACCATAATCTCATAACCCGTTGCACTTCGTGCAACCAACACTCTCCGATGGCAACCGAAGATAGCGTAATAGTCACGGCATACTTGTGGCAGACGTACACTCTTAATATAGACTTATTGTATGGAACATCCAATGTAGCGTCGAGCAGATCCATGAGCCATGCGGTTGCGAAAACAACTTAGAGTCAACTGAATTCGATAGCGAAGCAACTGAGGGTCAAAGAGATTCATGTACGGTCCAAAGGATGGAACCGCTCTGATACCAACTTGTCACGCCTCGATCCGAAAAATCGCTCGTCCTCGCTAGATTTTATCCGAATCATCATCCTCGCTGGGGCGTAATGCCGCACGAGCCTGGAGTTGCGCTCGTGCAAGGCAAGCTACAGGTTCACATAGTGTTTATCTCAATTCGATAACATAAGCAGCGGAAGGGAAACAAAGTATAACATAAGAATCTCTTTTATTGATTATGAACCGAAGATTACAAAGGCTCTGAATAGCCCAACATATATGCCAATTGGCTACAACGCTCATGATCTCTCTAGGTCACAAAGGATTACATTGTTCCATACATCATGCCCCTTTATAGCCACCAAGTAGTCTTCGGCCGAACATCTCCATGTCGCAAGTCCGAACGCCTATGCGGTAGCTCCTCGTGAACGCCAAGGACTCCATGCCTCGGCACGTCCAAGCCAAGCCCCGCCTCGAACCGAACATATCCTGACCTGCACATAAACTAGTAGGAGATTAGTACTTTCGTCATCGCTTCGCACTGATCAGACCCGCTCGCACCCAAACCAAACACTAAATATCTTTAGTGGAACATGCATCTTAATTTGTGATCTTTCTATTTAGCCTTAGGATCAGTTTCATGGCAATGTTTACGCATAGCCACTTTATCATAATGTGTCCACTACCGTGTTTCTGCAGCTGATACAGTTAGGCATAATATGAACATAAACTTAGTGCCCGTGCACATCTCCGTCCCATTTTTTCTAGTCTGCAATGGTTAGAACTTAACATAAAAAATCATTCAGTTCGCGCAACCAACCATAAACTTAGCTATACGCATAAGGGTAGCAGGCCCTGCGCCTGCACCCAACTCAAATCTCAACCCACCGGCCCTATCTATATGAAGGTCACGGTGTTTCGCACCGTAATAGACTTGGAATCTCTTATGTGTAAGCCTACGATCACTTCGATACGGGTTGCTAGCCCAGTATCCGAAGGATCCCAAACTTACGAATATCATAGCTTATCACAGCACTGGACGGTCGTAATCCGTCCGAATGATGTGCACCATAAATACCACACATAATTCCCTCCTAGGCCGAACGGTCCCGGTGCCCCGGCATAACCGTCCGAGGGAAGCCGCACCCGTGCACGGACCATCCGAGTCCATTGACCATGCAATACGCGCCATAGCATACAAGTCATACATTCCAATCCATCTCGTGTTCCATAAACATAGTCCCATTCCATAAGCATATTCGCGTCTCATAAACATAATCCACCATCCATAGGGAGAGCTCCATCGGCATTATGCCCCAACACATCCATATTGATGCACGACGCCCAACGGCTTAGTTATCTCGAACTCACATCCAACGCGTACAATTTCGTAAGTCATTCACATAGCCTAGTTTCGTAGATACTTAGTTATTCCTTAGTTTCCGTGCACGGGGGCACGCTCAGCGCCGTAATCCATGTTCTACGCCTAGTGTTCAATGTTCTCGGAGCCGTGTACATGATGCACATCTTAATATCGTCTTTCAATGTTCTACCATCATTTTCCTACCGCGACCCGTACACTTGATGTACGTCGCTTCAATTGTTCGATTGTTCAATGTTCTACCTTAATGTTCAACACATACTTAGACCTTTTGTCGTCGAGCCACGCTCGCTAACTCGATAACATCTTATGCATACAATGACGTATTTTATTAGACGTGAAGGAATATGGAGAGAGAGAGTCAAGAACCCGCCGACCTTAAGTCGATACGCCTTGCCGTCTCGTCGATTTGAAGCGTCTCGTTTCCATAACTCGATCGCATAGCTAACTCCCGGACTTAGCCATTCCTTTGAACTACTCGGTTGATTTGGCCTATCGCACCCATGCCACAATCCGTTGCATGGCCACGATTTTGTTTCGCGGACACTTTATTGCATAAGGCAAAATGTCGACCTCTTATCGTCCAGCGTAAAAGCATAGCCTGCACACCAGATCAACTAAAATCAGCACTTGCTCAAACGGGACTTATCATTTGCATCGATTCGATTCATAGTTTCCAACCGACTCAAAGCTTACCTTTGGCCAACGTAACTCTTGCATCGATTCGCATCGATACTTCATCGGGTCAACGCAACTCTTTGAGTCAACGACTCATCGTAATGCACCGTGCGGAGTGGGGCATTACATAATATACCACTCAAAATTAGGTTCGTCTTCGAACCGAAACCAACACTTAATCCAAGTGCCTCGCTAGATCATTTCACGATCTCGTGCTACTAACGTTAGAATCATACAACCTAGTTTGGATCATACACATATTTTAGGCGTCCCACCAATATATGTATTTTAGCCAAGCTCAGTTGTAGGATATCGGGACAACTAACAAGCTCAACTTAATCCTCCAGCACCAATCAGTCCATACTCGACTTAGTCATATCTTAGCGCCAATTCCCAAAATACTCCTCGTATGTGTATTCCATAACATGCGATCATCTTCCAACATCTTGCGTATAACTTAACTCAAAACTATTAGTTCGATCTCATAAGTTTCTCGCCGGCCACCTAACACTCGCATTGCATCGAGTTATTGCGCATCCGATCATAACAATTCTCTGCAACATAGGTTTATATATAGTTGCTCGGTTTCGTATGGGATGCTTGGGCTCGGGCTGTTGAGTTCAGTTAAGAGCTCGGGCTTAGCTCTCTAATAAATAATCTTGAGACTCTATTACTCAAAAATTCCTATGCTGCTGGTTGGGCTAATCCTTGGCTCGGCCTGAGCAGAGCTTGGGGGGCTCGGGCTGGCAGGCCGGGCTGGGCTGCTATCTTTTTTTTTCTTTTGCATTATAAATAACTAAGTATATATATTTATACATATCTTTATTTGTACACGCACATGTAAATATTTACACAAAGTGTATGTCTCTATATATTTTCCTGTATACACATATCAATAAAGAAAATATTATATCCTCATCATATTATATATATATATATATATTTACACAAAATTTATATGACCCTATATATTTTCCTATATATACATATCAATATATATATATATCTCTATATATATTCATATGAATACTAGTTTAATAATATCCACAAAATCTAATTAAAATACCAGTATTATCTATTCCTAGATTAGGGCCTATTTTATAAATATGAATATATATATTAATAATTTTTTTTGACGAAGATAATATAACCAATAATAATAAAATAATATTATATAATAGTAACCACAATAACATTGATAATAATAATAATAATAATAAATAATAATAAAATATTTAAAAATTTCGGGAAGGGGAGCTACAAATCTATACACCTGAAAAATAATTTCGTCCTCGAAATTCTTATTCGTAACTATTTTTGAAATTCAAGAAGACAGTCTACTTTAACCTTAATCTCCTTAAATTTTAATACCTCAAATATTTTATAACCTTTTCTAGCCATTTTATAACTCCGAATTCTTGAGGTCTTCTACCCACCTTTGATCATACTACTCAATTAAAACTAAAATCTTATAATCTTCTAACTAGTTGCCAACAATCCTACCAATAGATATCTACTACATGAGGCATCTATATTCTTTTTCTATTTATCAACCAACCCAAAATTTACCAAGCAACAAATTTACACAAGTATCTAAGGATTATTGATAAATTCTAATAAGCATGACTATTCGTCACTCTGAAATAGAAAGGACATGAAGATAAGAATAATCGAGAGCAAATATAAAATTTCAAGGGCGGTAGAGAGTATCCAATGGTGCAGATAGAACGAAAGTTTACGAACCATTTACCTATTTGCTAGATTTGGGCTACTCTAGTCCAGTCACTTGCTAAATCGAAGAACCCTTATTTCTAAGAGAGGGACTTGCAATCCGTGCAACACGGAAATTCTGTTCTCAAAATTAATCTAGACAAGGTTCCAAAATAGAACGGAATTTGAGAAATCAAGATTGCGATCTTTTCCGTGGTTATTTAAACACACGATCAAGGGATATAAATGCAATACTAGATCGTATCATGGCATCCAGGCAGATGGAATAATGGCTATGAATGACATCACATCCTAAGAGGTGGAGACTACATAATAGGTATAGGGACCTATTTCAAATAGTTCGGTTTTATAGTCTGAGTATGGTGGTATGTATGGATGGGTTTTACTGGGTCATAATGGGTTCCCTACTTGGACATCACTCGTTGGTTGGATGAACCTTGGACTTCAATCTATATGGACTGGACAAGATTCCAATGATAAAACTATGTCTACTAGGTTAGGGAAAACTAGAATAGGATTTCTTCCAAGTGGTTGAGCTAGTTGCAAGTCAGGTTGGTTAGCTAGGTCCATAAGCCCAAAAATGCGCCTTCAGTGACTTTTGTGTTTAAGTAGCACGTGAGGCCTCAATTGGGTGGCACGCTAGTGGCATGTGGGTAGTGGGCTTCGAGTATGTCACAACCGTATATTGGGTCGCAGGAATTGAGTCGAAGTTAAGGCTCTAATGAAAGTCGAAAAGTACACCGGGTAGGTACTAGGGTTATAGCTAGTCCTTTTAACCTGAAAGTCGTAGCACAAAAATAGAGTACAAGGGAACGGTTTGAGTGGGACATGATATACCTATATGAAGGTGGACTCGTCTAGGTCTTGCATATAAAATCTGTTGGAAGGTAACAGTTGGTCTCGTGCTCTGAATATTAATGACACGGTCGGGAATACAAAATGATATAAATGGAAAGTGGGAGTCCATGGGCACTAATTATCATCCTACGGAAATTATTCCGATCAATCGGTAATCCTCATATATCCTAAAATTTTAGGAGGCTTACAGTCTACCCACCTTAGAAGCTAGGATATAGTTTTAGGAATAATTAGGTTAGAAAAATTTCCAAGTCCGGATATTGTACCTCGACTCTTGTTAATGAATAATAAGGTACGACGTAACGGGATACAGTAGTTACAAGTCAAGTCAAGGATCGTTCTTTAATAAATGGAAAACTGAGTGTGTACAATGACACAAGGTCAATGAAATAGAGGAACATACACATCCATAGTATACAAGAGTTATCGACGGGATAACCATTCTCTAAGGCACATCATATGAAAAGATTTCTAACAACTAAGTCGTGAATTTCTATTTGTGTCGAGCCTTCCAGACTATTGTCACAAGGGTGGTTTAGTGTCGAAGGGAGGACGAGTAACTCAAGGCAAGGTTCCAGTCACAGAGCTGGCCGATGGTAGCTACACTTGCGTATACAACTATCATAGCCATGGGGAATACTCTGTATCTATCTATCAATTACGAGCTTTCGTCTTTCTAATCAGTGAAAGACAAAAACAATAAAGAGTTCAAGAGAGATGTCACTGAATATAATTACGTGATTCAAAGGCGAATGTATAATTCAAGAGGAATTATCAAAGCAGTCGCGGATGAGATCCTAGAGCCATCTACATCTCAATCCACGTTGGGTAATTAGATGAAAAGCGAACCATATGCATCATGGTTGATCAGACCATAATACACTGATTCTGATTGGACAATATGTTAGCAGACGTCCCCAATAAACATATGTCTTGAATCAAGCTCGATAAAAGAGTAAGCTTGCAAAACTAGGCTGTAATTGCAGCGTTGGTCAAGATAGTCAAAATACAAGTACGCGAGATTTTTGGAAGGAGGAAATAAGTAGTTTGAGTTTTGAGAGAATCAAAATCTTACCTGGTGTTCTTGCTTATACAGTCTTCCTATAATCTTCCTATCTCTAAGGCCTTGGTCGACTAATAGGTTATGGACTTCTGAATTCCATATTCTAAGTAAACCTATTAGTGTCAGTCAATTACCTCGTCGATAGATCACAATGACTACATAATGCGAGGTGGGGAGACATGCTACAGAACTTCTACTAGTATTGGCTTTGGATCTTAGAGGGCATACATGGCACTTTCCTATCCTCTATAATATCCTAAACTTGTAATCATATCTGAAGTCATTTCACTGAGAATTATGACTCGCCCGTATACTCGGGCGGTGGTAAACCCTTGGTTCCGTGATTCAATTGTGATAGGCTATCAGGTACTCTACCTTACATTGACACAAGAGTATCTAAGATCTAAAGAGGTCAACTAGGACATAGTTTTAGCAATGTTCCATAAACTACAATTCATCGAAATGATTTCAATTCTATGGGTTGTGCCTTGCCAGTGCGCTGCTGGCTGCAGTGAACCCACACTCTCCGCTCTCAGGTAATTGGCGACAGTGCGCTGTTGTCTAGTCATTGCAGTCGGTAAAATGCTCCAACTATATTCCTAAGAACGTCAAAGAGCTGCTAGGGATTCAACTTAGTTGACTATGGTAGAAAGCGTAAACACATGCCTGTAAGTCTCAATCCTTAAAGTAAAGGTTGACCGGGGGAAATAACTGACGACAAGGAAAATAAGGACATCCTAACATTTATCTCATATATATTTCAAATAGTTGAGGGAAAAACTTTGAATCAATCTACCTCGAGATCCATACAGGAATAACAGAATTAGAAATTATAAACTAACTCCTTACAGCAAAAGAGAATTTAAAATAGACAATTCTAACTTATGATATAAGATTTATATCTAATACAGCAAAAGAAAATTAAACAGTTTATCAAAATTAACGCCTTAATTCTAGGCAAGTCTAACATACCAAGCGAATAGTATATCCACATTGGATCACATTGTCATATCAAAAGTAATAGTGTACCTATAGGGATCTAGCAAGCTATCTAAATTGCATGGCCTATCTAATAACCTTAACTACCCACCGGTCAATTTGAACAAGGGACTCCTAGTCCTAGTTATTCTCCTAAATTATTTTAATCCTAATTGTGAATGAGCATTTCCTAGGCGCAGGCTCGCAATAGTACGACTAACGTACCATCACGAGTTCGTAATCTTTTGCGAAGACGGACCAACATGGGCCACCACAAAAACTTGTCACGACCCGTACCCGCTTTTTTGGATACGAGACGTGTCCAAGCCAGCCTACGCCGCAGAGTCGGCGGTAGAACGCTGTCAAGCCCGCAAGAAATAAATGCTCAAAATATCACATTTGCTGCTCATCCAAATTTCTAAATTTATTACAATATTTACAATATTTATATTTAAAGAAAATATAAGATTTTACAATTAATGAAATTGATACAACTGCTATCTAGTTCTAGGTTTCTGTTTGCAAGTACACCCGAATCTCCCAAGCTAAGTGAAGCCACAGCTAACCTGAAGAATGATGGTTTCCAGTCAGAAATAGAACAAGTACACAAACCGACGGCAATGCAAAAATATAATAGAATTAACAAGACATGAAAATAACATATGAGATATGAAAACTGGAAAGTACTGAGGACATGGCACGGTAGAGAAGAAAAAAGGAAAATAAATAAAAGATATCTACATATGTGGTGTGAAATATCCGTTTCGACATGTGAACGGCTAGGGGGTAAATCCGGCACCCTGTACGTGTCGTGTGCAGCTGCTATTAATCAAGAATAGACTCAAGGAATAGTTCTGGGTAGTCCACATGTCTACTAAGATATTTTCCCTCCCGACTACTCCGTGAGACGAGCGTGTCAATAAGCAGCAAGATATATGTATAGACATGAAATGGAAAGACTACTATGAATCGAAAGCAATCAGAAAGTGAACTTGCCTGAGGTCCTTAGCTGGAGAAACCGATAGTACAACCACATCAGATGAGTCACTAAAGTCAACATATGTAAAAAGTCTCCAGATGCTGAAATAAACATTACCAAAGTTCTCAGAATAGTCAAATTAGCTAGGATTGCCTGTCCTTAAGTCCAATTCTGGACACAGGGGCAAAACGGTAATTTCAGGTCAAAACGGTGTTCGCCGTTGGACCCGCTTTGCACCAAAAATCATGCCAGAGGCAATGGTCTCTAAAGTCATCAAACTATATGTCAACATGTTCGGTTTTCCGATATGAACCCAACCGTATGTCCAAAGTTGGATTTCGGCGGACCGTGCACAAAATCACCAGTTGAGTCGGACCGTGGGGCCCGTAAAACGGTGTTCTGATTCAACTGTCTCAAAATTGGACCAAACTTGGCATACAAGAACAGAAAAATGATACAGTCCTGTTGGCGTAAATTTTGTCTCTATCTGATGAACATGCACAAAGTAGTTAGAAAACTTGCACAGAGGCCGATACGGTGAATTTCGACGGATACGCATCAAATTCGTCGCGCACACGCGACCAATTTGGATTCCATCGAAGCCCACACGTCCACGAATCCGTTATGAACCTTTCGATACTTTGGTTTCGCGACCAGGTCGCCCGGATTGGCGGGACGCACGTGGTATCGGAGAATTTTATTAAAATTCTATATTTTCTAAAAACTATTTTTCCTAATTTTTAGCAATGAATAATTTCTTGAACAATAACACAAAAATAATTCTATCAGTGGCATTTCGATCCTGTATATGTTGTCTATGAATCTCTTCAAACAGAATTTTGAAATAGTGCATGGGTTGGGAGAAAACTGTCCGTGAACTAGGGTCGTTGGACTGGTTCTTCTGTCCTATTTGGGACAGATTTTCGTCGAACTTTGGTTCGATTTATCGTGAATTTTAAGCCTCCTAAATCAAAACTACTTGAAAGGGTTTAAAGTGGTATAGGTTGTTGTTGTACCTGAGAAAATGGCTCGAGAAATGGTTGTGCGATGACGTCGTGATCACGACGCGAAGCCTGCTATCCGCTGCGACTGTCGCTGTTCTGTATTCAGCGCCCGTGCGCGCGAGTTACCGCGCCTGGCCGGCCGGCGGCGGCTCGCGACGGCGGCGGGCGGCGCGCCTAGGGTCGCCCTCGAGGTCGGGGTCGAGTGGTCGCTGGGTTTGCAGAGTTTTTTAGGGTTTCGTCTCTCGACATATGTTTATATACAGTTGCTCGGTTTCGTATGGGATGCTTGGGCTCGGGCTGTTGAGTTCAGTTAAGAGCTCGGGCTTAGCTCTCTAATGAATAATCTTGAGACTCTATTACTCAAAAATTCCTATGTTGCTGGTTGGGCTAATCCTTGGCTCGGCCTGAGCAGAGCTTGGGGGGCTCGGGCTGGGCTGCTATCTTTATTTTTTTTCTTCTTTTGCATTATTAATAACTAAGTATATATATTTATACATATCTTTATTTGTACACACACATGTAAATATTTACACAAAGTGTATGTATATATTTTCCTATATACACATATCAATAAAGAAAATATTATATCCTCATCATATTATATATATATATATATATATATATATATATATATATATATATATATATATATATATATATATTTTTTTTTATATATATATATATATATATATATATATATATTTTCACAAAATGTATATGACCCTATATATTTTCCTATATATACATATCAATATATATATATATATATATATATATATATATATATATATATATATATATATATATATATATATATATATATATATATATATATTCATATGAATCTAGTATAATAATATCCATAAAATCTAATTAAATACCAGTATTATCTATTCCTAGATTAGGGCCTATTTTATAAATATGAATATATATATATATATATATATATATATATATATATATATATATATATATATATATATATATATATATATATACTTCCCAATTTTTTTAAATATTTTATTATTTATTATTTATTATTATTATTATCAATGTTATTGTGGTTACTATTATATAATATTATTTTATTATTATTGGTTATATTATCTTCGTCAAAAAAAATGTTATTAATATATATATATATATATTTCAATATATATATATATATATATATATATATATATATATATATATATATATATATATATATATATATATAATTGAATATATATATATATATATTAATAACATTTTTTTGACGAAGATAATATAACCAATAATAATAAAATAATATTATATAATAGTAACCACAATAACATTGATAATAATAATAATAAATAATAAATAATAAAATATTTAAAAAAAATTGGGAAGGGGAGCTACATCTTGACATGAGCTAACCAAAGAGTCCACACTCGGGACGAGGGTTAGTTCTTAGTTCAAACCCGTGAGTCCACACTCGGGATGAGGGTTTGGTTTTTCCATTGATCTCGTGTTCATTGTTCACTCGACAGTTCATTTATACGTAGTTGTTCTAGTGTTCGTGTTCTTGTTCGTAGTCATTTGTCGTGTTCCTGTCTTTCTTATTTATTTTTATGCATGATAAACTGTTAGATAGGTATTATATTATGTATCTTGCTATGTCCTCTGAGGACCTGATGATCTCTTCAGGTTAGCCGAGTTTGAGTCAGGAGTAGACGAGAGGGTTTGAGTCAGCATCAGATCGCAGTACTTTGCAGTTGAGGTTGCTTGATTAGCAGGTTGTATTCAGTTAGTATATTTCATTTGCTTTTCTCTTTCCGTCTATTGGTAGTAGATTTGTGTCCACCGGACGTGACATTGATTCTTGGAAATATTCAGTTATATTCATTATTGTTCAGTTTTATGTCTTACTCATTGATCTTGGTTGTGACTTGATTATTCTGTGGATGAGATATAGATTACCATGAGATTCTAGATTGCCGTGACTTGTGTATATTAGACAACGTACTACCGTCGACACTGCGGCGTAGGCTGGGCTTTGACACGCTTCGTATCCGAAATATGGGTGCGGGTCGTGACATCCCTTGTCTTCCAATTTTTGACGCAGCTTCGGGAATTCTTTCACCTGTGGCATCATCGTCTTTTCATCTTCAAAGAGCCACTTGTGATATTTCTCAACGATAAATACTTGATCATGTTCTTGTCATCTTCGTACAATTTTTCCAGATACTCCCATATCTCTCTGGCAATGGTCTTTTTAGAATATGATTCCGCCTGGGAGTCCTCCACAGCATTTAGAAGGCACAAAAGATTTTGTTTTAGCAGCGACGAAATTCCACTAACATCTATTAGATCAGAACTGTACTCGTTTAGAACAAGTTGCAAGTGGATGAACAGAAGAATAAAAATGGACAGAATAAAAGAATGACCTACTGGGTGAATGATCACCGGTGCTCAAAGCTAGATTCGCCACACATGATCAGCTTCCAGGAACCAGCAAGTTCGAAGAGGAACTTCGGAACACTCTGCTCTTCTGACTCCCCGGACAGACTGAAATGGCGCACAGTTCTCTCTTCTCTGCTCTATGGAAAATTCGTAAGTAATTTGTGTTGGAATCAATTGAACTGAGTGAGAGAGAAGAGAGAAATTATATAGACGCGTACAGTAACCGCCTAGTATGCAAAACGTTCGGGACGTGGAAAAAACCGCTTTCGAACGATTCGCAACCGCTCAGATCGTGCACAGACACGATTGAGCCAATTGGCACACAACGCACGCCAATTGCACATAACGTGCGCACTCGCGCACCACTGCGCACAACGCGTACTGCACGCCAACTGGCAGCACCATCAAGCCGCGCCAACTGGCGCACCATTTGGCCGCACGAACGGATGTGCAGAGGCTCGCGCAATGAGCGCAACTTATGCACGATGCACCTAGTAACGATGCTGACGTGCACCATCAGGCCGTGCCAACAGGCACTATTGGGCTGACGTGCAAAATGTAAAGTACAAAGTGCGCCAACAAAATGCCTCATGAGCCCATTAACCCGAGTCTGAGTCCGCTTAGCTCCAATGGAATAAATTCCAGGAGCATTATAAAAAGCATTAATGCTTTATTGTTGATTTAGCCTATTTTCATTAGAAAAATACTCCCACATGGCACACATGTGTCTCTCCACAACCACATGTGCATCTCTCAACAAGTAAAGCTTATATAAAGAGATGCCAACCATTGTGCCTAGGCAATGTGGGACTATGTTTCTAGTGCTAAAGGCCAAACAACAACACAACCAACCATTGAATCTTGAGTTCCAAGGTCCAAATTCAGGATCTATTCCATTTTGGACCTTGGAATTGGAATAGAGGACTTGGGTTTTCTTTAGACATTCCGTAGACTTTTGTATTTGTTGATGTAGAATGTTAGTGTTGTACATCTAATGTGTGGAATGATATAATTCAAAAACTTGGTTGTGATTTTTGTCATAGATAAAAAGTTCTCGACTACTTGGAACATTGTCAATAAAGAGTGAAAAAGAAAGAAAAACAGTATAATAAATGTTATTGTAAATGGTAAAAGCAATATCACTTGTAAACAATCCAAGCAAGTAGTCTTAGCGAGAGGTACAACTTTCGATTTATTCAGTTTCAACCAAATCAAAATAGATAAAATTATAAAAATCCAAACGAAATCCAATCAAAATTAGCAATAGTCGAAACCGAACCGATTAAGATTCGGTTTGTTCGGTTAGAATATTTTTATTGTTCAATAGGTCGAACTCAAAGTTGAAATTGTGGTCAAATTATATTAAGATTTTGTAATTTTTGTACATATGTTTATTGTATTCCAAAGGGGTCTAAGTTGAACTATTTTTTTTTCGATGTCCGACGTCACGCATGAAATTTGTGCATACTGCTTGCATGCCATTTAGGCCCACTGTCTCCAATTTTTCACACCCCTCCTCCACGGTCGATCCCAATACCATCCACCTAGCCAAGAAGATTATATCTCTCTTCACTGACCACAAGAACGTTGTTAAATTATTAAAATTCAAAATACTATTTGGCTTCCAAAATATTTGGGTGATGCCATCTCTCATTATGTGGTATATAACATGGTTGCTAACATGGCAAAATTTAACGTTAAAATTAAAATTAATATTAAATTAACATGATAATTAACATTAAGATTAATCTTAACATTAAAATTAACCTTAACATTGAAATTAACGTTAATATTAATATTAAAATTAATCTTAACATTAAAATTAATATTAACATTAATATTAGCATTAATATTAACATTAACATTAACATTAAATTTTTTTGGGTAATGAATATTTTGGGTTAAATTTGCCATGTCAGCTGTCATGTCAGCTGCCATGTCAGATGCCAAATAATGAGAGATAATCACCCAAATATTTTGGGAGCCAAATAGCATAATTGATTAAAATTTGGCTTTAAATGACATATATACCAATTATTGCTTTCAAAACATACACAAAAATGTACAAAATTTTAATCTAAAACATGCATAAATTGAGTGTACTTGATAATTGTATAAGTCTTATTTGATTTTTTTTTACTATAAATTGAAATGCGAAAAACAATCACGTCGAAAAATCAAAGATCAAAAGAGAGCCACATTTCTGAAATCAATTTCTTTTTTCTTCCTGTTTATAGTTGTCCAAATAATAGCACAAAACTGATCATGATCTTTCAATCTAATCTTTTGGAAACAGAAATTTTCAACTGAAGCATATTTTTTTTATAAAATTGTATGTAAAGCACAAGTTTACTATTTATTACATGCAGAGCATAAGAACGCCCTTGGTAAGAGCGTTCTTCTAAAAAGAAATTTAAAAAATGAATAAGAGTAACGTCCGTTACTTAAAAACAAACGGCAAAAAGAAGAAAGGAAAACGCCCATCCTAAGGGCATTTCCTATATTTTTTTAAAAAAATTTGGGATAACGTTATACAGTGCTATATTTGGTAATATTATATGGTGCTATTTTTGTTACGTTATGCATTGCTAAATATAGAATACGGTAGGCAATGTTTTATTTTCGTAGTGTTCGTATTTAGGTAACGTTCTATTTTTTTTCACTTCACATCCTATAAATTAGTTTACCTCTCCCGAAAATACAAGTTTAGAAACGTGAGATTTTTGCCATTATAACGAAAATCTCACGTTTCTAAACTTGTATTTTCGGGGAGGTAAACTAATTTATAGGATGATGACAAAAAATAGAACGTTATCTAAATACGAACACTATGAAAAGAGAACGTTGCATACCCTATTCAACATTTAGCAATGTATAACGTCACCAAAAATAGCACTATATAATGTTACCAAATATAGCACTGTATAACGTTACCCAAAAAAATTATAAAATATAGGAAACGCCCTTAGGATGGACCTTTTTTGCCGTTTTGTTTTTAAGTAACGGAGGTTACTCTTATTCATTTTAAAAAAAAATTTAGAAGAACGCCCTTACCAAGGGCGTTCTTATGCTCTACATGTAATAAATAGTAAACTTGCGCTTTACTATAATTTTGTAAAAAAAATTATGCTTCAGTTGAAAATTTCTGTTTTGGAAATCTCATGATCAGGGTGTAACATGGGCCGGTTCAAGGCTGGACCAGCCCGAGCCCGCCCGAGCCCGCAGCCGGCCCGGCCTGCCCAAGCCCGAGCCCGCCCATATCCAATTCCGGTCCGGGCTGGGTTCACCCGCCCGAGCCCAAGCCTGGCCCGGCCCGGTTTTAATTTTTAATTTTTTTGAAGACCAATGGTAGGCACGGTTCAGCCCGGCCCGGTCAGGCCCGCCCGAGCCAGGCCCGGACCGGCCGGCTGAACCGGATTTTAATTATTTTTTGTTTTTTCTTTGAATCATTGGGCCCCTTTTACCAAAATACCCCCATTTTGTGACCATTTTATGACCGTTAATTGGGTATTTTGGTCATTTTGACCAAAATGATCAAAAACCCACTACAACAACTCTATTTTGAGGGTATGGAGGGTCATTTGGCTTCCAAAAAATTCTATAAATTTGCCATAAACCTATATTTCAAACACAAACAATTCAATCCATCTTAAAAAAAGATTCAAAATTACAAGTAGGTTTCAAGAAAGTTGTGCTCTAAATTTTCGCGATCTACGACTTCCCGATCAAGCAATTTCGACGATCTACGATTTCTCTTTCTAATTGTTTATTTTTTTAATTTACATTTACAAAATAGTTTTCTTTCCTCCATCTCTTTAGTTTTTTTCGGAAAATTAATTTTTTTCTGGTATCCTCCATCTTTATAATCCTTTCTCTATTTTTATTTGTCTTTTTAAAATGGCCGGACAAGGTTCAAACCAAGCTAATGATGCTTTTAAAATTTACAATACTTTTTTTTGAGGAAAATCTTATTCCGAACGATTTATTTGGTTCCCCTCCTGAAATTGGTAGCAATGTACCAAATGTTGTAAAGAGAAAGCAAAAAAGT
Organism: Iris pallida; assembly: GCA_029216955.1. NCBI lineage: Eukaryota > Viridiplantae > Streptophyta > Magnoliopsida > Asparagales > Iridaceae > Iris > Iris pallida. Next base: position 7,989,109 of record JANAVB010000197.1, read on the forward strand.
AAAAGTTTGGAAATTTTTTATTCTTCTTAATGAAACTAAACCTGATGACTCATTTGTTTTAGATCAATAAGGTGAACCAGTTCCGTACGGGGCCCAATGCAAAAGATCTTTTCGTATATACAAATGGAAGAGGAGAGGTGGCACGGGCACACTCTTTAGACACTTCTTCGATGGGTACGTTTTTCTATTCACATGTCCGTCATAAAACTGAATTTACTAAATATATTATTGTTGATGAACTTCCATGCACTTCAGGTGAAAGTGAATCTTTATATGATTATGCCACAATTGCTTTAAATCCCTGTTTCAATAGAGTTACTAGAGGCGCTACTAGAAAAGAGGCTATTAGACTCTTTAAAGAAATGAGACTTGCTTTAAAAGAAACATTTTCGTATGCTAATAAACTAGCTATTACTTCTGATGTCTGGACAAGTAAACAAAATTATATTTATATTTGTATCACGGCACACTATATAGATTCATTGTGGATGTTGTAAAAGCGCATCGTTTATTTAAAAACTTTGGAATTTGCACACACGGGCTCCGCAATTGCAACTTGTAACACTTGCATGACTTTGATATTCACAATACGATTCAATCTGTATCTTTTGATAATGCTAGTAATAATACTGATGCTATAAATTCATTGTCTTTACTATTTCAACCTATTTTGAAAGGTAGATTATTGCATATTAGGTGTGTTTGCCATATTATTAACTTAGTTGTAAAAGAATGTCTTGAATTTTTTAGTACACATTTAGAGACTCTCAGAATTGTTTACACAGCTTGAACACGTCTCCAAGTAGGCAACAAGATTTTAAAACACATGTACACATTTTAGTATTCGTTTTAGAAGATTTGTTAATGATGTTCCACATAGATAAAATTTGACATATTTAATGTTGAAATCCGTACTTCCGTTTAAGGATGCTATTACATATATTTTATAACATGGATCATAATTTTGAATATCCAGTAACTGAAGATGATTGGGTAATTGCTACTTCTATATGTGAATTTTTGAAAACTTTTACAAGGCTACTTGCACTCTTTCTGGTGTTTATTATCCTACTTCTTGTTTAGCTTTACGAGAACTTTGTAACATGTCTTACTTGTTTTCTAAATATAGAAATGTTCAAAATTTTGACTATGTTATTAAGAGAATGGAAGCTAAATTTACTAAATATTGGGGTGATGTACCTCTTTTATATTGTTTGTCTTCTATTTTTTATCCTACCATCAAATTAGAAGGTGTAGAAGCTTTGTTAGATGGCTATGCAGATAACATGGAACTTAATCTTATGGAATTGAAATTGGAAGTAAAGGTAGTTTTAGAAAGATTAGTACTACTTTATGATGATAATGTTGTGCCGACCCGATCCACTCAAGTTAGTACAAGTAGTAGCTCTGGCATAGTGGACCACGTCAGTCGTATATTAAAAAGGAAGAAACAGAGACAATCTTCCCAACCCACTCAAGAGTTATCTTTGTATTTAAGTTCTTATGAAGAAGAAGATGAATCTTCAAATCAGTTCACCATTTTAGAATGGTGAAAAAAATACGACAAAAGATTTCCTGTACTTTCTACAATTGCACGTGATCTACTAATGGTCCCAGTGTCCACGGTAGCATCGGAGTCTTGTTTTAGTGCAGGATCAAGGATGTTGAGCCTAAAGAGGAGCCGGTTGAAGCCGGATATCTTGGAAGCTTGTGTTGCGTTCAAGATTGGATTTTAATAGAAAAAAGAACCAAAAATAAGAGAGATGAAGCTTATGACATCAATGACCTGGACCTCGGATCGCTTGGATTGGGTGAAGCTTCTGCAACCGAGGAGGAGGAGCAAAAAGAATGACTCAAGTCTAAGGTATGACCCTCCAAAAAAAATTCAAACTTTCCAACTTCAAAACTTAAAACTTAAAACTTCCAAAAACGAACTTTAAAATTTTAAACTTAAAACTTCAAAAAAAGAACTTTAAAATTTTAAACTTTTAAAACTTTAAAAATTTAAAAACTTTAAAAACTTTAAACTTTTAAAAACTTTAAAAAAAATACTTTAAAACTTTAAACTTTAAAAAAAAACTTTAAAACTTTAAACTTTAAAAATTAGAATTTAACTTTAAAACTTTAAAACTTCAAAACTAACATATAACTTTAAAAGTAGAACTTAAAAAAAAACTTAAAAAATTAAAAAATTAAAACACGAAAACTTGAAACAAAATTTTCTCTGTCTATGACAAGCAAAGCTTGTCTGGCCAGTCTCAAGTCCGAATAAAAGAGGAGGAAAAAATAAAACAAATTTAATTAAAAAAAAAGTTAAAAAAATTAATTTAAAAGAAAACTTAAAAAGAATCAAATAACATAATTTAACTTCAAATATATAGAATATAAATTTGAAGGGAAAAACAAAACAAAATAAAATAAAAAAAGTAAAATTAAATAGATTAAATTAAAGAAAAGAAAACTTAAAAAGATTAAAATAAAAATTAATAAAAAATATGAAAATCGAAAAAAAAAATCAAACTTCGGACAGGCCCAGCCCTTCCCCGACTGGGTCGCTGGTCCAAGCTGGATTGCCAGCGCCAAGATCGAGCCGAGTCAGACCCGGCCCGCTTACTAACCCGGTCCGGACTGGACCCGGACCAAGTCCGGTTGGACCCGGTTCAAATGGGGCCGGTCCGGCCCCCGGACCGGACCGGACCGATTAACACCCTCATCTCATGAGAATGACTTGAGGTGACACAAAACATTATCATAATTATGCAAATGACCTACCTACATCTCATCTATGTACGAACACTATTCTTGATCAACTGGCTTCATGCAAGGATGGGTCAGAAATAATGTTGGTGCTTTCTTTACATGGAGAGAGCTTGCTCTCAACATGCCTTGTAAAAGTTTAGTCCCACATCAGAAATACACCATGAGTTATCTCAACATATATACTTGGTTGTGTTGTTGAGAGATGCACATGGGGTGGTGACCCTAAGGAGGGAACCATGTGCGTGATTTTACTAGGAGGTAAGAATAAGGCTCCAAGGATTAAGCATTAATGCTTTTGTCATTCTCTTGGATTAATTCCATTTGGAGCTAAGCCCCAAAGGGGCTTAGCGACTCGGGCTCGGACTCGGACTCGGGCTCATGGTGTCACGCCCCAGTACCGAAATACGGAGACGGACTAGGCCAGCTACTCCATATGAGGTATATAAACGTCATACGGCGATCGTGGCTGTCAAGAGACAAGGGGGTGCATGCTACAATCAAGTCTCCTATGGTCTCACAGAGCATCTAGGTCTCAATCAATCAAACAAGAAACAGTAAATAATGATCATATAAGATAAAGCAGTAAGGCGTCCCCGACGCATCATCAAAATGATCAGGGGGATCTAGCTTTATAAGTTAGCTAGCCCGGAGAGTCATAGGTACATAATTGTATTCAGCTGCAGTCTGATTTAATTACAAATTATGCAAGGCAAAATATCCAGATTAGCCGGCTAACAGGTGCCGGTGGCTAAACGCCAGAACATAAGTAAAGATACTAGAGTGGTGGAGAAGAAACCCACTCGAGTCCCCCGCCCGCCATGCTCCTAGTATGCACCATTGACGTCGGGAAGAAAGTTTGGATCCTCAGGCGCTGCTACGAGATCTGGCCAAACAAAACCAGCGGGGTCAGCCCCGAATAGCAAGTACCACAAGGGAGCACAAAAGAGTGAGATAAAACCCATGATAAAATAATTATACTAGTAATAATAAAAGCTTCCGGTCGTAACCTCGGTCCACAGCCTGTCCTAGCACGATAGCCCAACCCAACAACCAAACAAGGACATGGGTTGGACCATGCACCATGACAGTCCATGTCCCTCGGCTACTAACGGAAGTTTCAAGGCACAGTCAAGTCATTTTCAAGCGGCCATTCATTCATGCGGCTTTCTAGATTTGGCGAAGTTATCCCCGCGTTATTGATTAAAAGGAATCCTCAGATCGTGTCAACCCAGCAGGGCTAGCCAAACCATAAGACATATAGCACATAGAGTATGCACCGGTCCCCCGGGGGGCTACCGCGCTAAAACATATAACACATAGCTCGTAGGAGTCGGATATAGCCATCCGCTATAGGCGAGTGGAACCATATCCGTGGCGGCCAACCCGACACGTCAGGACTGGTCCTCGGGTGGCTAGTATGGCACGATCTCGGGATTCTTCCCACCCAATGCATCTACCAAGTTAGTTGCCTAGTCAATCCCTAGGTTATTCTCGGAGTTCACATGTCGTGGTCACATGCTCACTCCCCTATATGTCGTACATTGTACGAGTACCCCAAGAAGTGATCCTTACGGGCTCATAGAGTCATACGTATATACCCCCTTCTTGGTGTAATGCGACACACAACACATACCACATCATTGCTACTGACCAATTGCTATGTAAATGCTGGACTCTTGGAGGTACTGACAGGTATCACATAGGAACACTTAGCACATAGGATAGCACATCGATGCTCACATAGATTGTACCTTAGTACACACATAGGGTTATCCAGCATACGCATAGGAGTCAGATCAGGAATGAGGACCAAGACACAAGAGGAAATAGAACAAGAAGGTACTATACACTTAGGGTGTGAAGTGCTAGCAAGTCATGAAGATTCTTGAAGCCAAGACAAAGATCTACAACTTTCATGTTGGGAGTTGGGGGAAATTCTGGCCACAATTCAGCCAAATAGGACATAAAATAGCCAAAAAACAGCCAAAATAGGCTCTATGCGGCATTCTGCGGCACTATTCAGTCTTCTGCGGCACTATACGGCCTTCTGCGGCACTATGCAGCCTTCTGCGGCACTATGCGGCCTACTGCGGCACTATTCATGCGGCACTATGCATCCATGCGGCTGCGGCACTATTCATGCGGCACTATTCATTCCTGCGGCTGCGGTACTATGCATGCGGCACTATGCATCCATGCGGCTGCGGTACTATTCATGCGGCACTATTCATTCCTGCGGCTGCGGCACTATGCATCCATACGGCTGCGGTACTATTCATGCGGCACTATTCATTCCTGCGGCTGTGGCACTATGCATCCATGCGGCTGCGGTACTATTCATGCGGCACTATTCATTCCTGCGGCTGCGGCACTATGCATCCATGCGGCTGCGATACTATTCATGCGGCACTATGCATCCATGCGGCTGCGGTACTATTCATGCGGCACTATTCATCGTCCCTGCCAAAACCAGGGCAGATGACATAGAAAATGTCCAAATCTTATTTTGGCCATAACTTCCTCAAAATAAGTCGAAATCTAACTTTTTAAAGGTCAAAATTGTGTAGAATCGAATTTCCTACAACCTAGGACCATTGGTTTTCGAAAATAACCAAGTTTATAGATCAAAACCATGTGAAGACATAAAACCCTAGTTTTAGAAACTTAGATCTACACAAAAGTAGCCATTAAAATCAAAAACTCCAAGAACTAAACTTGTAGAGAATGAAGAGAAGAACATTATAGACAAATAATATCAAAGGAAAATCAAGAATGAAAAATACACAAATCTCCACTTTTGAGCAAGTTGTACTTGCCTAAGGATGGTGGTTGAGGAAAATAAATGGAGGAGTGAATGAGGAGAGAGAGTGAGGAAGAGAATATAAATAGGGGTTGGGTTGGCTTATGAAAACCCTAATCTCTAAACATGCTCTAACCATTCTACTAATGACATGCTTAAAATCTACATGCAACCACTAAATAATAATAAATAGAATTATGCACATGTTAAATACGGGATACCATGTACAGAATTCATAAAAGAATACGTATATCGGGATCGGGGAGTGACATCTCTATCCTCCTTAGAAAAATTCCGTCCTCGGAATTTCTGCCAAGACAATGATAGAGAAATCCGAGCAGGCAAGGTGCAATTACAATCTATGCAATCAACCTATCATTAGCAGTCATTGATCGTATATTTCAAAATGGTACAAAACATGCATGTAATCGGATTACCAAGGCATGAGGAGAAACATACCTTCTGAGTCGAACAAGTACGGATACCGAGATCTAATCTCGTCCTCGCGCTCCCAGGTTGACTCTCCCGGAGAGTGATGGCCCCAAGCGACACGGACAAGGTTAATAGTCCGGTTCTTAAGCACCTTCTCTCGCCGGTCCAAAATAGACACGGGTTGTTCCTCGTAAGTTAGATCGGTACCAACGACTAACTCCGAATGATCGAGGACATGACTCGGATCCGGGACATACTCACGCAACTGAGATACATGAAACACATCATGTACGCCAGATAGCGAGGGAGGAAGGGCAAGCCGATAAGCAACATCGCCTACCCGAGCGAGAATCTCAAAAGGACCAACGAATCTCGGACTAAGCTTTCCTCGGGTTCCAAATCTAATGACACCCCGAGTAGGCGAAATCCGCAAAAATACTTGGTCACCAACGCCAAACTCTAGAGGCCTACGATGTTGATCTGCCCAGTGTCGGTGTCTGTCCTGCGTGACTCGAAGCCGCTCTCTGATCAACTTGACTATCTCCACTGTCTGCGTGATCATCTCTGGTCCCAACAATTTTCGTTCTCCCACATCGTCCCATGCCAGAGGGGACCTGCACTTCCTTCCGTATAATGCTTTAAACGGTGCCATCTGTATACTTGCCTGATAACTATTATTGTAAGAGAACTCTACTAAATGAAGATGATCTTCCCAAGTTCCGCCGAAGTCTAAAGTACAAGCCCGTAACATATCTTCCAAGGTCTGAATGGTTCTCTCGGATTGTCCATCCGTCTGCGGATGATAGGCTATGCTGAACCTCAACTTGGTACCCAAACTTTGATGCAAGCTCCGCCAAAAGTGAGAGGTGAACCGGGTGTCCCGATCTGATACTATGCTGACTGGAACACCATGCTGCCTCACAATGTGCTTTATATACATTTCTGCCAGCTGCTCAGTAGACTGCCCTACTCTGAAAGGAAGAAAATGTGCAACCTTTGTGAGCCGATCCACGATTACCTAAACTGCGTTTCTACCGGTCGGAGATCTAGGTAAACCGGTCACAAAGTCCATCGTGATGTGCTCCCACTTCCACTCCAGAATAGGAAGCGGCTGTAACAATCCTGCTGGTCTCTGCTGCTCTGCCTTCACTTGCTGACATACCAAACATTTGGATACAAACCTCGCTATCTCCCTCTTCATACCATTCCACCAAAAGTATTTCTTTATATCTTGGTACATCTTTGTGCCTCCGGGATGAATGGAATAAGGAGAACTATGAGCCTCTGACATAACTTCTTGTCGAAGGTCTCCACCTGGTACACAAAGACGGTTTCCGAACCTAAGTGTACCATCCTCATGGATTTCTAACTCCTTTCTGAGACCTGACTCACACTCTGATCGAAGCTTCTGGATCCGCGGATCCTCTGCCTGAGCTGTTCTGATCCTCTCTACTAGAGTAGACTGAATCTGTAAACTGGCCATAACTCCTGTATCTTGTGGCAAGATCACTTCAATTCCCATCTCCTGAAGATCTTCCAAAATATGCCTCTGCGAGGTTAAGACGAATGCACCACCTCTCCTGCTCAAGGCATCTGCTACCACATTTGCCTTGCCAGGATGATACTGAAGATTTACATCAAAGTCCTTCAGTAATTCCAACCATCTTCTCTGTCTCATGTTCAGGTCCCTCTGGGTAAAGACATACTTTAAGCTCTTATGATCAGTGTAAATCTCTACTCGATCCCCATATAAATAGTGCCTCCATAACTTAAGCGAAAACACTACTGCTGCTAATTCCAGGTCGTGGGTCGGATAGTTCTTCTCATGGTCCCGAAGTTGTCGAGATGCATATGCTATCACCTTACCATGCTGCATCAATACACACCCAAGTCCCTTCCCGGATGCGTCACAATACACTGTAAATCCTCCCGATCCTACTGGAAGTGTCAAGATCGGGGATGAGATTAATCTCTTCTTTAAGTCTTCAAATGATGTCTGACATTCTGCTGACCAAACAAACTCTACATCCTTATGTGTCAAATGCGTCAAGGGTGCCGAAATCCTGGCAAAATCTGCCACGAACCTCCGATAATAACCTGCCAATCCCAAGAAACTACGCACTTCTGCTACCGTCTTCGGAACTGGCCAATTCTCTACTGCCTCAACCTTCTTCGGATCTACTGACACTCCTGCTCCAGAAATAATGTGTCCCAGAAACGAAATATGATCCAACCAAAACTCACATTTACTAAGTTTCGCATAAAGTTGATGCTCCCTCAAGGTCTGCAAAACTGTTCGAAGATGTTTCTCATGTTCTTCTTCACTACTGGAATAAACGAGGATGTCATCTATAAACACTACTACAAACTTATCCAAATAGGGTAGAAAGATGCGGTTCATCAAGTCCATGAACACGGCTGGGGCATTAGTCAATCCAAATGGCATCACTAGAAACTCATAATGCCCATACCGCAATCTAAATGCTGTCTTAGGTATGTCCTGCTCCCGGACCCTCACTTGATAATATCCGGATCGAAGATCAATCTTAGAGAAGACGCAGGCCTTACTCAATTGATCAAACAAGTCATCAATCCTTGGTAATGGATACTTGTTCTTCACTGTTACAGCATTCAACTGCCGGTAGTCAATGCACATTCGCGTCGATCCATCCTTCTTGGGTACTAAAATCACCGGTGCTGCCCAGGGCGATTTGCTGTCTCGGATAAACTGCTTCATCTTCAGTTCTTCTTCATGCTGGTACAACTTGTCCAACTCTGACTGCGACATCCTGTAAACTCTGCCGACTTTAGGCTCCGTCCCAGGATTCAACTCAATGCAAAACTCCACATCCCTCACTGGTGGTAAACCTGGAAGCTCATCTGAAAATACATCAAGAAACTCTCTGACCACTCTTGGAATCTGTTCCTGCTCTGCCAATGCTTCTGCGACGATGCCCTTGGGTCGATCCTCTAATGATCGAACAAAGACGAACTCCTCAACGCCAGGTATGTTAAATACTACCTTACCTCCCCGACAATCTATCGTCGCACGACTGTCTCTCAACCAGTCCATGCCTAGGACAACGTCAAAGTTGCCCATAGGAAACTCAATCAAAGATGCGGGCAATAATCGCCCACTTACTATGACCGGACACGCTAAGCACACTCTGCTAACTCCTACGAGCCCATTACCAGTGAGTATATTCATCCTCTCTGGCAATGCCTCGAACTCCAATCCAATACGTGTCGCAAATCGTGCAGATATAAAAGAGTGGGTAGCCCCCGAATCAAACAATGCTACTGCAGGAAAAGAGGTAACAGAAATATTACCTGCAACCACGTCGCCTGAAGCTAGTGCATCCTCCAGTGATAAGGTGAAGGCCTGGCCCTGGCCTTGCTGAGCTCCTTGCTGCTGCCTTCCTCGACCATGCTGTTGCTGCGGTCTTTGCGGGCCTTCCTGGTTCTGTGCCTGGCGAAACATCTGAGCCTGCGTCGGTAGACGCTGGGCTAGCGGCCTTACGGCCAATGCTGGTCCTCTGCTCGGTGCTGCCCCCGGAGCTGGCAATACTGGAAACTGCTGAACTGGCCCTCCTGGCCTCTGCATCATAGGACAATTGGCAATCCTGTGGTCTGGACTGCCACACCTCATGCACAATCCGTTAGCTGAACGACACACATCCCTAGTGTGCCCTCCCTTGCCGTAGTAACTACATCCAATGGGCGCCCCCTGGCGCTGCTGCTGGTTCCTCTGCTGCTGATGCCGAACTGGTGCTGTTATTTCTGATACCGCCGTCCTTCGCGGTGCTCCTGACTCATGAATACGGATGCCGGGTGCTGGTGCCGATGTTCGCTGCACTGCTCCTCCACCCCTACTTTGGGGATGGGGCCTCTTCTGGCCCCCATGTCTTGTTACCAATCTTTGTTGGGTGAGTTCATGCCTCCGAGCTGCCGTTAAAACGGCATCAAAAGTCTGGTAGTCGTGCCCTTCTACTAGCTGTAGAATCTCCAAATGAAGTCCTTGCTGGAATCTCATCGCCTTCTCTGGCTCTGTAGCTACCATCGTCGGTGCAAACCGACTCAGTCTGCAAAACTCTGCTGCATATCCATCCACCGTCTTACCAGCCTGCTTGAGACTGATAAACCTCTGTTGTAGCTCATACCGTGCTACCACACCAAAGTACTTGGCCTTGAATCTGGTACTGAAGCTATCCCAAGGAACAGGGCGCCTCATTCCAACCTCTTCCGATGCCCACCAGTCGCGGGCGAGATCCTGAAGTAACAGTCTGACCTGGTCAACCTTCTCTTCTGCTGGTACCTTAGCTGCAGTCAATATAGCCTCAGTATCCTGAAGCCATGCATCCGCCGTGATGGCATCCTCGGTGCCGTCAAAATATCTCGGGTTAAGTCGACAAAACCTCTCCGACGCTCCCGAATCATTCCTGACACTTCTCTCAAGGGCTAATTATAACCCCTGATTCAGTAGCACATTCTGTTCCTGCTGCTGAGTCTGCTGTTGCTGATGAGCTGCCACCTGACGCTGCTGAGTGGCCAGGAATCCCCGGATGACCTCCAGGAGTGCTGCAGCATCAGGTACTGTCGTCGCTGCCGGCACCGCTGGGGGTACAGGATTTTCTAGAACCTGCGGCTCCACTGGCTCTGATATCACTTCTACTCGGATCTGGTCAGGAGAAGGTATTCTTTCTGGCTGCTGTCCCGTCGAGCCATGCTCTACTGGACGTTCCTCCATGTTGGCCTCACCAGCTACTGAGAACGAAGCACCCCTATAGGGAAAGATACATGATATTAAATGACAGGACGAGGAAGATTCGAGGATGCAATTCAAGTTATCAATCAAGGTGAGGGAAGAGAAATCGAGGCAAGAGATTCAAAGGGAACAAGTTTTGATTGAGACTCCTATAATAATACCCCACAAGTCTGAAAATCAGACCTGCATAGGCCACCAATAAAACCTTGTCACGCCCCAGTACCGAAATACGGAGACGGACTAGGCCAGCTACTCCATATGAGGTATATAAACGTCATACGGCGATCGTGGCTGTCAAGAGACAAGGGGGTGCATGCTACAATCAAGTCTCCTATGGTCTCACAGAGCATCTAGGTCTCAATCAATCAAACAAGAAACAGTAAATAATGATCATATAAGATAAAGCAGTAAGGCGTCCCCGACGCATCATCAAAATGATCAGGGGGATCTAGCTTTATAAGTTAGCTAGCCCGGAGAGTCATAGGTACATAATTGTATTCAGCTGCAGTCTGATTTAATTACAAATTATGCAAGGCAAAATATCCAGATTAGTCGGCTAACAGGTGCCGGTGGCTAAACGCCAGAACATAAGTAAAGATACTAGAGTGGTGGAGAAGAAACCCACTCGAGTCCCCCGCCCGCCATGCTCCTAGTATGCACCATTGACGTCGGGAAGAAAGTTTGGATCCTCAGGCGCTGCTACGAGATCTGGCCAAACAAAACCAGCGGGGTCAGCCCCGAATAGCAAGTACCACAAGGGAGCACAAAAGAGTGAGATAAAACCCATGATAAAATAATTATACTAGTAATAATAAAAGCTTCCGGTCGTAACCTCGGTCCACAGCCTGTCCTAGCACGATAGCCCAACCCAACAACCAAACAAGGACATGGGTTGGACCACGCACCATGACAGTCCATGTCCCTCGGCTACTAACGAAAGTTTCAAGGCACAGTCAAGTCATTTTTCAAGCGGCCATTCATTCATGCGGCTTTCTAGATTTGGCGGAGTTATCCCCGCGTTATTGATTAAAAGGAATCCTCAGATCGTGTCAACCCAGCAGGGCTAGCCAAACCATAAGACATATAGCACATAGAGTATGCACCGGTCCCCCGGGGGGCTATCGTGCTAAAACATATAACACATAGCTCGTAGGAGTCGGATATAGCCATCCGCTATAGGCGAGTGGAACCATATCCGTGGCGGCCAACCCGACACGTCAGGACTGGTCCTGGGGTGGCTAGTATGGCACGATCTCGGGATTCTTCCCACCCAATGCATCTACCAAGTTAGTTGCCTAGTTAATCCCTAGGTTATTCTCGGAGTTCACATGTCGTGGTCACATGCTCACTCCCCTATATGTCGTACATTGTACGAGTACCCCAAGAAGTGATCCTTACGGGCTCATAGAGTCATACGTATGTACCCCCTTCTTGGTGTAATGCGACACACAACACATACCACATCATTGCTACTGACCAATTGCTATGTAAATGCTGGACTCTTGGAGGTACTGACAGGTATCACATAGAAACACTTAGCACATAGGATAGCACATCGATGCTCACATAGATTGTACCTTAGTACACACATAGGGTTATCCAGCATACGCATAGGAGTCAGATCAGGAATGAGGACCAAGACACAAGAGGAAATAGAACAAGAAGGTACTATACACTTAGGGTGTGAAGTGCTAGCAAGTCATGAAGATTCTTGAAGCCAAGACAAAGATCTACAACTTTCATGTTGGGAGTTGGGGGAAATTCTGGCCACAATTCAGCCAAATAGGACATAAAATAGCCAAAAACAGCCAAAATAGGCTCTATGCGGCATTCTGCGGCACTATTCAGTCTTCTGCGGCACTATGCGGCCTTCTGCGGCACTATGCAGCCTTCTGCGGCACTATGCGGCCTACTGCGGTACTATTCATGCGGCACTATGCATCCATGTGGCTGCGGCACTATTCATGCGGCACTATTCATTCCTGCGGCTGCGGCACTATGCATGCGGTACTATGCATCCATGCGGCTGCGGTACTATTCATGCGGCACTATTCATTCCTGCGGCTGCGGCACTATGCATCCATGCGGCTGCGGTACTATTCATGCGGCACTATTCATTCCTGCGGCTGCGGCACTATACATCCATGCGGCTGCGGTACTATTCATGCGGCACTATTCATTCCTGCGGCTGCGGCACTATGCATCCATACGGCTGCGGTACTATTCATGCGGCACTATGCATCCATGCGGCTGCGGTACTATTCATGCGGCACTATTCATCGTCCCTGCCAAAACCAGGGCAGATGACATAGAAAATGTCCAAATCTTGTTTTGGCCATAACTTCCTCAAAATAAGTCGAAATCTAACTTTTCAAAGGTCAAAATTGTGTAGAATCGAATTTCCTACAACCTAGGACCATTGGTTTTCGAAAATAACCAAGTTTTATAGATCAAAACCATGTGAAGACATAAAATCCTAGTTTTAGAAACTTAGATCTACACAAAAGTAGCCATTAAAATCAAAAACTCCAAGAACTAAACTTGTAGAGAATGAAGAGAAGAACATTATAGACAAATAATATCAAAGGAAAATCAAGAATGAAAAATACACAAATCTCCACTTTTGAGCAAGTTGTACTTGCCTAAGGATGGTGGTTGAGGAAAATAAATGGAGGAGTGAATGAGGAGAGAGAGTGAGGAAGAGAATATAAATAGGGGTTGGGTTGGCTTATGAAAACCCTAATCTCTAAACATGCTCTAACCATTCTACTAATGACATGCTTAAAATCTACATGCAACCACTAAATAATAATAAATAGAATTATGCACATGTTAAATACGGGATACCATGTACAGAATTCATAAAAGAATACGTATATCGGGATCGGGGAGTGACACATGGGCTCATGGACTCGCACCAGGCTGACTGTGCAGACTACAAGTCAGTTATGGAAAGACTGATTCAATGCGATTAATTCAGATCCACTTTTTGTGGGATTTAATTCAATCTTTCCATAAGATTTGAATTAATTTCGTTGCCATCTTTGTGGGATTTAATTCAATCTTTCCATAAGATTTGAATTAATTTTATTGCTATCTTTGTGGGATTTGAATTAATTTCGTTGCCATCTTTGTGGGATTTGATTCAATCTTTCCATAAGATTTGAATTAATTTCGTTGCCATCTTTGTGGGACTTAATTCAATCTTTCCATAAGATTTGAATTAATTTCATTGCTATCTTTGTGGAATTTAATTCAATCTTTCCATAACTGAAAAGGCGGTTAGGATTTCCACCCTTTCTCTATATATACTCTCTTCTGGCCTCCTTTGTGAAAAACTACGAATTTTATAAGTCAGAAAAGAGAGAGAGAGAGGGAGCTGCTACCGCCATTGCAAGTCCATTCGAGGAGTCAGAACAGAGGTGACTTCGAGCGTTCCAGAAGTTCTTCAACTTGCTGGTTCCTGGAAGCAATTCGTGTGGGGCGAATCTTGCTTTGAGCAACGGTGTTTTGACACCCCAGCAACTTTTTTTCATCTCTTCTTTCTCTAGATTATTGTAACTTGTTCTGTCCCAATTGCAACACGTTTGCAAGGAAGAACGAGAGATCTTCTCTTCTCTATTTCCCTCCTTCATATTGTAATCTGGCTATTTGGTTTTTTGTATCATCGTAGATCTTGAGTTTGATCACTGTAAAGTTTTTTGTGTGACATCTCAGATCTCGATTGCATCAGTTTTCCATCTTTGGTCAAGCCCCGGGACTAACAATCTCAAAGGAAGATCCTTGTAGATAGAAAACATTAATGCTTCGCTCGTCCAATCGGACTACTGTAAATTGGAAAAGTTCGATGGAGAGCATTATCACGTCTGGAAGAGGAAGGTTTATCTGACTCTTCAACTCAAAGATGTTGATCATGTACTGTTGGAGGAAGAACCTTATGTTTCAGACACTGGATCTACTGCCACAATCAATGCAGCTACCAAACTCCAGGCCAAATGGAGAAGGGAAAATAGCATCTGCAGGCTTCTCATCCTGAATGCTATGGAGGATTCCCTGGCAGAATCCTACTCGAAGAAGGAATTTGCCAGAGACATATGGGAGTCTGTGGAAAACCTGCATGAAGAAGACAGGAATAGGAGCAAGATGTTTGTGGTTGAAAAATATCACAAATTACTCTTTGAGGACGAAAAGTCCATGTTGCCACAGGTGAAGGAATTTTTGAAGCTGCGTCAGAAACTGGAAGACGAAGAGATGCCCATTCCCGACAAGTTTGTCGTTGGAGGGATCGTCTCAAAACTTCCTGCTGGATGGAGTACCTTCTATGCAAGGATGCTCAGAAAGAAGCTAGACATTAGCTTGGGAGATCTACTTCAAGAGATCCATGTTGAGGACGAGATGCGTTCCCAACAGAAGATGGACACTCTGTCCAAACAATTGGCTAAGGCCAATCTAGTACAGACGAGAGATCCCAAGGGGAAGCAGGCGGCTTTTCATCACAAAAAGAAGGACTTCACCAATCTAAAAGTGAAAGGTCCTTCATTCAAGCAACATAAGTCCAAATCCTACGTGACTTCTTTCAATTGTGGCAAGAAAGGCCACTACAAGAGTGAATGCAGATCCAAGCCTAAATAATCAGAGAAAGGTGTAAATAATCAGAGAAAGGTGAGCCTAGTAAGGTTTCATTGGTTTCTAACATTGTTGCTATGATCGCACAGGTCACAACTGTGGGAGTTGACTCTGACTGGTGGATAGACACTGGTGTGACTTACCATGTCTGTTCTGGCAAGGAATGGTTCGTCCCGTACCAGCTGATATCTGAGAAGGTTGTCATGGCGAACCAGGCCCAAGCTGAAGTTCTGAGGATCGGGACTGTGGAGCTGAAACTCACTTCTGGGAACACTCTGACTCTTCAAGGGGTGAAGCATGTTCTAGTGATTGCCAAGAACCTGATCTCTGGGAGCCTGCTCTGCAACGCAGGCTTGAGGATAGACATCAATGCTGGTCAGATGGTGATGTCCAAGAAGGGAACATACTTCGGTAAGGCTTATCAAACCGAAGGAATGTTTAAAATTCAGCTTGTCAACCAGTTTAATGACATTAATGCAGTTGCATTTTCTGATTATTCTCTTGAGTTGTGGCATAATAGGCTAGGACATGTTCACTGTAAAAGAATTAACAAAATATCCAGTCTAGGACTTATCTCCAAATGTGGGGGTAAGGTGGAGAAGTGTGAAGTGTGTGCTCAAACGAAGATCACAAGGAAACCCTTTCATCGGGTCAATCGAAGTACAGATCTTCTGGAGTTGTTACACTCCGATATCTGTGACTTCAAACATTTCTCCACGAAGGCCGGGATGAAGTATTTCATAACCTTCATCGACGACTCCTCAAAATACACGTTCGTCTACTTGCTCAAGACTAAAGACGAAGCTTTCGAAAAGTTCAGAGAGTTCAGGGCCGAAGCTGAACGGCAGACTGGACAACAACTCAAGAGGTTGAGAAGTGATCGAGGTGGGGATTACAGGTCTCATGACTTCGCATCGTTCTGCAAAGAATATGGAATCATATACGAGACTACTACTCCATATTCTCCTCAATCCAACGGAATAGCAGAGAGGAAGAATCGAACATTAACAGAAATGCTGAATTTAATGCTGCTTACTGCAGGTCTTCCAAAATGTTACTGGGGAGAAGCTGCATTAACGACCACATTTATTCTGAATAAAGTGCCATATGCAACTTCGGACGTAACTCCTCATGAACTCTGGTTCAAAGTCAGACCAAACTTGAATGTCATTCGAGTGTAGGGGTGTCTGGCGTATATGAAGCTCCCAGATCTGAAGATTCAGAAGCTGGGGACAAGGACTACGAAGGCGATCTTCTTAGGGTATGCCTAGAAGAGTGATGCTCGAAGATTTCTTGATATTGAGTCAAATCATATCATCGAATCTCGCGATGCTGAATACTTTGAAGACAAGTTTACAAAAGACAAAAAAATTGTTCTATCGGACATTCCGGAAAATGATGTAGGTGCAAATGAGACTGAAATCTCATATGGGCCAGTAGTCCAAGAAGAAGCTGTTGCTGATGAAACAACTCTTGTACCAGAACTCACAGAACCGTTAGCAAAGCGAGCGAGGAGACCTAAAGACTTCGGAGATGACTTTATCACCTATCATGTGAAAGCAGATCCGCTTACCTATGATGAGGCGATGAAGACCAGAGATGCTATCTTCTGGAAGGAGGCAGTGAATGACGAGTTTGACTCTATCACCTCCAATAACACATGGGTGTTGGTAGATCTACCTGAAGGAGAAAAGCCCATCGGATGTAAATGGATCTTCAAGAAGAAGAAGATGAAGGCAGATGGAACTATTGACAAGTTCAATGCCAGGCTGGTAGCCACGGGATTTTCTCAGAAACAGGGGATAGACTACTTTGACACGTACGCTCCAGTAGTTCGGATGACCACCATCAGTATGTTAATCGCTCTAGTAGCTATACATAAGTTGGTGATACATCAGATAGATGTAAAGACAGCATTCCTGAATGGAGAGCTGACCAAAGAGATTTACATGCAACAGCCAGATGGATTTGTCGTCAAAGGTCTTGAAGACAAAGTCTGCAAGTTGGTGAAATCATTGCATGGTTTGAAGCAAGCTCCCAAGATGTGGCATAAGAAGTTTGACAAAGTTATTAGGTCAAACGACTACAGAGTCAGCGAGACGGACAAATGTGTTTACACAAAGTTCGTTGATGGAAGAGGAGTCATCGTTTGTCTGTACGTAGACGACATGCTAATCCTAGGGACAGATATAGGCTGTGTCACGGAGACAAAGAAGTTCCTCTCAGCTAAGTTCAGTATGAAGGACTTGGGGGGTGCAGATGTCATCTTGGGCATAAAGATCATCCGGACAGACACTGGATTAGCACTGTCACAATCTCACTACATTGAGAAGATGCTCACACGCTATGGGTATAAGGATCTTCCAGGGATCGATACGCCATACAGGTGTGATCAGAAGCTGAAGCCAAACTCGAGAGAAAGCGTCAGACAGCTGGAGTATTCTAGCATTATCGGAAGTTTGAGGTACGCAACCACTGCCACAAGGCCTGACATAGCTTTCGCCGTGGGAATGCTGAGTCGGTTCACAAGTAACCCTGGGATTGAGCACTGGAAAGCTGTGAAGCGGGTGATGAGATATCTCAAGAAGACTCAGACATATGCACTGTACTACAACGGGTATCCGACAGTAGTGGAAGGCTTCAGTGATGCTAGCTGGTGTTCAGAGGTGGAAAGATAGAGATCCACAGGTGGATATGTCTTTTCCTTGGATGGAGCTGCTATATCATGGAAGTCGAAGAAGCAGACTATACTCTCTCGTTCCTCCATGGAATCTGAATTCTATGCACTTGAAACAGCAGCAGATGAAGCAGAATGGCTTCGGGAGCTCATGTATGATCTTCCAGTGGTTGGGGCTCAGATACCGACGATACCGATATACTGTAACAACCAGGCGACCGCGACGGTAGCATCAAATGACCTCTTCAACGGAAAAAAGAGGACTGTGCGGTTGAAGCACAGGGCAGTACACGATCTTATCAAAAGAGGTGTAATTGCAGTGATTGATGTTCGGAGTCAGGAGAACCTGGCAGATCCGTTCACAAAGGGCCTCAAGCGCCAGTTGGTCGATGACACAGCTTGTAAAATGGGCTTGAAGGCATTCTGATAGTGTGTCTTTGTAATCCTACCATAAAGTTTTATGCTATTAGTTCAAAGAGAAATCTACTAGGCATCTAACTTTTGGTTCAAAGAAGATCACTGACTGGGAAACTATCAGGTAACAGTGGGTACTTGTTCTCTGGAACATGGAAGGGATACAGACCCATAACCACTGTTGTCTACTATGTATTTTCTGCAAAAAAATAGATCCTGTGGAAGGTTGGCTTAAACGCCTTAATGAGTTCTCAGGCAGAGTGAATGCCTGGTATGCTTTACAGGAAGCACGGTAGAGCAGTACTACAAGGAGTGAAACTCCATGCTACAGTAGGGTGACTCCACCATGAGGTTCCCAGATCTGGGGTAATGCCTCGGCTTTGCAAGCCAAGTCATAGCGGCGTAGCACCGCAAATAGGCAGGTAGCCTAATGTTGTATAACGTAATTAAAGAGTGTTTGCCATTAAAATTGTTTTGATTGAAATCTTAATACAAACAGAACAGTGATACAATATAGGACTTAGATATAGTCCTAGGAGTACACTTTTGTTTAAGCTGGGTCCTTAGTGCCAATGAAGCGAGTGGTAATGCGTTGACTCCGTTGACCGGCTGACGGCGGTTATCGGTTCTCTGAAGGTGTTGATTACTCTGGGTGCTGGAGCTTGCTGAGAGGAGGAAGACGTTGAGTGTCTAGAACTGCCTCTCCGGTGATTCTCTGTTGTGGATTCTCTGTGAGTCTTATGTTCTCAGTCTCCGTCCCTGTGTGAAGGGGATGATCCTTCTATTTATAGTTTTGCAGGCTGGCTGCTCATGCGCGCATGTAGGATGCGCCGGTGTGGGAACGCCACGTGGAGGTTGCTGATGGAGGTGCATGGATGCTGCGCCCTGATCGAGGGGGAGAACTCTTCATACTGCTGTTGTGAGCCGGCACGTAGCAGGGGGAAGATCTTTCCGTTGCTGAAATCTTGGACGAGTTGAGTCAAAAGACACGTGTCGTCGACTCATGGTTCGAAGATCTCGGATTTGGTGGAGAGGAGTGATCTGGTGGGCTGTGCCTTGGATTGGGCGCAGGAGGAGGCTGCGGCTCATAACCTTTAGGAGTTACAAACCATTTGGGACGCATGGCTTTTGAGGCGCATGCAGGCGACTTTCCTTCTGTCTTTCGGGATCAGAGATCAGTCTGGGGCGCATGGCTTTTGAGGCGCATGCAAAACTTCAACTGGAGACTCTTCTCTGTATATCAGTGAAGGGTCTGAGGCGCATGGCTTTTGAGGCGCATGCTGGTTTGTACGCATGGCCGTAGAGGCGCATGCGGGTGTGGACGCATGGTCGTAGAGGCGTATGCGGGTGGCCACGTGGCAGTAGCCGTCGGAATAGAGTCATGATGATGCTGACGTTGCCGACGCTTCATTTTCTGAATAAAGCTGTCAACTGTTCAGACTTTGGGAGGCGTGCTGCCAACTCTGTCAGTTCAGCATTTAATGTTGGTGACGTTCGATGGACAGCTGAGTGGGCGCGTCGGTTGGCGTTCCACTCGGTATGGAGATGTGTGGGGGCGCATCCTCTATAATGCGCCGAGTACTGTAGGGCGCGTCTGTATGATGCGCCTGACGCCGAAGGGCGCGTCCGTGTGATGCGCTGTCTGGCTGGCGCATCGGACATGTCTTTTAATGATGCGGCTGTCTCGCTCTTCGAGTGCTATAAATAGCCGTTTGGCTGAATTCGAGGCGTCCGGTTCATCCATTTAACGTAAATTCATTGCACGGAATTCGGAGGGCCATCCACTTGGCGCGTGGGTTTGATCTGCCCGACCTATAAATAGTGGCATGGAGAGAAGATTTGCTTCTCATTCCCTCACGTACTTCCAATATGAACTTGAACATACGGGTGCATTCTGCTGACGAAGTGCTCCCGAGGGTGAAGATGAGACGCTGTGTTGTCTTTGATGCACTTGAAGGTGACTGTTACATCCAAAAGACGGAGTCGAGGGCTTCTGCGGCAGGCGGAAGGTGCCTGTTGCATCCAAAGATAAGGATGCTCGAGCCTCGTCTCCGTTATTCCGGAAGAGCCGTAGATCGGAATAGTGGTGCAAGGCTCTCTCTTCCTGCAAAGTGGGGTTTCCCCACTTTGATCGTGTCGAAAGCTGCTCCTTTAGCCGTGGTTTCGATCACGGTCTTCCTTCGGCTTTGGAGGCTCTTTCGAAGCCTCCCCTGGCCACAGCATTTGTGGTGCTCTTCTCTTCCTTGGTTCCAGCCAGAGGGTTAAATGCTTTGTGTCGAAGCATTTATCGGGCGAGCCTGGTTGGAAGAGCGGCACATAACTGGGCTCTGCTCGGCCAGGTGAGCCTGGCTGGAAGAATTTGGCTGAAGGGATGCACATAACTGAGGTGCTGAAGAGATGATGGGATGCGCCTGGATGGAGGCGCATGATATCTGCTGCGCCTCAATGGTGGCGCATAGGGATGCTGCGCCTATCTGGAGACGCATGGTGGCCGCTGCGCTTATCTGAAGGCGCATGATGGCCGCTGGCTGTAGACTTAGGCTCTTTCCTTTGTAGAAATTCTCCTTTGTACAACCTTTTCTAGACATGTAATAGACTTTTATATATAAATAAAAAGTCCTTCTTCAAATGTCTATACTTATTGACTTTGCTGTGAAGTTCTTCGTCTGAGTTCTGGCGCATGTAGTGTCTGGCGCATGGGCTTTCTGGTTGTGAAATTCTATGCTTCTACAAAGAGTTGTAGACAGCACTACAAAGGGGAGGATGGCCCCATGTTACAATGGCACGACACCACGATGAGGTACCCAGGTAGGGGTAAAGCCTCGTCCTTGCAAGCCATGTCGTCGCGGCGTAACACCGCAAGGAAGCCTTAGGCTTCATGCTGAGTAGATTGGCACTACAAAGAGGCTGAGACCTCATGCTACAGTAGTATGACACTACGATGAGGTTCCCAGGTAGGGGTAATGCCTTGGCTTCAGGCCATGTCATAGCGGCGTAGCACCGCAAGGAAGCGCAAGGCTTCATGCCATGTCTCTTTAATAAAGAACTCACCTATAGTGTGTGGAAAGAGATATCAGGCCGTCTCTTGAGGGTAAACTTGTAGACGCCCAAAATTATACACTGAAACCAGGCTGGTACAGGGCCTTTAATGTGCAGCCAGAAGCACACGTAACTACACTTTGTGAGTGGAAAGAATTACAATTATGGTGCAGAATTCAAGGCGTAGTGTCACGCCCCAGAACCAGAATACTGGAGAGCGGGGGCAGACAGAGCCAGCTACGTATATTGAAATAGAATACATCTCAACTATACGGTCACGGCTGTCTAGATATGAGGGTTTACTACAAGCCAGCAGTCTCTTAAGGTCAAGCCTATTGTCTCAATCTCAAGCAATTAACAGAGTTACAAGATGTTAGAGCATCAAATATATATATATATAAGGCGTCCCAAATATTACATATTGGATGATTATGAAGCTAGTCGTACAAAATGATAGGACTAGCAAGAGTTCAGTCATACATGATCAACCCTAGGATTTGTTAATCATGTTTACAGCCCGTAGGCAGACAGTAAGTAAATGTGCATCGAGCTAACAGGTGCTCGTCGGCTAAACGCCTCAAAAGAATAAATTTACATATAAGTGGGTGAAACAAAAAGGAAAACCCACTCTTGGTCCGGGTTCCGTCTAGTTGTCACCATTGGGCTGGAAGCTCGGTAGATCCTCGGGAGCTGCTCCGAAATCTGGCCACACAAAACCAGCTGGGTCAAACCCCAGAAAGAGCAAGTGCCACAAAGGAGGCCACAAATAATAACAAAAGCCAGCATATCAGAACATAAAGAATAAAGGAAAGTACAAGTAATAAAAGTACACAGGGCGATAAACGACTAGGGACGTGGAACCATTCCGGGAGCCAGGTTACAATCCTTAAACCAAACAAGGACCGGGATTGTAGCCCTTCGCCTGAATAGCTCACTGCCTCTACCCATTTATCGTTAGAGATAAGTAAAACAATCATGATCAAGAGTTCCAGGTATAAGGCTAGACAAGACTTAGATAGGGCTGGACACCATTCATTCACAATCGGCCAAGCAAGTACTACGGCTTACTACTTTAACTAACTAGGGTTATCACAAGCCTAATTACTAACAAGATGCAAGTGAGAAACTCCCAGTCCCAAGCCCTGCAGACCATCCAGTTATCCTTCCGCGGGTTGAGAGTTATAGTTGGGTACATCGCCCGGGAGACAAATGTACCCTTAGGTGACTTAGAGGGTGCAACACATGATAATGTGCTGGAAATGTGCTCTACTCGTCGGCAAGCTACAAGTCCATTAAAGCGCCCAGATAACGAGATTGCCTGTGACTGAGAATTCTCCATGTTCTAGTTTGATCTAATAATTAGCCTAATCCAATTTAGCGCGAGTCCCTGGCCGTGGTACCCAGGAAGTCACGTCCTAGACATGATGCAAGACAAGACAAGTGGATTGTGCAAACAAGCAAGCAGGAACACCCACGGTGTTAAGGCAAGTCAAGTTAAGTTATCAAGTCAAGTCAAGTCAAGTCAAGAGTGCGCCGCCACGGGCCACTATCAAGTTATCAAGGTAAATCATGTCAGGGTACTTGTCAGGGGTGCGCCACGACGGGCCACTATCAAGTCAGGTTGGTCGTGTCAGGAGTGCACTACTACGGGTCACTGTCATGTTATACTAGTTCCTTGTCATACCATGTTGTGTACAATAGTTATTCCAAACATATTAAGCAAAATCAAGTTCATGCCAAAAAGGCGTAAGGATATAAAATGGGCGTAAAATACCTAATAAAATACTAATATAAAATAGGACTATAGAAGAGCCAAGATCAAGAAATAACAAATTCATCATAGACAAGTAGGTTGTGCAAGGGGGTCAGGGGTAGGTCTGCGCAGGGTGTGTATTGCGCATGGAAGAGCTGCGCAAGAGTTGTCTTGCGCAAGGGTTACCTTGCGCAAGGGTAGACTGCGCAGGGGTTACCTTGCGCAAGGGTGATTTGCGCAAGGGTGGGTTGCGCAGAAGTGAATTGCGCAGGGGTTACTTTGTGCATGGCTGGATTGCGCATGGCTAGCTTGCGCCAGCGCAGTCCAGCGCAGCGCAAAGTGCTGGCCAAGTGACTGCGCAAACGGCCATGCGCTAAAGAGCACAGGCCAGGGGTGCGCAATCGGCCATGCGCTAAAAAGCGCAAGGCAGGGGGCTGTTCTTCCTGGCCGAGAGCAAGTCCAAAAACACCAAGAACTTCAATTCTTCATATTTTTGTCAAATCAAAACCAAATCTAGATTTTCAAAGTTCTAACTTGAGTAAAATTGAATTCTCTTCCACATGGAAGCATCAAAACAAGCAAAAATCAAAGTTTAATAGATCAAAACCAAGGATTTCCGAAAATGGTTAAAACCTAGATCTAGAAGAATGAAAGCTCCAAATCACAAAATTCCAAGTTCTAATGTTGATCTATATGTCCTAATCTATCAAATGGACAAATAAAATTGGGTGCTTATTTGTTGGCAAGGTGCACTTGCCTATTGGTTGGGGAGTTGTGTGGAAGAAGGAAGAAGAAGAAGTTTGTAAGAAATAAATGAGAGAATAAAGAGGAGAGAGAAAAGTAGGTGGTGTTATAAAGTGGGGGAGTTGTGGTGTGTTGAGGGAGGAGTGTAGGTTAAGGTGTTCCATTCATGATGAACCAAACTAAACCAACTTTCACAAAATAAAACCAAGCCATGGTCCAAAATCCATTTACGAGAAACCAAAATCCGCAAGTCGAGAAAATAAAATACGTGCCAAAAATCAAATACGAGCATAAATACGAAATACAGGAAATGGGGGTGACACGTAGTCCATTCTTATATCACATTGTTATTTAACCCATGCGGGAAGATTCAAGTCGTCAGCGACATCTATCCTAATGCAAAATGGACAGTTACTGTGGGGAACGCTCAACCCTGGACACATATATATGTTGTGATATGTGGGGAATTGTTGGTGCTTTCTTTACATGGAGAGAGCTTGCTCTCAACATGCCTTATAAAAGTTTAGTCCCACATCGGAAATGCACCATGAGTTATCTCAACATATATACTTGGTTGTGTTGTTGAGAGATGCACATGGGGGGGTGACCCTAAGGAGGGAACCATGTGGGTGATTTTACTAGGAGGTAAGAATAAGGCTCCAAGGATTAAACATTAATGCTTTTGTCATTCTCTTGGATTAATTCCATTTGGAGCTAAGTCCCAAAGGGGCTTAGCGACTCGGGCTCGGACTCGGACTCGGGCTCGGGCTCATGGGCTCATGGACTCGCACCAGGCTGACTGTGCAGACTACAAGTCAGTTATGGAAAGACTGATTCAATGCGATTAATTCAGATCCACTTTTTGTGGGATTTAATTCAATCTTTCCATAAGATTTGAATTAATTTCGTTGCCATCTTTGTGGGATTTAATTCAATCTTTCCATAAGATTTGAATTAATTTCATTGCTATCTTTGTGGGATTTGAATTAATTTCGTTGCCATCTTTGTGGGATTTGATTCAATCTTTCCATAAGATTTGAATTAATTTCGTTGCCATCTTTGTGGGACTTAATTCAATCTTTCCATAAGATTTGAATTAATTTCATTGCTATCTTTGTGGGATTTAATCCAATCTTTCCATAACTGAAAAGGCGGTTAGGATTTCCACCATCTCTCTATATATACTCTCTTCTGGCCTCCTTTGTGAAAAACTACGAATTTTATAAGTCAGAAAAAAGAGAGAGAGAGAGAGGGAGCTGCTGCCGCCATTGCAAGTCCATCCGAGGAGTCAGAACAGAGGTGACTTCGAGCGTTCCACAAGTTCTTCAACTTGCTGGTTCCTGGAAGCAATTCGTGTGGGGCGAATCTTGCTTTGAGCAACGATGTTTTGACACCCCAGCAACTTTTTTTCATCTCTTCTTTCTCTAGATTATTGTAACTCGTTCTGTCCCAATTGCAACACGTTTGCAAGGAAGAACGAGAAATCTTCTCTTCTCTATTTTCCTCCTTCATATTGTAATCTGGCTATTTGATTTTTTGTATCATCGTAGATCTTGAGTTTGATCACAGCAAAGTTTTTTGTGTGACATCTCAGATCTCGATTGCATCAGTTTTCATCTTTGGTCAAGCCCCGGGACTAACAAATAATGTGCTCTGTAGGACCCATTGCTTATTTCCAGAAGATCACACAAAACCAAACATTTGATGAGAAGAAAAAATTATAATGGTGCGAGTTTCCAGACATATCCAAGGTACACAGAAATGTACCAAACCTATGGTGAATGAAGCAACCGGCGTAAATTAAGGGTTATTTAGTAATAGAATCTCGAATAATTAGTGTAGATTAAAGTTTAAGTTTGAAAATAATCGGTGTTAGAATTTGAATTTATATATCACTGTTCACACATGCAAATGAACAGTGATTGAAAATCCAAACCTTAAAACCCATCATTTTCGAAATCTAAAACCTATTTTAATTATTATATGAGATCATATTACTAAATAACCCATAAATTAACCTCCCATAAATTTTTTTGTGAAGTTGCCAGAATTTGTAGTTTGGACTTGCTATTGAAGAAGATGTGGACTTAAGCCCAAGCTATCAAGGGTTCATTAGCACACCCGGTCCATTATTTTTGAAAGCTAGGTGAATTAGTTAGATATAATAATTAACATTTTCTTTCTTTCATAAACTATTTAACTTTATTTTTTAACGAAAAAAAGAGATGGAAGAAACCTAGGTCATCGAAAATAAGGGGGAAAAAATATACAAACAACAATAAACGTTACAACAACGAAAAAAGAATTTTCAAACATAAATATAGCCACAAGTCATGAATACCAAGACATTTTATAATTTACAACAGATGAAACAATATACATATATGTAATTCTCAAAATTCAAGAACAAATCTCCAGTAGCAATTTCGTACTCAATATATATTTGTCATACTTTAGTAGTACAAATAAAAGATGCATTTTTACTATTATCTTTTTTTGGATCACAATGTAGGTCATCTAAGTTATTATTGAAAGAAAAAAAAAAATTGTTTTCAAGAAACAACATAAAGTTAGAAAGCTTGAAGTATAAATTCTCAATTATGGAAGAAGGTGTAATTTTGAAAAATTATGTATGGATTTGTAAGATCATTTGGATCTATTTAGATGTTAGAGGATTAACATTTTTTTTTGTTTCTCTTATTTATGGAGTTCAAAAAATTGTGATGATTGTAATGGGTTGTTTGGTAAATGGTAAGCGGATGAAAGATTTAGGTTTACACTTTCAAAGGTGAAAAATATATGAAAACTATGTAGTTTCTTGTCCACTTGTAAGGAGACAATAGATTTGGTAATGTTAGGAAAGTGGGACAATGGAAAGTGAAAGAATACATTTTAGTAATAAAAAAAATTCAATAACTAGTTTAACCAATTAAGATAATTAATAATTACACTTAATAATATATATACATTATTTTGGTCAATTAATTAATACTAGTACTAGTACCTAATTATTTTATTTAATATATTAAAAGAATTATTAAATTATTAACTAATCATTAAATAAGAAAATTTTAACTATCTTAAATATTAGTTAGATATCACAATTACTACTAAACATGTCTAGAATACTAAATATAATTAATTTGATAACAATTTATAAATAATATATCTTTAACTAATATATAATTAATGTTAAATAATTATCCTACCAACTTCTTACTAATAAATAAAAGAATGTATGGTTTAAAATTGATTTAGCAACTAAAATTAATGAACTTTTAATTTATTATCAATTAATCTAATATTAAATAGTTGTATCCATACATTCCATCCACATCTAAGTTTTTTTTATGGTGCACGCGTAGTGTTCGAAACTTTTTTGCACACTGCATTTTATAACATTTGGGTCCACCGTCCTCCAACTTCCATCTAAATGGAAGGAGTAATATTTTCCGTCCAGCCAGGACTTTATGCCTCTCTATGCTGACCACAAAGGGCATTTGGATTTGGCTATCCATATCTAAGTTGAATAAGAAAATGCGTAAAGATGAATAAATTTTAATTAAATATATTTAAATTTTGTCTATAATAAATTTAAAAATAAAATTAAGAAGTTTTTTTTTACATAGACGTGATTAACTGTGAATAAAGAGTGAAAATGAAAAAAAAGTATAATAAA
This sequence comes from Iris pallida, assembly GCA_029216955.1. Taxonomy (NCBI): domain Eukaryota; kingdom Viridiplantae; phylum Streptophyta; class Magnoliopsida; order Asparagales; family Iridaceae; genus Iris; species Iris pallida. Next base: position 8,016,798 of record JANAVB010000197.1, read on the forward strand.
ATATTATTGTAAATGTTGAAATCATTGCCTTCCAATATATAATGAGGCTTTAATACGGCTCAAACGTGAGCCGTCTAAGTCGTTTGTATATCATGATCCATTTTATTTTAAAAAAAAATATATGTAAACAAATGTTGAAAAAAGTTTAAAATTGTTATATATATTCAACATGGGAAATCGAACTCAACCAAACAAGAAGAATATCTCCCACCTTAACCACATGAGTTAGAAAGGATATTTGATTATAATTGAATAATGTTCTTATTATACATTATTATACGTACAAAGCACGTGCATTTACTAGTACTTATAAACAAGGTTTTAAAAATCGAATCGGACTAGTCCGTTCAATCGGTTAACCCGTAAACCGGTAGCTTTTCGGACCAGATAAGTATTGATCCACTATTTTATCAAAATCTGATTGTAAATAAATATTTTTATAAAAATCAGGTCAAAAAGAAACTGAATTTGGATCACTTATGGTTGAACCAATCGGTTGATTCGATTTGATATGAGCCAGTGTCTTGTTAGGATGGATCCCCGGTCCGATTTTTAAAACATTGCTTGTAAACAACCAAAGTAGCCTTAGCTTCGGTTTATTGGTTTCAATCGAATCGAATTAGCCAAAATCGAATAAATCGAAAATTCAAAAATCCAAAAATATAAAATCGAAACTGAATCGAACTAGCCAAAACCGAAATCGAATCGAACCAAATAATAAATCAGTTTATACGGTTTATTAGGCTTGTTCAGTTGAACTATTTATATTTATTTTGGAATCGTTTTTTGAAACCGCTTATTCGTTTCGATTCGATTTGTTTTTCACTTTTTCGTTGCAAAACTGAATATCAAGTTTGTGACTTAACCAAGGACATGGAAGCAACATCACTTTTGACTTGGTCTTCTCTCTTTGCGGTTTGTTCGGATGATGGAATATGATTTTGCCATATATACATACATGTAAGTGCATGCATGGGCGTGCCAAATTTAAATGGTTGTTGACTAAATAGAAATAGAATGGAGCTCTAAGCAAGCATTGGGCCCTTTTGTTTATAGAGGGTTAGGCACGAGGAACATGGACAGCTTGTGCATGGGGACAATCAGGTCAGGGCAGGTGACAGGCTTGGTTGTGTTGAAACAAAGGCTAACATGACATCATATGGTCCCCAACTTCTTCCTTGAGAACATTTCAATAACTTAATAACTTCACAGTTTTATGAATCTACGTTGTCCGCAGTTTTGGCCCACAATTTTGACTTGTCGATCATGTATCGATCCTCCACTGGAGAGTAGAGGTGAGCGTTCGGTTTATTCGGTTTCAACCGAACTGAATTAGCAAAATCCTAATAAACCGAAAATTTAAAAATACAAAATCGAAACCAAGCTGAATTAGCCAAAATCGAAACCGAACCGAACCGAACCGAATAATGAATTCGGTTTATTCGGTTTGTTCGGTCGAAACTAATGGGTCGGACCCAAAGATCGGATCATGGTTAAATTATATTAAAAATTATAATTTTTATATACACATTTGTTGAATTTCAAAGTTACACACAAAGTTGAACTAGTTGTTAAATTATCAAAGTTGTAATTTAGAACATATACATAGAATTGTTGTTTTCAAAATATAAATATTTTTAAATTGAGGCTATTTATATAATTATATAATTCTTATTCGGTTTTCGGCTTTGGACCGAAATCGAAACTCAAAATTGAAACCGAAACCGAATAAGAAAATTTTGTATTTTGAAAACAGAAACCGAACCAAATTGTTTTGAAATCGAACCGAATCTCTTATTCGGTTCGGTTTGATTTGGTTTTCGGTCCAAAACAGAATAATGCTCACCCTTAGTGGAGAGGAGGGCTCGAAATTTTTGAGAGTGAACCCCGAAACTTGCACGGGGAAGGAATGGAGCGAATAGGGGGAGAGGGGACACGTCCCCCTGGTCAAGAAAGAGTTTTCGTTTATGAATTGGCTTAAAATTTGGGTTGTTTAATTTTAGAGTCTTGTATAATATTTAAAATTTATATTTATATCGTAGATCTCATCCTAACGGTTGACTTCATATACCGTTAGATCTCGTTTAGATTTCCATAATATCCAAATTTTGCATTTAGTTTTAGGGTCTCGTATGATATTTAAAATTTTATGTTTAGATCTCTAACCTAAACCTACATTTTGAATATTATACGGAACCCTAAAACTAAATAGTCCTTAAAAAATTTCACCTTATTGTTATCATTTTTACCTTTCAAGAATTATTCTCGGTTTAGTTTTTATCCTTTATTTTTATCACTCTTTTTTAATTCTTATTTGCAAATGTCATTTATGACAAAATTTTCTTATTTCCAATTTTGTTTTGAATATGTGTAAATATAGATTTTTTTGGGATATCGGTACCTCTTTCTCAGTCTCCTCGAGATCTGAGGCATATCCTCGAATGGAGCGATATGTTTTGTTTTTTAAAAAAATGGATCTTTGGTTCACGACCGGAGCGATATCCTCGACCTGGATTATTCCCAGATCGCCAGTGACCAACCCTGCGGATCTTCCAGACTTAACTTACATGACGTGCTTCAGTTGCATATATACCATGCTAGAAACTGTGGAAAGGTATTCTTGTCTACATCATTTTATATTGTAGACTTCATGATTATCATATGTGTATTTTCTGTTTTCCATATGATTATCACTCTTACTGTTATTTCATTGGTATTGTATGTGGATATGAGATCAGATTTAGAACATAGATTGATTGCATGCTAAGATACCCAACAAGATTGACAACCGTGATTGCCATATGACGTATTCGTACCTTATACAGTGTAGCATGCCTACGTCTGTCCCCGTATTTTGGTACTGGAGCATGACAAGGTTTTTTTTATGTGGTCCATGCAGGTCTCATGATTTTGAGATATTGTTGGATATCACATGATTATTGATCTCAGTCCACTATTCCTTGGAATTACAACTTGTTACACATGCCCTTCGCTCCCTTGAACTTGCGAACTGGTCCTTATCTCTACCTGGACCTATCTTCCTTGGCACCTTCTTATTCGTTGTTATCTACCTTTATTCCTTGTTTTGATAGATATGATCCTCTAGTTGGTCATGTCGATCGCTTTATCAGATGTGTTCGGTCCGACAATAGTGGCAAGTACATTGGTCCCTTTGATGCTTATTGCAGAGAGCAAGGGATACGACACCAGAAGACTCTACCAAAGACACCGCAGCTCAATAGTGTAGTGGAGCACATGAATAAGATACTGATGGAGAGGGTATGGTACTTGCTATCAGAAGCAAACTTGTCGGACAACTATTGGGGTGAGGCACTTTACACAACTGCTTATACTATTAATTTATCTCCTACTGCTCCTTTGCAAGGTTATATGCCTGATAAAGTATGGTACGATAAAGAGCCGTCATATAATCACATGCGAGTGTTTGGTTGTAAGGCCTTCATACATGTACCGGAGGACGAGAGATCCAAATTGAGCCGAAGACGAGGCGATGCATCTTTGTCGGCTACGGTCGGGATGAGTTTGGCTATAGACTCTACGATCCCGTAGGAAGAAAGCTCTACAGAAGCAGGAACGTGGTATTCGTCGATGATCAGACCATGACCAACACTCAAAATTTTGAGATGCCTTCTCAGGCTGAGGAATTGCCCGAGTTAGAGTCATTTCGCTTCGAGTAGTTCCCAGAGGACATCGTAGAGGATCCAGTTATGAGGAAGCTAGTACATGGAGTTGCTCCCAACCTTGATCATCAGCCTGCTGATGGTGGTCAAGGTAACCCTCAGGAGGATGAACATGCCGGAGAGAGTTCCTGAAGGGGAGGAGGTTGTTGATATACATCCAGCACCAGTAGTTCCGTTGAGTAGGAGCGACAGAGAGCGTCGACCATCTATGAGATACTCACCAGTTGAGTACGTGCTATTAACTGACGGGGAAGAGCCTGAAAGTTTCGCAGATGCTATGGATGACGAACATAGGCAGGAGTGGATGGAGGCTATGCAGGAAGAGATGATCAGTTACTTACAGGCCAACTCCACTTATGATCTGGTGCGGTTGCCAACGGACAAGAAGGCTTTGAAAAATCGATAGGATGTTTAGAGTAAAGCAGACAGATGATGATATTCGCCCTCGATACAAAGCAAGGCTGGTAGTTAAAGGCTACGGTCAGTGGAAGGACATAGATTATGATGAGATCTTTTTGCCAGTCGTCAAACAGTCGGGTGGTGCTAGCATTGGCAGTGAGTTTCGACTTGGAGATCGAGCATATGGACATAAAGACGGCATTCCTCTACGATGATCTTAAGAAGGAGTTGTACATGGAGCAGCCAGAGGGATTCTGTGAGAAGGATAAGTCATACTTGGTTTGCCGGTTGAGAAAAAGCTTGTATGGTCTGAAGCAGGCTCTGAGGCAGTGGTACAGGAAGTTTGAGTCGTTTATGGGGGAGCATGGTTATGCACGGACGATGTCATATCACTGTATATTCGTCAGGTACTTTGCCAAGGATGATTTTATCATTTTACTGCTCTATGTTGATGATATGCCCTTTCCTACTCCGATTTAAATTGATTGATTGGAGGACCAAATAAACTCCAAATCTATTCAAAACAAAACCTATATTTCCATAAATCAAAGGAGGGAAAACCCTTATAAATACAACCCCTCTTGGCCACCCACTTTTCCCTCACCATGCTAAAAGATGCCCACCTATACAACCCTAGGCCGCCACCCATATAGCTCTTGGCCGACCACATTCCAACCCCCAATTCCCCAACTTCCAAGCCATCCACTACCTCTCGCACACCCCTCTCGACTTCCTCCACCATCCAAGCAACTTACGAGAGCACCACGTCATCCTCGGAGAGAGATCCAAGCCTTCGAAGACACCGAAAATCATTATTTTTGCTCTGGAATTCAGCAACAGGTTAGTATTTTGTAAAATAGGTTAAAAATAGTTTTACTTATCTGTTTTGCCCCAAACCAAGTTTAATTGATATCCCTACATGTCTAATTTCATGTCCAATTTCTAACTCACACTGTTCCACTCCGTTTGGTCGTGGTGTTCGTTGTACCGAAACGTGTCCAGATTTGACGAATTTTGGTGCAGAGATTCTCCCGACGACTTCGAACCCCGTTTGATCTCAAACAAAACTTTGGTAAGGTCTTTAACATCTATATCTATCATCTAGAATCATTGTTCATGAATATTTGCAAAATTTTTATATTGATATGCTATCACTTTGCTTCTATTAAATTTCGGACGCGGACACACCGCTCAAAACCAATTTTTTTGACTCCAAACTTTCGTAGGATTTAAATATGATATAAATCTAATAAATTTTGATAAAAATCATATTTGACTCTAATTATTCTGATTTATTCTAGAATAAATATTTTTCATATTTTTTCATGATTTATCGCTTCCGAGTCAAATTTATATGTGGCATGTTGTGTTGACACTTTTGTAGAGTGATTTAGCGTATTTTTCTAAAAAGATATGTATAGAATATATTCAGAATTTAATATAATATTTTTCAGAAACTAAAAGTGTATATTTTTAGTATATAATATTATATAATGTATATAATGGGTTGCCATGTATAGATTATTGTATCTCTAAATAGTTTAGACTAGTGAACTAATTTTTGTACTACTTTAGCCTAATAAGGTGAGTATATATATGGTAAGTATTGTGGTGATGTTTATTTAGTTTGTTTATATCTTCTAGGAGTTCGTGATCACTTGTCTGCTGAGGTTGAAGTCAGACCAATACTTTATTCATTTGCCGAAAATCCAAGCAAGATATCTTGGAACTTTTCTTGTACTGGTAAAATACATGGCTTGTTGTTGTACTATAAGTAGTTGTGTTAGTAGAGTGTGTCCAAATATGACTTGGGTGCCATCGATGTGGTTATCGATGCTAGTTTGCGTGTGTTTGACTTACGTGTCTAGGACACATACCTGGATTATGTTAGTTGTTTCTAAATGACTTCTATGCCTTGTCATGTATCATATGTCATGACCCGCACCCGCTTCTTCGGATACGAGACGTGTCCAAGCCAGCCTACGCCGCAATGTCGGTGGTATAACGCTGTAAAGCTAAAATGATCAAAATCACAGATAATGCTCATTCCCAAAAATTAATTTAATTTACAATATTTTCAAGTTTATATTTGCAGAAAAATATAAACTCTTACAAATATTGAAATGATACAACTCATCTATCTAGCTAATTTCTAAGTTTTCGTCTGCAGGTGCACCTGTATCTCCCAATGCTAAGTGAAGCCACTGCTAACCTGAAAAATGTTAGTTTCCAGTCAGGAATGGAACGAGTACAATTCACTGAATGCGTTTCAATAAATGAAAATGACTATACAACATAGGTTAGAGATTAATTACATGTTTTGAAAATAAATAGAAAAGACGGAAAATCAGTAGCAAATAAGTAAACAAAATACCTTCCTAACTGTAGAAGTACCTTTGATATGTGATCAGTCTGGGACACTACACCGTGAGATCTACGAGGTCTACTTGCAAGAAATATAAACAATGTCTACGAGGCCTACTTGCAAAAAATAAACAATGTCTACAAGGTCTACTTGCAGAAAATAAACAATATCTACGAGGTCTACTTACAGAAAATAAATAATGTCTACGAGGTCTACTTGCACGAAAATAAACAATGTCTACTGTCGGATCACACATCCTTGGTACTTCTTATTTTCGACTCAACAATTTATAATAGAATATAAAATCATATAACCAATGGCCAATCAATGAAATATAGTAAAGATCAATATCAAAAAACAGACAATAAACTGTACTCGCCTGTGGTCCTTTTCTGGTGAAACCGATAATCCAAACTATTCAGTGTGCCACAATAGTCAAAATTCGTACAACAGTCTCCGAATGCTGAAAGGGTGAAATAACTGGTCCAATGTCCAAGTCTGATGAGTCAAGGGGACCTAGAAGATTAATTTAAAACTAATTAATTATTTGTCAAAACTCTAACTACATATAATCACTAAAAAAATATAGATTTAGGCCTTGCTTAGATTTTATTGGTTCCTGAAGTGATACTAACAATGCCAAAGGTCCTAGGTGACACTGTCATCTTAAAGCAAATCTCTTCATAAACATTCATTTCATTTTATTTATGTTGTTCTTCTTATTTTTTCTCTCAAGGAATCATTATAATATATGTAGTCTGCATACGCATCATCCCTCATACCAATCCATTTATGTTGTTTATGTAAAACCTCAAGTAGCCTCTATATTCCATGTTTGGCCTCTCCTTTATGTATCAGCCTATATTTTGAATCCACATACTCTACATTCACTCGACAAAAAATAATTTGGTCACTAGTGGTATTCCCCATTACAAACCAAGACAATGAAATATCCCCGACTTTCATAAACTTCCTTCTTGCGTTCTATATACACCAATTCAGCCATTCTTTCTTTAGCAAATTTTCTTCTCAATTAGTATACTAATACTCCGTCCTAATCCATAGTTATTACATAAGCTTGCATTCAATACTGCATAGCTACATAACCAAGATAATTTCGAACTCATCATCTACTCTATATTCCCAAGTAGAGAGCATCACATGCATGTGTTTCCTTACATAACCTTAATACATTTCAAAAGTCTTATTCTCTCTACTGAACCTAAACACCATCATCCCCATTTATTTCATTCATTTACTTGTTGAACCAATATATAACCAACACAAGCTAGTCCCATTAGTTCAAAATAACACAAATGCACATGTATACTCAATACTGCTAATAAAGAAAAGGCCAACATATAAACATTCTTTCTATTGTCATGCACAATAGCCACTCCTAGAGTTCCACGGTTCATATTTGAACATCTTTCCCATATACACACTCCTGTCACATGGTCATTTGTGAAATTAAAAATAATTGCCTAATTGATGCTTCTAATGTCATATATATTATCCCTATTCAAGATCAGACCCATGGAGAATACTTCTCTACCAACTCTTCTTCTATACAACCTTAACTTCATCATATAAATATATCAATGTGAAACCTCCACATGGCCAATGGAGTTCAAGGAGTTGCACGAGCAATCACAGCCTAATTCCAAACATGCACAAGAAGAAGGAGAACGGAAGGAAAAATTACCAGAGGTGAGAGGTCTCTCAAAAAGAAGGAAGGCACCATGACTCTATGCGTCGAGTAGTCAGAGCACCACCTGCACGCCTACTGTTGTCGCAAGGGAGAGGTCGGCGGTGCATGTACCCGTCGACGCAGATCGACTGCGCAAGGAGTTCAAACAATGAAAACGTCTGAAGCCGTACACCCACGTGTTGTCGAGTTGGCTGCTCCTCGGTGGTGCACACCTAGGTTGCCAAACTGCTGCTCTGATCGTCGCTGCCCTCGCGAAAAGCCTCATCGACTCCTGAGTGTAAAGAAATCAACTGGGAAGGAGGAAGAGGCAGGGATAGCTTAATAATGGAGGTGGAAGCTCGATGGGCTCTTCCTATAAGGGATGGACTTCACGTCGATGCTGCTATGCTAATAGCACTGACGACGGCAATCCACGATGGAGAGGAAAGAGCTGAGATGGGAATGGTTTGATGAGGTTTCTCTGTGGTGGCGGCTAGGGTTTCGTTTTATATGAGATTCGATCTATATATGTATATAAACATATGGGGTTTGCAAATTGGGAAGGGAGTACTCGCGGTTTAGGCTGCTCCTGCTGGGATGCTCCAGCTGTGGGCCTGGCTCCCTTTAGTTTATATGTTATTCTATTGTTTCCTTTTTTTCCTTATATATATATATATATATATATATATATATATATATATACACTCATATACATACTTATATAGCACTCTCCACAAAATCTAAATAAAACCTCAATATCATCCATTCCTGTAGGGCCTATTTATATAAATATGACTATATATAATAATATTTATTTGACAAAAATAATATAACCAATAATAATAAAATAATATTATATAATAATAACCTCAATAATATTGATAATAATAAAAATAATAATAACAAAATTCAATAAATCAATAATGGTGTATATACCATTATGTACAGTCGAATAATCCCAAAATGTACAAGGACCTATTTTATACAAATATCATTGAATACCAACTAATAATAATATTTAATTAACGAATACTTAGAAATATTTATTAGATCATTAAAACGAAATAAAACACACTCATACCAGATTACATCAACACGAATGTCATTGGATGTCCCACATGACTACATGGGCTTGGGCTTATTTTGGGTCCAATCTGGACTAGTTCGGTACAAGCAGGTTCCCTAAAACTCAATAATATAATTAATAAATAAATCTTCGATAAGGGTTAAGTTGCAACTTGGCCCGGTTTTCCTAGTTAGGGCATCACTATGGCTCGACCTTCCCTATCAGGACTAATACACTAGTCAAAGCATGCCATTGCACTATCCGTGCAATGATTTCTAGTCACCTTGTACTCCAAAACTCCACCATGGCTAAAGTCATCTACCGTAATAATTAACTAAGTAATTATTTATAATTTTTTTAAAAATTACCATTTAAATTAAATAATTAAATAAATAAATAAAATATATTATCAAAATTTCGGGAAGAGGGGTTACATCATACACGGCACAGTGAGTGAGATTACATTATGTTGGCACGAGCTTGCGTACTCGGCTCGCTATCGATACGAGCTGTAATGCCTGTGGTTCATATTACGTATCTTGGTATACGTGTACGTATTCTTGACTCGTATTGCGTATTTCTTTGCATGGTTATTTTGGCATTTCCTTCTTGGTTCGGTTCAACTTGTTGCTGGTTCGGCCTGGCTTGGTTTTAGGTGGACCGAACCCCCACCTACCACCACCACCCTCATTTATATTTCCACCCCACTCTTTCTCTCTCTTCATTAATTCTCTTCATTTACTTCTTCTTCTCCACCATTACTTCTTCACCTACCAGGAAGAGGGAGAGAGAGCTTAGGCAAGTGCATCTTGCTTCATGGAGGAACTCAAGATTTATTGTTCCATTTTCTTCCTTGCAACATTCTAAGACTCTTTAGTGCTTGGCATTTTCAATTTCTATGGCAAAACTCTTCTAAATCTAAGTTTATTTTATTTTCGAATTTCTTGGGTTTTGATCTACTTAACATTATTATTTCCAAGTTTTAGTAGTTCCATGTTGAAGAAAATTTCATTGTGCCCCATTTTGACCTATGGAAGTCCATATTTGGGCTTGGAATGAAGGACTTATGGAGCTTGGGAGCCATGAACTTCATGGCTCTTCTTCTCGGACTAGTGGAGAAGACGAACAGTCTTGAGCCGTATGGCAGCACTTGACCGCATGAACATTCATGCGGCAAGTCTTTCTCTGCAGCATGGCGCATTACCTTCCAGCCGCATGAAGTCAACTTTTTAGCCGCATAAGGCTCTGGCATTCGCAGCCGCATAAGACCCGCCTCTGGCCCAGCCGCATAAGACTCCACTTGAACTCAGCCGCATGACTCTGTCTTGATTCGGCCGCATGGATGGCTTTGGCCCTTAGCCGCATGAGCACTTGCATGTCTGCAGCTGCATGAGCACTTGCATCTTAGCCGCATAAGGCAGCGTGGCACTTCCAGCCGCATGAAGTCGATTCCCGCGAGCCGCATGAGACCCATTTAATTCCAGCCGCATAAGTCCCATTTTCTCCTGCCGCATAAGCTCACTTTCCCAGCCGCATGGACCGAGTCTCGTCCCTGGCCGCATGGGACTTCGCCCATTCCAGCCGCATAAGACCCGACTCCCTGGAGCCGCATAAGGCCTTAGCAATCTCAGCCGCATGAGCCTTTCTTTCCGCAGGCGCATGAGCTTGAGTTTCCGCTGCCGCATGGCCCTTCCTCAGTCTTGTCCTCTTTTATTATTATTATTATTATTATTATTATTATTATTATTATTATTATTATTATATTATTTATATTAAATTGAAATGTCACATTTATGCTTACACCAGGTAAGTTCTGATATGTTCCATAGACACGATAGTGGCCCACCGTGGCACACTCTTGACAAGTAAACTGACATTGCATATCTCGACATGTTATTATGTCAGCCAGCCTGACATGACAAGTATGAATGACCTAGACACCGTGTGTAGCTCCCATTCCCGAAAATTTTAAAATATTTTATTATTTATTTTATTTATGATAATTTTTAGATTTTATAAATAATTAATTATTGGCTTATTGAATTTCGTTATTAATATTATTATTATTTTATTGAGGTTATATAATATTAATATTATTATTGTGGTTATTAGATATAAATTATTTATTATTATTATTTATCATCATTTTGTTCTATTATCAAAAGATATAGGTGTATATATAAATGTATAATATATGCGAGTATATATAGATAAATATTAAATATGTGTACGTGTATATATATATAAATATATATTAAATATATGTGTATGATTATGTAAATAGAAATATACATATATAAATTTGTAGATATATAATATATATTATATATGTGTGAATGTGAATATATAAATATTATATATGTAATTGTATGTATATCTAAATATATAAAATAGTGTATGTGTGTGTGTGTGTATATATATATATATATATATATATATATATATATATATATATATATATATATATATATATATATAAATAAATATATGTATATAAATGTAATATATATATGTATATAAATGAATATGTGTATATATATATATACGTACGTGTGTGTGTATATACATATATATACTTATTGTATATAGAAATAGGAATATAGATAGCAAATAGAAAAAGAAAAAGGAAGAGGGAATAAAAAAAATAAGAATTTAGTAAAAAAAACAAAAGCAGCAACATTAAGCCTGCCACAAGGCCACAGTAGCTCAGGCTCAGCTGAGCCCGACCAACCCAAGCACTTCGAGCCCCGGCCCAGTGAGACGCTTCCAATTCCCACACAGCGCCCGAGCGGTTAGCAGCAGTTCCATACTGTATATATACATCGGGAGGAAACGAGGGGAATAATCATCAAAACCCTAACCCTCGACACAAACCCACGCCGCCACCCTTTTCCTTACCTGGGCGGCCTCCTCGACGCCGGAGCGCCGCCGGAGACCGCCGGAATCGGCCAAGGAACCCTCTCGCGTGCGCACATGCGCGTGCGGAACACAGTGACAGCAGCCCAACGCCCTCTACTTCGAGGTATGTTTTCTCCCCGTACGTTCAACGATACTTCGACCTGTAAATTTCTATGGATAGCTGGGTTAACCCTCCATTAACCCCTTCAATTATACTTGTTTGGTTTTCCCTAGATAAATTATAGAAATTCCCAAAACTTCGGGAAAAACCATCGAAAATAGGGTATTAGAACTATTTCGGGAATCCAATTTGGAAGGCAGATATTTGCCGATTCCTCGACAGTTTAGATAATCTATTTGAAGGCAATTGTTGACAACATATAGGACTTCTCAACCTATCTCATATTTTTGAATTTTATTAATTACATGCAGAGAAAACAGTTTTCAAAGTTGAGAATTTATCTACGTAAAAAACAGTTTAGAAACTTGAAAAACTCATCCACACGACGTGCGTCCCGCCATTCCGGGCGACGTGGTCACGAACTGAAAGCATCAAAAGGTGCGTAACGGCTTCGTGGTCGTGTGGGCTTTGACGGAATTCAAATTGGTCGCGTGTGCGCGACGAATTTGATGCGTATCCGTCGGAATTGCCCCGTATCCGTGTAATGCAAATTCAGTCATAACTTTGTGTACGCTCATCTGATCGAGACGAAACTTACGCCAGCAGGACCGTATCATTTTTTGGTCCTGTATGCCAAGTTTGGTCTAATTCTGAGACAGTTGAATCGTACGTCGTTTTGCGGGCCCCACGGTCCCACTCAACGGGCGATTTTGTGCACGGCCCGCCGGAATCCAACTCTGGACATACGGTTGGTTTCGTATCAGAAAACTAGATCCTTAGACATGTATTTTGATGACTTTAGAGACCATTAACTCTGGCACACTTTTCGGTGCAAAGCGGGTACAACGACGGATATCATTTTTGTCCAAAATTACCGTTTTGCCTCTGTGTCCAGAATTGGACTTAAGGACAGGCAATCGTAGCTAATTTGACTATTCTGAGAATATTGGTACTATTTATTTCAGCATATGGAGACTTCTGCATGTGTTGACTGATTGTGGCTCATTGAGTGGTAGATTATTATTGGTTTCACCAGCTAAGGACCTCAGGCAAGTGCACTTTCTGATTGCTTTTCGATTCATAGTAGTCTTTTCATTTCATGTCTATACATATATCTTGCTGCTTGTTGACACGCTCGTCACACGGAGTAGTCGGGAGGGGAAATATCTTAGTAGACATGTGGACTACCCAGAACTATCCCATAAGTCTATTCTTGAATAATAACCGCTGCACACGACACGTAAAGTGTACCGAATTTACCCCTAGCCATTCACATGTCGAAAAGGATATTTCAAACCACCTAGATAGTTGTCTTTTATTAGTTTTTCCTTGTTTACTTCTCTATCGTGCTATGTCATCAGTTATCTTCCAGTTTTCATATCTCATATGTTATTTTCATGTCTTGTTAATTCTATTGTATTTTTGCATTGTCGTCGGTTTATGTACTTGTTCCATTCCTGACTGGAAACCAACATTTTTTAGGTTTAGCCGCGATCACTCTTAGCATTGGGAAGGCTTGGGTATGCTGAGGTCAACATAGAAATAGAAAACAGTTGTACCATTTTTATTAATTGTAAAATCTTGTATTTCCTTTAATTATAAATATTGTAAATGCTGTAATCAAATTTAGAAATATGAATGAGCAATAATTGTTATAGTTTGTGATTTGAGCATTTATTTCTTGCGGGCTTGACAGCGTTCTACCGCCGACTCTGCGGCGTAGGCTGGCTTGGACATGTCTCGTATCCGAAAAAAAGGATGCGGGTCGTGACACCGTAGGCGATTGCGTTTGTACAAATAAATCAGTACTGTCTTGCATCATGTCTAGGAAGGGGATCCCTGAGTACTACGGTCAGGGATACCTACAGTAAATGACTAAGGTTATTAAACTAGAATAATTCAATAGACATGAAGAGATTCCCAACTATAGGCAATCCCGTTATCTGGGCGCATTAAGTGGACTTATAGCCTACCGATGAGTAGGGCACATTTCTAGCACACAGTCATGTGGTGCACCCTTCATAAACCGACATTCGACCCGGATAACCGGATGGTCTGCAGGGCTTGTGGCTGTTGGGGTAATCTCATTGCATCTTGCTAGTAACTAGGCCTGTGATAACCCTAGTTAGTTAAAGTATCAAGCCGTACTCTTTGCTTGGCCGTGATTGATTGGATGGAGTTTATCCCAGCTTAGTCTTATCCTGATCCTGTACAAGACTGTGACATGACATGATTGATTGTGCTTGTCTCAACAATAATGATCAGGGGTCCAGTTCTGTTCAGGTGAAGGGTTACAACCCCGGTCCTTGTTTGGTTTAAGGGTTGTAACCTGGCACCCGGAACAGTTCTGTGTCCTCTCTTCGTTTATTGCCTTATTGTACCCTATGTCATGCTCGTCATGTTTTACCTTATTTCAATAACATGAGTACTTATGCTTGCCTCAACAAAAAAGATCAGGGATCCAGTTCTGTTCAGGCGAAGGGTTACAACCCCGGTCCTTGTTTGGTTTAAGAGTTGTAACCTGGCTCCCGGAGCAGTTCTGTGTCCTTTCTTCATTTATTGACTTATTTCACCCTATGTTCTTGCTTACCAACAAGTAGTTGAGACGGGTTTCTATTCAGGTGAAGGGTCCCAACCCCGGTCCTTGTTTGGTTTAAGGGTTGTGACCTGGCTACTTGAATGGTTTACTCGTACTCAGTTTACAATTTTTATCTCTATTATTATCAGTTCTTATTTAATCATATTTAATACTCTATTGTGATATGCTGGTTTTAGTTCCTAAGTGAAGCCTCCTTTGTGGCACTGGCTCTTTCTGGGATCTGACCCAGCTGGTTTTGTATGGCCAGATATCGGAGCAGCACCAGAGGATCCACCTGTCTTCCAGCCAGATGGTGACCATCAGGCGTAACCCTGGCAACGAGTGGGTTTTTTTTGTTCTCCCACTTTATTGTAAAATTATTTTTTTGAGGTGTTTAGCCGACGAGCACTTGTTAGCTCGATTGCACCTTTACTTACTGTCTGCCTACGGGCTGTAACATGATTGACAAATCCTAGGGTTGATCATGTATGACTAAACTCTTGCTAGTCCTGACATTTTGTACGACTAGCTTCATGATCAGCTAAATTTATAATATTTGGGACACCTTACTATTGTATATTTGGTAATCTTACATCTTGTAACATTTACTTACTTGCTTATGATTGAGACACTAGGCTTGTTCTTGACCATAGGAGACTGTTGGCTTGTAGTTAAACCCTCATGTATCTAGACAGTCATGACCGCATAGCGAGGTGGGTTGTACTTCAATATACGTAGCTGGCTATGTCTGCCCCCGCTCTCCAGTATTCTGGTTCTGGGACGTAACATGGTTTAAGTGGTGGCCCATGCAGGTCTTGTAAATCAAGATATGTGAGGGTTTACCGAATAGATGTCTCAATCAGTACTCTCCCTTGATCTCTGTTCGTATCCTCTTGATCCCTAACATCTTGACCTGATCACATGCTTGTATCGTTGATCTGTCTTGGTCCTTCCTTATTGTTTTCTATGTCGTCTTCTTCAGCGACATTGTTCCTGGACCTGCCGATCAGCAAGGCGGAGCACCTTCCGTAGACCAGCAGCGACCTGGAGATCAAGTCCAGTATTCAAAAGTAGCCTCCAGAGTCATGCCTACTGGAGAAGAGCCACCAGTTTAGCCCGTCCAGCCTGTAGAGCCTGATGATGGCACTTTGGTGGGTCTCATCAGGTCATTATTAACCTTCCAAGATCGTCGAGGAGATGTCTTGCACCAGGCGGTGGCAGACGCTTTGACCAGAGGAGGTCATCAGGGTAATAGTACGGCCAACAGCTTCAAGCGCTTGAACCCTTCCTTCTTTGACGGCAGTGAAGATGCGATCGCTGCAGATGCTTGGCTTCAAGACACAGAGGTGATTCTAGAAGCATCCAGGACTCCAGAGAACGAGAAGGTGGCCGTGGTGCGCCTACAGCTATTGGATCTCGCTCGCAGCTGGTGGGCGGCACAGGCCGTTGGATTAGTGGCCCCTATTGCCTGGGCAGTATTCAGGAAGAGATTCCAGACCAAGTATTTCGATGCTGTAGCTCGATACGACCTACAGACGAGGTTCACCAATCTAAAGCAGATGGGCAAGACGGTCGATGGTTATGCGGTCGAGTTCTCCAGGCTTAGTCGATTTGCTCCCACCTTGGTGGCGACCGAGTTCGATAGAGCCCAGCGGTTCCAGCAGGGTCTCCATCTCGAGATTCTGTTGGCGGTGGAGCAGTTTGAGCATCAGACTTTTAATACAGTATTGAGAACAGCAAGGAGGCATGAGTATACCTCCCAGAGGATCGTGGATAGGACCGGAGGTCGGAAGCTATTCCATAGCCAGATGAATCAGTCATCAGCACCAGCCCCGGCAGCCTGGGCTTTGACCATTGGAGCTCCGAGGCGGGCGACCTCAGTGATGTCGGTTCATCATTCCATCCCGACGTACCCTCAGCAGCAGAAGCAGAAGCAGTCTTCCGCAGTAGGATGTTCCCACTGCGGGAAGCCAGGGCATGTGGTATCAGAGTATCGCAGAGCACAGGATTTGTGCTTGGTTTGTGGTGCCCCAGACCACAGGGTTGGGAATTGCCCGAACAGGGAAAGTTCATCGGCCTTCTCTAGTCCTTCCGTTAGAGGACCAGCACCAGTCCAGCAGCAGCAGCAGCAGCTGCAGTACCTGTTCCCGAGGCCATTGCCGACGCAGGCCCAGGCATTCCAGCAGCAGAGACCACAGCAGTATGCCCAAGCCCAAGCCCAAGCCATGATCCAGAGAAGGCAGAGGAATTTTTCGCAGAGGGGACCCGCACCCAGAGGACATGGTCAAGTGCTGGCCTTGACCATAGAAGAAGAAGGAATAGCACCAGGTGAGGTAGTTGCAGGTACTATTCTCGTCAACACCTTTCCAGCTTCAGTATTATTTGATTCTGGTGCCTCGCATTCATTTATGTCTGCATGATTCGCGACACGGATAGGACTGGAGCCCGAGTCATTATCGGTAAGGCTCAATATACTGGTAATGGATTTGTGGGAGTAGATATGGTATTTTCCTCGTGTCGGATCGTAGTTAGCGGTAGAGAGTTTCCTGCTAGATTGATAGAGTTCCTGATGGCCGATTATGATGTGGTCTTAGGGATGGATTGGTTGAGGGACCAGTATGCTAGGATAGACTGCCACATTGGCAGGGTTATTTTTAGCATTCCAGGCGAGCCGGAGTTTTCCTTCTCCCGAGGCGAAGTTGAACCTTCTCCTCCAGTATTGCGGATGGCAGTAGCAGCAATGCAGTTACCCCGAATAGTTGAAGAGTTTCCAGATGTTTTCCTAGAAGAGCTTCCAGGGATGCCGCCAGAGCGAGAGATCGAGTTCACCATCGACTTGATTCCCGGAACAGCACCAGTGTCAGAAAGAGTCTACAGGATGACGCCGTCAGAGCTAGAGATATTGTACAAGATGATTGAAGAACTTAGAACCAAAGGATTCATTCGTGCTAGTGGATCGCCTTGGGAAGCCCCGATGCTTCTTGTGAAAAAGAAGGATGGTACGTCCAGATTATGTGTTGATTATCGTAACTTGAACTCAGTGACAATCAAGAACAGATACCCTCTCCCGAGGATTGATGACTTGTTTGATCAACTCAGTGGGGCAGCAGTACTTTCGAAGATCGACTTACGGTCAGGATATCATCAGATTAGAGTCAGAGAGCAGGATATTCCGAAGACAGCTTTCAGATCTAGGTATGGGCATTGGGACTTCCTTGTGATGCCATTTGGAGCAACCAATACGCCGGCTGTATTCATGGACCCCATGAATCGCATCTTCATGCCTTATTTGGATCAGTTCGTGATTATTTTCCTAGATGACATCCTGGTCTACAGCAAGAATGAAGCAGAGCATGAGCAACATCTTAGAGTTGTTCTTCAGATTCTCAGGGAGCATCAGTTGTACGCCAAGTTCAGTAAATGCGAGTTCTGGCTCGATCGTATTTCGTACTTGGGTCATATCATCACCAGAGGAGGAGTAGAAGTGGATCACCAGAAGATCATGGCCATTGAAACGTGGCCGGTACCTAACACAGTGGCAGAAATTCGTAGTTTTCTTGGCTTGGCCGGTTACTACCGGCGATTTGTTTCAGACTTTGCTCGAATTTCAGCGCCATTGACCCAGTTGACCCGCAAGGATATGCAGTTTGCTTGGACAGTAGAATGTCAGAATTCTTTTGAGAAGTTAAAGCGAGGCTTGATGACGTCTCCTATTCTCACGCTTCTAGATGGGATCGGAGGATTCTCAGTGTATTACGATGCTTCAGGCAGAGGTTTGGGATGTGTTCTGATACAGCATGGGAAGGTAATAGCTTATGCGTTACGACAACTTCGTGATCATGAGAGGAATTATCCAACCCATGACTTGGAGCTTGCAGCAGTAGTGTTTGCACTTAAGTTGTGGAGGCACTACCTATATGAAGATAGGGTAGAGATTTTTACCGACCACAAGAGCCTGAAGTATGTTTTCACCCAGAAGGATCTTAACATGCATCAGAGGAGGTGGCTGGAGCTCCTTGTGGATTATGATGTCAACCTGCCACTACTAAAATAACCTTTTTTAGCGACGTCAGAGTACGTCGCTAAAAAAGGAAAATTCGTCGCTAATTTCTATTAGCGACGTATTTAGCGACGAAAAATGGATATCGCTTATAGGCTTGTCGCAGATTACAATTTTGTCGCAATTCGTCGCTAGTTGCGACGTCACGTTTAGTGTCGCTAGACGTTGCAATATTAGCGACAGATAGCGACGTCATTATACGTCGCAAGTATAGCGACGTAGGGCGACCACTTAGCGACGCCGTCTACTTTACATATGATGACATGGCATGGCAGCCACGTCAGCATTTTAGGGCGACCACTTAGCCACGCCTAGCGATAAACTTAGCGACGTCGGCTCTCAGGTGGTCATATACACGTTC
The DNA here is from genome assembly GCA_029216955.1 of Iris pallida. Classification (NCBI taxonomy): domain Eukaryota; kingdom Viridiplantae; phylum Streptophyta; class Magnoliopsida; order Asparagales; family Iridaceae; genus Iris; species Iris pallida. Next base: position 8,036,037 of record JANAVB010000197.1, read on the forward strand.
GCAGTATAGCGACAGATAGCGACGTCACGTCACTATTTGGCGACATATAGCGACGTGTACATGACATCGCAGAACGTCGCTATACGTCGCAGATGTTATAAAAAAATTTTAAAAAAATAATTGGTATTTTTGTTATGCTGTGTGTCTGTGTTTACAGTGTGTGTGAAGTGCAGTATTCGAACCATCGACAGTTTCGCTTACTGTTCTATGTTTTATCTTGGATAGAAAGAGCAACAGTTCAGGGTGCACTTCTCAGAGCTTCCTCTTCACGTCCTTCACCTTCTCGTGATCCTTTACGACGTCCCGAGAAAGTGAAGGACGTAAAAATGAAGCTCTCGAAGTACACCCTGAACTGTTGCTCTTTCTATCCAAGATAAAACTTACAACAGTAATCGAAACTGTCGATGGTTCTGAACACTGCATTTCACATTCACTGTAAACACAGACACACATCATCATAAAAATACACATTATATTTTTTTAAAATTTGGGCAGCACCTCCTTTGTATATCAGATCATCCCTTATAATCCAGCATAGGTATATTTGTCATCCCCGTCGCAGATATCATCACAATTAACAGTCTCCCATCATAACAGTCTATAACTAATAGATGAATAACAGCCTCCCATCATAACAGTCTACAACTAAATATCATACATGTACTCAATGAAAATACCAAAAAATTAAATATCACCAACATACATGTCCAACAAATATACATGTCCAACAGAGTCAAATAATATTCAAAATCAGTGTACAGAACGGTGAATGGGCCCATAGGGCCAATAAATACAAAGATGATAAAAAAAATCTACTGGATCACTGAGGACCCCTGCCGTGCATCTGGGATAGCATGTACTCATACTGCTCCTGTGTGAGCTGCACCGTAGGGGCAGTAGGAGGCAGTACAATGTCTGGAGTCGGCACCGTCGATGGACCGGGAGGACGTATCTGCTTTAGCTCTTGCAGTCGCTCACCATAAACAGCAAGGGTACTCACCACCCTCTCAGTACTCGCCTCAAGCGAAGCCGATACCTGAGTGAGTGAGGCAGACATGCTCCTCTGCGATCCCTCCAGCTTGACTTATCTACGCTCTGTGCGCTGCGTAGACTCGGTGAGCGTGTGCAAGCTGGTAGCTGTAGCCTGCTGCAGACTCATCAGCTCCTGTATACTGCGCTCGACCGCATCAAATCGTCCGATGACGATCGGAGGGTCGGATCGTCGCTCGACCGCATCAGAAATCTGCTGCTGTAACTCGTGACGCAGCTCCTCGATCTGACGACGAATATCCTGAGTTCGTGATGACGCCTGCGAAGCCGGAGACTGCGCACTGACAGAGGGGGCCCGGGATGACTCTGAAGCCAAATACGCACCGTAGGATCCCGTACCGTAGTACGTACCCTTCTGAAGACCGCCAACGGCGGTCATCCAGAGGTCGTCCGACGATGGAGCTGTAGACGGCTGGAAGGAAGTACCAGCCCCTCCCTCTGCTGGCGTACTAGCAGCAGCACCCGCCTCCTCCTGTAGCCGAACAAACTCGGCCTAGAACATGTTTACTAACGTGTAAGTATTTGCTAAAGTCTATATTGGTATCTATTTTCCTGTTTTCTAAATTATAATAAATTAATATAAAGAATAGAACGTACATATGCCTGCGTCGTCCTCTCGTCAAAGAACTCCCCAGCCCTCCGATGGATGACCAGGAAGACGGTCACCATGTTCGGGTCCTTACCTTTTTTTTACCTGTTAAAATATATTATCTATTATTAGTATTAAACATTCTATCAAACTATATATAAATTAATGTCCGTCATAGAAAATGTACCAGACGACAAAAATGCTCCGTCATCGGAATGGAGCCACCACACCACTTACCGGCGCTCGACCGCGCCACCTTGGCCTTGTCAGACCGCTCCTGGTACTTGGGCTCGCTGAATCTAGCCTTCATCGCAGCCCATTGCTCTGGCGTGATCTAACCATGGATCGGCTGTCCGGAGCGATCATGAGACTTCTGGTCGTGGATATCACGGATGAGCTTGGCTGCGACGGTAAAAAATTGGCCCTCGATCCTCGTCGCCCGGTGTGGTGGATAGAAATAGATCATCTACAAGAAGTAAAATACAAAAGTTGTATAATATACACAAATGATTATTAAAATTTAAAAATAAACAAATTTTTTACCTTGAAGTGGGTGAACCAAAAGGCCTTCCTATCTGCGGGAGCATCTGAGTAGTTAATTCAAGGCCCACCATAGTTCTGCCTCAGAAATACCCCCAGCTGTCTCTGTACTGCAGAAGGCCGATATCTATACAATAATAATTTTTATGAATATATATGTACATATAATCATTTGAGATATATATATTAATTAATTAACTTACTTCGTAGGCCAGTCCGTCCAAATCTCCATATGCGTCTCGCCCGGAGGAGCGCATGGAGGGTCGCTCTCACCTACTGCATGGACAGGATCAGTCTGATCGCCGTCCTCCATATGCTCGGCGTCGGCTCCCCCCATAGAGCCGTCGACAGGAGGAATGCTGGACGGGGGATCAGGGATGCTGGACGCGGGATCAGGAAGGCTAGACGACGAGGGAGGAGTCGCCAACCTGCTGGAACTGCCCTGTCCTGGTAATGGACCGGGAACAGAACGGTACAATGGCATACTCGGAGATGAGGATGAGGGTACGGAATCTCCATCCCCAGCCCGAGGCTGAAGGGACTGCCTAATATAAAATCCTTCGCGTCGTCCAGATGGTCTAGTCATACCTGATAATAACATATGACAAAAAAATAAAAAAATATATTTATATTATAGACATCACAGATTTTTGAAAAATATCATAGTCACAGATAAAAGTGTCAATAAAGTGTCACTGAAGTGTCACAGATTTATATGATAGAAGTGTCACTAAAGTGTCAAATATGATGATAAAATAAACGTACAGATTTAATCCTCTTCTGAAAATTCATCTAGTTCGTTTAGCTCATCTACTTCTTCTTCTTCTTCTTCTTCTTCTTCTTCCTCCTCTACATCTTCGCTTTCATCTGCATCTTCCTCTTCAGATAATTCTACTTCTTCTACACAATTAGATGTGTAATGAGGAACTTCCGTCGTGTCCACTTCTATAATATTTGTTACAAGAGGTAGTTCATCATCTTGATAAGCTATATCGTCAACCTTAAAGGTATTTCTAGCTTTGGTCTTGCATACTGCCCACCAGTCCGACCTTGTTGTTCCCCGTTTATGATAACTTGTGAAGTACACAAGCTGAGCCTGACTTGATAGGACAAATGGTTCATAGGCTTGATATCGACGCCGATAGTTTATATCAACAAGACCGTGCTTGTCTACTTTCCAATCTTGACCTTCAATCGGATCGAACCAATCACACCTGAATAACACAATCTTAGCAGGCTCTATTCCATAACTATATGTCAGCTCCACGATCTCCCATAGTGTAATGCTTGTGGTTCGCATTGCGTATTTTTAGAATACGTGTACGTATTTTGTTTTGTGTTGCCTTTCTTTGGCTTGGTTAATCTTGGTTCGGGTTGGTTTGATTCGGTTTGGGATTGCTATTGGTTCATCATGAACCAAGGTGAACCCCCTACCTACCACCACCCATAGTATTTATTATCCATTCTCTTTTCTCTCTCTCTTCATTTAATCATCTTCTTCTTCCCCATTTACTCCTGCACCTACCAGAGGGAGGGAGAGGTCTAGGCAAGTACAACTTGCTTCATGGAGGAACTCTCATTTTATTGTTTCATTCCCTTTCTTACAGCATTTTATCTTACTTTAGAACTTAGGCATTTTCACTTTCCATGGCTAGATTCTTGTAGATCTAAGTTTACTTCATTTTCAGATTTCTTGGGTTTTGATCTACTTAATCTTGTTATTTCCAAGTTTTGATGGTTTCATGTGGTTGAGCATTTCATTCTGCCCAGTTTTGACCTATGGAAGTTCGGATTTGGATTCTGGATGAGGGTTTTATAGAGCTTGAGAACTTGGCTCTCATGGCGTTCTTCTTCTCTGAATATTGGAGAAGATGAACTGTGCTAGACTTGACCGCATGAACATTTCATGCGGCAAGTATTCCTGGCCGCATGTGTATTGAGCCGCATGAGGCCTTACCCTTCTAGCCGCATGAGGCTCTGGCACATTTGGCCGCATGGACTTCTTCCATCCTTAGCCGCATGCACCCCCTAGTTTCCGAGCCGCATGGGCTCATACCCAGTCAGCCGCATAAGCTTACTCCCCGCTGTCGCATGGAACTCCGCCCACCCTGGGCCGCATGAACTCAACATTTGCAACCGCATATGCATCCATGAGCTCCTAGCCGCATATATACAGCACTCGCTGGCCTCATAGACTGCAGTCTTCCACTGGCCGTATGAGGACTCGAGTCCTCTCAGCCGCATGACTAACTGAATTGAGCCGCATAAACCCTGCTCCTTTCAGCCGCATGCGTCCTTGCTTCCCGTGAGCCGCATGTGCGCCCGCCTCATTGAGCCGCATAAGACTCCACTCGACCGGGCCGCATATACTTGGCGGTTGGTCAGCCGCATGAGACCTAGTTCTTCCTGGCCGCATGGGCCCTCCCCTTCCGCTGACCGCATGCGCCCCTGCCCTCTAGCCGCATGCCCCTGTTTTCACTAAGCAGTATGCTACTCCCTTCTTGGCCGCATGAGTTCCAGTGGTCCCGAGCCGCATGGCTCTTCCCTGTGCCTTGCTTGAATGATTATTATTATTATTATTATCATTATTAGCTGATTATTACTGTTTGGAATTCATTTGATATGTTTGGAAATCATGAATTCATTTGATATGTTTGGAATTGATAATTGAGCATGACGTGATAGTGACCCGTAGTGGTGCACTCCTGACATAATAACCTGACATGACCTGATAGTGGCCCGTCGTGGCGCACTCCTGACTAGTACACTCGACATGATAATCTGACATGATTATCTCGAATAGCTGTTGCGACGGCTCCATGACATGACCTGTATAATTACCTGAACACCGTGGGCGATTATGCTTGTACAAATAAACCAGTCCTGTCTTGCATTATGTCTAGGACAGGGACTCCTGAGTACCACGGTCAGGAGTACCTACTGAAATGGACTAAGATCAATAACTAGAATTACACAGTAGTCATGAAGAGATTTCCTAGCTACAGGCAATCCCGTTATCTGGGCGCCCCACTTGGGATCTGTAGCCTACCGTCGAGTATGGCACATTTCCAGCACACTGTCATGTGTTGTACCCTCTAAGTCACCTAAGGGTACATGCGTTTTCTGGACGATGTACCCACTTGAATTCAATCCCTGATTGCGTCCGGATAGACTGGATGGTCTGCAGGGTTTGTGGCTGTAGAATAATCTCATTGCATCTTGCTAGTAATTAGGCCTGTGATAACCCTAGTTAGTTAAAGTATCAAGCCGTACTCTTGCTTGGCCGTGATTGATTGATTGGATGGAGTCTAGTCCAGCTTTGTCTCGTCCTGATCCTGTATAAGGTTATGACATGATTACTCGTGCCTTACTTTAATTCAATATCAAGATTATAACATGTCCTGATTTCTTAATTTATCCTGTCGATAAATGGTGAGAATCCAAGTTCTGTTCAGACGAAGGGTTACAACCCCTGTCCTTGTTTGGTTTACGGGTTGTAACCTGGTTATCTGAATAGTCCCATGGTTATCTCATCGTATATCACCTGCCTTGTTTCTCTTTAATTACTGCCTTTTATTTTGTAATTATACTCTTGTGCTAATTTGCTAGTTTTAGTTCCTAAGTGAAGCCTCCTTTGTGGCACTTGCTCTTTCTGGGGTCTGACCCAGCTGGTTTTGTATGTCCAGATACCAGAGCAGCTCCAGAGGATCTACCGGATTTCCTGCCAGATGGTGGCCACTAGACGGAACCCTGGCAACGAGTGGATTTATTTTTGATCTCCCACTTTATTGTAAATTATTCTTTTGAAGCGTTTAGCCGGCGAGCACTTGTTAGCTCGTATTGCACCTTTTACTTACTGTCTGCCTACGGGCTGTAACATGATTAACAGATCCTAGGGTTGATCATGTATGACTAAACTCTTGCTAGTCCTAACATTTTGTACGACTAGCTTCATGATCAGCTGAATATGTAATATTTGGGACGCCTTACTATTGTATATTTAATGATCATACATCTTGTAACTTTTACTTACTTGCTTGTGATTGAGACAATAGGCTTGTTCATGACCTTAAGAGACTGCTGGCTTGTAGATAAACCCTCATATATCCTAGACAGCCGTGACCGTATAGCGAGGTGGATTGCACTTCAATATACGTAGCTGGCTATGTCTGCCCCCGCTCTCCAGTATTCTGGTTCTGGGGCGTGATACGTAGCACGCCATTGAAATCGTTGCCCGCATCAACATCTTTGTAGTTCGAAGATCTGATACACAAACAACTGTTTTTGGTGGAGTCGAGATCCACAAAGTTGTCTCTAATCGGGCAAATTATTGACTTGAACCTAAACCCATTAACACAGTAGCTTGGCCATATTTTTGCAGCATAAATTGGTCCCTTGGCTAGCGTTCTAATAGACTCATTCTCAAGTCTTGCGTATGGACGATCAACCTAAATACCACGAAAGATGCAATTAAGCTCATTTTCAATCAAGTGCATATACAGAAAGGTAATTACATAGTTCTCAAGTCTTACGTATGCACTCAACCATGATAGAAAATAATGCCTCATTTCTTGTTCTAGTTCTTCTTCTGTTATGTGTGGCCTACCTGACCTCACATCATCATTAAATATGCTGAAAACAACATCGTACAATTAATATAATAGTATAATAATCAACACTATTAAAATAATATAGACGTATTAATTACTTACCCCTCCAGTTTCTCTACTTCCTTCTCGTCGCAGTTGAGTAATACATACACCTGAGCAGCCCTTAGCTCATCATCGTTCAGATATCTCTTCTTCATTTTACCCGATGGCTTTCCTGGAGCATTGAATACCTTCAGTATTGTATCATTACTTTCATGATCTCCGTCGTCATTTCTGGAAGCTCTCGTTCTATTAGTTGCAACATGAGGCTTGAAATACATCGAACAAAAGTTTGTAATCTCCTCGAGAACATAGGCTTCACAAATAGAACCCTCGACTCGTGCCTTATTTTTTACCTTTTTTTTTAGGTGATTCAAATGTCGCTCGAACGGGTACATCCATCGATATTCGACGGGTCCACCAACACGTGCCTTATAGGATAGATGAATCGGCAAATGCTCCATAGAGTCGAAGAATCCAGGAGGAAACACCCTCTCTAGCTTGCATAGTATTACCGTAATGTCCTTCTCTTGCTTTTCTAGACGATCAACGAGCAATTTCTTAGAACAAAGATCCCTGAAGAATATGCTAAGCTCTGTTAATGGATCCCAAACTGCCTGCGGTAAGAATTCCCGAAATGCAATCGGAATTAACCTCTCCATGAATATGTGACAGTCGTGGCTCTTCATACCCGTCAATTTATTTTCCTTCGGATCGACACATCTTCTCAGATTTGACACATATCCGTCTGGAAATTTTAGGCCCTGGATACACCGACAAAGTCTCACTTTATCCTCCTTGTCCAGCGAGAAAATTGACTTCGGTAGGAACTGTTTTCCATTCTGCTCTATCAAATGCAACGCAGGGCGTTTGCATATTTCTTCTAAGTCCAACATGGCCTTGGAATTGTCTTTTATTTTTTCCTTTACGTCCATCACAGTATTAATTATGTTATCAAACACATTCTTCTCAATATGCATGACATCAAGATTATGTCTGATCAGATTGGTACTCCAGTATGGCAGATCCCAGAATATGCTCCTCTTTGTCCAGCTATGATCTCTACCAAATCTATCGCACTTGTACCCAGCTGTAGGATCTTCGATAGCACTTGGAAAATCTCTAACCTCCTCACATATCGTGGCTCCGTACCACCTTGGCGGTGGATCACCCTTCTCTACAACGCCGACACGGAATGCATTCATGTTCCTTCTGAACGAATGATCTTTTGGCAGAAATTGCCGATGACAATCAAAGAAGCACGGTTTTCCTCCGTGTTTCAAGCAGAAAGCCTTACTACGGCCCATGCAATACGGGCATGAGAGACGGCCATGAGTGCTCCATCCAGATAACATTCTATAGAACGGAAAGTCGTTGATGGTCCACAAAAGAATTGCCTTCATCTGAAAATTCTGCTTCCTGGAAACATCGTACGTGTTAGCGCCTACTTCCCATAACTGATTCAACTCATCTATCAAAGGCTGTAAGTACACATCAATGTTCCTCTTGGGATTGTTCGGACCAGGAATTATAACGGTTAGAAACATGTACTGAGTCTTCATGCACATCCAAGGCGGTAGGTTATACGGAGTGACAATCACAGGCAAACACGAATACTGGGATCCCGAAAGACCAAAAGGAGGAAAACCGTCAGAAGATAGCCCCAACCTGACATTACGCGGATCTGAAGCAAAATCAGGATATACTCGATCAAAGTGCTTCCACGCTTCTCCATCGGATGGGTGATCCAACACTCCTTCAATCTGTTCTCGCATGTGCCAACTCATATTTTCGGCCGTTTCTTTCACCATAAATAATCTTTATAACCGCGACGTTAAAGGCAAGTAGTGCATTGAATCGGTCGGTCTTCTTGCACCGGTATACCTTCATGTACTAGTTGTCTTATAGCGATCAACACCACAAAATCTGCACACATCTGTGTCCTTGTCGTCTTTGTAGTACAGCATGCACCCATTGCGACAAGAATCGATTTTCTCGTATCCCATCCAGAGCGATCTCACCATCCTCTTAGACCGGTAGAAGTCTTTAGGCAACTTAGCACCTGCCGGCAAGATCTCTATAATCAACTCCAACACTCGGTTGTAGCATTCTTGCGACATGTTAAAATCTGACTTAATGCTCAACAGTCTTGTAACCACCTCCAACGGTGAATGATCCTCACAACCAGGATACAATAGAGTCCTTGCATTCTCCAGCAACTCCATGAACTGTGCAGCATCGGCATTCGGTGCCTCCTCAGGTGCATCATGAACGAAACTAGGCCCCGCAGCGTCGAAAACCATGTTCACATACCCGTCATCATATGCATGATTATCTGAAACAAAATTAGGTCCCGTATGCATATACGACTCAACATAAGGCTCATGCTCTGATGCTAAAGACACAAGTTCTCCGTGTGCGGTCCACTGATAGTAATTAGGCGTGAAACCCCTCGAGTACAAATGATATGTCACTTCTACTTCTGGATAATATTTCACGTTATGACATTTCACACACGGACACTTAATTTTGGTGTCGTCCATGTACTGAGGGAATGCCTTAGCAAACTGCAGGAACTGCTCTACTCCCGCTATGTATTCATTCCGCACACCACACATATCATCATGACGACGATTGTACATCCATGAACGATTCCGCAAGTAGTAATTCATATCCATTTGAAAATATTTCTGCAAAGATGGACACACATTATCCAATAGGCACAAATTCTTATATTATGTCTTATTATGGGACACACATTAGTAGCGGACAGTTACTAATAACAATGATATGCAATCTAAGTCAAACTAGGTTGTACTAAGTCAAACAAAGTCAAACAAGGTCAAGCTAAGTCAAACAAGGTCAAAGTAGGTCAAGGGTTGACCTACAGTTTGTCAACTCTTAGTCCAATCTAGGTCAGATGTTGACTCTACTTTGACTTTCAGTCAAAATAGTCAACCTTGGTATCCCAATACCGATACCTTAAGTTGGTACCCATTACCTTATCGCTATCGGTACCCTTTACCTTATCGCTGTTGGTATTCCAATACCAATACCGCGGTAACATGGTTGGTACATTAAGGGTCTTTGACAAGATGACATGTTGCGAAAAGTTATATCCTTATATATAGTTCTCCTACGGATTTTCTTTAACATTATGTAGGAGAACTATAAGGATATATCTGTTCACAACATGTCACCTCTTCAAAGACCCTTAATGTGACAACCATGTCACCCTCTCAGTCATATCCCTGAGCTACGATGCAGCTACAGGCATTTAACATATCACGGTTTATAAAAATAACTAATAAATCTCTATCCTAACTAATAAATTAATATCCTACTTTAACATCTAATAACTCTCATATTCCTGCAGCTACGATGCAGTTGCAGACAGTTCCTTCTAACATAAACTAATATCCTAATCTAAACTAACCCTTTAACTAAAACTAATATCTAAACAATGCTAATCATGAACTGTACACTACTACCTAACATTCACATGAACTATCTATCTCAAACTCTCTATCATAACTAATAAATTAATATCCTACTTTAACATCTAATAACTCTCATATTCCTGCAAATAAAAGGCAAAACCATGGTATATACATGGTTTAAAGTATCGGCCGATAACGATCCGATACGGCCGATACCGATACGGTTTGTCATGTTCCGATCCGATACCGACCAATACCAAATATTGATCGATACTGACATTGGGGGTCTTTGTTCCGGTCAATTCGGCAAAACCAATCGGTAAGGGTGACTACTATTTCATATAATTTCAAAACTACTAAGAAATAATGCTGAAATACTTAAAATTATGCCTAAATGTATAAAATATATATTTTTAAATGTAAATAATTTATTAATAATTATTTTTTTTCCGATACCAAAGTCCGATACTCCGATAAGATACCGCCGATACTACCGATATCGCCGATACCAATACTTATAGGAATAGTCCGATACCGATTCCGATACCGATATTGTGAACCTTGGGTATATATCGTCAACATTTCAGATTCTTAAAATAAATTTCAAATAGATTTTTGATTGTATATATATGTGTATTTGTGTGTATATACATTGTATACATATATATATTTATATATGTATTTGTGTGTGTATGTAAGTGCGTGAGTATATATATAAATGTATATATGTAGATATGTGTATTTATATATATAGGTATATATGTATGTATTGTGTGTGTCTGTGTCCTGTGTCCTATCCCCTGCCCCCTCCCCCCTACTCCTGTACCCACCTACCCCTGCCCCCTTCTCCTACCCCTGCACCCACCCACCCCTTCCCCCCTCCCCCCTACCCCCCTCGACAGCAAGACCCCGCCCTCTCCTGCCCCCCCCAAGACAGCAAGACCCCCCTCCCCTGCCCCCCCTGCACCCACCTACACCTGCCTCCCTCCCTCCTATCCCTGCACCCATCCACCCCTGCCCCCCTCCCCCCTATCCCCCTCGACAGCAAGACCCCCCCTCCCCTGCCCCCCTCTTCCTACCCCTGCACCCACCGCAACCCTGCCCCTATCGACAGCAAGACCCCCCCACCCCCGGGTACCCCCACCCCTTCCTCCACCCCTCGACAGTAAGACCGTCCACCCCCCTGCACCCACCCCCACCCCTCTCTCCCCCTTCGACAGAAAGACCACCCCAGCTAGGGTTAGGGTTCTCGTGTCCGTGTCTGTGTCTAGATATCTAGGACTAGGGTTAGGGTTTACCTGAGGAGGGTGGCTTCATCGGAGGATGGAGGCGGCGAGGAGGGTGGCTTCGTCGGAGGAGAAAGGCGGCGAGGAAGGCTCCTTCGTCGGAGGAGGGAGGCTGGTCGCCGGAGGGAGGGGTCAGCGGGCGAACGGGGTCATCGGGGGGAGAAGGGGAGGGTATCGCCGGAGGGAGGGGTCGCCGGAGGGGTTGGTTCGTCGGAGGGAGAGGAGGATCGAGCGGGAAGAAAAATATTGGATGAAAATTTTGTGATTTCGATCGGGCCAGGAACCCTATATGAAATAAGACAGCGACGTATAAAGTATACATCATAAAACGTCGCAATAAAGCGACGTACAAGGTAAGTCCATCGCAAAACGTCGCCCGTCAGTGACGTAAAAAATACTACGTCGCTGAACGTCGCTACTCAGCGACGGTCAGCGACATCTAGCACTAGGAGTCGCTATAGGCAATTATCAGCGACTGCTTTTTCTGCCGTCACTAATGTACATCGCTATTCTAGCAGATTTTAGTAGTGTGCTGTATCATCCTGGGAAGGCCAACGTGGTCGCAGATGCGTTGAGCAGGAGAGCCGGAGTATATTTCCTAACATCGCAACAAGAGCTGTTAGCAGATCTTCAGAAGATGGGTATAGAAGTTGTTCTCCCTTCCATTGTCGCATTGATGGACACTATGCGAGTTCAGTCCTGTATAGTCGAGAGAATCCGGATGGCGCAGTCAGCAGAATCCAAGCTTCAGCGGCTCAGAACAGAATGTGAGGTCGGACGGCGACCAGAGTTATGCATTCATGAAGACGGTATACTTAGGCATGGTAATCGTCTTTGTGCACCCAGCAGTGATATCAGACAGGAGATCATGACAGAGGCTCACAGTTCGCAGTATTCTATTCATCCGGGCGGTACAAATATGTACCGTGATATTCGGCAGCACTTTTGGTGGAATGGCATGAAGAGGGAGATAGCCCGGTTTGTCTCTCGATGTTTAGTTTGCCAACAAGTTAAAGCTGAACATCAGAGGCCAGCTGAACTTCTTCAGCCCTTGCCTATTCCAGAATGGAAGTGGGAGCATGTGATCATGGACTTCGTGATTGGCTTACCTAGATCCCCGGCTGGCAGAGATGCTATTTGGGTTATAATTGACAGGCTCACGAAGGTGTCTCACTTTCTTCCATTCAGAGTTGGTCAACCGACGGCTCAGCTAGCAGGAATATATCTCAGGCAGATTGTCAGGTTGCACGGTATGCCAGTCAGTGTAGAAGCATAGAATTTCACAACCAGAAAGCCCATGCGCCAGACACTACATGCGCTAGCACTCAGACGAAGAACTTCACAGCAAAGTCAATAAGTATAGACATTTGAAGAAGGACTTTTCATTTTATATATAAAAGTCTATTACATGTCTAGAAAAGGTTGTACAAAGGAGAATTTCTACAAAGGAAAGATCCTAAGTCTACAGCCAGCGGCCACCATGCGCCTTCAGATAAGCGCAGCGGCCACCATGCGCCTTCAGATAAGCGCAGCGGCCACCATGCGTCTCCAGATAGGCGCAGCATCACTATGTGCCTCCATCCAGGCGCGTCCCGCCATCTCTTCAGCAGCTCAGTTATGTGCATCCAGCCCAGCTATGTGCATCCAGCCCAGCTATGTGCATCCCTTCAGCCAAATTCTTCCAGCCAGGCTCACCTGGCCGAGCAGAGCCCAGCGCCGCTCTTCCAGCCAGGATCCACAAAGCATTTAACCCTCTGGCTGGAACCAAGGAAGAGAGGAGCACGGCAAAGCTGTGGCCAGGGGAGGCTTCGAAAGAGCCTCCAAAGCCCAAGGAAGACCGTGATCGAAATCATGGCACAGGGAAGCTCTCAACACAACCAGAGTGGGCGACACCCACTTTGAAGGAAGAGAAAGCCTAGCACCGCCATTCCGATCTACGGCTCTTCCCGAACAACGGAGACGAGGCCCGAGTATCCCTATCTTTGGATGCAACAGGCACCTTCCGCCTGCCTCGGAAGCCCTCGACTCCATTTTTTGGATGTAACAGTCACCTTCAAGTGCATCGAAGATAACACAGCGTCTCATCTTCACCCTCGGGAGCACTTCGTCAACAGAATGCACCCGCATGTTCAAGTTCATATTGGAAGTACGTGAGGGAATGAGAAGCAAATCTTCTCTCCATGCCACTATTTATAGGCCGGGCAGATCAAACCTACGCGCCAAGTGGATGGCCCTCCGAATTCCGTGTAATGAATTTACATTAAATAGATGAACCGGACGCTTTGAATTCAGCCAAACGGCTATTTATAGCACTCGAAGAGCGAGACAGCCGCATCATTAAAAGACATGTCCGATGCGCCAGCAGCGCATCACACGGACGCGCCCTTCGGCATTAGGCGCATCACACAGACGCGCCCTACAGTACTCGGCGCATTACAGAGGGTGCGCCCCCACACATCTCTATACCGAGTGGAACGCCAACCGACGCGCCCACTCAGCTGTCCATCGAACGTCACCAACATTAAATGCTGAACTGACAGAGTTGGCAGCACGCCTCCCAAAGTCTGAACAGTCGACAGCTTTTTCAGAAAACAAAGCGTCGACAACGTCAGCATCATCATGACTTTATTTCGACGGCTACTGCCACGTGGCCACTCCACCATCAGCATGCGCCTCTACGGCCATGCGTCCAAATCAGCATGCGCCTCAAAAGCCATGCGCCTCAGACTGCTCTCTGATCCCGAAAGACAGAAGGAAAGTCGCGTGCATGTGCCTCAAAAGCCATGCGCCCCAAATGGTTTGTAACTCCTAAAGGTTATGAGCCGCAGCCTCCTCCTGCGCCCAATCCAAGGCACAGCCCACCAGATCACTCCTCTCCACCAAATCCGAGATCTTCGAACCATGAGTCGACGACACGTGTCCTTTGACTCAACTCATCCAAGATTTCAGCAACGGAAAGATCTCCTCTCTGCTACGTGCCGGCTCACAACAGCAGTATGAAGAGTTCTCCCCCTCGATCAGGACGCAGCATCCATGTGCCTCCATCAGCAACCTCCACGTGGCGTCCCCACACCGGCGTATCCTGCATGCGCGCATGAGCAGCCAGCCTGCAAAACTATAAATAGAAGGATCATCTCCTTCACACACAGGGGACAAACACAGAGGAGACTCACAACACAGAGAGAATCCACAACAGAGAATCATCGGAGAGGCAGTTCTAGACACTCAACGTCTTCCTCCTCTCTGCAAGCTCCAGCACCCAGAGCAATCAACACCTTCAGAGAACCGATAACCGTCGTCAGCCGGTCAACGGAGTCAACGCATTACCACTCGCTCCATTGGCACTAAGGACCCAGCTTAAACAAAAGTGTACTCCTAGGACTACATCTAAGTCCTATATTGTATCACTGTTCTGTTTGTATTAAAATTTCAATCAAAACAATTTTAATGGCAAACAAGCTGGCGACTCTGCTGGGGACTTCTTTCTCCTCTACCGAGAAAGTCGTGTCACAGGCCGACGACGTGAAGGTGGGCTCCTCCCACAAGACGCTGGTAGTGCACCTCAATCAACAGGCGTACGAGGAGTTCATTTCTGAAGGAAGTGCGAGTCCTTCGAAGCGGCTGTCGAAGCCGAAGAAGACCCGCGCAGTCTGGGTACGCAAAATCGACGCCTCGGGCACCACCGTTGAAGGGGATGCGCCCGTCCAGCCTTTCCTTCCTGCTGACGTCCTCAGCAGTCAAGGTGCGCCCGCTGATGCAGCGCATCTCTCGAGGAAGCGTGCGGCTGACCACGTTCCCCAGCCATCTTCCTCTCAGGCGAGGAAGATACGTCGATGGAGCAGGGGCGCAGCCAATGCCCCGCGCATCACTTCTGATGTGCTACAAAGAGCCTCTGTCTTTGACAGACTCACTCGCTGTAATGGCGAGGAGAATTTGGATGCTGAGTACTATGCGCCCCAACGGGCTGGTACGAAGAAATCCAAAGCGGCACGGGCCATGCGCCACAAACGTGCTATGCCAGCAGCCAGCCAGAGGCACGCGCTTACAATCACGCGCGCTGTCGATGGCAAGCTGTACAAGGTTGACTCAAGTGCTTCTGCACCAACAATGAGTCGACCTTCAAAGTCCTCATCTCGCTTGGGCGCATTCACTGCGTGCACAGCCAAGCCGAGAGAGGCAAACTCAGTGGTCTTGAACTCCCGCGCCTCCTCTGGTTGTGCGTTTGAGGTCCGTTCAAGTCACTTCAAATGCGGTGGTTCCCCCAATACTGATCGTGATGCCTGCTTGGTATTAGATCAGGGGGCGCAGCACTCACCCGACCACCCCGACGCTTGGCCCTGCCATGCGCCTGAGAGGGGTGTGAGGGCAGCACTCTCCTCCAACGACCTGCGCAACGTGATCACTCACAAGCGCCGGTCAGGAGAGTTGACCAACAAGCACGATGCGCCTCTCACGGGGCACACTTGTGCAGTGGTCACCATCAACTGCTGTTGCAAGACGGCAGTACCGCCAAAGCAGTCGGTCTTCCAACGGCTACAGTCATCGACACCCCTCCGACATCGCCTTGGGATGAAGGTGTCAGCAGAAGAGGAGCTAAAGGTTGCTTCATGCAATGTGATCTCCAACTCCTCATCTGTCCGGAAGACGACTGCCAATTCCTCGTCTTCATCCAAAAGCCAGCCGAGGAAAACCAAGGCAGCTGTCTCGACCTCTGGAGTGTTCGAAGGCACTCGGTCGAGAAAGAAGTTCTTGGAGGAAGCTGGGGGTAGCCAGACCCTTGTCGAGCCTCCTTCCGAAGACGAAGATGTCCAAAGCACAGCTGCGGCGGATCTTCATCAAGGCGAAGATGGCCTCCCTGAAGCCCCTCAAAATGACGATGTCCTCCAGGACACCGCCGGGGGTAGTGCTGGAAACGAAGAGGCCCTTCAAGACAGAGCTGAGGGCAGTCAGGCCCTTGCAGATGCGCCTGTTGAAGACGAACTCCAGAATGTGGCTGGGGGTGTCCAAACACCAGGAGAAGTGACTCCCCCACATGAGAGCGAGGCTGAGAGCGAAGCCTCAACTAATCCATCCACTTCCGGCCGTGTCATGACAGTATACATGACCGGGGGTGATCTTGAGACTGATGCGCCGCCACAGGACATTGTCCAGCGCATAGACTCGCTAGAGGAAGGACTCAAAACCCTCTCTGCCTCAATGCAAGCACTGACTCAAGCAGTGTTTGAGATGCGGTCGGCCTTGATCAGGACACCTTCAAATGGTCCCGACCCAGGAGCCAATGGAGAGTCGAGTGTGCCCCTCCAACGGACACCCTCAGACACAGAAGCACCCCGGACGTCGGAGCCCTCAAACGCTCCACTCCGGGTGGTACCTCCTTCCCCGACTCCTAGCTCCACGGAGGACGTGGTCGAAATGATCAAAGATCTGCGGGAGCGCTTCGAGTCCAAGAACAGGCAGGAGGAGCGCCAGAAGATGGGCATTCCCCAGCCTTATCCCCTTGAGTGGAACAAGGTGGTTTATCCCCCAAAGTATAAACCACAAACACTCACACCGTATGACGGGAAGGACTCTCCACGACGGTACCTGACGTACTTCCAGTCGCAGACATGGCATCTTCCGAAGGAGGACGCGCTCCTCACCAGCATCTTTGTTGGGGCCCTGAAAGGGGTGGCGTATGACTGGTACTGCAGCCTCCCCGATAATTCCATATCATCCTTCGACGACCTGACACGTCTCTTCCTCGACCGCTTCTACGACGGTGGGAAGGACATGACGATGGCGTCTCTCATTGAGATACGCCAGAAGGACAAGAAAACGGTTCGGGCATTCATCGAACGCTTCCGTCAGGCCTGCTTCAGGCTACCTCCAGGCATGCCAGAGCATGCGCTTCTCTCTGCTTGCAGTATGAACATGCTGCCTGCAGTAAAGCTCTGGCTTAACTCTACTCCCCCTCCCGACTGGAGCTCCCTAATCATCGAAGCTGAAGCTGCAGAGAAGAAGGCGGCCAATGCACGTCTTCTGGGTGTTAGCTTCCCCGCCTTTGACGATAAGGGAAAAAAATCCGCAATCAACGACTCCGGACGAGAAACAAAGGGGAAACAGGCATTGACTGTTAATGCCTCGAAGGGCGCATCTGCGCCTACTCAAAAGCCTCCACTGGCACCGAGACCCAAGGAGGTTTATTCATTCAATGATGACGACACCCTGCAACTCTTTGAGATACTGAAGCAGGGTGACAAGATCAAGCTTTCGGACCCGAAGCGACAAGATGAAGTCGGGAAAGTGGACAACCCGAGGTACTGTCACTACCATCGGTTTGTCGGACACCCGACCAAGGACTGCTACGTCCTCAAAAATTACATCCAGCGCATGATCAATGCGGATATAATCTCCATCGACTACGAAGAGAAGACGGTGTCAGCTAATGTGGTGTCACTTCAGTTCGGCACCTTGCCGCCGACTACCACACAAGATGGCGTCGTCCCCATCCCTAAGGCGACAATGGAGGTGGTGAACTTGCCACCCACCCGTGACAATGTGAGTGGACTTGTCCCACTCACCACATCTCGAGGAGAGGTCCTCTGGGTTCACCCCGACCTCGTCTCCGAGGTAACTCAACCGGAGGTACGCCCTACCTCCAAAGCAAAAGGCAGGAAGATCAAGTCTTGCCGTACGGTCTCTTCTTCAACGGAAGAGGCGCTTCCTGTGCAGACGCGTGCACAACAGAACTCCCAGCCCGGTGAAGCTGCCGCCGAAGTGATGCCTCCTGGCACCATCCCTGAGGAGGGTCCATCCAAACCCTCAGCAGCCAATAAACAAAAGCAAGTGGAGGCCCGTTTCGACAGACCTCTGCGGAAAGAAAATGCTTCGGGGCTAGCCAAGCCCCACAATTTTGACATTCTGGCACAACTGGCCAGTACTCCTGCACGCTTGTCTTTGTTCGAGCTCCTGCGTCTCTCCAAGGACTCCCGAGAAGCTCTCTGCGAAGCTCTGAAGGATGCTGAATCCTTTCTCAGTCAAATCAAGCAGCCTGAAGACCTCCCAACTACTTGTGCACACTGTCATTGTGCAGATGAAGCTATCCCAAACATAACTTTCACCCAACAAGACATGCTGCTCAAGCATCACCGACATAACCAACCGTTGTATTACACAGGGTACATCGGTTCGGTAAAGGTGAGCAGGATTCAGATTGATCCGGGGTCTTCCCTAAGCATCATTCTAAAGGTGCTGCTATCAAAGCTGGGGATCCCAATGTACCGGCTGGCGCCCTCCAATACGACCATCAGTGGCTTCAACGCTAGCAAGAGCGAGCCACTGGGCAAGATCCGGCTGAAGTGTCACATCCGCAGCCTCAAAACTGAGGTGACTTGTTATGTGGTAGATGCCGAGGTCAACTATAACATCTTACTCGGACGACCATGGTTACATGAGTACATGGTGGTGCCCTCCACGCTCCACCAATGCATGAAATATGTATCCACCAACGGCGTCATCCGGACGGAGTTTGCAGATATCGATCCCTTCAAAGGGATTGAGGCCTACTTCACCGATTCCGACTTGTACAAGCCACTTGACGAGGAGGAAGCCAACGACGCCGATGATGAAGCAGAGACGGCAACAGAGCCGGACTTGGAGCCCGAAATGACTCCCGACGTCCCCTTGAAAATTCGATTGAAGGACAAGCCTCCCCAGAAGGCATCTCCAATGAGCATCAAGCTATCAGGGAAAGCACCGACTCACGAAGCTTCCCTGAAGATACGCCTCAAGGGAAAGCCACCTCAAACAGCGGCTCCCCTGGTGGTAAAATTACAAGGGAAGGCGCCACTCATCGGAGGCGCAACCGAGGCACCTCTCAAGGTGCGTCTTAAAGGCAAGCCGCCGCAGTCATCCAAAATGCCGGAGAGGGCTCACATAACCCTCTCAGACCCCAAAGTCAGAGCGGTAGAGGACTCTCCTGATCCGGCCCCAGTGCTTACAGATGAGGAGCTTGGCGAATATATCTCTGCTGATGTAGACGCACCCTCCTTAGACAATGTAATCCCAAGGGATAAAATCTCGCACTTTATCAATAATAGAGTGCCTTTCAATTATTCTTGTCTTCCACACTGGAATGCCATGTATACATTAGACAACGCTCTACGGTCGTTGTAAACATAAATAACGACCGTCCACCATAATCGAGTGGCCCCGTCTCAAGGAGTCTTCATAATCCCCCCACGAAGCCGAGACGAAGGCACCATCATCTCGGGCAAAGTTGAGCGTCATCAGGACCTCCCGTCAATCGAGCCCGAACCTGATACCGGCAGAGTACAAGTCTATCGGTACACGGATACGGCAAAGCGCATCATCCAAAAGATGGGCTACGACCTGAAAAGCAATAAAGGCCTAAACTACGGCAAGGGTCGGCATCTCCCTGTCCGGCTTTCGATGCCCAATGGAAAGCCACAGGATTACTACAATCGGACTCGACGGGGGTTAGGCTATGTCACGCCGCCATCAACTCCAGAGAGTTCAGACGCAGAAGACATTGAACATTCCCACTCGTCTGAAGCATCGACGTGGGATTCCGATACCAGTATCGGATCAGTCTTCAGGAAAGTGCTGTCAGCTAACAAGACATCGGCGCAACCTCAGAAAGATGAAGGCGAAGACCAACCGCCGGAACCCTTCGAAGAGGAACCCTGGGCTCAACACCTAGGAGAACAATGGGAATCTCGTTTTGAGTTACGAGAACCTCCCACCGAAGACGAAGTCGAGCAGATCGACCTCGGGGATGGGTCTTCTTCTAAACCCATCTTTATCAGCAAAAGCTTGGAAGGAGAAGACCGAGAATCTTTAGTCCAACTGGCTAAAGAGTATATTGACGTCTTCGCCTGGAGCTACGAAGACATGCCGGGTCTCGATCCACAGATCGCGATACATAGGTTGAACATCTTACCAGATGCCAAACCTATCAAACAACAACAGCGACGCTTCCGCTCGGACATCATGAATGCCATCGATCAGGAGGTGGACAAGCTCTTGACCAGTGGCTTCATCCGTGAGGAACAACACCCGGACTGGGTAGCCAACGTCGTCCCTGTCACCAAGAAAAACGGGAAGATACGAGTCTGTATCGACTTCAGGGATCTCAACTCTGCTTGCCCGAAGGATGAATTCCCGCTCCCAATCACCGATGTAATGATCGACAACACATGTGGCTTTGAACGCATGTCCTTCATGGACGGGTATTCAGGCTACAATCAAATCAAGATGTTCCCCGATGACGCAAAACACACGTCATTCAGGACTCTTAAAGGTGTTTTCTGCTACACAGTAATGCCCTTCGGCTTGAAGAATGCCGGTGCAACATACCAACGGGCGATGAGTACCATCTTCCGTCAACATCTTTGCAAGACAGTTGAGTGTTATGTTGACGACATCGCAGTCAAAAGCCGCCTCAAAAGAGATCACCTACAGGACCTGAGGACGGTCTTTGATCTCATGCGGGCACATCAACTCAAAATGAACCCCGCTAAATCCTTCCTGGGGGTTTCTAGCGACAAATTCTTGGGCTTTGTCATCACGGCAAAAGGCATTCATGTCGATCCCGAGAAGACTAAAGCCATCCTCAACATGGACCCTCCGAAGAACCTTCGAGAACTTCGGGGCTTACATGGACGTCTGGCATACATCCGGAGGTTCATAGCAAACCTCTCCGGTAAATGTCAACCCTTTACTCAGCTCATGAAGAAGGGAGTCTCTTACGTCTGGACAGAGGAGTGCCAAAAGGCTTTCGACGACATCAAGGCTTACTTGACAAGCCCGCCAGTCCTAGTTGCACCTGTCGTCGGCAAACCATTCCTCCTCTACGTCCGTGCCATAGATCATTCCCTCAGCGCTTTACTGGCTCAAAACAGCGATGCAGGCTACGAGCAAGCAATCTACTACCTCAGTCGAACACTCATCGGGGCCGAACACCGGTACAACCCCGTTGAAAAGGAGTGCTTGGCTTTGGTGTTTGCCATTCAGAAGACTCGTCATTACGTCTCGGGCTAGACAATTCACGTCATCTCTCGAGTCAATCTACTCAGAGTTCTCATGACGAAGCCAGGGTCATTAAACTCCCGGCTGGCTACATGGGCGATCCTACTAACGCCATACAACATGATGTTTGTCCCGCAGAAGGCGGTCAAGGGTCAGGCTCTGGCTGACTTTTTAGCTGCACACCCCATCCCAGAATCTTCAAAACTCTATGAAGACATCCCGGATGAAGTCCAAGAATCAAACGTCACTGAAGGAAGCCCCGTTTGGCGGATGTTCTTCGATGGCGCTTCAAGAACGGGCCCCAACGGCCAAATCATCGCAGGAGTGGGGGTAGTCTTGGTCTCCCCCGATCAGCTGGTCATCCAGCGCGCATACTCTCTTTCAAAGCCGTGCTCCAACAATGTTGCTGAGTACAACGCACTCGTCATGGGACTCCAGCTAGCACAACAGCTGGGGGTGGATCATCTGGAAGCCTACGGCGACTCGAAACTCGTCGTAAACCAGATTCGGGGGCAATACGAGGTTCGCCATGAAGATTAGATCCCTTACCATGAAGTTGCATTGAGCATCATTTCAACCTTCACTGGGTTCTTCATCGAACATGTACCCCGTCTACAAAACTTGGAGGCTGACGCTCTGGCTGGCCTCGCAGCCTCATTGGCCGCGCCCCTTGGGACTCAACACTATGTCACGGTAACTGGCCGAGACTTAATTTGTCCCAGTAACAACCTATGTTTGCAAATGGCTCACGTCGTGCGGACAAACACCGATGTTAATGTCCGAGACTGGAGATTCCCGTTCATCGACTTCGCCGTCTACGGAATCCTTCCGGAAGATCCGAAGGAAGCCGTCTCAGTCAGGAGACGCTCTCTTCGATTCTACTACGATACAGCCACTAAAACGCTGTACCGACGCTCCTTCGACGGGCTTCTCCTTCGTTGCCTGTCTAACGAAGAAGCGGCCGAAGCTCTTCGAGAAGCTCATGACGGAACTTGCGGAGCTCACCAACCAGGTCCTAAGTTGCAAGATCGACTGCGACGTATGGGCTACTACTGGCCAACCATGGCCGCCGACGCAGTGGAATATGCTAAGAAGTACCATGCATGCCAACTTCATGCAGACTTCATACATACACCGTCTGAACCTCTACATCCTACAGTCGCCTCCTGGCCATTCGAAGTCTGGGGTATGGATATTGTAGGACCAATCACCCCTCCTTCATCAAGAGGACATCGTTTCATCCTGGCCATCACCGATTACTTCTCCAAATGGGCGGAAGCAGTCCCACTAGCGGAAGTAAAAAGCTCCAGGGTGGTCAGCTTTATCAAACACCATATCATTTACCGTTTCGGAGTACCCAGGCGAATCATTCATGACAATGGTCCCCAGTTCATCAGCCACATTTTTAGCAGGTTCTGTGACAAGAATCGCATTCAAAACGTGGCCTCAACCGCCTACAATCTGGCAGCAAATGGATTGGCCTAGGCGTTCAACAAAACTATCGTCAGGCTGCTCAAAAAGGTCGTGTCATCCAACAAACGCGACTGGGACGAAAAGCTCAGCAAATGTCTTTGGGCCTACCGCACAACGGTACGGACCCCAACAGGCAACACACCATTCTCCCTGGTCTACGGGAGTGAAGCGGTACTGCCTCTCGAGATCCAGATCCCCTCACTCCGAGTAGCGATCATAAACAAACTCACAGAAGAAGACAATCAACGTCGTCGTCTGCGGAAACTGGAGGCACTTGACGAAAAGCGTCTCCTAGCTCAACAACGCATCGAACTTTACCAAGCCCGTATATCACAGGCTTTCAACAAGAAGGTCAAGCAAAGAACTTTCCAAGTTGGCGACCTGGTTTTAGCAGTCAGAAGGCCAATGGTGTTAACTCACAAGACACCAGGGAAGTTCGAGCCCAAATGGGAAGGACCCTTCATCATTGAGACGGTATACTCAAACGGTGCTTACCACCTCGCCAAACCCAATGGAGACTTGTTCATGATGCCCATCAACGGCAAGTTCCTAAAGAAGTACTATTCTTGACATCCTCCAAGACATGTATTTCCCCAAACAACCTCTTTTCACAAAAATCAAACGCTTTCGAAACCCAGCTGTTCCGTGGCATCCTTCCGTAGAAAGATAACCACGTCCACATTACCTCTGAGTTGTCTCTCTACATCCTACAAAGCGCAATCTTACACTTCGTGAGCTTACGCTATCCCTCATGTTTACCACGTCCACATTACCTCTGAGTAAACATCCCGTACAAACAACTCCTGTGTTGTTGTACATTGATCGCAGAACTTCCACGTCCACATTACCTCTGAGTTGTTCAGCGTATCCCCCAGGATCATTCCTACCACGTCCATAAATACCTCTGAGTAGGAAGATTCTATCATTTGAACCTAATGATTGCCATGTCCACATTACCTCTGAGCAAACATGTTGGTTCCTTCAAACTTATTATCTGTACCTAAAAACCAAGGTGCGCAAAAGATAATAGGTCCACATAAATCATCAAGTTCATAAGATCAAAAATGAACACATCACAAAAAAAAGAAATAGTGTATTTCTTTATTTTTCAAAAAAAAGGAGTACAGAAATACGCTATTTCCCCAGCAAGAGTTGCAAAAACACATAAAAAGAAGAGAAACTGCAGTCCCCGATCCTCTCCAGGGTGGGATGAGAGTTCTCTGACTCGACGTCTCAGGTCGGCAGTGCGAGTTTCCACAGTCGCCTGGACTCGGAGCTCGGCTTCTTGACGCATTAATCCGACAGCCTCAGCGAAAGTTTTACTCTCATACTTCTCATCAAGCTGTCGTCGCTGCTGAGCCAAAGCAAGGGTCCGCTGAGTAAGAGTCGCTTTCTCCTGCTTGAATGCCACATGTTCAGCCAGGACACGATCAGCTTCTAGTTGAAGTTGGGCCCGCTGGTCTTCAAGACGGCGCATCTGAGCATCAACCTCTGCGATGTTAGCGTCCACCGCAGCCCGCTTCTCCGTCGTCTTCTCCATAGATTGAGACAACTGCTCCACCGCAGCCTCAGTCCCAGCCACTTCACGCTTCCAACTGCTCACATCGGCCGATGGGAAGCCTCGATTTCAGCAATCAATTTCCCTATCTCTGCATCTATCAAGACAGAGAGGTCATTTCGTTGGATGCGCTGCAGTTTTGCGAGCCGCTCGTCCAGCTCAATCACCGAAACCTCCAGAATTTCGGCCATATGGTCATGGCCTTGGTGAATGCGGATCAGCTCGATACAAGGCATTGCCAAAGCTTTTGCTGTCGCAAAGCTCCCCTTGCCATCCATCACTGCAGATACACCTTTCTCCAGCATTTTGTACACTCCCTCGACGAGGAACTTCACATACTCGTCGGCATCCGCCAGCACCTGCGGCGTCATAGCAGGAGTTGGGGGAGCTACTATAGTTTGCGGACCGGAGGAAGATCCGTCAACCTCGATCTGAAAGGTTTGAACCTCGGCAGCAATAGGCTCTTCATCAACAGGGGCCAGACTGCTAGCCCGAGGAACCGAAGGAACAGAAGAAGCCGGCACATGCGTCGTGATAGTACCCCAAGTGGAAGGAGCAACAGAGGGTTCCACACCCTTACCCTTCTCAAGCCCGGAGAAATCACCGACGTCAACGGCCACCTCTTCTACCTCCGACGTTCTATCAGCATCAGCTACCTCCCCCGACAAAACGGGAAGATCAACATTTATCTCCTGGCCAGCCCCAGGAGACAAGACCGGCAGAAGGGTCTCATTCTTCTCAAGTCCCCCTACAGGGACAAAATCTGTCGCTACCGCCTGATCGGTAGCCATCTCTATGTCCATGGTTGAAGCCAAGGAAGGATTTGGCAATGATTCAGCCGACCTCCCTTCATCATGACAAGGAGGGGAATCAACCCTCTCCTCTATCCTCACTGCTTCTGCTGCCCCCGCAACAGACTCCCGCAGCTCCGGAGCGATGTCATCGGAAGATGATGAACTCCATTCCTCTTCATCACCAGGAAGCTGCATTCTTGCTAAACCTTCGATATGTGAAGCCTCCGCTGTGGCCTTCGTCACCTCGGAAGCTGCTGCACCCTCAGGTTCCCTCCTGACATAACCCGGGGATACCGGAACCTCTACGATGACAGTATCCTCCGGATCTTCCTCCATGAGAGACATCATTGTCGGCGGGATACGCACTCCAGACGAGCTCGCCATCTCTTCTCGCCTACTCCCACCCGACTTTGGGGTACGAGGTTTTCTTTTTAGCGGCTCCTACAAAAGAAGATGGGGCCTCGTAAGTAGCGGAACCAAAATCAGATTTAGTAGGATGTCCTTACCTCTTTGGACGCCGAATCCGATGACACCGTCGGTAACAATACCTTCTTCTGCTTCTTCGATACAAGAGATTCAGCCCCTGTATCTGCACATCGTTTCGATCGATCGCACGAGGGTTCTGCTTGTGATGCGGAGGGGGCACTCCGTTGACCCACCCCTGACGGACGATGCGACTGGACCTTCATTGGCGTATCCCCAATCGCTGCTAACTGGGTGCCTGCGATAAGGCTGGTCTCCCTGTCATATCCGGAGGACGGGGCAGCCATAACACAGTAAAATTTGGCGGCCGAGTAAAGAATGGGCGGCCGCGGATCGGGAACGGACAACGTAAAACGAGCTCCGGTACATCCGACATTATAGTAATGCCAAGCTCGTGCACCATCCAACAAACTTCCAACATACCCCAGGGTAATACTGGGGTTATCCAACATCATCTGAGCATAACCAAATTGCCGCGCAAAGCGGCTCGGCAAGTACGGTTCCAGGTAGCACTGATTCCTGTTTCGGTACACCAGATGGGACGGCCGGATACTTTGCAACCAGCGGAATCCCCATTGAGGCAGAGTGGTGGTACCTTCGCCCAGGTCCCTTAAATCTTCGTTGGCCTCAAAACCCAAATAGATGGGACCAACTTTGGTGATCTCCCAACCCTGAAGACGGGATAAAACCTTTCTACAAACCGGGACACCAGTATGCGACCAGCTCCTCCGATGGAAACGACGAAGGAATGCATCTCCAGCCTTATAATCTCCTTCCGAGCCTGGGCTCATCATACTGGGATGATGCAGAATCAGCCATCCCATCAAATAGTGAAACGGCAGTTCGGCGCGCGGGAAGTTATTTTTTCTGCCTCTATCATGAATCACATTTCCAGTAAACTCTCGCAAACCTTGCTGCAGGTTACATACCATTGCGGGGAGGAGAGCCAAGCGCCGGCCGAGGACCAATTTTACGGCTGGCAGGATTAAGTTTCGAGTCACCCTCTCGACGGCACCGGATCCACCTGCGAACACGCAATCCCGGAGCCATATCATCAGATAGGCGACCAAAACCGCCTTGGATGACATTGGATAAGCAAGGTGCCAGAAGCAGCTGTAGGAGCGTGCATCTGACTGCTGGTCTTCATTTCCTCGGGGATTCTTCTCCCCTAACGTGCTCATTTCGGACAGCACCTCGCTACGAGAGAGCGCCGGCAGAGTAGAAAACTTTGAAGAATCCTCTTTGTCTTGTCTAAAGACATAATCTCTCCAAGCGGTCACATGGGGCTGCGACCCGCTTTTATCCCTTTTCTGTACATAGTAATGATAACTCGCCACTTCCTTGAAGACGGCCGTCATCTCATCAGCTCTGTCCCCCAGGACCTGAAGTTCTGCATTGGTTGGAAAGTACTCTTCATAGGGCTCCGACCCCCAAGGGAGTTTAGACACCTCATACATCTCATGAAGTGCGAGCCCTAACTCCCCTACCGGAGTAAAGAAGGTCCCGGTATGAATATCAAACATCTCCAGGAGTGCGAGAAACATGTGCCTATTAAGGTCAACACCCGCCTGGGTAGCACGGATCGCGGCAGTCAACCCGATCTTTCGGAGCTCAGTCCAAAATCGCGACAAGATCCAGAGCGTCAGTTTATCCCATTTGGAGACGTAATGACACCAACCCTCCACCCGAAACTCTCCTGTCGGGTAGGAGCGTTCCATCAAAAACATACGATGTGTAAAAGTCGAAGCACTATAAGCAAGCGTATCAATGGGTACATCACTGTAGAGGCTCCCAGGACGTAAAGTCCGCCAAGTGTAAGAAGACCCAGACCGTACAACGGTCAAAGCATCCCTTTGGTCGGAAGTAGAATCAATTTGGATGACACCAGTCACCGCTCCCCCCTGAGAAGGGGTAAGCTTCCAAGACATCCTCCTCTGGGAAACAAGGCGACAGAAGGACGTCAAAGGCCACTGACGTTCAAGTTGCTTAACAGTCATATGCACTCCATTCGCAGTAAAGAACCAGTCCTCCTTGACCTTCAGCACTGACGAGTCAGTAGAGGTGAGACGGTCTCCAAACAGGAACTCAGGCTTCAGGAAGGTCACTTTATCAGATATGGAAGATTTAATGACTCCACGCTCCATCATCCGTTTGAGGAACCAATGCTGCTGTTCACGGATTAGGGTCATTCTCTCAGGAGGCTGATCCAGCATAAGAGCATCTTGAGCAGGGTTTATCACTTCCTCGTTATGCTCTACTCCCATTTGGTTGAAGGCAGCCTCCAACTCAAAAGCGGGATTGCCATCGACACCAGCAAAAGATCAGAAAAAGTCAGAAGAGAACACACAATGTGTCTAAAGGAGAAAACTGTGGCACATCATCAGGGATTGAACCCATGCGCATGGCCTCGGCGCATCATCAGGGTTTGAACCCATGCGCGTCAGCAGTATGGCCTCGGCGCATCATCAGGGTTTGAACCCATGCGCGTCAGCAGTATGGCCTCGGCGCATCATCAGGGTTTGAACCCATGCGCGTCAGGAGTATGGCCTCGGCACATCATCAGGGTTTGAACCCATGCGCGTCAGCAGTATAGCCTCGGCGCATCACCAGGGTTTAAACCCATGCGCGTCGGCGGGCATAGACCGCGGCACATCATTAAAGACTCAAGGCCTATGTGCGTTGGCGTACGAACAACGAGACTTACCAACCACCTCCGACCGAACTTCGACAGGCCGACGGGGAACGACAGCCGCCGCAACTTCCGCGGACTCCTTCGCTTTCTCCTTCCCCTTGCCGGCAGCACCGCGAGGAGTCTTGGGAGCCATTCTCTCGAGGAAGGAGAAGTTAGGGTTTTGAAGAAGAAACTCTAAAGAAGCAGAGGCACAGAGAAAAAGAACCCTTTCTCTCTCCAACTCTTACCTATTTATAGGGCTTGGTCGCACGCGTGAACAGATGACGTGTGATCTCAGCCGTCGCCTCGGGTTCTGTGCAAGGATAGCAGCAAATAAAACCAAAAGATCATCATTAATCTTTTCGGTTACCGAGGCACCATTATCATTAACTGAGAAGAGCATGCGCCCGAACAGGCATGCGCCCAGAAATCATGCGCCCTGACCTCCATGCTTCTTATTCAAAGTATTCCAAAACTTATTCAAAAGTTTTGAAAACTTTGAAGGGGGTCTTGTAGAAGTATGGAATTTCACAACCAGAAAGCCCATGCGCCAGACACTACATGCGCTAGCACTCAGACGAAGAACTTCACAGCAAAGTCAATAAGTATAGACATTTGAAGAATGACTTTTTATTTTATATATAAAAGTCTATTACATGTCTAGAAAAGGTTGTACAAAGGAGAATTTCTACAAAGGAAAGATCCTAAGTCTACAGCCAGCGGCCACCATGCGCCTTCAGATAAGCGCAGCGGCCACCATGCGCCTTCAGATAAGCGCAGCGGCCACCATACGTCTCCAGATAGGCGCAGCATCACTATGCGCCTCCATCCAGGCGCATCCCGCCATCTCTTCAGCAGCTCAGTTATGTGCATCCAGCCCAGCTATGTGCATCCAGTCCAGCTATGTGCATCCCTTCAGCCAAATTCTTCCAGCCAGGCTCACCTGGCCGAGCAGAGCCCAGCGTCGCTCTTCCAGCCAGGATCCACAAAGCATTTAACCCTCTGGCTGGAACCAAGGAAGAGAGGAGCACGGCAAAGCTGTGGCCAGGGGAGGCTTCGAAAGAGCCTCCAAAGCCCAAGGAAGACCGTGATCGAAATCATGGCACAACGAAGCTCTCAACACAACCAGAGTGGGCGACACCCACTTTGAAGGAAGAGAAAGCCTAGCACCGCCATTCCGATCTACGGCTCTTTCCGAACAACGGAGACGAGGCCCGAGTATCCCTATCTTTGGATGCAACAGGCACCTTTTGCCTGCCTCGGAAGCCCTCGACTCCATTTTTTGGATGTAACAGTCACCTTCAAGTGCATCGAAGACAACACAGCGTCTCATCTTCACCCTCGGGAGCACTTCGTCAACAGAATGCAGCCGCATGTTCAAGTTCATATTGGAAGTACGTGAGGGAATGAGAAGCAAATCTTCTCTCCATGCCACTATTTATAGGCCGGGCAGATCAAACCCACGCGCCAAGTGGATGGCCCTCCGAATTTCGTGCAATGAATTTACATTAAATGGATGAACCGAACGCTTTGAATTCAGCCAAACGGCTATTTATAGCACTCGAAGAGCGAGACAGCCGCATCATTAAAAGACATATCCGATGTGCCAGCAGCGCATCATACAGACGCGCCCTTCGGCATCAGGCGCATCACACAGACGCGCCCTACAGTACTCGGTACATTACAGAGGGTGCGCCCCCACACATCTCCATACCGAATGGAACGCCAACCGACGCGCCCACTCAGCTGTCCATCGAACGTCACCAACCTTAAATGCTGAACTGACAGAGTTGGCAGCACGCCTCCCAAAGTCTGAACAGTCGACAGCTTTTTCAGAAAATAAAGCGTCGACAACGTCAGCATCATCATGACTTTATTTCGACGGCTACTGCCACGTGGCCACTCCACCATCAGCATGCGCCTCTACGGCCATGCATCCAAATCAGCATGCGCCTCAAAAGCCATGCGCCTCAGACTGCTCTCTGATCCCGAAAGACAGAAGGAAAGTCGCCTGCATGCGCCTCAAAAGCCATGCGCCCCAAATAGTTTGTAACTCCTAAAGGTTATGAGCCGCAGCCTCCTCCTGCGCCCAATCCAAGGCGCAGCCCATCAGATCACTCCTCTGCACCAAATCCGAGATCTTCGAACCATGAGTCGACAACACGTGTCCTTTGACTCAACTCATCCAAGATTTCAGCAACGGAAAGATCTCCTCTCTGCTACGAGCCGGCTCACAATAGCAGTATGAAGAGTTCTCCCCCTCGATCAGGGCGCAGCATCCATGCGCCTCCATCAGCAACCTCCACGTGGCGTCCCTACACCGGCGCATCCTGCATGCGCGCATGAGCAGCCAGCCTGCAAAACTATAAATAGAAGGATCATCTCCTTCACACACAGGGGACAGACACAGAGGAGACTCATAACGCAGAGAGAATCCACAACAGAGAATCACCGGAGAGGCAGTTCTAGACACTCAACGTCTTCCTCCTCTCTGTAAGCTCCAGCACCCAGAGCAATCAACACCTTCAGAGAACCGATAACCGTCGTCAGCCGGTCAACGGAGTCAACGCATTACCACTCGCTCTATTGGTACTAAGGACCCAGCTTAAACAAAAGTGTACTCCTAGGACTACATCTAAGTCCTATATTGTATCACTGTTCTGTTTGTATTAAAATTTCAATCAAAACAATTTTAATGGCAAACAGTCAGTATCACCTCGATCGGGATTCAAGGTTTATGTCACACTTTTGGCGTAGCCTGCAAGAGAGTTTGGGGACTCGCCTCCAGTTCAGCTCAGCATATCACCCACAGACAGATGGCCAGTCGGAACGTACGATCTAGACTCTTGAAGATATGTTGCGGTCATGTACGCTCGACTTTGGTGGTTCTTGGGAAGATCACCTGCACCTGGTGGAGTTCTCGTACAATAATAGTTTCCAAGCTAGTATCCAGATGGCACCGTTCGAGGCACTGTATGGTAGGAAGTGCCGATCCCCGCTAGCATGGGACGATGTCGGAGAGAGACAGATGCTCGGTCAGGAAATGATTGCTCAGACCGTTGAAGTGGTCAGGAGAGTCAGAGATCATCTTCGAGTTGCCCAAGATCGCCAGCGTCATTGGGCCGATTCTCATCGGTGACCCTTTGAATTCTCGGTCGATGACCATGTATTCCTGAGGATTTTGCCTAACCGTGGCGTCATTCATTTTGACGTACGGGAAAAGCTTAGTCCTAGGTATATAGGACCGTTCGATATTCTGGAACGAGTAGAAGATGTATCCTATCGTCTCGTTCTTCTGCCGTCGCTACGTGAGGTGCATAATGTATTCCATGTATCCCAACTACGATGGTATATCCCGGACCCGCGCCATATCCTGGATCATTCGGAATTGGTTGTTGGCACCAACCTTTCGTATGAGGAGAGGCCCGTGTCTATATTAGACCGAAGAGAGAAGACACTCAAGAACAAGACTATCAAGTTAGTCTGAGTTGTTTGGGGTCATCACTCTTTGGAAGAGTCAACGTGGGAGCGTGAGGATGATATCCGATCGCGATATCCTGACCTGTTTGACTCGTGAGGTATAATATCTTTCTTATGCCTCATGCCTTCGATTCCTTGCTTGCATAAATAATTACTTGATTGCTTGATTAGTATAGCTTGCCTGTGAATAGTATAGCTTGTTCTTGTCCCTCTAGCCTCTTAATCAAATTCCAATGACGAAATTCTTTTAAGGTGGGTAGAGTTGTAATGCCTGTGGTTCGTATTACGTATCTTGGTATACGTGTACGTATTCTTGACTCGTATTGCGTATTTCTTTGCATGGTTATTTTGGCATTTCCTTCTTGGTTCGTTCAACTTGTTGCTGGTTCGGCTTAGCTTGGTTTTAGGTGGACCGAACCCCCACCTACCACCACCACCCTCATTTATATTTCCACCCCGCTATCTCTCTCTCTTCATGAATTCTCTTCATTTACTTCTTCTTCTCCACCATTACTTCTTCACCTACCAGGAAGAGGGAGAGAGAGCTTAGGCAAGTGCTTCTTGCTTCATGGAGGAACTCAAGATTTATTGTTCCATTTTCTTTCTTGCAACATTCTAAGACTCTTTAGTGCTTGGCATTTTCAATTTTCATGACTAAACTCTTCTAGATCTAAGTTTATTTCATTTTTAGATTTCTTGGGTTTTGATCTACTAAACATTATTATTTCTAAGTTTTGGTGGTTCCATGTTGTAGAAAATTTTATTCTGCCCCATTTTGACCTATGGAAGTCCAGATTTGGGCTTGAAATAAAGGACTTATGGAGCTTGGGAGCTATGAACTTCATGGCTCTTCTTCTCGGACTAGTGGCGAAGACGAACAGTCTTGAGCCGCATGGCAGCACTTGACCGCATGAACATTCATGCGGCAAGTCTTTCTCTGCCACATGGCACATTACCTTCCAGCCGCATGAAGTCAACTTTTTAGCCGCATAAGGCTCTGGCATTCACAGCCACATAAGACCCGCCCCTGGCCCAGCCGCATAAGACTCCACTTGAACTCAGCCGCATGACTCTATCTTAATTCGGCCGCATGGATGGCTTTGTCCCTTAGCCGCATTAGCACTTACATGTTCACAGCCGCATGAGCACTTGCATCTTAGCCGCATAAGGCAGTGTGGAACTTCCAGCAGCATGAAGTCGATTCCCGCGAGCCGCATGAGATCCATTTAATTTCAGCCTCATAAGTCCCATTTTCTCCAGCCGCATAAGCTCACTTTTCCAGCCGCATGGACCGAGTCTCTTCCCTGGCTGCAAGGGACTTCGCCCATTCCAGCCGCATAAGACCCGACTCCCTGCAGCCGCATAAGGCCTTAGCAATCTCAGCCGCATGAGATCCTTGGATCTCAGCCGCATGAGCCTTTATTTCCGCAACCGCATGAGCTTGAGTTTTTGCTGCCGCATGGCCCTTCCTCAGTCTTGTCCTCTTTTATTATTATTATTATATTATTATTTATATTAAATTAAAATGTCATATTTATGCTTACGCCAGGTAAGTTCTGATATGTTCCATAGACACGATAGTGGCCCGCCGTGGCACACTCTTGACAAGTAAACTGACATTGCATATCTCGACATGCTATTATGTCAGCCAGCCTGACAAGACAAGTATGAAAGACCTGGACACCGTGGGCGATTGCGTTTGTACAAATAAATCAGTACTGTTTTATATCATGTCTAGGAAGGGGATCCCTGAGTACCACGGTCAGGGATACCTGCAGTAAATGACTAAGGTTATTAAACTAGAATAATTCAATAGACATGAAGAGATTCCCAGCTACAGGCAATCCCGTTATCTGGACGCATTAAGTGGACTTGTAGCCTACCGACGAGTAGGGCACATTTCCAGCATACAGTCATGTGGTGCACCCTTCATAAACGGACATTCGACCCGAATAACCGGATGGTCTGCACGGCTTGTGATTGTTGGGGTAATCTTATTGCATCTTGCTAGTAACTAGGCCTGTGATAACCCTAGTTAGTTAAAGTATCAAGCCGTACTCTTTGTTTGGTCGTGGTTGATTGGATGGAGTTTATCCCAGCTTAGTCTTATCCTGATCCTATACAAGACTGTGACATGACATGATTGATTGTGCTTGTCTCAACAATAACGATCAGGGGTCCAGTTATGTTCAGGCGAAGGGTTACAACCCCGGTCCTTGTTTGGTTCAAGGGTTGTAACCTGGCTCCCGGAGCAGTTCTGTGTCCTCTCTTCGTTTCTTGTCTTATTGTACCCCATGTCATGCTCGTCATATTTTACCTTATTTCAATAACATGAGTACTTATGCTTGCCTCAACAATAAAGATCAGGGGTCCAGTTCTGTTCAGACGAAGGGTTACAACCCCGGTCCTTGTTTGGTTTAAGGATTGTAACCTGGCTCCCGGAGCAGTTCTGTGTCCTCTCTTCGTTTATTGACTTATTTTACCCTATGTTCTTGCTTACCAACAAGTAGTTGAGACGGGTTTCTATTCAGGTGAAGGGTCCCAACCTCGGTCCTTGTTTGGTTTAAGGGTTGTGACCTGGCTACTTGAATGGTTTTATCGTACTCAGTTTACTGTTGTTATCTCTATTATTATTAGTTCTTATTTAATCCTCTTTAATACTCTATTGTGAAATGCTGGTTTTAGTTCCTAAGTGAAGCCTCCTTTGTGGCACTTGCTCTTTCTGGGGTCTGACCCAGCTGGTTTTGTATGGCCAGATATCGGAGCAGCACCAGAGGATCCACCTGTCTTCCAGCCAGATGGTGACCACCAGACTTAACCCTGGAAACGAGTAGGTTTCTTTTGTTCTCCTACTTTATTATAAAATTATTCTTTTGAGGCATTTGGCCGACGAGCACTTGTTAGCTCGATTGCACCTTTACTTACTGTCTGCCTACGGGCTGTAACATGATTGGCAAATCCTAGGGTTGATCATGTATGACTAAACTCTTGCTAGTCCTGACATTTTGTACGACTAGCTTCATGATCAGTTGAATATGTAATGTTTGGGATGCCTTACTATTGTATATTTGGTGATCTTACATCTTGTAACATTTACTTACTTGCTTGTGATTGAGACACTAGGCTTGTTCTTGACCATAGAAGACTGTTGGCTTGTAGTTAAACCCTCATGTATCTAGACAGCCATGACCGTATAGCGAGGTGGGTTGCACTTCAATATACGTAGCTGGCTATGTCTGCCCCCGCTCTCCAGTATTCTGGTTCTGGGGCGTGACACGGGCGGTTCGTATGACGGTTCATATATGGATTAGATTGAGTCTAATTAGCGACTTGCATAGAGATGTTGATTGTCCGAGTCATGGATGTGACATGAGCAGGACATGAGAGAAGAAGACTATTAATAGGCGTATGAGACAGACAATACACATAAGCCTCAGTGTGCTCTTTTATAGGCTATACTAGTGGATATATCTGGCAGCGGCCACGGACTAGTCTCCGATACGGTTGGGAGGTATGCTACTATATATTTCAGCTTTGGTTGACGCTAATGCTACTCCCTTACCTACCCATACGGCCCAAAGTCGTCTTCAATATGCATACACATAGATGTATAGTTTATCCAGTTTATTCCTTGTGTTTATTTCAGTTCATATTGTATCTTGCTATTTTGTATCTTGTTATGTCCCTCTGAGGACCTGGTGATCTCTCCAAGTATTGGCTGTGCAGTTAGTATATAGTAGTTGGACAGGTGTTGATTGCTGCATCGAGATTTCAGGTATATATATAGCTGGTATTTTTATTTTATTATTCCTACTTTGTCGTCCATAATTTTTCTACTATTTTAGCCTATTATTTGCAAGCTTATATTTTTCTCGAGTTCGTTCGAACATATATATTACTGGGTCTCCTACTTTAATATATTATGTTCATTCTTGATATTTCTTCATTATTGTGGATTCAGATATAGTTTAGCTAGTTTATATTTATTATACTTGACAACTTAGTACAACTAGGGTAAGTCTATTAAATTGGAAACTTATTATAGTCCGTATTAGCTGGCATGTTTGTGTTTTAGTTCCTATGTATTTTTGGAACTGGGATGTAACATATTTTTTGTAGTGGGCCATGCAGATCAGAATATATCGTTTCGATTACGTTACTGTATCGGACGAGCCTGCTCTAGGATAATGTATTAGATCTCAATCCACAACTGCTATAAAATTCCTTTGACTTCTACTATCGTCCTTGAACCTCATGTTTGTAGTCGAACAAATCTCTCTTGAACTCCTTGTGTCAAATTCTTGTCTTTTCCTGTGTCGAAAAGATGAACATCTGTGCTTAGTGATCTATTTTAATTATACTGTGTGATATGTGTATGTTAGAAAGAATATTTTAGAAATTGATTATTTAAAGACGAGCAAGGTAGAGATAGACACCTATACTAGATAGACCGAGTAGGTAAGAGTGGCCTTCTTTTGCTATACAAATTCTTACTTTGAGAATATAAGAATCCATGCTTGACCATAGTAGGTAAGGTGGGTAGAATTTATAGACATTTTCCTAATATGGAAGTAGAATAGAGTACAAGACTTAACCCTAATGAGAGACCTTAGCACTGTTAGACCAAACCATGCTACCTATTGCCTAAACTAGATAGACTCTAGTTAAATAGAAGTCCACTTGATTCGCATGGGTTGATAGAAAAATACGAAAGGACCTCGATCATAAAGATTGTAGTGAGTAAGAATACAATTTAGAGGAAGACACAGTTGGATTTAGATTGAATTGCAGTTACAAATCAATTATGTCACCCCCACTATCCTAGATAGGGCTATTATTTTCATTTACATTATTATATTGCTAGAATAATCATTTAAGTCATTTATTGAGAATGTTTCATTCATTGTTAGTTTAGCCTACTAATTGAACCTTAACTTGTGAATCCTATGAGACTAGACATGACCACTTTAGCCCACAACCTAGGATGAACACAATTAGCTTCATTTAAGTCATGTTAGACTTAGTTTAGACTAGAATTGAATCCCACACTTAGTGCACCATTAACCCTTTAATTAAGAGATGGTTCATGATGACTTGAGAGGGTAGATTAGACTTTTTCGAGGGGTTTTAGGGCTCCCTCTCTTTGTTGGTATTAAGAGCCTTTAATTCATCTTCTTCCTCATTAATGAGCCTCCAGAAAACCCTAGAATAGCCCCTTTCCATTTCCATGGATTCCTACCATTGAAACTCTTCCAAATTCTTCCAAACTCCTCAAAAACCTTCATTCTTCAAGGCTAGGAGCTTGGAGATCCAAGAAGCTCGTAGGGAGGTGTCCAAGGAGGAGAAAATTGTGTCTAACTTGACACAAGAGCATTGCACAACGGATTTCATTAGAAAATCAACCAACAATAGGTAAAACCTTGCATTCTCATAGTTTTGAATCCTTCTTCATGCATGACACCTTGTAGGAGCACCCACAATGGTTAGGGATACCCATGGGAAGGTGAGCAAGGCTCTAACCTTCCTTTATGTGCATTTCACATGGGGTTTTTGTGCCATTCTTGGAGAAATCCGAGGAGAGCCACCAAGTGTTTGATGAAATACCCCATAGGCTAGTTTGAGCTTTTTTTTCAGTTTTAATGTTATATTAGGATAGATTAAAAAAAAAAAAAATATATATATATATATATATATATATATATATATATATATATATATATATATATATATATATATATATGTATATATATATTTGAGTTACATGTGTACATATATGTGTATCATATATTGTAAACTATATATATATTGTAAACTATATATATATATATATATATATATATGTATATATATATATATATATATATATATATATATATATATATATATATATATATATTTGAGTTACATGTGTACATATATGTGTATCATATATTGTAAACTATATATGTGATTGTGTGTGTGTGGGTTTTGTGAGATGGGAATGTATATATATATATATATATATATATATATATATATATATATATATATATATATATATATATATATATATATATATATATAGTGTCTTGATTCAGTCAGTTTGGGTCTGTTAGAATGAGTGTGTATGTGTGTTGTTTTGAGGGAGTAGTGGTGGTTCACTGTCATAGTGAACTCATTTTTGCAGTTGGCCATTTGGCCATAGGCTTGTGCAGTGTGAGAGGGGTCTGGTTAGGTAGCAGCAGGTCAGAGTCTATAGACATGTGTGTGAGGGCTGATATAGGTATCAGAGTCTTGGGGTCGAGTACTACTCATTTGTAGAGCATTTTACCTGTAGAGCAACACAGCAGCAGTAGGGGAAATGGCTCGAGCATGCTGTGCAGCAGAGCAAGGCTGCAGTAGCTTAGCCATTCGATTTGGCTCTGTGCAGCAGTGCAGATGGCACTTGGTCCATTTTGGCTTAGCCATTGCATTGCAGCAGTGGCAAGTGGCTCGACTTGGCCACTTGGGTTATGTATGTATCAGAGGTTTGGG
This sequence comes from Iris pallida, assembly GCA_029216955.1. NCBI lineage: Eukaryota > Viridiplantae > Streptophyta > Magnoliopsida > Asparagales > Iridaceae > Iris > Iris pallida. The sequence continues at coordinate 8,074,592 of JANAVB010000197.1, forward strand.
ATATTTGGTTTGAGTATCAGAGGATTTGGTCCTTGGCATATGTATCGATTGATAGTATCTTGACCACTTGGCCATAGGATTGGGTTAATCAGTGTCTGATACTTGTTTGTATCAGAGGGTTTAGGTTGTGAATGTGTATGTATTAGTTAGTTAGATGTTAGTGTTAGCTTTGAGTGTATTAGTATAGTTAGTATCAGACTTGATAGGAGATGTTCGTATTAGATTTAGATAGGAGATGTTAGTTAGCATCCTAAGATTAGTGAGTATTGGTTGTTGTTATTTGTATCTTGAGTTAGGATAGCCTAATAGAGTGTCTTGGTGTCAGTAGAGTTAGTGTCCAGATTTAGGGTATATATCAGTTGGTAATTTCTGGGCAGATGAGTGATAGAGAGGAAGGATAGGACAGGGTTCAGTCCATTTTGGACTGAACCAGGTATATGTGTGTATCAGAGTTTTAGTTAGATATCAGAGTTTACTCTACCTATTACTTTAGGTATCCATTTCTTAGTATTTAGAGAGTTAGGATTCTTAGTATGTTAGGATACATGTTTGTTTAGTTAGTGTGTTAGGATGTTAGCTTGGGCTTTGGCTTGCCTGGTTTATATTGCACCTTGCGGCAGTTAGCCACAGCAGGGCTCTTAGCAGAGCATGCAGCACTCTTTGCATTACAGCAAGCAGTAGCATCAATAGCATGTAGCATCAGAATTAAAATCCAGTGGCAGATGTTGCCCTGTTGCACTAGGCAGTAGGGGATGACCTTGGGATATGGTTTAGGCCATATGGCCTTGGTTAGAGAGGGTTAGGTACCTCTCTATATTAGTTATATGTTAGAGTATGTATCCTAGGATGTTAGTTTAAGGATATTACTTAGATAGGTAAGGTAATGTGTATATCTAGGTATATAATTACCTATAGCCTAGGTAAGGACAGTTAACCTATAGCCTATAGCCTATAGAGTATTACTACTCTAGAGTCTAAGATTATATATATATATATATATATATATATATATATATATATATATATATATATATATATATATATATATATATATATATATATATCTCTGTGTGTGTGTGTGTGTGTGTGTGTGTGTGTGTGTGTGTGTGTGTGTGTGTGTGTGTGTGTGTGTGTCACTCCCCGTTCCCAGAATGCGTATTTTTATACATGTACAACTCATAAGTATTTATTTAGTATTTATCATGTATTATCCTGTATTTAAATTCCTATAATTTCATGTTAATTAATTATCTGCTCTTTAATTTTCATGTTAATTAATTTCTTGCAATTTTATGTCTGTAATTTTATTATCTGCATTTTATTCCCTGCTGTTATTTCTCGCTTTTAGTCTTGCTTATTTGGTTCGGCCTAGGATGGGTTTCTCGGGTTCATGGTGGATTAAACCCGGCCCAATAACCCCACCTACCACCACCCTCCCTATTTAAAGCTTTCATCTCCTTCTCTCTCTTCATTACTCATTCTCACCATTACTTCTTCTTCCTCTCATCACTCTCCACCTACCAGCAGCAGGAGAAGGCAAGTGCAATCTTGCTTCTCCTTCATCCATTTTTATGGATTATTACTCTTCCTCTCATGATCCTGAGAGAGTTTAGTGCTTGGCATTTTTGATTTCTGTGGCTTGTTTTCTCTAGATCTAAGTTGTTACATTTTCGGCTGTTCATGGGTTTTGATCTCCCAACTTAGCATGTCTTCTGGCTGGGAACTTCATTTTCTGGCTTGGGACGAAGGCTGAGTCACGCACACGTTCTTACGTGGCTGCGTGTATTTGTAGTCACGCACACGTCTCTACGTGTTGGCGTGTACTTTGAGTCACGCTCATGTTCTTACATGTTAGCGTGTATTTTTAGTCACGTTAACGTTCTCATGAGCGTGCGTGTATTTTTAGTCACGCTAACGTTCTCATGAGCGTGCGTGTATTTTTAGTCACGCTAACGTTCTCATGAGCGTGCGTGTATTTTCAGTCACGCACATCTTTTCGTGCGTGAATTCTTAGTCACGCACACGGCCTTTCATGTCAGCATGAATTTTGAGTTACGTACCATCTTTGCATGCATGCGTGGATTTCTTATCATTTTCCACGCCCATTTTCACGCTCACTCCTACTAGACTTGGCATGACTTTTGGCCTTAGTATAGACTTGTTGGCGTGACTTTCTAACCTGGGTGTTTTTATTTGTTCTATAACTTATTCATTTAAGGATGGCATGATAATTCTCCTATTATATCCTTACGCCTTTTGCATGAACTTGATAAATCATGATATGTTAATATCATTAATACAGATTGTTATGTGGGATGTGTCATGTGTCTTGATTGATCCATGGATACCCAGTATGACTAGAAGTTAAACCCTGAGAGTTATAGGCTCGACCCCATGTAATACTAATTGATTTTCATGCCTTGTCACCATTGATAATGATTGTGACATTGACTAATAATTGATCATGCGTTCCTAATTAGAACTAAGAGACTGGCTAGTCATCTTATTGAATTGAATGAATGAGACACGTTCATGTAATGAACTATTGTACGCGATTAGCCGATCCCGAATATTGGCATACAGGCACATGCAGGCTTCAAATTATTTATTTATTTATTTAGTATTTATTTATCTTACAAAAATAGTATGTGTACTTTATGGTCAAGGCATGATTACTCCGTGGTTAGATTTGATTGTTGCATTACGCTATATAAGACCTACAACATAGCCGCACGGGTATCGTTGTAGAGTTACGCATATCGTACCCCGTACAAAAGTACTCATTTGAATGACCATGATCCACGGCATGGAACTTCACTCAACGTAGGGACTATTAAGTTAAATAAAATAATGATGGCATGGAGAGAATGGATTCCCGAGTTCTTACATGGCAGCCCTCTTGGGACAAGTAGTGCCCGACAGGCCGGCTAGTTCCCACAGATACTGTAAATCTGTCACACGGGCAGGGAACAGTATCTGCTTATATTATTGTACATGCTATATTAACGGCGGGCGTCCCGCTGGGACTCGTCTAATTACATGATTGGCGTAATTGATTGATTGGATAGACTAGCCTTGTTCGCACATAGTAAGAACTAAGGAATCCCTATTTTGCATAATTTCCGGATAACTTGGGACTCACAATAGCAAGTCGTAGTAGTTGATTGGCCGTTCAAGATGATTTGTTTGTGTACTGTACCTACTCTGTTGCCTAACTGAGATGATCAGAATGTCAGGACATGACGGGCCAACTTCTGTCCTTGTTTGGTTGGGAGGTTGGTTCGAAGTGTCGTGATGTTATGTGAATCCTAGTAGGAAGCAGAGATCTATTATTATATTCTCTTACTTACTGGTTTAATCCTTCATATCGTGCTCCCTTGTGGTACTTGCTATTAGAGGTCTAACCTCTCTGGTTTTGCATGGCCAGATTTAGAGCCGGTTCCCGAGGATCCAGCTTACTTCTACCTCCAAGATGGTCAATACTAGGGGAATGATCGCAGGAGGACTCGAGTGGGTTCCTTACTTCACCGCTCGTTTTGTTATTTACTTTATACTTAGCCGTTTGGCACCGACATGTTAGTCGGATTGTCTTGCACTTACTTTTGCATAATTGTAATTAAGTCAGACTGCAGCTGATAACAATTGTGTACACTTTGCTATACCATCTGGCTATGTTTTGTAAAGCCAGATCTCAAGAACATTTTGACTGAGCGTTTGGGACGCCTTACTGCTTTTTCTTACATGTTCTCTATTTCTGTTTCATTACTTGAATGATTGAGACAATAGATGTGAAGTGACCATAGTAAGACTTTCATGTAGTATGCACCCCCTCGTCTGGTTAGACAGCATTGATCGTATTATACGGTATTCATCTACCCGTAATACGTAGCTGGCTGAGTCATTCCCCCGCTCTCCAGTATTCTGGTTCTGGGGCATGACAGTGTGTGTGGAGGGGTGATAAGTAGGATATAAGTGTATAGGTAGGATAAGTCTTGATATAGGTTAACTATACTTAGATTTGAACAGGGTTGACCAAGGTTGACTATTTTGACTAGAAGTCAACTTTGAGTCAACATCTGACATTTGACCAGAGTTGACTAGTTGACCAAAAGTCAACTATGAGTCAACACTTGACCTAGTTTGACCTAGATTGCATATCACACACTAGAAAATCATGTCTAACACGGTTAAACCCTATTTAACACATGTATATATCATCTTTAGGTCTGTGACTCCACTTTGAGCCTCGATTCATATTGACATCTCAGGACTGCAGGTGAGTACATTCTCTGATAGTTTTTATTGCTTTGATATTTACTATATTTGTTCAGTTGTAGTGTTTTACTTGATTCTTGACACGAGGATACACGGACTAGTATACATTGGATCCTGTCATGAGATATTATTTTCGGTTTACCTGGTATATGGGAACATTGTTCGATCTTGTTTTATGTACTTGTATAGACATCGATTTGGGAGTGGGCTGCCCCCTGCTCTTTGAGTCCTGTGTCATGACATGTCATGGTTGGATCCATTATACTACTCGGGGATGGGGAGTTATTAGAGGTTATGTGATAAATACCCCTCATGTAACTACTTGGGCATAGCTTCACCCTCGCCACACGTAGAGTGTCGCCTGACCTGATACAACTTGTGCATAACTTTCCATTTTGGCCGGCCTGATCATTTATACTACTTGTGCATAGCCGGTCAAATGGAACAGCCTGATCCGGACCCAAGCCGATCACATAACGCTCTAATATCTCAAGACACCATTTATATTTACATTGTACATCAGATTTTCTTGTACTGCTTTATATTCCAGTATTTCACACAATGACATGATATTCAGTATACCCTGTACTGTTTTACTTCCAGTCTTGATATTCTATCTTGTATTCTATTATAACTGTTTCTTATATTATTTGTCAATTCATTGGAACTGCGGTTGGCGTTTGTACTTCGTTCCAATCCTAACTAGATAACTATATTTTTCAGAGGACTTAGATCAAGATTGCTCGACCTTCTACGGGTTTTGCATTGATGGAGACTTTTACCAGGACTTATCTGTGGAGCCGGTGCTCGTAGAGGACGCACCGCTTGTAGTGACTTAAATTAGCTAGGCTTTGACTAGATTTGTATTCCAGCTTGAAACTTTGGGTCTGTAGAACTTATTTGGGATTGTATTATGTCTTTAAATTCTAAACTTGTGTTTGTGACTCTGCATCTATTTCAGACTATCTACTTTCATCTTTATCTCTATCATATTCGTGTTTATCTTCCTTAGATTCATGTGATTGAGTTGTGACTATATTCCTCCGTGCGGAGATGATAGGTTATATTTATTGTGCCTTAGATGTTATATGTTCTAGATGACCTATACAACATTCTACCGTCGACTCTGCAGCGTAGGCTGGACGTACCCACGTGCTCGTGCCCCTAAATAGGGTGCGGGTCGTGACAAATTAGGAGTGCCAACTTCAAGGACAATAGTAAGAAGAGCCATCACATCGGGATAAAAGCGATTTGATGAAGCATGATGTTCCTAACTAGACAAAAACTTTTGTTGGAGTCATATTGTACTGGATTTTGTAGAATTTTCAAGTGGATGAGCATATATTAGGGGAATGAAATTTCCTTGGATAGTTGCCTAAAGGATCTACTCTAGAGAGATTATCTTAAATATTTGCTACTGGTGGGTCAGAATGTCACTAGGATAACGGAGTTGAAGCGCCAACTGGGCACGGCCTTCTCTATAAAGGATTTAGGCGCGACCTTCTCTATGACGGATTTGGGCGCAGCGAAGACTATTCTTGGGATGGAGATCAGCCGAGAGAGAGAGTCCAAGGTGCTACACTTGTCCCAAAAGAAGTACATTCATCGGATACTTCATCATTTCGGGATGGACGGGTCGAAGAAAGTGAGTAACCCCCTTACAGCTCACTTTAAATTCACTGAGGAGCAATGTCCATCTACCGAGGGAAAGAAGGAAGATATGGAGCAGGTTCTATATGTTTCAACTGTGGGGAGTCTCATGTATGCTATGGTGTGTACGAGGCCAGACATCGCCCACGTAGTTGGCACATTTAGTAGGTATCTTTCCAATACTGGAAGGGTATATTGGAGTACGATCAAGTGGATTCTACGACACCTTCAGGGCATTGCCGATTAGAGACTTTCCTTGGTAGTGATGAGCCAAAATTGGTCGGGTATACTGACGCTGATATGGATGGAGATGTAGACACGAGGCGATTGACTTCGGGTTATGTGATAATATTTGCTGGTGGAGCGGTATCGTGGCAGTCGCGGTTGTAGAAGTGTGTTGCCTTGTCGACGACAGAGGCAAAGTATATTGCGGCGACGGAGGCTTGCAAGGAGTTGTTGTGGATGAAGAAGTTGTTGCAGGAAGTGGGGCTAAATCAAGAGGAGTATACTTTGCTTTGCGATATCCAGAGTGCCATTCACCTTGCGAAGAACCAGACATTTCATAGTCGGTCCAAGCACATTGAGACTCGATATCATTGGATACGGGATTTAGTTGAGAAGAAGGATACGACGCTTGAGAAGGTCCATACTGATGACAATGGAGCGGACATGCTCAAGAAGGTTCTACCAAGGGAAAGTTTGAGTACTGTAGGTGGATCATCGGGATGACGAGTTCCTCCACCTAGTTCTGAAGGGAAAGATTTGTTGGAGTGGATGTGATTCCCAACCTATGTGGAGAATACCCTGGAGTACGACAAGTGCCATCCGTGTGTCGAAGAAGCTCGGGGAGTGCATCGATTGCCTATTCTGGAACATATATGGTAAGCAAATATATGATTGGATTTCCATATTTACTTTGATCCTATATTTATGATCGGATCTTTCATATAGTGGCTTTTCATATAATTGGACTTCCAGTTATGGCAAGCCAATTATGAATGAATTTCTATTAAATCTATGATTGATTCATATTGGAAGTTTCCATATATATTGGCCTTCAATGTATATATTACCAAAGGCTTATAAAATGTTGATCTATGCAAGTTGAAAAATATCTATAAAAAAAACAAGAGTGCTTTACAATATTTGAGAGAGTGAGAGAGGATTGATGACTGTTGTGAAGGAGAGATCGCTTCGAGTAATTTTTTGACATCTCTTGTTCTTCGGAGTTCGCAATCAAATTTTCTTCTTTCAAGTGAGTTGTGGTGATTCGTGTTGGATCGGGAGGAGCTTGTAGAGGGTGTATTCTCTTTATTCCATTAGTGGAAGTTCTTCAGGGTTGGATTCCGATCGTCCCGTAGTTTTTTTCGCAATAGTTTTCCACGTCAAAAATCTTTGTGTCTGCGATTGTGTTTGGCGTTTTTGGTTTGTGAGCTTTTGCTCGGTTCTCTCGCAGGACTTTTGTCACGCCCCAGAACCAGAATACTGGAGAGCGGAGGAATGACTCAGCCAGCTACGTATTACGGGTAGATGAATACCGTATAATACGATCAATGCTGTCTAACCAGACGAGGGGGTGCATACTACATGAAAGTCTTACTATGGTCACTTCACATCTATTGTCTCAATTATTCAAACAAGAAACAGTAATAGAGAATATGTAAGATAAAGCAGTAAGGCGTCCCAAACGCTCAGTCAAAATGTTTTTGAGATCTGGCTTTACAAAACATAGCCAGATGGTATAGTAACATATACACAATTGTTATCAGCTGCAGTCTGACTTTAGTTACAATCATGTAAAAGTAAGTGCAAGACAATCCGACTAACATGTCGGTGCCAAACGGCTAAGTATAAAGTAAATAACAAAACGAGTGGTGAGGTAAGGAACCCACTCGAGTCCTCCTGCGATCATTCCTCTAGTATTGACCATCTTGGAGGTAGAAGTAAGCTGGATCCTCGGGGACCGGCTCTAAATCTGGCCATACAAAACCAGAGAGGTTAGACCTCTAATAGCAAGTACCACAAGGAAGGACGATATGAAGGATTAAACCAGTAAGTAAGAGAGTATAATAATAGATCTCTGCTTTCCACTAGGATTCACATAACATCACGACACTTCGAACCAACCTCCCAACCAAACAAGGACAGAAGTTGGCCCGTCATGTCCTGACATTCTGATCATCTCAGTTAGGCAACAGAGTAGGTACAGTACACAAACAAATCATCTTGAACGGCCAATCAACTACTACGGCTTGCTATTGTGAGTCCCAAGTTATCCTGGAATTATGCAAATAGGGATTCCTCAGTTCTTACTATGTGCGAGCAAGGCTAGTCTATCCAGTCAATCAATTGCGCCAATCATGTAATTAGACGAGTCCCAGCGGGACGCCCGCTGTTAATATAGCATGTACAATAATATAAGCAGATACTGTTCCCTGTCCGTGTGACAGATTTATAGTATCTGTGGGAACCAGCCGGCCCGTCGGGCACTACTAGTCCCAAGGGGGCTGCCATGTAAGAACTCGAAAATCCATTCTCTCCATGCAATCATTATTTTATTTAACTTAATAGTCTCTACGTTGAGTGAAATCCCATGCCGTGGATCATGGTCATTCCAATGAGTACTTTCGTACGGGGTACGATATGCGCAACTCTACAACGATACCCGTGCGGCTAGGTTGTAGGTCTTACATAGCGTGATGCAACAATCAAATCTAACCACGGAGTAATCATGCCTTGACCATAAAGTACACATGCTGTTTTTGTAAGATAAATAAATAACTAAATAAATAAATAAATAATTTGAAGCCTGCATATGCCTGTATGCCAATATTCGGGATCGGCTAATCGAGTACAATAGTTCATTACATGAACGTGTCTCATTCATTCAATTCAATAAGACGACTAGCCAGTCTCTTAGTTCCAATCAGGAACACATGATCAATTATTAGTCAATGTCACAATCATTATCAATGGTGACAAGGCATACAAGTCAATTAGTATTACATGGGGTCGAGCCTATAACTCTTCAGAGTTAAGTTCTAGTCATACTGGGTATCCATGGATCAATCAAGACACATGACACATTCCACATAACAATCTGTATTAACAATATTAACATATCATGATTTTATCAAGTTCATGCCAAAAGGCGTAAGGATATAATAGAAGAATTATCATGCCATCATTAAATGCATAAATTATAGAGCAAATAGTAACACCCAGGTTAGAAAGTCACGCCAAGTTTAGTAGGTTATACTAAGGCCAACAAGTCACGCCAACAAGTCTAGTCGGAGTGAGCGTGAAAAGTGATTCACGCTGGCACGCACAGTGTGAGCGTGAAGGAAAATTCACGCACTCATAAGTGAGCGTGAAGAATGATAAGAAATTCACGCACACTCAAGTGATCGTGAAAAGGTGACAAGAAATTCACGCACGCACGCGAGACGTGAGCGTAACTCGAAATCCACGCTGGCATGTAAGGGCGTGAGCGTGACTAAAAATCCACGCACGCATGAAAAGACGTGTGCGTGACTCAAAATCCACGTACGCATGCAAAGACGTGTGCGTGACTAAAAATCCACGCAGACACGTAAGAACGTGTACGTGACTAAAAATCCACGCAGACACGTAAGAACGTGTGCGTGACTAAAAATCCACGCAGACACGTAAGAACGTGTGCGTGACTGAACCTCCGTTCCAGCCAAAAATGAAGTTCCCAGCCAGAAAGCACGTCAGGTTGGGAGATCAAAACCCATGAACAACCGAGAATATAACAACTTAGATCTAGGAGAAACAAGCCACAGAAATCAAAAATGCCAAGTACTAAACTCTCTCAGGATCATGAGAGAAAGAATACTGAACCATAAAAATGGTTCTCCAAGCAAGAAGCAAGATTGCACTTGCCTGCTGATGGGTTGGTGGAGAGAGTGATGAGAGGAAGAAGAAGAAGTAATGGTGAAGAATGAGAGTTATGAGGAGAGAGAAGGAGATGGGGGCTTTAAATAGGGAGGATGGTAGTAGGTGGGGTTATAGGGTCGGGTTGAACCACCATGAACCTGAAAATCCTCCATGAACCCGAACCACAAGCAAGACTAAAGCAGAAAATAAATACAGGAATAAAATTGCAGGAAATAAAATGCAGAAATAAAATTGCAGGAAATTAATAAACATAAAAATTAAAGAGCAGATAATTTAATTAACATGAAATTATAGGAATTTAAATACAGGATAATACATGATAAATATTAAATAAATACATTCAAGCAATATACGTATTACAATACGCACTCTGGGAACGGGGTGTGACATCTCTACCCACCTTGAAAAAAAATTCCGTCATCGGAATTTCAAATTCAAGCAAGATAGAACCATCGGGGCTAAACCAATCTAGGTACAAGCAATTCAATCAAGCAATCATTTTACAATGTCCATAGCAAGTAACATATATGTAAATCCATCAATCTACGATATCAAGCAATTCTACCCATAAGGTGATAAGCATGAGGAATCAGGACAATCAAGGTATACAAAAAAAGATATACCTTGTGAGTCAAACAAGTGTGGATACCGTGATCGGATATCATCCTCACGTTCCCACGTTGACTCTCCCAAGGAGTGATGACCCCAAGCAACACGGACAAGACTAATTGTTCGGTTCTTGAGTATCTTCTCTCTTCGGTCCAAAATGGACACAGGCTGTTCCTCGTAAGACAGGTTGGTACCAACAACCAGCTCAGAATGATCAAGGATATGGCTTGGGTTCGATACATACCTACGTAATTGAGATACATGAAACACGTCAGGCACCTCTCGTAACGAAGGTGGGAGGGATAAACGATAAGCAACATCGCCTATCCGATCAAGGATAACAAATGGGCCCACGTACCGCGGACACAATTTCCTGCGAACGCCAAATCTAATGACCCCACGAGTAGGTGAGATCCGCAAGAATACGTGGTCCCCAACAGAGAACTCTAACGGCCTACGATGCTGGTCCGCCCAATGACAATGCCGGTCCTGCGCAACTCGAAGTCGCTCTCTAATTCCCTTAACCACTTCAACTGTCTGAATAATCATTTCTGGACCTAACATCTTCCTCTCTCCGATATCATCCCATGCAAGCGGTGACCTGCACTTCTTACCATATAGTGCTTCAAATGGCGCCATCTGGATGCTGGCTTGATATCTATTGTTGTATGAGAACTCGACTAAGTGTAGGTGGCTCTCCCAAGATCCTCCAAAATCCAAAGTGCAAGCTCGCAACATATCTTCTAAAGTCTGAATCATTCTTACTGATTGTCCATCCGTCTGCGGATGGTAGGCCGTGCTAAATCTTAACTTGGTACCCAGACTATGATGTAAGCTCTTCCAGAAATATGATGTAAAGCGGGTATCTCGATCCGACATAATACTGACAGGGATTCCATGCTGCCTGACTATCTGTTGTATATACAACTCTGCCAACTTTTCTGTAGATTGTCCTACTCTGAAAGGAAAAAAATGTGCTACCTTCGTAAGTCGGTCCACTATTACCCAAATAGCGTCATTACCACTTGGTGATCTCGATAAACCGATCACAAAGTCCATTGTAATATGCTCCCATTTCTATTCCGGGATAGGAAGTGGCTGCAATAACCCGGCTGGCCTCTGCTGTTCTGCCTTCACTTGCTGACATACCAAGCAACGGGAAACAAATCTAGCTATCTCCCTCTTCATCCCGTTCCACCAGGAATGCTGCTTGATATCTTGGTACATCTTGGTCCCTCCAGGATGAATAGAATACTGAGAACTGTGAGCTTCTGCCATAACTTCCTGTCTGATATCTCCACTAGGCACACATAGACGTGATCCAAACCTAAGTGTACCATCTTCATGAATTCTCATCTCCTTCCTGAGTCCTGACTCACATTCTGCCCTAAGCTTCTGAATCCTTGGGTCTTGTGCCTGAGCTGCCTTGATCCTGCCTACCAAGTCGGATTGAACTTGCAGACTTGATAGAACTCCTACATCACTAGGAAGTATAACTTCGATGCCCATCTCCTAAAGGTCTTCTAAGATATGCCTCTGTGTTGTCAACATAAATGTGCCGCCTCTCCTGCTAAGAGCATCTGCTACTACATTCGCCTTGCCTGGATGATACTGAAGCTCCACGTCATAATCCTTGATCAACTCCAACCATCTTCTCTGTCTCATGTTCAGCTCCTTCTGAGTAAAGATGTACTTCAGACTTTTATGGTCTGTGTACATGTCCACTCAGTCACCATATAAATAATGCCTCCATAGCTTCAGGGCAAACACTACTGCCGCTAATTCCAAATCATGAGTTGGGTAATTCTTCTCGTGGTCCCGAAGTTGCCTAGATGCATACGCTATCACCTTCCCATGCTGCATAAGGACATATCCAAGTCCTTTACCTGACGCATCACAATATACTGTAAAACCTCCGGGTCCAACTGGCAGTGTAAAAATGGGTGCTGATATCAACTTCTGCTTCAAAGTCTCAAATGATGCCTGACATTCTGTCGACCAAATGAACGGTACATCCTTCCGGGTCAAGCGGGTCATGGGTGCTGAAAGCCTTGCAAAGTCTGACACAAACCTTCTGTAATATCCTGCCAATCCCAAGAAACTCCGCACATCTGCTACGGTCTTGGGTACTGGCCAACCCTCTACTGCTTCTACCTTCTTGGGATCTACTGCTACTCCAGCTCCTGATATGATATGACCCAAAAATAAAATGTGATCCGACCAAAATTCACACTTACTGAGCTTGGCATACAACTGGTTCTCTCTCAGAACCTACAACACTTTCCTGAGGTGGTCTTCATGCTCCTCTTCACTAGCAGAGTATACGAGAATGTCGTCGAGAAACACAATGACAAACTGGTCTAAGTATGGCATAAAGATACGATTCATCAAATCCATAAATATTGCTGGAGCATTGGTCAAACCAAACGACATTACTAAGAATTCATAATGTCCATACTTCGACCTGAATGCTGTCTTGGGAATATCTTCCTTCCGAACCCTCACCTGATGGTACCCTGAACGAAGATCTATCTTGGAGAAAACTCTAGCTTTGCTCAACTGATCAAATAAGTCGTCGATCCTGGGTAATGGGTACTTGTTCTTCACTGTTGCCGCGTTAAGCTTCCTGTAGTCAATGCACAATCTGGATGAACCATTCTTCTTCCCCACAAGTACCACTGGTGCTGTCCATGGTGACACGCTAGCTTGGATGAACTTCTTCTCCTTCAGTTCCTCTATATGCTGGTATACCTTGGCCTGCTCTGAATCCTCCATTCTGTAAACTCGATCTGATATCGGTTTAGTTTCTGGTGCCAATTCTATACTGAACTCAATATCTTTAACCGGTGGTAGACCTGGAAGTTCTTCGGGAAATACGTCTAGAAATTCTTCAACTACCTTCGGAATCTGAACTTCTTCCATTGCCGTTATTACTCTCTGCTCTTGCTGAGTTGCCACTGATCTGACTAAGGTGAACCGCTCCATGCCTGGAATATCAAAAGATACACTCCCTCTACGACAATCTATTGTCGCATGACTGTCTTTCAGCCAGTCCATGCCAAAGATAACGTCGAAATTTCCAACAGGAAATTCTATCAACCGGGCGGGTAAGGAATGCCCACAAACTACAACGCTACATGCTAAAATAAATCTACTAACTCCTACGAGCACATTATCAGTGAGTATATTCAACCTCCCTGGCAATGCCTCGAACTCCATTCCTAGTCGTATCGCAAATTGTGCAGATATAAATGAATTGGATGCTCCCGAATCAAACAATGCTACTGCGGGATATGAGGCGACGAGAATGTTACCTACCACAACATCTTTCGATGCCAATGCCTCCTCCAAGGACAGAGTGAATGCTTGCCCTCGACCTCTATGCTGATTTCCATGCTGCGGCCTAGCCTGATGCTGCTGCTGGCCCCTTCCTTGATGATGCTGGGGTGGTCTATGCTGGTGTTGCTGTATCGGCGGCCCCTGCTGCCGAAACATCTGAGCCTGCGGTAGTAACGGACGCTGTGCCAACGGCCTTACTGCCACTGCTGGTCCTCGATACTGCCCTGCCCCTGGTGCTGGCAGAGCAGGAAACTGCTGTCCTGGTCCTCCTGACCTCGAATTCATGGGACATGTGGTAACCCGATGATCTGGATTTCCACATATCAAACACAGTCCATTCAATGTCCGACACACATCTCTAGTGTGCCCCATCTTCCCACAATAAGTGCAGCCCGCCGGGGGTTGCTGGTTCTTTCTCTGTTGCTGTTGCTGCTGCCTGGGTGGTGGCACTGGTCCTCGTATCGCCACATCGTGGATACGAATGCCAGTGGATGGTGCTGTTGTTCGGGGCGCTGCTCTCCCTCCTCCTTCAATCTGACTGTGGGATCTCTTCTGACCCCCAGTCCTTGCCGCAAGCCTCTGAATGGTGATCTCATGCCTTCGAGTCGCCGTCAATACTTCGTCAAAAGTCTGGTAGTTGTTCCCCTCTATCAATTGCAAGAGTTCAAGATGAAACCCTTGCTGAAACCTCATAGCCCTCTGGCTCTCTGTTGCTACCATCTCTTGGGCGAATCTACTCAATCTGCAGAACTCCGCTGCATAAGCATCTACAGTCTTGCCGGCCTGCCTGAGGTTGATAAACTTCTGTTGTAGCTCAAACTGTGCCACAACTCCATAGTACTTCGTCTTGAATCTTGCAGTAAAATCATCCCAAGCCACGGGACGTCTGATGCCCACTTCCTCTGATTCCCACAAATCACGTACGAGATCCTGAAGTAACAACTTCACTAGATCCACACGTTCTGCTGTCGGTACCTTAGCTGCTGTCAGAATAGCCTCCATATCCTTAAGCCATGCATCTGCTGAGATGGCATCCTCCGTGCCCTCAAAACGGCAGGGGTTGTACTTGTAAAACCTGGCTGATGCTCCTGAATCAGTCCTCACTCCTCTTTCCAAAGCCGTCTGCAATCCTTGGTTGAGTAGCACATTCTTCTCTTGTAGCTGAGTGTGCATGCGTTACTGGGCCAACATCTGATGTTGCTGAGTAGCCATCATTCCTCTCATGATCTCCAGAAGGGCTGGTGTGTCCACTTGGGTAGGTGGAACTGCTGGTGGTGGTGGAACATCCGGATACTGCAATCCAGCTGCTGCTTCCACTATCACTTCTTCCTGGGTAGCCTCCTGAGGTGAGACTGGCCCTTGTTGCTGAACAACAGGGTCAGGTTGCCCATGTTGCCCCTGCTGCTATCCAGCTCTGACCGATGCGGACGAAGTGCCCCTAAGAAAAGGGACAAGAGAACAATCAAACAACCGGACATGAAGGATCAATGAAGTCAAAGGATACCGGAATGTCAAGCAAGGGTTGAGAATAACGAATCATGAGATCAAGGGGGAAACACGTGTGATTGAGACATCCTATAAATCAAAACACTCAACAAGTCTGAAATCAGACCTGCATGTGCCACCACTAAAACCTTGTCACGCCCCAGAACCAGAATACTGGAGAGCGGGGGAATGACTCATCCAGCTACGTATTACGGGCAGATGAATACCGTATAATACGATCAATGCTGTCTAACCAGACGAGGGGGTGCATACTACATGAAAGTCTTACTATGGTCATTTCACATCTATTGTCTCAATCATTCAAACAAGAAACAGTAATAGAGAACATGTAAGATAAAGCAGTAAGGCGTCCCAAACGCTCAGTCAAAATGTTCTTGAGATCTGGCTTTACAAAACATAGCCAGATGGTATAGTAACATATACACAATTGTTATCAGCTAAAGTCTGACTTTAGTTACAATCATGTAAAAGTAAGTGCAAGATAATTCGACTAACATGTCGGTGCCAAACGGCTAAGTATAAAGTAAATAACAAAATGAGTGGTGAGGTAAGGAACCCACTCGAGTCCTCCTGCGATCATTCCTCTAGTATTGACCATCTTGGAGGTAGAAGTAAGCTGGATCCTCGGGGACCGGCTCTAAATCTGGCCATGCAAAACCAGAGAGGTTAGACCTCTAATAGCAAGTACCACAAGGAAGGACGATATGAAGGATTAAACCAGTAAGTAAGAGAATATAATAATAGATCTCTGCTTTCCACTAGGATTCACATAACATCACGACACTTCGAACCAACCTCCCAACCAAACAAGGACAGAAGTTGGCCCGTCATGTCCTGACATTCTGATCATCTCAGTTAGGCAACAGAGTAGGTACAGTACATAAACAAATCATCTTGAACGGCCAATCAACTACTACGGCTTGCTATTGTGAGTCCCAAGTTATCCTGGAATTATGCAAATAAGGATTCCTCAGTTCTTACTATGTGCGAGCAAGGCTAGTCTATCCAGTCAATCAATTGCGCCAATCATGTAATTAGACGAGTTCCAGCGGGACGCCCGCCGTTAATATAGCATGTACAATAATATAAGCAGATACCGTTCCCTGCCCGTGTGACAGATTTACAGTATCTATGGGAACCAGCCGGCCCGTCGGGCACTACTAGTCCCAAGGGGGCTGCCATATAAGAACTCGGGAATCCATTCTCTCTATGCAATCATTATTTTATTTAACTTAATAGTCTCTACGTTGAGTGAAATCCCATGCCGTGGATCATGGTCATTCCAATGAGTACTTTCGTACGGGGTACGATATACGCAACTCTACAACGATACCCGTGCGGCTAGGTTGTAGGTCTTACATAGCGTGATGCAACAATCAAATCTAACCACGGAGTAATCATGCCTTGACCATAAAGTACACATGCTGTTTTTGTAAGATAAATAAATAAATAAATAAATAAATAAATAATTTGAAGCCTGCATGTGCCTGTATGCCAATATTCGGGATCGGCTAATCGAGTACAATAGTTCATTACATGAACGTGTCTCATTCATTCAATTCAATAAGACGACTAGCCAGTCTCTTAGTTCCAATCAGGAACACATGATCAATTATTAGTCAATATCACAATCATTATCAATGGTGACAAGGCATGAAAGTCAATTAGTATTACATGGGGTCGAGCCTATAACCCTTCAGAGTTAAGTTCTAGTCATACTGGGTATCCATGGATCAATCAAGACACATGACACATTCCACATAACAATCTGTATTAACAATATTAACATATCATGATTTTATCAAGTTCATGCCAAAAGGCGTAAGGATATAATAGAAGAATTATCATGCCATCATTAAATGCATAAATTATAGAGCAAATAGTAACACCCAGGTTAGAAAGTCACGCCAAGTTTAGTAGGTTATACTAAGGCCAACAAGTCACGCCAACAAGTCTAGTCGGAGTGAGCGTGAAAAGTGATTCACGCTGGCACGCACAGTATGAGCGTGAAGGGAAATTCACGCACTCATAAGTGAGCGCGAAGAATGATAAGAAATTCACGCACGCTCAAGTGATCGTGAAAAGGTGACAAGAAATTCACGCACGCACGCGAGACGTGAGCGTAACTCGAAATCCACGCTGGCATGTAAGGACGTGAGCGTGACTAAAAATCCACGCACGCATGAAAAGACGTGTACGTGACTCAAAATCCACGCACGCATGCAAAGACGTGTGCGTGACTAAAAATCCACACAGACACGTAAGAACGTGTGCATGACTAAAAATCCACGCAGACACGTAAGAACGTGTGCGTGACTAAAAATCCACGCAGACACGTAAGAACATGTGCGTGACTGAACCTCCGTTCCAGCCAGAAATGAAGTTCCCAGCCAGAAAGCACGCCAGGTTGGGAGATCAAAACCCATGAACAACCGAGAATATAACAACTTAGATCTAGAAGAAACAAGCCACAGAAATCAAAAATGCCAAGTACTAAACTCTCTCAGGATCATGAGAGGAAGAATACTGAACCATAAAAATGGTTCTCCAAGCAAGAAGCAAGATTGCACTTGCCTGCTGATGGGTTGGTGGAGAGAGTGATGAGAGGAAGAAGAAGAAGTAATGGTGAAGAATGAGAGTTATGAGGAGAGAGAAGGAGATGGGGGCTTTAAATAGGGAGGATGGTGGTAGGTGGGGTTATAGGGTCGGGTTGAACCACCATAAACCCGAAAATCCTCCATGAACCCGAACCACAAGCAAGACTAAAGCAGAAAATAAATACAGGAATAAAATTGCAGGAAATAAAATGCAGAAATAAAATTACAGAAAATTAATTAACATAAAAATTAAAGAGCAGATAATTTAATTAACATGAAATTATAAGAATTTAAATACAGGATAATACATGATAAATATTAAATAAATACATTCAAGCAATGTACGTATTACAATACGCACTCTGGGAACGGGGAGTGACAACTTTCTGGTTTGGGAAAACGGTTTTCGCGCTTCATTCCCAACACCTATGACCCCGAAACCCCCTCAGCTTATGTATCTATGTATATCGAGTATATATAATTAACTATTAAATGTACCAGTATTACACTTTTTTAGGCAAAATACAACTAACTATTATTATTTTTAATTTTTTGGAGCCAATATTACTACTTTCCACTCTCTATCGGGACTGTCCAGCACTTGCAACTCATGTGGAAAGCAGCACGGATATCAAACTAGGCCTACAGGGTTGGAGCCTCCAACCGTAAAGACATGTATCTATGTGTGGGTTGTAATCGAAAAAATCTCTTATCTGGACTCTCTCTCTCTCTCTCTCCAACTGTTAAAAAAATAGATCTCGTAATTTATTTTGTTTATAAACTTAGAATATTATTCTCCTCTCTCTCTCTCTCTTCTTGATTTTTTTTTTTTATATCTTACCTTTTCTAATCAGCTAGTCTGTAAGTGTAAGCAACAAGCCAACTATGGGTGTGCATCGGTCGGTGGTCGACCTATTTGGTCCCAACCGAAGTCGAACCGAAGTTAATCGGTTTGAAAATAAACAAAACCGAACCGAACCAACCAAATGGTCGATTCGGTTTTGAAACCGACCGACTTGGTTCGGTTTGGATCGGTTCGACTTGGTCGGTTTTGTCACATAAAAAAATGGACTATATATTTTTATTTTTTTTGTGAAACCTCAATCAATTTGCACTTTGCAACAATAAATACAATTCAGCAGCTTCAATTCAACTTGCGCTTTGCAGGTGGAGGAAAATGCCAATTATACATATAAAAATTCGTATACATTAAACCAAAAGCCCCTTTCATGTGCACAGGAGCAATTAGAAAAGAATAGGAGCCGCCAACACTCCTCTTTGAGACTAGAGAGAGAGCTCTTTCAACTTCAACTTGATAAATGGCTATAATGTGAATAAATGAACCAAACCGGTATAATACAACCCAATGAACCCATACCCAACCGGCCAACCCTAACTATTTAACAAGAATTTGGTTCGGTTCGGTTTAGACGGTTTTTGGCATAACCAAACCGTGAACCGAACCGAACCGGTCGGTTTTGAAAAAAATGAAGCCGAACCAAACCAACTGAACCATCGGTTCGGTTTAAAACCAATCGGTTCAGTTTGACTTGGTTCGATTTGATCGATTTGACTTAATTGTGCACAGCCCTAAAGCCAACATCGGTCTGTACTATACTACAAATATTCTTTGCTTTTACTTCCAGTGCTCTTCCAATTAGTTACTTTTGTTTTTAGGTTATATTATTTCTTTTAGACTTTTTTATTAATTTGTTTGTTTGAATATTCAAATTAAAAATGGATCATATTTTTGTGACGGCATTTCTGTTTTTAATAATATATTTAATATTTTTGTTATTAATTAGATACATACAAATGGTTAGAAAATATATATATATGAAAGTTGGTATCAAAAGTGTGATAAAAAGAAAAGAAAAGAAAAAGTAGACGAGTTTATTCAAACTAAAAAAAAGTTGCTATGGAAAAATTGATCATCAGTTAAAAAAAAAAAAATCAAACAAGTAATTGTGAATATAAAAATAATTCATGAATTTGCAACTTAAAAAGGCAAGAAAAATGAACTTCAATTCAGAAAAAATTTATTAAAAAAATAGAAAACCCATCTCTCTTAAAAAAAAGGTGGGTATCAAAAGCGTGATAAAAAGAAAAGAAAAGAAAAAGTAGACGAGTTTATTCAAACTAAAAAAAGGTGCTATGGAAAAATTTATCATCAGTTAAAAAAAAAAAATCAAACAAGTAATTTTGAATATAAAAAATAATTCATGAATTTGCAACTTAAAAAGGCAAGAAAAATGAACTACAATTCAAAAAAAAAAAATTATAAAAAAAATAGAAAACCCATCTCTCTTAAAAAAAGATCTCATATCGAATTCTCGTTTAAGGCTCCGATTTTTTTTTAGACGACCCTGCACGTAAGCTAAATAATGACTACCAATACATATATTGCATATGGTCTACTTGATAGACAAAGAACGTATAAAATGTGCATGTTTTCTGAATTAAGAAAGTCCATTACCAATTTTCTTTTTCTTGAAATAGTTTGAATAAGAATATTCAACAGCATTGTAAAAGTCCATTACCAATATATATTTTTTTCTTAAAATAGTTTGAATAAGAATATTCAACAACATTTGTCTGGTTGTCAATTGGAGGGCATGTATAAGCTATTGGGGGTGGGAGGGAACGTGCACGCCATGTCCGGTCAAGCCTGGCCCACATTGGGAAGGTTCAAATAACTCCAAAATAACAACTATGTTCTACCATGTGTCCTCCAAGACCCGAACACCAACCACATGGGGAAGCAAAATATATTCGAAGGAGCATCTTATGCTTTATATTACCAAACTTTGTGTCTTGTGATGAATCGAGATTAGAACATTCTCATGTAGGTGAAGTTGTTACGTGTCTTCAAGGACGAAACCATAAAATCGAATTTGGGTGAGTTGGAGTGGATTGGAATAGACTAAAGACATAAAAAAAAAAAAAAAAAAAAAATTTTATAAACATCAAAAAATAGCAAAAAAGAAAATATGGGGGTGGGCTGGAGCCCACCCCAGCCTCCTATATATGGGTACGTACCGGACCGGACCGGGTGGGTGGGCTTGAGTGTCTTAATCAATGTTGTAAAAATCGAATCGGACCGGCGGTTGGACCGGGTCCAACCGGTTTAAGCCAAAAAATTGGTCCGATTCGACTAAAACCGTGTCTTTTAAAGAACCGTCAGTTTTTTGTCAAAACCGGGTTCAACCGATGAACCGGTCGAACCGGTTCACAATTGAACCGGCCAATTTTGGTCATTTTTTATTGTAAAAAAAATTTAAAATAAATTATCATGTGAAATTTGGACCATTTGATTCTTTATTTGGTTTTAATCGACCTTATAGTTGTAAAATTAAACCGAACTAACATACTTATGATCAAACTATACTATACCAAGAAGTAAATATGAATATTTTATCTATTTGAACCAAATCAAACCAGGTCTATTGAACTTCAATTGAATCCTGGTTGAACCCCGGTTGAACTCCGATCCGACTTATACAAAAAAAATTTGGTTCGATCATTGATCCGGTTTTTAAAACATTGGTCTTAATTTATTTTTTTCACGCTTTAAACCCTTTTGATGCACCTCCATATTCAAAAGTAACCCCCCTCCCTATGGGAACCTCAATCTTGGGAGTAGTATGGAAATGAAAGAACATTTGGGTTTGAGTGAAATCAAGTAGTAGTTGTATTGATGAACATAGGAACGGTACTCATGCCATTTACCAAGAATAGTCTTTCACTTTCCTTTTCTTTGTTCTCAAAGTAGAGTAGAGCTCAAAAGAGCATGAGGCAATTAAACTAAGGAGAGTTAATTACTAGACAGCAATGTATAGTTTTCACCAAGAAGAGTGTGTGAAGCATGTCGTGGTGTTACCTGGGCCGGTCTAGTCCGGGCCCGCCCGTGGACCGGACCGGCCCGCTGTTGGCCCGAACCGGCCCGGCCCCCCCCTCCCATCCGGTTCGGGTCGGCCCCCCCCCCCCCCTCCAGCCCGAGCCCGGCCCGGCCCGGCCCGGCCCGGCCCGGCCCGGCCCGTTCTATCTTTTTTTTTTTTTTTATTATAAGTAGGCCCGGCCCGGTTGGACCGGCCCAGCCCGGTTGGACCGGCCCGGCCCGGTTGGACCGGCCCGGCCCGGTTGGACCGGCCCGGCCCGGCCCGGTTGGACCGGCCCAGCTGCAGCCGACCGTTGGAGGTGTCTTTTTTTTTTTTTTTTTTTTTTTTTTTTTGAGTCATTTGACCGTTGGAGGGGGGGGGGGGGGGGGAGGGGGAGGGTTCTTTTACCAAAATACCCCTCCCATATAGCCGTTATTAAAACGTTGGGAGGGGTATTTTGGTCATTTTTGGCCTAAAATTATCAAAATAACCCCAAAAAATTCCTATAAATAGGCCAAAAATCCTATTTTTCAAACACAACTCATTCCTCATAAATTCTCTACATTTTCTACGGTGCTCTGGTGCTCTACTGCTTTCTCTCCCCGGTGCTCTGGTGTTCTACTGCTTTTCCTTCCCGGTGCTCTGCGACTTCCCGATCTCCCTCCCAACTCCATTCCGGCTCTACGGCTTCCCGATCTTCCTCTCAATCCCTTACTTTCTTCTAGCGTAGTTTACTTTATTTTATTTTATATATGGTTGGTGAAGGTTCAAACCCACCTGATCTTGCTGGACAGACATACCACTATTTTAGTTCTTTTTTTGACGGTACTGAAATTCCACCTGAGCAAGTAGCGACTAATCCGATTCCGGAGGGGTGCCAACAATCTCCTCCGGAAGTCGCTAGTACAACCCAACGTCCTGAAAAGAAAAAAAGGTCTAAGTATTGGAATTATTTTACTTTAATTTTTGAAACTAATCCTGATGGTTCTTTGGTTTTTTAAATTTTTATAAATTTTTATAAATATTTGTAATATTTGTATAAACATTTTTGTATAAACATTTGTATATATTTGTATAAACATTTGTATTACAAACTATTACTAAATTATAAACATTTTTGTATTACTAAATTATAAACATTTATATACATATTTTGTACAAACATTTTATAAACATTTGTAGTAAAAAGAAAACATTTTATAAACATTTGTTTTAAAAAGAAAACATTTTATAAACATTTTATAAACATATTTTGTATAAACATTTTATAAACATTTTATAAACATTTGTATAAACATAAAATTATAAACATATTATAAATATTTTGTATAAACATTTTATAAACATTTAAGTTACAAATTTTTAAAATTAAAATACAAAAGAAAATGATTAAAAAACCAAATAAAAAAAACTGTTAAAAAATATATATATATAATTCAAAAACCGGGCCGGTCCGGTTAACCCGGCCCGAACCGGACCGAACCGCCCAAGCCCGGACCGGCCCGACCCTATTTCTTGCCGGTCCACTGGGCCGGGCTGGGCCGATTGTAGCAAAACCGGGCCGGACTTAGCCCGGACCGAAAATCTCACTGGGCCGGTCCTGGACCTGCCCGAACCCGGTCAGGCCCGCAGCCTTTGGACCGTGGGCCGGCCCGGCCCGGCCCGAAAACACCACGAGAAGCATGGATGGATAGTGCATCATCATCATCATCATCATCATCATTTATATCTCCTCATCATTGGTTATGATGTTTCATCAACCAAAAAAAACTATCATCATTATTTACTAGCAAAATCTCTCCAATTATTATGAAATAATTTATATGTAAGGATCATGAAATCGCATTTCTCTAGTATCAACTAGTATTTTCTAAAAAGTGGACAAGAAATTAGGTCAAGTCAAACCGGTACCGGTTCAACCAAAGGGTTAACCTATGTGGCCCAAATTCATTCTCTTCTATACACTGATTTCTAAAAAAAAATTCATTTACAACCGATTTTTAACAAAAACAATGGGTCAACACGCACTCGGCCCAAAAAGCTATCGGTTCACGGGTCAACCGGTTTAACTGGCCGGTC
This sequence comes from Iris pallida, assembly GCA_029216955.1. NCBI lineage: Eukaryota > Viridiplantae > Streptophyta > Magnoliopsida > Asparagales > Iridaceae > Iris > Iris pallida. Next base: position 8,098,446 of record JANAVB010000197.1, read on the forward strand.
CGATCAATTTTTAAAATGCTGGTATCGACGTTAACTTATAACCCACAACACAGGGGGGAGGGGTATGTTGGCCCATTAAGCCATAGTCAAACCAATTTTAATAATTGACTTAAACTCCGAACTTGATATGAAAAGAAACAAGAAGTGTGCAGAATTCGTCTTCATAATTGTTTCACATTTATTCTGTAATTTTCTTTTATTGAGTCTAGATTGACTTATGCGTCGGGATCACTGGCATCTAGAAAGATCAAATCCTAAAACCTATCCTGATCCATTTCTCCCAAACCAAAACTTGATTCACTTAAACCAAACCCATACAAAAACCAACTCAGGTTGACTAGAAACCAAGGCAACCGAACTCGGCCAGAGTTCTGCCCGAACTCGGTCCCCTGGGATTTTTCCTGGTCAGTAGCATTACCTATTCTTTTGGATCACCAATGTTCAAAATTAAGAACGTTAGGCTACCGAGTTCTTCCCGAACTCTGTCCTAGAAAAACATATAAAATGAGAAGAAATTCTCATTTCTATTCACTCATTTATTCTTCATCTTCTCTATCTATTTCTAATCTTTCTATTCAAGTTACAAAGCTTTAATCTTCAAATCTCCAAGAACAACCCGATTCTTCTAAGTGTCAGTGGTTTTTGACTAGGAGTATTTGAGTTGTACAAAGCTTGGCATATAAAATCTTTTCTCAGAAAAAGGTGTTGTTGAAGTTTGATCATGGACTTCGGATAAAAACACGACGGTGTTGAAGTTGGTGTGTTCTTCGGAGTAAAGCACGTGGTGTAATCTCTATTCAAAATAGTGGATTATAGCGAGCAAGAGTTCTCGCGAACTGGACTAGTCCACTCAGAGGGAAACCAGTATAAACCTGTTGTGTCTGCGTATTTCTTTCTTACCTCTACTATTTTACTGCTTTACTTGCATTATATTTGATTGATCATTTACTTCACTTGCTTAGATAATTTTTAATTGGTAATTATTTTTTACTGCACTCTATTCACCTCCCTCTAGAGGTGCCATCGATCCTACAATTGGTATTAGAGCACAGATTATCTCTAGTCGGACTAAAACTCCTTAAAATATGGTATCACTATATCCAAGCAATGTTGAAGGTCAATCAACAAATATAACACCCCTATTTGATGGCACAAACTATACGTATTGGAAGACACGGATGAGCTTTTTCCTTAAGTCTCTTGATTTCGATTTATGGTCGATTGTTATGAATGGATATAAGAAACCACTAACTATTATGGTAGAAGGTGTTGGCCCATTCCACGGTCACACCCGATTTCGATAATCAACATATACTTTAGTCAATACACAAAATATAGAAAATGCTGCTAACTATTTCAGGATGCATGAAATCATATTCAACGGACGATGTACTGCATAAATCAAAGCGTCAAAGTCATCAAAATCTTCTGAAGACTCTTTTCTACTTTTATTCTGTATTTTACATTTTATTGAGTCTAGGAATTACTTTGTGAAATCAATTATGGTCATACTGGCTTAGGGTTAAAATTGTCCTCCTTTCTAGAATCCTATTTTTACCCTTTCCTATTTTCGGTTACAAATATTTCAAAAACATATTTCGAAAATATTCTTTTCAAATGATTTTACAAATAACCAAAAACCAGTTTGAAAACTGTTTTTACAAAAGTTTTTTAAAATATCTCCTGACAGAACTCCTAGCCGAGTTCGGCCCGAGTTCGGTCCGAACTCTGACCGAGTTCGGTCCGAACTCTGACCGAGTTCGGTCAGTTTGTATTCAAACTTCAGTTGCCTCCAAATCTGCGAGCAACGTCTATTTTGCGAGATATTTGCACCCGAACTCTGTCCGAGTTCTGCCCGAGTTCGGTTGGTGAAAACACCTATAAATAGAGAAGAACTTTTCATTTCAAATCATCAATTCATTCTTCATCTTCTCTTCTCTACTATTCAAGTGTTTTCTAAACGATCTAAGATTTTCAAATCTCACCTACACATCTCTTAGCCAAAAGCCAGTACTATCAGAGTTGATTTAGAGTCTTTTGGTTACTCAAGAGTTGTAAGAGGTCGTTCAAGTTTCAACAACTTTTCTGTTATGGAGCTGGTCGTGCGCTCGCCACCAAGCACGGTGTTGTGAAGCCGGTCGTGCGCTTGTCACCAAGCACGGTGTTGTAAGAGATTACAAGCTCTCAGTTAAAGCTTGTGCCATAGTGGATTAACATCGAGCAAGAGTACTCGAGACTGGATTAGTCCTCTCAGAGGGATACCAGTATACATCGCTGTGTCACTGAGTTTGATTCTCCTATCTTTATTTACTGTCTCTTATATATCTGCCATAGTTTAATTTTTTAATTGGTGATTATATTTCTGCTGCACACACGCACTCTATTCACCCCCCCCTCTAGAGGTGCTCAACGATCCTACAATTGGTATCAGAGCAGGTTATATTCTTATATAACATACCCTAGAGAGTATATATATGGCAGCCGTGAAATCTATATTCAACGGTGAAGGGCAATCCACAAATAGACCTCCCCTATTTGATGGAACAAATTATACTTACTGGAAAACACGTATGACTTTCTTTCTTAAGTCTCTAGATTTTGATCTTTGGTCAATAGTCATTGATGGGTATAAGAAACCACCACCTACAGTGGTTGAAGGTATTCTTATGGAAAAGCCGCATGACAAGTACACCGATGCTGAAAAAGCAAAGGCTAGTCTTGATGCTCGAGCCATCAATGCACTATTCTGTGCAATTGACAAAACCGAGTTCAACAGAGTTTCAACCTGCAAGACGTCTCACGAAATTTGGAAACTTCTTGAGGTAACCCATGAAGGGACTTCCCAAGTGAAAGAATCCAAAATTAGTAGACTGACTCAGGAATATGAATCTTTTAAGATGAAACCCGGCGAGTCAATTACACAGATGTTTACTCGTTTCCTTGATATAACTAATCCTCTGCAATCTCTTGGTAAAGATTACAGCAATCACGAGAAGATTAGAAAGGTGCTGCAGGCTCTAACAAAGAATTGGAATCCAAAGGCCACAGCAATTATTGAAGGAAACGACCTCACCACAATGTCGTTGGAAACTTTGATGGGCAAGCTCATGACCCATGAACTCGACTTGCAAGATTTTGAAGAAGCAACACCAAAGGAGAAAACTATTGCCTTCAAAGCTCATGCAAGAAAGCCGACATACAATGATTCCGATAAAGAATCCTCAAGTGGTGATGAACAAGCCCTACTTGTGAAGAACTTCAGAAAGTACCTAAAGTTTACAAGCAGAAAGAAGAAAGACGTCCAAGAAAGCAATGAAGATGAAACCATATGCTTTGGATGTAAGAAATCAGGGCACATGAAGAAGGACTGTCCAGCTACCAAGAAGAGCAGTCCATATGACAGATCAAGATCAAGCAGAAAAGCTACAACTGGTCGAAAGTATGCCAACACAAGTATCTGGCATAAAAGCGACGCCAGTGATTCTGAAGAAGAGGATAGACCCTGCGGAAATGCAAATGTCTGTCTTATGGCATTTGACAAGGTATCTTCAAACCCTCTATATGATGATTTTACTTTCGATGAGTTAGAAAATGCCTTTAGCGATTTACTTGAAGAACACAAAAATGTGCTTGACAAGTATAAGCAATCTCGAAAAGAGATTAAGGCATACACAACCGAGTTAGCTAGACTGTCCAATCTTATTCAAGATATTAAAGAGACGTCTACTACCGGTAACACGGAAAAGATAGCCAAACTCAAGGTAGACTATCATGAGGCTATCCTCACTATTCAAAAGAAAGAAAGAGATTATGGTAAGATGCAAAAACTGTATGACATAGAGAAGAGGATGCACTTAGTAACAGAACAGAGACTCTCAGTTATGACTGCTAAATATGAAGAGTCTATTGCGATTTCTAAAAAGTTAGAAATCAAGTTAGGCAAACAGGAAATGCCTGTGACACAGCCTAATTTTAGTCCTAATGCAAAGCATACACCTAAGAGGACTAAAAACAAGAAAGCACAGAAGAAACACGATTATCATCATGCTTTCACTTATAGGTTCTCCAAGAAACCAAACAAGCATGTGAACACAGTTTCAACCACATCTGGTTCTAAACTGACTTGCACTTATTGTGGTACACACGGACACATATCACAGTATTGTCTTGCAAGAAAGCTTGTTGATAATCATACTTTAGCCTGGAGACCTAAAGCTAATCAGCATGGACCCTTCAGAAAATAGGTACCAAAGGATTCATCTACTTGTTTTGTAGGTGGACCCTCAACCCTCTCATGCTAGAAGCAAATGGATCCTCGATAGCGGATGTTCGTGACACATGACTGGTGATGCATCTTTATTCGCTACGCTATCGATGAAGAAAGAAGGATACGTCTCCTTCGGAAATAACTTGAGAGGTGATATTATAGGTAATGGTACTGTAGGTATTTCTCCTTATCCAATAATAAAGGATGTTTGTCTAGTAACTGAATTGAAACATAACCTATTGAGCATAAGTCATTTGGCAGATAATGGTTATGGTATCAATTTTGTGAAAGATAAATGTACCATATATGATATGTCATCTGGTGATCTCGTATATAAAGGGATTAGAGAAGACAATATTTATGTTTTCTTTTTGGAGAATACTAATAATGCAGGAAGGTGCCTAGTAGCCAATCAAGATGAAAGCTGGCTATGGCACATGAGACTAGGACATGCAAACATGGATACTATCTCACGTCTGAACACAAAGAAGTTGGTAAAAGGACTCCCAGAAATTCCATTCAAGAGAGACATGGTATGTGCTGACTGTGAAAAGAACAAAGCACATAGATCTTCTTTTAAATCCATCAACGCTGTAAGTACTTCGAGACCTTTGCAGTTGATTCATATGGATTTATTTGGTCCAAGTAGAGTCGCTAGTCTTGGCGGTAAACTCTATGCTTTTGTCATTGTTGATGATTTCTCTCGTTTTATATGGGTTTACTTTTTATCAAACAAAAGTGATGCTATTTTTGAATTTCAGATATTTTGTAAAAAGGTACAAAACGAAAAAGGCTTCATGATTACTCGTATCCGAAGTGATCATGGTGGCGAATTCGAAAATTCTGATTTCAAAAAGTTTTGTGATGATAGTGGATATTACCACGAATTTTCTTGTCCTAGAACTCCCCAACAGAATGGTGTTGTGGAGCGGAAGAACCGTACTCTAAGCGAAATGGCTAGAGTCATGCTTAATCAGCATAATCTTCCTAAATATTTTTGGGCAGAAGCTGTTAGTACAGCCTGTCATATTTTAAATAGGGTGTTAATTCGACCTATCTCGAAGAAAACACCATATGAGCTTTGGTTTGGAAGAATTCCAAACATTTCTTATTTTAAAGTTTTTGGTTGTCGCTGTTTCATCCTGAACACCAAGGATAACTTGGGTAAGTTCGACTCCAAAGCAGATGACGGGATATTTCTCGGATATGCTGCTAAGAGTAAGGGATATAGAATTTTTAATAAAAGATCTTTGATTGTTGAAGAAAGTATTAATGTTACCTTTGATGAGTTGAATAGTCATAGATCTAGCGACAGTGATGATAAAGATGCACCTACAATGACAAAGAAGAGTTCTGAGAAAGATCCTACCCAAGAGGCAAGAACTGATAAAAGTTCCGAAGATGCAGGAACTGAGAAGAGCCTCGTGAAAGGTATGGCCCAAAGATTCGAATCATTGAGATTCAAACCAGATCATCCAGAAACTCTCATAATAGGTGATGTATCCAAAGGTGTAAGTACTTGTTCATCTCTTAGAGATTCTGAAGTAGCAGCTAATGTAGCATTTATTTCACAAATAGAACCTAAGAATGTTGATGAGGCTTTTTCTGATGAATTTTGGATTTCTGCCATGCAAGAGGAACTTAATCAATTTGAGAGAAACCAAGTTTGGGAACTTGTTCCTAAACCTATTGGTCAATCGATAATTGGTACCAAATGGGTGTTCCGAAATAAACTTAGTGAAGATGGACAAGTTCTACGCAACAAAGCACGTCTAGTTGCACAAGGTTATAATCAAGAAGAAGGAATTGATTATGATGAGACCTATGCTCCTGTTGCTAGACTAGAAGCCATCCGCATGTTTTGCGCTTTTGCTTGTTTTAATGATTTCAAACTTTTTTAAATGGACGTGAAAAGCGCATTTTTAAATGGTTATTTGAAAGAAGAGGTTTTCGTGAAACAACCCCCTGGTTTTGAAGATTTTCAAAAACCTGATCATGTTTTCAAGCTTAAAAAAGCACTTTATGTACTCAAACAAGCACCTCGTGCTTGGTATGAACGCCTAAGCGCCTTCTTACTTGAAAATAGTTTTTCAAAAGGCAAGATTGATACTACTCTTTTTATTAAATCCATGAATAATGATATACTTCTAGTGCAAATTTATGTAGATGACATTATCTTTGGTTCTACTAATGAACAACTCTGTCAAGAATTTGCCAAGTGTATGCAGAGTGAATTTGAGATGAGCATGATGGGAGAGCTGAACTTCTTCCTAGGATTGCAAATCAAACAACACTCGAACAGAACATTCATCAACCAAGCCAAGTACACGAAGGACATACTGAAGAAGTACGACTTCGAGAATGTAAAGCCAATTGGTACTCCTATGGCTACATCTACAAAGCTTGATGCTGATGAAAGTGGCAAACCTGTTGATCAGCGTAAGTATCGAGGTATGATTGGTAGTTTATTATATTTAACTGCTAGTCGCCCTGATATTATGTTTAGTGTTTGCATATGTGCACGATATCAGGCAAACCCTAAGGAATCACATCTTAGTGCCGTTAAGCGTATCTTTCGATACCTTAAAGGAACTTCTACAGTTGGCTTATGGTATCCCAAAACCAAATCCTTTGACCTTATAGGTTACTCGGATGCGGATTTTGCTGGATGCAAAGTGGACCGTAAAAGTACCAGTGGCACATGTCATTTCTTAGGAAATGCCTTAGTCTCTTGGTTTAGCAAGAAACAAAATTCAGTAGCATTATCAACAACTGAGGCTGAGTATATCGCCGCAGGACGTTGTTGTGCTCAAATTTTGTGGATGAAGCAAACCTTAGAGGACTACAATCTGCACTATACAAATGTTCCTATTTATTGTGATAACACTAGTGCAATTAATTTGACTAAGAACCCTATCTGTCATTCACGCACAAAGCACATAGAAGTTAGACATCATTTTTTTACGTGATCATCAACAACACGGGGATATTTGCTTAGAATTTATTAATACTGAACATCAACTAGCTGATATTTTCACTAAACCATTGGCTGAAGACCGTTTTAACATCTTGAGGCGTGAGCTCGGCATTCTTGAATTCTCGGATTCTTAAAACATATGGTAATTAAAACTGCATTTATAACTTGACAATTTATTATTTAATGAAAATTATTTTTGGGGACAAACTTACAAAGGGTATGTCTGTCACCACGGCTACGGTCGAAACGAAGCGGTACTTAAGAGTTCCCCGGTGAACCACCGTTAGCTGGGACAACCCCTATAGTTAACCCAAAAATAATAGCAGTTATTTAATAAACCAGTCAAATGTTACTTTTTACAGTCTTTATTTACCTGACTGCTTTGACTGTCTCGGGAATGCAAGTGGCCGAACTCGGCCCGAACTCTGACCGAGTTCGGACCGAATTCAGACCGAGTTCGGTCGGCGCTGTGATGGTTCCAGAACCGAACAGCCGGCCCTAGCACCTATTTATTTCATCCTTTCTTCCACTTTTTCTCCACACCAAAACGTGGAATACTTCCATCTCCTACTATAAATCCTTCCTCCTCCTTCTTTGCAAGGAATCGACAAGTTCAAGTGGGCGATCTTCTTCCTCATGGCTCCGAAACGTCAACGAGGAAATTCTTCTCAAGGTGCTTCCTCCTCATCCGACTACACTCCGGCAAGTCTCTTCAGTCCAGCCAAACCTAGAGATCCCGAGGAATATGATAGCACTTTGTTTCCCGACAAAGACTTCTCCGATCTCTGGTTTGATTCTTTCTCTCTTCGTCGTATTTGTGCTGGAGCCTTCGTCAATTTTACAACTTTCTTTGAATATGCTCCTATTTTTGATCAACTTGGATTCCGTGACTTTTTCGAGGTCCAAGATAGCATTTACGACAATGCAGTCCGTATGTTTTACTGCAATTTGCAAGTAAGTAAAACAAAACGGGAATTTCTATTCCTGTATTGCTGGACAGGAACTAGAATTTAGCGCCACCGATATCAGTGAATATTTTCACATTCCTGATCTTGGTGATGCACTTGTTGACATCCACCATGTTCAATTCCCTGCCGATGTCACTTTAGCTTCCTTTAGGGAATTGATTTGTCACCCTACTCCTCCTCCCCGGAGAATCTTTTCTAGACATCTAAACCAAACTTTTTACGAGCTTCATCGTATGATTTTCTCGGCCCTTCTTCCGAAGAAAGGCTCTACCGATGAAGTTACATTTTTGGAACTTTCTGCTCTTTATCATATTCATTTTGGAATTCCTTTCTCCGTTCCAAAAACCATGATGTCTTGGATGCTCAGCTGCAAGAATGCAGGTAGGAACTTAGTCTTTCCTATGCACCTTGCTAGTATTTTTCGACGTTTTGAGATTGATCTTGAAACGTGTGCCATTTCTTCTCCACCTGTTGAGTTGACCCGCTCTCGTCGGTTTCCTCAACCTCCTGGTGCTGCTCCTGCTGTCCCAGCTGCTGATGCTGAGGCCCCTCCAGCTGATGCTCATCCTGCTCCGGCCCCTGCCCCAGGACTTGATCAGGCATTCTACCAGCGGTTTGATGATTTCGTTGCCGTTTCCACGCAACGTTATCAGGACTCCGAGTTCCGGCACATTTCTCAGGCCCAGGTGCTGAGAAACAGTATTGCCAATCTCCACTACAGCCTGGTTCAGGATCCAGTCCGTCCACTCACTATCCTTCCACACCCGGCTTTCCCTGGTCCTCGTTTTACTGATGAGGTCACTTTTCAGTATTTCGATCCGACCACTGCCTATTTCCCTCATGATCCTCCCGGTGCGGATGACCCAGCGTTGTGATATGGATTCAGCCATGGGATAGTGGATTTAGTTTTGATTTAGTTGATGCAGTTTATGTAGTAGTTTTATTTTTATTTCATGTCTAAACTGTTTCAGTTAGACTTTATCCGTTGTACTTTTTGGATCATTAGTGGAACCTCTATGATATTTCAGTTTATTATAGTTCATTTTATTCCAGTTGTCTATGCTGTGATTACTTCTTTTTTTATTACTTCACTTTGTCGTGTCTATTCTATTGTTGGCTTCATGATTTACGGGGGAGCCTATTCATTTTACTACTTGACAAAGGGGGAGAAAAAGAGTATACCAAACGCATATCCAAAACAAAAACAATTTTCAGGTATTTTTGTTATTTTGTTCTATTTAATATAAATATATTTTGGTATAGACTCAAGTTTGTCAATTATCAAAATGGGGGAGATTGTTGGACCATTCCACGGTCACACCCGATTTCGATAATCAACATATACTTTAGTCAATACACAAAATATAGAAAATGCTGCTAACTATTTCAGGATGCATGAAATCATATTCAACGGACGATGTACTGCATAAATCAAAGCGTCAAAGTCATCAAAATCTTCTGAAGACTCTTTTCTACTTTTATTCTGTATTTTACATTTTATTGAGTCTAGGAATTACTTTGTGAAATCAATTATGGTCATACTGGCTTAGGGTTAAAATTGTCCTCCTTTCTAGAATCCTATTTTTACCCTTTCCTATTTTCGGTTACAAATATTTCAAAAACATATTTCGAAAATATTCTTTTCAAATGATTTTACAAATAACCAAAAACCAGTTTGAAAACTGTTTTTACAAAAGTTTTTTAAAATATCTCCTGACAGAACTCCTAGCCGAGTTCGGCCCGAGTTCGGTCCGAACTCTGACCGAGTTCGGTCAGTTTGTATTCAAACTTCAGTTGCCTCCAAATCTGCGAGCAACGTCTATTTTGCGAGATATTTGCACCCGAACTCTGCCCGAGTTCTGCCCGAGTTCGGTTGGTGAAAACACCTATAAATAGAGAAGAACTTTTCACTTCAAATCATCAATTCATTCTTCATCTTCTCTTCTCTACTATTCAAGTATTTTCTAAACGATCTAAGATTTTCAAATCTCACCTACACATCTCTTAGCCAAAAGCCAGTACTATCAGAGTTGATTTAGAGTCTTTTGGTTACTCAAGAGTTGTAAGAGGTCGTTCAAGTTTCAACAACTTTTCTGTTGTGGAGCTGGTCGTGCGCTCGCCACCAAGCACGGTGTTGTGAAGCCGGTCGTGCGCTTGTCACCAAGCACGGTGTTGTAAGAGATTGCAAGCTCTCAGTTAAAGCTTGTGCCATAGTGGATTAACATCGAGCAAGAGTACTCGAGACTGGATTAGTCCTCTCAGAGGGATACCAGTATACATCGCTGTGTCACTGAGTTTGATTCTCCTATCTTTATTTACTGTCTCTTATATATCTGCCATAGTTTAATTTTTTAATTGGTGATTATATTTCCGCTGCACACACGCACTCTATTCACCCCCCCTCTAGAGGTGCTCAACGATCCTACAGAAGGTGTTCTAGTTGAAAAACTATTCGACAGATATACCGACAGTGAAAAGAAACAAGCTAGTCTTGATGTGGAAGCCATCAATGCATTATTTTGTGCTGAATATAGAACTGAGTTCAATAGAGTTTCTACATGTGTCATATCTCACGAGGTTTAGAAACTTCTTGAGGTTACTCATGAAGGTACTTCACAAGTGAAGGAGTCCAAAATCTTAAGACTAACACAAGAGTATGAGGCCATCAAAATGAAGCCTAATAAGACAATTACAAATATGTTTACTCAGTTCCTAGATATTGTTAATCCTCTAACTTTCCTTAGAAAAGAATACAAAAACCATGAGAAGATTCGGAAGGTGCTTCGCGGACTAACAAAGAACTTGAATCCTAAAGCGACGACCATTATTGAAGGAAATGATCTCACAGTCATGACTCTTGAAACCCTTATGGGAAAGCTTATGACGCATGAGCTAGACCTTAAGAATTTTGAAGAGTCAGCTCCAAAAGAGAAGGCGATAGCATTCAAAGCTAACCACAAGGTAGCCTCTAACGATGAAAGTGAGACAGATTACTCAGACAATGAACAAATGGCCCTTATGACAAGAAACTTCAGAAGATTCCTCAGATATGAGAAGTCAAACAAGAAGAAGGAAGATTCCAGAGACGATGAAGAACCTATATGGTTCAGCTGTAAAAGAATTGGACACATCAAAATGGACTGACCTGTTATAAGGAAGCAGACATAATCAGACAAGCAAGAGAAGATCTACAACTAGAAACTATGCCAACACTAGCATCTAGTGTGAAAGTGAAGCTAGTGATTCTGAAGAAGAAAAGAACCTCGTAGCTCAGCCAACCTATGCTTCATAGCAATAGATGTTAAGGTAATTACAAACCCTCTCTATGAAGAATTTATATTTGATGAATTGTCTGATGCTTTTACTGGTCTATTAGAATATCAGAGAAAAATGATAGATATGTACAAAGGTGCTAAGAAAGAGCTAAAATTTATACAATTTGAGTTTTCAAAGCAATCTAGAATGCTAGAAGATATTAGAGATTCTTCTAGTGATACAAATGAGATTATTTCTTTGAAGTTAAGCTTACATGAAGCTCTTGAAAAGCTTGAGAAAGCCAATCAAGAAAATATAAAACTTAACGATCTCTATGAACTAGAGAAAAAGAAGTATAACATTGCTGCTCAGAGAGTAGATGCACTCACGGCCAAGTACAATAAAGCATGTGATATCTCTAAAAAGTTAGAGATCAAACTGGGCAAACAGGTTGCTAAACCTATAGCTCAGGTGAACACAAAAGATAAACACAAGCACAACACAGCCAACATTGTTAGAACTGTCAAAAGCCATGCATATATGTACATCTTTCCACACAAGAAGAAGACACACACATCTTCAAAAATTTATATACATGATCTTCGAACTGCACCTAGCACTAACACTTCTGCCACATGTCACTATTATGGTATAAAATGACTTGTATCACCTTAGTGTAAGATTAGAAAACTAGTAGATATGAATGTGTATGTATGGGTTCCAAAAAATAACATATCAGGACCCTCAAGAAAGTGGGTACCAATGGTTACATCTCCAACTTGCGTTGTAAGTGGACCTTCCTCCTCCCACTAGAAGCAAATGGATACTCGATTGTGGTTGCTCCAGGCACATGAAAGGTGATAACGAATTGTTTGCAACTCTATCGATGAAGAAAGAAGGCTATGTCTCCTTTGGGAATAACCTTAAAGGTCATGTCATTAGAATTGGCGACATAGGTACTTCTCGCTCACCTATTGTTAAAGATGTATGCTTAGTGACAGAATTAAAACATAACCTATTAAGCATTAGTCAACTAACTGATCATGGTTATGGAATTAATTTTGTTAAGAATAAATATTTTATTTATGATAAATCTTCTGGAATAATCTTCTTTGGGGGAATAAGAGAGGAAATATATATGTACTATATATGTCAGAGAAGACTGACAGTACAGGGAAGTGTTTGTCCACAACTCAAGACGAAAGTTGGATATGGCATATGCGTCTTGGACCAAGTAGAGGCTTACCCGAAATAACTTTCAAGAAACTGGTAAGAGACTTACCCGAAATAACTTTCAAGAAAGACATGGTCTGTACTGAAGTGAAAAGAACAAGGCATCTAGATCATCTTTCAAATCAATAAACGATGTAAGTACCTATAGACCCTTGTAATTACTTCATATGGACTTATTTGGACCAAATAGAGTCGCCAGCCTTGGCGGTAAGCTTTATACTTACGTAAAAAGTCGCTGACTATTCACGGTATACTTGGGTTTACTTTTTTGCAAATAAAAATGAGACCTTTTCTGAATTTGTATCTTTTTGTAAAAAGGTGCAAAATGAGAAAAGATTCGTGATTACTCGGATTCGAAGTGATCATGGAGGAGAATTCGATAACCATGAGTTTAAATTTTATTGTGATTCAAATAGATTATCACATGAATTCTCTTGTCCCAGGACTCCTCAACAGAATGGTATTGCAGAGAGGAAGAATAGAACTCTGTGTAAGCCCCCTGATTTTTGTATTTTATTTTTAATTATTTTATATGGATATTTTAAATATTAAAGTCAATAATGACTATGGTAGTAGTTTATCGTAGCTTTGACTTTTGAAGCACAACAAATATTTTTTTCTCAAATCCAATTCCATATTGGAATTCTAGACTCGTCCACCTTCAGTTGATATATCATGTCCCATCCAAATTTGCTTTTCAACTTTCTTTTGGCTTCGCACAATTTTGGGTCAACTTAGGCTATTTGATCATTTATCGAAATTCTAGGCCCAACTTCTAAATTGATTTCGGGACTTGATATAGATCGAAACCGTATGACCCAATATATGGTTTTGATCTATTTTGAGTCTACAATGCACATGCATAGGGTGTACCATCCAACCAAGTTCCCATGTGCTACTTATTTATAAATGGCACATGCGACACATTAAATTAATTTTCGGGTCCAATTTGACTAGTAATGCTACTTGGACCCTAACCTAGTCAACCCTACTACTTAGAGCCTAACTAGGAGTACCAAAACCAAGTATACATATATTTCATAGAATTTTAAGGATTAAATTCAGCCATAAGCAATATTCCCTTACATCTTTGACTTGGTCAAACTACTATCCAAATTAGGAAACCTATTAATAATAGTATGATTTGGAGAACCAAATCATATCCAAATTAGATCAAACCAAAGATCATGCCCTAGTAATATATATACCTATCAATATGCAATATTTCCTTATATCTAGACATCGATACCTTTTCGACGCATATCTGAAAGTTAGGTTTCGCATCCGTTTACTATTTTTAAAAATGTATGAAATTTGCCGTGTCACCGAACTCCGAAAAATTATGCTTTCCTTGTGTCCAAAAGTGTCAAAACTCTATGAAACCCTATTAAATTTTATGTTGTGCAAGGTTTAACATTATAAATACTATTTTAACTAATTTTTGGAATTTTTATAGAATTTATTAATTTTATTTAATCATTGTTCGGGATTAAATTAATGGATTGAATTAAGGAAGTCATATGTGGCATTGACATAAGACCTCTTGTGAAAGGGTTCGTCTATTGAAAATATAATTATAGCAATATATAAGTATTTATAGATAAATTTCAGAATTTAAATATATTATTTGTTATAATTGTAAAGTATTTACGAGAGGTTTTGGTACCTATATGTACTTATATAATAGATGCAGTATCGTAACAACGTTATGGCAACTAGGAGGCGTAGACACTCATATAATTTACATATGGTATTTTGATATAGAATATTAAATATAGTGTACTATTATAGGTGAGCTTGGGAGGATCGACAAAGACACTGGAGTTGGTCAGGACCACCCGCAGACAGAAATTACAGGCAAACGTGCCTTGCCTTCGTTACATATTATTCTTTCTGCTTTTTGTTCTTTTTATTAGCATTGCATGACGTAGGACGTTGATACTTAGTGTCCATTTATAGACGGGTGCTGATGTCATGATAGTGACATCGAGTATTGACATAAGACATTACGTACATACTGATGTATCCATTGATACGATTGACCACAGGACACCGAAACATTTATGATGCGAGGTTTACATGACTATTCGTGATATTGACCTCGTGTTAGCATTCTAGACTTCTTTATCAGTATTGCTTTTATTTTCGAGATGACTGTACAAACTTGACATTGCTAAATTCTAGTCATAGGGATTGGGAAGAACTTGACTACAATATCAGACCTATTATCGTGTGGCCCATTATTTAGTGACATTTATCTCTGTAGCAGAGTAAGGGATTATCATTGTCGATAATTGATTGTCCTTGGTGCCACGACACAGGTACTGGAGATAATAGCCTGCTGAGGTGCTAGTGAGCCTTAGTGGAAGGGGTCTGGTATTCTAGAAAAGTATCTCACTTGCATAACACATAGACGGATACAATAGATTGTCTTAGTTCATATTTTTATTTATGTACCTTGGCATGTATATTATGCACCTTGCTAGTCCCCTGAGGACCTGGCTATTTTCCATGCTTAGACGAAGCTGAAGACTACCCGAAGATTTATGATTTAGGAGCACAGACTGGAGACGTACCAGTACAGGAGGACGAGATAGTGTTAGAGGATTTCTCGTTATCATGTTACCTTCATATTTAGTTTTTTTACATTATTCCTTTTTTTTCATCAGACTTGTAGTTGATTTTTACTTTGTTTCTATCTCTGTGGTTTCAGGATGTTTTACCCGCACATACTTCATTACTTTTATTGCTGGATATTTGAGACATTTTTTTATTTATTCTGGATCACTTTGTGGACTCTGTGGATGTGATTTTATGTATATACCTGTGGAATATGTTTTATTTCTGGGAGTTATCATGATTTACAGGTTAAGTATTTCGCTAGTGGGCTTGTTGTGTAGCTTGGCCCATTAATAAAGTGCTGTGGCATGTATTCGTATTTCTGGTCCTACGTATTTTGGGACTCGGGCGTTACATATTTTTGTGGTGGCCTATGCAGGTCCACGTTAAATCACTTCGGTTATGTTATTGTATCGATGTGAGCCTGCAATTAGAATAGAAAAGAACCATAGGATCACATCCACATGCTTGATACCGTCTTTGACTTCGTTTCGAACTCTCACTTGAATGCTTGGTTTGCATCTAATTTGATTCTGTTCTACCATAATCCTTATTTATTTATGCTAATAAGATGAATCTTCGTATTGGACGTATCTTCCCCTTACTATCACATCGGGAAGGGCACAGACACTAGAAGCCATAAGTGAAGGTGGAGTCTTTGTGAATTTTGTGAAGTCGTAGTGATACCTAGGATTGCCGTACTACTACGAGCCTGCAACCAGTTAAGGAATAGGACTTGAGGATACATCCAAAATAATATTATAGACTTCTTTCAAACTCTCCAGTATGAATGTTTTTATGTTATCTTCTTGTTTAACATGATTGCTTTTGTGTTCTTCCCTACTCAAGATTTGACTAAACCCTTCCATATTGACTTCTTGAGTAATTATTTTCGTGCTAAGTTGTTGGAAAGTGTTTTATGGATTGGTCCAAGGAAAAGTTTGAGAAATTATATTTAACCTTGTATTACAAAATCAAAGTTTTTGCAGCCAGAGAAATACTGGCGAGGCAGGACTTCAGATAACGGCATCATGGCTATATGTTTCTCGAATTCTACTTGACCTATATCCTATGCATGTTGATCTCTCCTCCTGTATTTCCATAAAAATTTAATTCAGAAATCTTTATGGATTTGGCCATGATAAGCTCAAAAACCTGTATTATTTGGCATGACAGATGTGCACTGCAGCCATCCATCGTATTATGTTGCAGCCAGATGCACACTGGCGTGGCAGTAACTTCATGTGACATAATTATGGAGATATATGGTTCTCGAGTCTACCTAAACTACATCCTATATATCTTGTTTGGCCTCACATCGTTCTTGGAAATAATTTGACAAACCTTTCTGCTTTGCTTGACACTACCGTTGTTTGAAGTTAGTATATAGGTTTGTTTGACCCAACCTTAGGTTCCCATTACTTTCTACTTATTAAATGACTAAAATAGTTAAAACCTTGTATTTATATCGTAGAATATAATTAAGCTAGATTATTGGGGTGAAGTTGATGTTGGGTAGCTAGAAACGGATAAATTTTTTAGAGATGGATCCTAGTAAGATTATGAGTCAAGTATGAGTGCTTGGATATCAGATGGTAGAGTCTACTAGGAGAAATTTGTAGGAGTGAACTAACGAGTATCATTGAATAAGTTATAATACTATATCTACGATAGAGTGGCATTAGAATTCTTCTGTAGTAAACACCTTAATCCTTTTGTCTCCCCAGCTTATTTTTCGAAAAGCATCTTAGAGTTGTGTTGGGAGTATTGAGGAGAAAGATTGTATTCCAAGCTTAGTAAGTATGAATTTTACCTTGATAGAGTTCCTTTCCCTAGACACATTATCTCGGGAATAGGACTTTCAGTTGATCCGAAAAAATAGCTATCATAGAGTCTTGGCCGACACCAACATCGGTTGCAAAATTTAGGAGTTTTTTCGGACTTGTAGGGTATTACAGCAGGTTCGTAGAGAATTTCTCATGGATTGTAGAGCCGATGACACGGTTGACCCGTAAGGATCAGGAGTTCCAGTGGATAGAAGATTGTCATAAGGCTTTTGAAGAGTTGAAGAAGAGGTTGACCTCAACACCTATTTTGACGCTTCCTTCTGGATCGGGAGGATTCGTTGTATACAGTGATACATCAGGTAGTGGACTTGGAAGTGCTTTGATGCAACAGGGAAGGTCATAGCCTACGCATCGAGACAACTAAGAGCACATGAGAAGAAATACCCTACTTATTATTTGGAGTTAGCAGTTGTGATCTTTGCATTGAAGATGTGGATTCATTATTTGTACGGAGAGCATGTGGAGATATTTACGGATCATAAGAGCTTGAAGTATGTCTTCACGTAGAAGGAGTTGAATATAAGACAGAGGCGGTGGTTGGAGCTCATGACAGACTATGACATAGATTTGCGGTACCATCCTGGCAAGGTGAACTTAGTAGCATCCACTTTAAGTAGGAAGCCTACTGTCATGACCCGCTCCCGAATAATCGGACACGAGTCGGACACGCCCAGCCTTCGTCGTTAGACACGACGAAGTAAGCTGTACCAAGCTAGTAAAATCTAACCAGATAAACATGAATGTATACAATCACAGCATCTATAAAACATTTCCAGAATGATCACCATAATCCACCGATCATAATTTCATAAAAGTACTAGAGATAACAAGAAGAAAAACACTATGAACTCTCAACATACAATATCTAGAGGAAGAGCTAAAACAATCTAAACCTGAAACCTCAAGCTAAGTCATGGCTCCATCCTGTTCAGCTAAGATCCCGGGCTCTGGCCCATAAGGTAGAACAATATCCTGTAAGTACACCTGCAACATATCCTAGTCAGGAGCGAGGCTAAGTATATCCAAGAAAATGAACATGAACATCATGGTATGAAAATGAGTACATAAAAATATAAAGTACGAAAAATGATAACATGACATAAAACCTGAACATGAATACTGAAAAGTAAATACAGGGAACATGAAATGAGTCATGAACATGAAATACACAATGAACCTGAAATATGCAAATATATCGAAATACATCCAGAGTGTATGATCGGCTTGGGTAGATTCAGGGAACATGAAATGGTATGGCTTCGGTCCCGCGTGCACGATGCGGGACCTAAGCTATTTACATGAATAGTAACTCGGGTTTGATCACACATCTGTAGTATTTTCCCTCCCAGACTCAAGTAAACTTAGGAAACATGATACCAGACAATCTCGTGAAATGTCGTGTCAACCAGAAGGTACAAGAATGAATATACAAGACATGAAAAAATGAAAAGTCTGAGGAGTATACTTGCCTTGCTCAGGGTGATCAAGTGGGGGGTAGTGATGCTGGGTATCCTTCCGTCAAATGATTATAATATTTTATTGAGTTAACAGTTAACAACTAAATTTATTTAACATAATATAAGCTTCTAACTATTTCTTAGGTTTATAGAACATGCTTGTGGTTAACCTTTATATCTATCTACCAACCATGGTACTCCTAGTTAACAGCTCAAGTATTCATCCCACCCAATATTCTTAAACAGGAATGCTTCTATAGATTATCATAAAATTAACTTTATTCTAGAATATATATATATATATATATATATATATATATATATATATAATATATATATATATATATATATATATATATATATATATATATATATATATATATATATATATATATATATATATAAACTACAATTATTCAACTAAGGAAACAAGGCACTGACAGTTTTAAGGTTAAGTCTAATATAGGGCTGATACAATTTCAGTCCTCAGGTCACTGAAATAATTCAGCCTTGGGTAGGATTGTTGTCAACAGTCCAGTCCCTATCAGGGCTGATGCAGATCAGTCTTAACTAAGACTCTGATTTAAATCAGTCCAGTGAAGGTACTTGATACAAATCAGTCCTAGCTAAAGCTGATGTAAATCAGTCCTTAATTGCTTCAATTATTCCAACTATCCTAGCCATCCCCCTTACAAATGAAGACATTTCCAACCCTCAAATCTACAGTCATTCCTTAGCCTATTCCTGAAAATGGACCTTCAATCTCAGATTTGGACACTACTCATGAATGGATAAATCTAAAATAATACCTCTATATAGTTCCCAATTTGCTTCCAAGAATCCATCACCTATCTAGAGTATTCCTAGGAGAAATCAATTCAGCCATGTGGAACAAAGCCCAAATCAAGTCCTTAGCTCAAAATGAAATATTGCTTAAAGTATCAACCAATGGTTCAAATGGAATGCTATCCTGGTACTGAAATAGAAAAGAAACTAAGGTTTGAACTACCTACCAGTGCTGGCACTCCTATTCTGCTCTATCTAACACCCTAACCTCAGGCCTCCCGAGGATTTAAAACATCTATAAAACTCTCTGAAGTCCAGGGTGACATTCTCATAACTGGATACATTCACTTGAATATTTTATGAAAAGCTGAACCTATTCAATACTATCCTAATATCAACCTAAAGAGACTGAAATTAACATCATGCATAGAACCCCAACCTTCGAAGACAACCTGACATCTAATTTCAAGTATAACCAAAGTAAGATTTAACCTGGAATTAAATACCATGGTGAACCCTGGTGTTCGAACTACACTCCAAGGTAAACCACCATTCAACCCAATTTCTAAGCATCGGCACTCAATTAACACCCTTCATAAAGCTCACAGGAAAAGAATACTAGCATGCAACATCCTAGCCTAACATGTTATTCATTAAAAAAATAGAACAGAGATTAACCTAATATCCTAAACTTTAAGTGACAACTGAGAACCCAAATATTACAGTAAAGTATAACCACTCTTATTAGCTACCAATAGTCCCAAAACATAACAGGTCTACACAATTTGAAAATACTCTTCTCCAACGGCTATTAGGGTTTAAATCTAAATTGAACATCAAATATTCGAATACAGAGACTTGGGTGCAGTCCAACCATCCCAGACACCAACTGAAACATCCCAGACATGCCTCGGGTGGGACACGACCTGCAACTAAATTACTGCAGAGTAACAAGGCTCCAGATATTTTTTTCTCTTCAAACAGCAACATCTAAGCTTCTTAGAGTCCGTAATTGCGACTAACCCAACATCACGTACCCGACACTCTACTGCAACATGACTCAGCTCCGGATACAATGGTCTGAACCACGAGCACTGGTATACATTCCCTTCAACTCAAACATGCCCCGCCGACACTTCTAATTTGTTCACCAAATGTCATCAAGGGATTATACCTGAGTCCAAGGAAAAGTGTTGTCTCCGCCTTGAGTCTGATCCACACGTTTTTGTGTCCACAGTCTCAAGATCGGTCCTAGAAACATTTCATCGAACATGTGATGAGCACGATATATAAGAGACAAAAATGAGTTCAATTTGATTTATATTAACTCCAAATTTGGAGAAAACACATAAACCTCACCAATAGGACCTCTCAATCAAAATCCAAGGAATCGAAAGCCAATTGCTCAATACACCACTGTCAGATGAATCAAATCAAAACAGTGCTTGAAGAAAGAGAAGAAGAATGAGTATGAACATAGATTCGATTTTTACCTAAAAAATTACGATCGTGATCTCATGCTGGATCCTTCTCGCTCTTCCAATGCCGCTTCGAATCTCAGTTGCTGAACTTTCTCTGCGATCAATGATCGAATTGCCAAAACCAGTAGGAAACGAATCGATCCGAATTGATAATGGAAGAAAGAGAAGGTCGAGAACTCACTAAATCATTGATCGATCGACTGCTGGAATGTAAGCAGACGAGGAGGAGTAATCGGCGAACCCCTCGTGGCGAGAGTCTACTTGCCGAGGAGGAACCGTCGCGCCGCCGCGTCGTCGCTAACCGTCGTCATAACAATGGAAGCTCGTCGGTGGTGATGAAGAGGGAGAAGAAGAAGTGGGAGTTGAGGAGGAGCTCTGTTCGTGGAGTTGGTTAGAATGAAAGATTGAATGAGAAGAAGTAACAGAATGGTTTAAATAGTCGGTTGAGGAGAATGGCTGGAAAATCTTTGGGGGAAAAGCTTTTGGAATTTCAAAAATTGGTTATAACAACCACAAATCCTTCCCTGGATAATTGATATTTCAATTCATGGCTGTGGGCTAAGAATGAATAAGCCCAAGAATTTTACTCCACATGGGCTGGAAGGGAAATGGGTTGCTTGAATAAAAGAAAATAATTTTATTGCATAATTATGTATGAGTTTTAAATAAATCATTCGAAGCTTCACGGTTTAAATCACAAGCCCATTTTTTAAAAAAATAAAAATAATATTTGTAAAATTCCTAAATTAGAAAAAAAATTAATTTCGAGAAGGGTGGGGTTACACCTACTGCATATTTCTTGACATCTCAGCCACAGTTATTAGAGGATCTTCAGGAGCTTGGAATAGAAGTCATTATGCTGGGATAGCAATGAGTACTTGTCAATCTTGAAGTATAGTCGTCATTTGTGGATAGAATTAAGGCAGCGTTATCTACAGATGCAATATTTTGAAGACTTCGTGAGAGGACAGAGGTGAGAGCGACAAATACATAGACCAGAGCTTGTGATGCAGACAGTCGAGAAAGTATAGCAGATTCAGAGTTATATTCAAAGACCGACAGAAGCATTTGGCTGATACGCATCGTCGACCACTAGAATTCAAGGAGGAAGAGCATGTATTTCTGAGGATTTCACCGACTCGGGGCACTATTTGATTCGACAGTAGGAGAAAGTTGAGTCCAAGGTATATTGGACCGTTCGATATCGTTGTGCGTGCAGGAGAGGTGGCATATCATCTTGTATTACCTCTATCACTAGAGGGAGTGCATGATGTATTCCATGTCTCACAGCTGAGGAGGTATGTGACTGATTCCAGTCATGTGGTTGATCACTCTGAGATCACGGTAGGACCCAGTTTATCATACGAGGAGCAGCCGGTAGGTATCTTGGATACGAGTGAGAAGATGCTCAGAGGGCAGATGATTAGACTGGTTCATATTGCATGGAGGCACCATTCTTTGGGAGAATCAACTTGGGAGCATGAAGATTCTATGCGTGAGCGTTATCCCCACTTATTCGTAGATACCGGTAAGTCTTAGCCTAATTATTCATATGATAAGATTTTTTCTATATAATTATGTTATTTTTAATTTCGAGGACGAAATTTTCTATGGTGGGTAGGTTGTAAGCCCCCTGATTTTTGGATTTTATTTTTAGTTATTTTTAATTATTTTATATGGATATTTTAAATATTAAAGTCAATAATGAATATGATAGTAGTTTACCGTAGCTTTGACTTTTGAAGCATAACAAAAGTTGTTTTCTCAAATCCAATTCCATATTGGAATTTTAGACTCGTCCACCTTCAGTTGATATATCATGTCCCATCCAAATTATCTTTTTAACATTCTTTTGGCTTCGCACAATTTCGGGTCGACTTAGGCTATTTTATCATTTATCGTAATTCTAGGCCCAACTTCTAAATTGATTTCGGGACTTGACATAGATCGAAACCGTATGACCCAATATATAGTTTTGATCTATTTTGAGTCTACAATGCACATGTGCCTAGGGTGTACCATCCAACCAAGTTTCCATTTGCTACTTATTTGCAAATGGCACATGAGACTCATTAAATTGATTTTCGGGTCCAATTTGACTAGTAATGCTACTTGGACCATAACCTAGTCAATCCTACTACTTAGAGCCTAACTAGGAGTACCAAAACTAAGTATACATATATTTTAGGGAATTTTAAGGATTAAATTCAGCCATATGTAATATTTCCTTATATTTTTGACTTGGTCAAACTACTATCCAAATTAGGAAACCTATTAATAATAGTATGATTTGGAGAACCAAATCATATCCAAATTAGATCAAACCAAAGATCATGCCCTAATAATATATATACCTATCAAACCCTAAACATCCCCCTCTCTCATAATCATGTACTACTCCATAAACCCTCCAAACCTAGCGACCACCATTCCAAGGCCGATCCCCCATAGCCGACTCCCTTTCCTTCTCAAAACCCCCATTTTTTTCTCAATTTCCGCACCATCACCACCACTCACACGACCCTTTCAACATTCTCTTCCACCCTAGGAACTATAGGAGCAACCTTGCGGTCGTTAGAGAGGTGCACGATGCGCTACTTGGACCGAAACTCCGTTGAATCGAAGTCTGAAATGTCACAGCAGGTTAGTCAACTTGTAGATGATGTTTCATCCACTTTTTCTCATCCGTTTCTCTTCAAATCAAATATGAGAGTTAACTTTATATGTCTACTCCAACCTTTGGTCTCCGGATCTCCTAGTTCCAAGCGGTTTGCCCGTGACAACGATTCTACGATAGGGTATCTAGAACCAATGAATTCTGTTGCGAGCCAATTTTTACCTATCTATGGTCAGTTTCTAACCTTCTTATATTTTTATTCAGAATCTAGACATCGATACCTTTTCGATGCATATCTAAAAGTTAGGCTTTGCATCCGTTTACTATTTTTAAAAATATATGACATTTGTCGTGTCATCGAACTCCGAAAAATTATGCTTTTCTTGTGTCCAAAAGTGTCAAAACTCCATGAATCCATATTAACTTTATGTTGTGCAAGGTTTAACATTATAAATACTATTTTAAATAATTTTTGGAATTTTTACAAAATTTATTAATTTTATTTAATCATTGTTTTGGGATTAAATTAATGGATTGAATTCATGAAGTCATATGTGGCATTGACATAACCTCTTATGAAAGGGTTCCCCTATTGAAAATATAATTATAGCAATATATAAGTATTTATAGATAAATTTCAGAATTTAAATATATTATTTGTTATAATTGTAAAGTATTTACGAGAGGTTTTGGTACCTATATGTACTTATAGAATAGATGCAGTGTCGTAACAACGTTATGGCAACTAGGAGGCGTAGACACTCATATAATTTATATATGGTATGCTGATATAGAATATTAAATATAGTGTATTATTATAGGTGAGCTTGGGAGGATCGACAAGGACACTAGAGTTGGTCAGTACCACCCGCAGACAGCAATTACAGGCAAGCGTGCCTTGTCTTTGTTACAGATTATTCTTTATGTTTTGTTTTTCTTTTTTTATTAGCATTGCATGACGTAGGACGTTGATACTTAGTGTCCGTTTATAGACGGGTGTCGATGTCATGATAGTAACATCGAATATTGACATTAGGCATTATGTACATACTGATGTGTCCATTGACACGATTGACCATAGGACACTAACATATTCATGATGTGAGGTTTACATGACCATTCGTGGTATTGACCTCGTATTAGCATTTTAAGAAGGAAGTTCAAGTTGGACAAAGCGCACATTTTGAGGCAACACCACTTGATAGTAAATATGCTTTAGCTTTTTGGATATATACTCATTTTGGATAGATAGGAGCTTAAGTTAAAGTTGGAGAAAGCATTTTGAAGCAAAACCACATGAAATTTAATATGTTTCATCCTTTTGGACATATGCTGTTATATTTTGATTGGTATTTTTAGTCTAACAAAGTTATGTAACATTTAGGTTAATAGCCAACTTTTAGACCTGTTGACATATATTTGTGGTGAACTTGATGTTATTGTGTGGATCCATCCAAACAAAATATGTTATTATGAAGAATGAATGGAAGATTATATTGAATGGATTTTTATTATGAATGTAATTTGATAGTGACTTTGGATGGTTCTGAATGTTGTTTGATTGTATTTTGTTATAGTAGGACTATGAATGTGAATAAAATATATATACAATGTGTGCAGGGCAATGTAAAAGGCTAAAAGCCTAGAAAATAGTATTATATATATATTTAAAAATTCTACTATTTGTGACGGTATATGCCTTCCAAAATAGGCAAATGACAACATGATGTAAGCTATCTATTCGCGATGGAATGGGGACGTCACAATAGATTTGAACTTTTGAGACAGCTACGCAGCCGTCCCAAAAGAGAAACAACAAAGTCACATCAACTATCCCATTTGTGATGGAATAATGCTGTCATAATTGCTTTAAATTTTTTGTGTCGACCTATGCTGTCACAATAAACTGTCCCAAAAGGCTTTTGTGATGGCACATAATGTTACTACTGTATATCTGTCACAAAAATAATTTGTGACAGCATTTCCATTATTTGCGAAGGTCCGTCCCAAAAGAGAAACAACAAAGTCACATCAACTATCCCATTTGTGATGGAATAATGCTGTCATAATTGCGTTAAATTTTTTGTGTCGACCTATGCTGTCACCATAAACTGTCCCAAAAGGTTTTTGTGATGGCACCTAATGCCACTACTGCATATCTGTCACAAAAATAATTTGTGACAGCATTTCCATTATTTGTGAAGGTTTTTAGTCATAGCAAAAATGCATCTATTTTGTAGTGTGTATACGGCTGTCACAAAAGTAATTTGTGACAGCATTTCTATTATTTGCGAAGGTTTTTGGTCGTAGCAAAAGGGCATCTATTTTGTAGTGTGTATACGGAGGAATATATATATATATATATATATATATATATATATATATATATATATATATATATATATATATATATATATATATATATATATATATATATATACATATACCTGAATTCTTTGTACGACAGTCAACATCTATCCAATTACTATGAAATAACTGCTCAGCAAATACCTAAAGAGATCACCAGGCACTCAACATCTGTCGCGGTTGTAGCTGCAGTTAACACGGGACATCAGCTAACACGCCCCGATCCCGCTAGGGTTGTTCGTCTTCGTTTTGATCCCTGCAGGATCGTTCGTCCT
This sequence comes from Iris pallida, assembly GCA_029216955.1. Taxonomy (NCBI): domain Eukaryota; kingdom Viridiplantae; phylum Streptophyta; class Magnoliopsida; order Asparagales; family Iridaceae; genus Iris; species Iris pallida. Next base: position 8,124,595 of record JANAVB010000197.1, read on the forward strand.
CGCTAAGGCGTGATGCCGTGCAAGCCTAAGTTGTGCTTGCACAAGGCCAGTATCTTTACAATACAACTAGACAAAGCAAAACACACGCACATGTACAATATATTTAATTTCAAAAAACCAAATGTTGGACACAAAGATTCAAAATGGAAATACTTCTTTTATTGATACTTGATAGGATTACAAAGTACAAAGCTTGTGACTCAAAATACCATAGTTTTTCTTAATTATTTCTCTTTGAAACTCTTTTCAAAATAGCCACAATGTCTATACATCATATCCTTTTATTACATAGTTGAAAATGGAAAGACACCTTCAAAGGAAAATTTGCAACTTGACTGAAAATAAAAAGTAGTTTCGAGGCAATCCACAAGCTTTACTGGGCTGGACGAGCTTTAGCGCCTCACTTGAAATCCCCATGTCTAATTGTCAGCGAAAAAGGATGCTCATAACGTGTGTCAGTACACATCTTGTACTGGTGAGCGGCTTTTGGCCGAACTCACAAATATCTGCACTAAGTTAACATGTAGAGCTAGCATACATTTATTATGTGATCTTTCTACTTGTATAGGTTATTTTTGACAATTCATAAGAAACATGACAGTAGAAACATTTCATAACAATCTTATCCGTCGCCGACAGTCATCCCTGCACGAAAACAGGTTAGCAAAATTTGCATATATAAAGCATACTTATTTTTCGTCCCTGCATGTTAGGTTTGCAATGATTCTTGTATATACGTATGAACCTAACTATTTGTTGGTCCACATGTTATTCTCCATGATTAGCCGCTGTGACTCTTGGTTCAGCTCGTCGCTAAATGGACACTCTATACAGCGAGGTTTCTTTACCTCAGGGTGTTACTCTAATCCCTCCTAGGCTGAGCAGTTTAGGAACCCCCAAACTGGTCGTGAGGATTGCTCTTGTGCATAAGTTGTCCGAGACCAATGCATGAATGCAACTCTATTAAGCAAATCTTTATTATGATAACATATGCACCGTTCAGTTTTCATCTTACTCTTTTTCTCTATACGGCAAGCTGTATCCTCTCTATCATGTAACAATAGCAACATTTACCGAAATCTCTTTGCAACATAATAAAGAGCTGGTAACATTCATATCGAACACGAGTAAGACAAATGTTCTTTGATTTAAACATCTGAGTCAATTCTTTGTTTCTTATCTTTTGTTGGTTGGTATCGTTGATCAGCGGGACGAGGCAACAGAGTGGACTAGAGATCATTTTTATTAGGGCGTGGAGATAAATGTTTGCCCAGTTAAGCAACTCACCAAAAGAATCTTATACGAGAGAAGGAGGGACTTCACGCAACGATCACGCTCTGCCTATGCGTCCTCCTGCATTGGCACGAACTTTCGATTAGCATACTTCGATCTCTTTCTCTCAAGATTCGAAATGAATGCGCAATGCGATAAAAGTGAACAATGAAAACCAATCATCGAAAACCAACACAAAAACGTATTCATCAAAACCAAGCAGCGAAAGAAAATATCTAACAAAACTCTTGGATTCATTTCAATAGAAGCCTATCCATTAATTGGAAATGTTCATTGTATTTCATCTGTGATCAAATGACACTGGCAAAGGTTTCCCCAAATACTTAGTTCAAGACTGAGTCTGCAAGCCGTGGGTATTACATAGTGGATCGCGAGGAGCGGGACACTACATAATAACCCACTGAAAAAAGTTTTGTCCTCAAAACTTAAAAATAAGCTCACATCCTCTATTATTGCATTCCGGATCAAGTAAGGTAGACAGGTTGAAAACACGAGCATTCCTACCTGCTGATTATGCGGGTTGTCTCTAATTGGCGGTGGGTCCCTCAATGGTCCACGTTCCTCAGTATCATCTCTGTTTTGTGCTGTATGTCTTTTCTTTGGACAATCTCTGAAACCATAGCCCTTTTGACCACAGTTGAAGCATTCCTTGTTAATAGAACGATAATGTTCTCTGATATGGCCCTAGCGGCCACAGAAAGTACACTCAATTTTATTGAGAGGTTCTTCTCTGCCTTTTTCTTTCCGTCGTGGTATCATTTAGTAGACTGATTGCGACTGGTCTGAACTTTCGCAGATGCCTTCCTTAGGCTAAATTATTCCACTTGTACTGCCGCCTCAAAGGCATGGGAATATGATTCACATTTTCGGTTCAACACACTCAATTGAATGTCGTCGTTCAGGCCTTGAATGAATCGATTCATGCGAATGTTCTCAGTTAGGATCATTATAGTAGAAAATGTTGCCAGTTTGGCAAATTCAGATTCATAATCCTCTACGGACATGTTTCCTTGTTTCAATGACATGAATTCATTCTCCATCTTTTGGCTGATAACGGGAGGCATATATTATTCCAGGAATGCCTTCTTGAACGAGGCCCAAGAAATCTTTTCACCCTAGCATTCGCGAGCAGTGTCAGATTTTTCGCTTTCCACCAATCTTTTGCTCGCAGACGTAGTAGCAAAGCGACACAAACTGCCTTTTTGCTACTCGGAACTCCTATGAATGCGAACAGACTTTCCATGTTATCGGTCCAGTCCATCACCTTATCAGGTGATGTCCTTCCCTTAAATTCTGGAGGTTTCGCATCCAATAAGTCTTTTGGCCTAAAGGAAGAGTGCCTATGTGCCGGCTGAGGCTTGTCACCTTCCACGGGCTCAATCTAGGGTGTGCCAGTTGGATTGTTCGCTCCGGTGGTATTTTGATTGCCTGCTAGCGAAGTTACGATTTGGGCCAAGGCATCAAAGTGCTTCCGTTGAGTCTCCATTTGGGCACAACACTACTTCCTCTCTGAATTTCCATCATGGCCATGATCCATTCTACCAGATCCATCACACTAGATGGTCGAGGATGAGTCATTTTCCTACAAAAGAGTATGACTTTTGTCAGTCTCATAAAATATTATGGACTTATTATATGGGACATTGGTTTTCATAACTCAAAATCGGAACCTTTGAAAGCCATCAAAATACTTTATATAATTTTTTGAAAATGATATTTGTAAGAGGCCAAGGACGTAAAATCTGGCTCTGATACCACTTTGTCACGCCCCGATCCCGCTAGGTTCGTTCGTCATCGCTTTGATCCCTGCGGGATCGTTCGTGTAACTCCTCTTACCGGATTTTAGTTATTATTATTATTTTATTGACTTTACTTCTAGTTGGAAAATATGTTGTATCATAATTTTTATATATTTTTGAAACTATTTTCGTATGATTTTTATAAACGATATAATTAGACATGTTAATTAATCTAAAACATGTTTCAAAAAACCCTTTAGTAAGGGTGTTATTTCAGGGAATTATTTTAAAGTAGTATTATTTACAAAATATTAAGTTTATTGGGCTAAATGTATTTTAATGTTATTAATAATAGCTAGTATAAATTTTAAATCATCATATAATTTAATTTTATACAGAGAATTATCTAATAGAATTTAATTTGATCGTTAATACTAAGTTGTAATTTAAATAAATTGATATTATTGGGTATACAATTTGGATATTATTATATTTATGGAAATAGTTAGATTAAATTGTTCTAAATTTATTGGAAAGGAAGAAAGGTTATCTATTTGGATATCATTGTTATCTAGTTAAGATTTTAAACATGGATCTTCTTCTATTAAGGAGACTTAGTTTCCCCAACCAAACAAATCAGCAAACAACCACCATGGCACCCTCACCATTCGCCACCACAATCTGACAATACCGCCACCACCATCACATAAGCCACCTCCCGGCCATCCGTCCTTCGACCGGCCAGTGGCCACCAAAACCAGCCTAGCACAACCACATCAAACAACCACCATCACCATAATCTTCTTGTCCTATCCAGCCATGGTGTCCGTGTCCGTCGCATCCAACAAATATAATTCCATAGCAGTATACTTTCGTGTCCGACACTTCACCACCCCAAAACCGAGAAAAAGACGAACAAAAACCAAAACCTAAATCTACTCCCGACCTGGCTGCGTCGGCGACCTAGCCTCCCGTTTGGCCACCCCGAGCGTCCACGTCTGCCGGCGAAGTCATCCATCTCCGCTGTGCCACTCCAGCGCCACTCCTCCGATTTTCTTCACGAGCCGTACCCGCCCTGGGGCTGACCACCGCGGCACCGCCCGGACCAGGGGTGCTCTCCTCCCAACGCCACTTTCCTCTTCCTCGAAAGCCGTGACTCCAACCGCTGCTCGACCACTCGACGTCACCGGATCGGTCGAGGTTGACCGAAGTTTGCACACAGCATCGCCATCCTCCTCGAAGCACCACTTCGCCGACCAGTGCCACAGATCTGAGCCGCCTTCGCCTGATGGCGAGCCACCTGCTTCGTCGTTGACGCAGATCTACGAGCTTCTTCGCCTTCGCGCCGCCCCGCGCTCTACAGCGTCGCCTCGGCCAGCGTCCCCGAAATCTTCCCCTGTTTCCCCAACCACCACCACTATCGCTCCTTCCCGGAGCCGAACTGCCGCACCGTCGGGGCTAGCGACCGTCGCTCGACATCCTCTGCAGGCCGTCCACGGCATAACCCTCCGGCGAGCGGTCGATCCCTCATCCCGAACTCCGCAGGAGCCCTGTGCCATGCGCCTCGATCAGCCGTCCAGCCGGCCTGTCTCCGGCGACCTCAGCGGCCGCCTCCGAGTGCCACAGTACTGGATGCCCCCATCTTGACCGGACGGACCGCCTGCCGGCCGCCTCCATCCTCGCGTTCCGGTGAGCCCGAACACCCCAGCTCCTCTTCTTTCCCCTTTTCTTTCACTCTCCTGCTTTCCCTTTCCTTCTCCAAAAAATATCCTAAAAATACCTCTCCCTTTCCCTTTTGCTTTTATTGTATTAATTAATTTTAAGTTTAGGTGTTAATTTGGAGTAGCAGTAAAGGACTATTGGTTTGTGTTCAAACTATAGGAAATTGGGTTCTGTGATACGAATGTAGTGGGCTTGGAGTAATGGACCGGGCTTGGGCCTGGTTTTAGTTGAACAGATTGAAAATTAGTTTGAAATTAATAGACTTTACTTTGGTTTTAGTTTAATGAATATTTTAGGTGATTTAACATATTGTGGTGGGTTGGGCTTACTGTTTTAGTAGATTCATACAATATGTATATACGAGTAAATAGAGTCTCTAGGCTTATTATATAGATTATAATTGCATGAGTTCTAACTAATAATATAAATATCTACGTAAAATTTTATATTAATGACTTTCATAATAAATATATATATTGTAAATACTTTTAACATAAGAGTATATTATGGTCTTGGATGAGGATAGATGATTTTTATTGGATTTTTATTTCTATTCGATTTATAAAAATAAATGGATTTATATCAAAAGTATATTTTACAAATTAGGGTTTAGCCTTAAAAATGTTTTGTATATTTTCAAATTAGTTATCTAAAATTATTTTCTCTAGTAGAGTATAGTTCATGTATCGTAATTAAATTCTAAAGAAGTTTATAAATAAATTGGCTATGGGTTTTATTATATATAAAAGATGTGCGCTTTATAATTTGGGCTTTATGGTTATTTTACTTTTGTAATAAAGTTGGGCTATTTTTTATAAATTTAATGGGCTTTATAGTAGGCTTTTATGTATATAAATAAGTTTTGGATTACCTAGGGCCTTTTGGTTTAAATGAACTAATAATGGAATTTTAATATATTTCTCTAAATTAGATATGACAGCCTTATTTGAGGGTATATAAATACATGCCTATGGTATATATGTTGACCTTGAAGGTAAGTATACGTATATTTGGTTTATATCTAAATACAGAATATTCATGTATATATTTTCATCATAACTTGGCTTTAACGGGTTTATATATATGTTCTGGGCTTTTGTTTAGAGAATACATATAGGTATTTGGGCTTTTACTCCTATTAAGGTATATGGGTTTTAAATAAGAAATCATCTTTTTCCTAAATCAAATTCTCTTTAGATTAGATTAATTATTGATCGCGACTAATTATAATTCTCATCTTTTTGTGCATCCGAATTTCTTCATACCGTGCCTAGCCAATTGCACTATTCTTGACTCAACATAAATATCAGTTTCACTAGCACAGGACCTCAGGCGAGTACATCTCTAATAGTTTTCATATTTGATTATCTCTATACTTTCTGTATATAATAATATTTTACATTGATATCATATTGATTCTTGACACGCTTGTCACACGAGATAGTAGTTATGGATTCTTGCATGTTGTTCGTGACCAATATATTTTCGTGTTTGTGACCTATTTGAATCCATGGATACTAGCCGGGCGGGAAAGTACATTAGTAGACATATAAACATACCCAAAAATATCCCCAAAATGTCTATTCTTGCCTGAGAGCAGTCGCACAATTCACGTGCGTGGTGCCGGATTTACCCTTTAGCCGTTTACATGTCGAAAGTGTATTTCAAATCACTTGTTAGATATAGTCTTGCTACATTACAGTCATTGCTTATCTTGTGTACCATGTCTTTCTGCTTTTACTCGCATGATTTCTACCATGATTTCCTAGTTATCCCTTATCATGTATCTCGGTATACTATTATAGATTTATGGATTTCGTCATTTATTGATTCTGTTATGAGAATGTACTCGTTCCATTCATGACTGGAAACTAATATTTTTCAGGTTTAGCTGCGATCACTCTTAGCACTGGGAAGGCATGGGTATGCAGAGGTCAACCTAGATAGTTGAATTAGCTGTCTTTTTTATTTATGAGATATTGTATTTTCTAGTAAAGTGAAGTTGTGAAACCTTATAATTTGTAAAGTTGATTTAATAATGTGAATGAACAATAACTGTATCTTTTGTGATTTTGAGCATCTCGGCTGTGACAACGTTCTACCGTCGACTCTGCGGCGTAGGCTGGCTTAGACACGTCTCGTATCCGAAAAGCGGGTGCGGGTCATGACAGTTCATCCTTGCTAAGGCATGATGCCGTGCAAACCTAAGTTGCGCTTGCACAAGGCCAATACCTGCACAATACAACTAGATAAAGCAAAACACACGCACAGCATATTTAATTTCAGAAAACTAAATATTGGACACAGAGATTCGAAATAGAAATACTTCTTTTATTGATACTTGATAGGATTACAAAGTAAAAAGCTTGCGACTCAAAATGTTATAGTTTTTCTTATATATCTCTCCTTTTGAAACTCTTTTCAAAATAGCCACAATACTCATACATCATATCCTTTTATTACATAGTCGAAAATGAAATGACACATCCAAAAGAAAATTTTCAACTTGACTGGAAATGAAAGTAGCTTTGAGGCAATCCACAAGCTCTACTAGGTTGGACGAGCTTTAGCGCCTCACTTGAAATCTCTATGTCTCCTTGTCAACTGAAAAGGATGTCCACAACGTGGGTCAGTACATATCTTGTACTGGCGAGCAACTTTTGTCCGAACTCACAAATATCTGCACTAAGTCAACATGTGGAGCTAGTATACATTTATTATGTGATCTTTCTACCTGTTTAGGTTGTTTTTAACAATTTATAAGAAACATGACAGTAGAAACATTTTATAACAATCTTAGTGATTAGCCGCTGTGACTCTTGGTTCAGCTCGTCACTAAATGGACACTCTATACATCGAGGTTTCTTTACCTCAGGGTGTTATTCTAATCCCCCCTAGGCCGAGCAGTTCAGGCGTCCCCAAATTGGTCGTGAGGATTTCCCTTGTGCACAAGTTGTTCGAGACCAATGCATGAATGCAACTCTATCAAGCAAATCTCTGTTATGACAACATATGCATCGTTCAGTTTTTCTGTCTTACTCTTTTTCTCTATAAGGCAAGACGTATCCTCTCTATCATGTATCTTTAGCAACATTTACCGAAATCTCTTTGCAACATAATAAAGAGCTGGTAACATTCATATCGAACACGAGTAATGAAACTGTTCTTTGATTTAAGCCTCTGAGTCAATTCTTTGTTTCTTATCTTTTGTTGGTTGGAATCGTTGATCGGTGGGACGAGGCAACAGAGTGGACTAGAGATCATTTTTATTAGGGCGTGGAGATAATTTGCCCGTTTAAAGCAACTCACCAAAATAATCTTATACGAGAGAATGAGGGACTCCTCGTAACGATCACGTGCCGTCTATGCGTCCTCCTGCATTGGCACCAACATTCGATTAGCATACTTCGGCCTCTTTCTCTCAAGATTCGGAATGAATGCGCAATGCAATGAAAGCAATGAAAATTAATCATAAAAAATCAACACGAAAACGTATTTATCAAAACCAAGTAGCGAAAGAAAACATTCAACAAAATGCTTGAATTCATTTCAATAGAAGCCGATCCATTAATTGGAAAGGTTCATTACATTTCATCCGTGATCAATCGATACCGGCAAAGGTTTTCCCAAATACTCAGTTCAAGACTGAGTCAGTATGCCATGGGTATTACATAGTAGACCACGAGGAGTGGGGCACTACAGCAGCAGCGCTGCACACAGGGTAAGCGGGGTTGTGCGCAGTCGTATGAGGGTACGACACTGCCACACACGGTGGTTGGCGGTCGGACGGGGGGGGGGGGGGGGGAAGGAGCTGTGGCAGGGGTGGCTAACTGCAACAGCAGAACCAACAGGTGCGGCAGCAGCAACAACAGTTAGCTGCTGTTGTTCTCCTCGTCGATGGCCCTATGGGAAGTAGCCGACCGGTAGGGCCCCACTAGGTGGTCGTCAGGAATGGAGGAAGCCTGCTGGCATTCGCAGCAATAAGGCTAAGCAGTATCATCAGCTACAACAGCGGTATGACCAACCGATTTTGTCGCAGCAATAGCAGCTTCTCGCAACTGTTGTGCAGCAACTTGGCTGCGACAAAAGGGGAAGGATGAAGGAAAGGAAGGTAGGGAAGAGTGGGGAAGAGAAAGAAGGAGTTTGGATCGGTTTGATGAGGTTGGACGGCCATGTGTGGATGGAGGTGTGTATATAGAGTGAGGAAGAGAGTTTGAGTGTGTGAGTGGAGGAGTGCATGTGTCTAATCATGTGTGAATGACTTAAGAGTGACATGTGAGTGTGTGTAAGTGAATGATGTATGGATGTTAGCCACCATTTGGTTTGTCCAATGTTTGTTTCCATTTAATGAGTGGGTGGTAATGTGTTAGGGGTGAAGCCATTTTTAAGGATTATGGTCAATGTTGTTGTCCCTTGGTTTTGTAGGTGTGAAGACTTGGTGTTTGGTGTTTTGTAGGGAGGTCAAGTGGTGTGGGACATTTTGTATGTATGATGGGAGTGTGGTCATGAGTTTGGATTTGCTTTGGCTAGGTGGGGTTAGGTTTGGGCTTGGTGTGACCATGACTAGAATTTAGGTCATTTGTGATCATTGTTGTATAAATAGCATGTGGGGACTCAATTGGATGGCACATAAGTGGCATGTGTGTAGTAGGCTTAAAATAGGTCAAAATTATATATTGGATCGTTTGGGTGGGATCGATGACAAGTCCCAAAATTAAATTAAAAGTTAGGTCAAGTTTTACGATAGATGGTCAAATGGCCTAAATCGATCCGAAAGTCGTGTGATGTAAACAGAATATAAAAAACAAGTTTGAGTGGGATATAATATATTAAAATAAAGATAAACTTTTCTAGATTAAAACTTATGAATGATGTTTCGAAAGATTGACATTCCTGTCGTTCCAAAAATCTAAGCTACGAAAAAGTACATTTAATGATTAAGACTGATTATGATAAAATAACTATTAAAAATAATTTATTTAAATTTTTTAAATAATCCCTAAAATCCATGGAGTTTACAAGCAGCTTGGGACGGGGTCATCGCATAGAAGTCCCAAGCAGAGAAGTTGAATAACACAAAATGTATAGGAAACAAAATCTTTTGTATTGATACTACAATAAAATTAGAAAGGGACATAAGGCCAAGGTTAAATTCGCTCAAGCTCACAATCTCTCTGAATATAATAGCTCAGCTCTCTCTCATCTTTAATAAAATAAAAAACTGTCTTGAGGCACACAGTGTAGATCCTAAAAAATTAAGTTGTACACATCAACAAAGTCATGAAGATCAAGAAATGCATCTTTCAAATGAACTGCGCAGACATCAGATTGCGCATCATACAGATTACGCACACTAGACTGGCAAATAATCATCATTACCTGACACAATCAAATCTTCTGACAGCTGACAGCGCGGAGAACGAGACGACTGTTTGTTTAATCGTGCAGCACGGCGCTCGAGGACAGCTGGCAGCGCAATCGGCCAGCCTATCTGATGCGCAATCCATATTGGCGCAATCCATGCCTGTGCAGTCCATTCCTGCGCAATCCAAAGCCAGCGTAATTCAGGTTGCGCGCTCTATCAACACAACTGACAACATATACGTGGCATTCATGCCATCAATTGCTCATTACGTGGCAACCGTCTATGCACGATCATGCGTATTTCAATCAAATGATGCCATGTGTCCAAGACAGTTGGCCCATGATCAGACAACTGCCTGTGCTGTCTACTGTTTCGCAATCCAATTCATGTGCAATCCATCATGCACAGTCTAGAATAACTAAAAGTTGGTTATTTCCAGAACTCTATAAATAGAGTTTCAAGTCTCCATTCAAGGGGATCACAGATCAGAAATCAGACATAAAAAAGTTTAGAATTATCAGAGAGTCCAGGAGTTCTTGCCCAAGTGCTGCTGCATTCTTTCGAGGCTTTTGCCTTCAATTCTCCGAGGCTTTTGCCTTCAAGTCAACTTTAGAGGCTACCGTCTTCAAAGTTCACATCATCCAAGGGATAAATCAATCGTCTTCTAGATTGGATTCCTACAGTTATACTTTCCCAGAATTCTTGTAATCTTTACAAAGTTTGTATCAATAAAGTTTAATACTTTTGTTTTTGCAAACAAAATGGCGACTCTGCTGGGGACGACTTTCTCCTCTGACGAGGAAGTGACAACTCAATGTGACGTAGCGTCTATCGGGAAGACGCATAAGACTCTGGTTGTGAAGGTCAACCAGACAGCCTATGAAGCCATGATCAACTCTAAGACCACTCCTCACACTGCAACCACTTCTGCCACGAGCAAAGTGCGCCCAGTATGGGTCTCCAAGACTACTGCGCAGACCATTAACTCTGCCAGCAAGACTGCTGCGCAGTCTGCCAAGAAGCCTGCTGCGCAATCTACTGCACAGTCTACAGTTGCTGCCACTAAGACTGTTGCACAATCTGTCTCAACTACTCTTGCACAAGCTGCTGCTGTCAGTGCACAGAAGACTTCCTATGCTGCCTTGTCAAAGTATAAGACTCCTCTGCCTCTGGCGCAGTTGGCTGCCCATCTTCCTGCACAAACCAATACTCCAGCAACTAGAGTGCATCCTAAACACTCTGTGGCCAGAACTCCTGATGTGCAAACCACAGTGTCTGTGGCCAGAACCAGAAAGTTCTCTGTTAAGGACTCTCCTGCGCAACCTGCCAGTGCGTCATCCACCCATACGCAAGCCATGTCTGCGCAATCCAAGAGAGACATCCCTTTGGCTAATCTCTCTTCTTCTCACAACAAGGAGAAAAGCTCTACTCCTCTCCAGCACCCTGCTGCTCCTGTGCAATCTACTGGGGGTAGTCTTTTGGCTATTCCTCCTCCCCACAATAAAGAAAAAGGCCCTTTGGTCTTTTCTCAAACTTCTTTGTCCCATGACTTGGAAGGCAACAGATGGAAACGCTCTTTAGCTAACCCTTCTTTCTAAAACAAAGAAAAAGGCCCTTTGGTCTTTTCTCAATCTTCTTCGGTTTTTACCGTTGAAGATCAATCTGAATGTGCTCCGGCATCAGTCAGTACAAGGACCCTTTCTCACAAGGATTCTCATTCTTTCCTTGTCAAAAGGAAGTGTGCTGATCAGAGAGGTATTCTACCTACTCCGGTAGCAGAGTTCCAAGATCTCCCAACCCTCAAGATCTCCCGTTCAAGACAGAGAAAATTGCTGGTGTCTCAAACAGAAACCCCTGGGGGTGAGTTTGCTGATCTAAGAACTTATCTCAACATGCCAACTTCGGTGAAACGTAAACAGCCAATGCCGAAGACCAAACATCATCAGAAGCAGACTTCCAGGATCAAGAATCCGGACACCTATGCTAATGAAATGAGCACTTCCCTGTACACTCAAGGGATAAAACATTTGAAGAAACGGAACCATGTTCTGAATGTTATTAAAGAACATATCCCTCGAACTTTTCCTCGTCCCGTTGCTGTTCCCGATCTCCGAGAACACCTCAAACAAAGGCGGGACAACACTTCAACACTTCCAATTCAACCAAGTGATCATCATCATTGTAATCATAAGGTTGTTATCAAGTGTTGTTGTCAAACAACTAGACGATCTGTCTTCGATCGTTTGAACTTTTCTAATTCTGAATCTATGTCGGAAGATGAAGATGAAGTTCTGTACGCTTCCGTCAATATGACTTCCAGAGACACTGGGGGTAGGAAGTGCTCTAAGCACGGAAAGCCTCGCAAGCCAAGCCAACGGTATTTGGATTTACTCCAAGAATTCTCTGAAGGAGTATTCCAACATACCAGATCCCGAAGCCGAGACACAATCGGTCAAAGCAATCTTCAAGATCCTTTTGAACGTCTTCTTCCTTCTCACTCAGGAGATGATTCTTTCTCCGACTATGATGTATACAGCGAAAGCTCAGAACAGACAGTATCTTCCACTGTACCCAGAGAAGTGACAGCTTACATTGTCAATGAAGATCCTGATGCTTCCAGTTCAGCTAGTCAAGAACAAAGAATAGCTGCACTAGAAGATAAATTAAAAACAATGGCGGAAATGGTCGCAAGTATGCATTCCATCATTGTGGCGCAGCACACAGTACCGCCTATAAATCCCGAAATCATAGCATCGTCGGTGCCTGCTAATGCAGGACTGGGGGTAGCATCTCTTCCAGTACCTCCTGTACAAGTCCAACCTACACCCAGTCAGTCAGGTGCTGGGGGTAGTGCTTATCATGCTGTTCCTCCTCCTAATACTGTGGTTCAGCCTTCTCCTTCTACATCAGCGGAAGATGCCAATGAAGCTGTAAAGCTCCTACGAACTCAGTTCGAAGCTTTCAAGGAGAAGGATGACTTGCAAAGATTGGGGATCAAGCAACCTTACCCAGTTGAATGGAAGGAAGTCCCGTTTCCTTCAAAGTACAAGATTCCAACTATCTCGTTGTTTGATGGCAGCACATCTTCCAGTCAGTTCATCAACCACTTTGAGGTTATGACTGTTCAACTTCAACCAAATGACGCTCTTCTTACCAGAGTATTCGTCGGCTGTTTAGCCGGCGTAGCATACGATTGGTATAGAAGCTTGCCCGATGGTTGTATCACCTCCTTCTCTGGCTTAAAGCAAATCTTCTTGGAACGATTTTACGAGGGGATCAATGACATGACTATGTCAGCCCTCAATAAAATCAAACAAAGGTATAATGAAACTGCTGAAAGTTTTATTGAAACATTCCGTCGGGAAGCCTTGAAAATGCCACCGGAACTCCGGCTGCTGTCACCATAGACACCTTCAAGGCAAATCTATTACCCATCATTAGCATGTGGACGGGGTCTACTCAATTCCAAGACTGGCCATCTTTTATTGTCAACGCTAAAGCAGCTGAAGTTAGCGTCGACAAATTCAAGCAGCTAGGGGTACAAATGTCTAACCCCGACCGGGATGAACAACAAACATCAGGTGGTGGCAATCGCCAGAACAACCGCAAACCAAAAGAAACTTTGAACGTCAATTTGAACAAGAACAAATAATCTTTGGCGATTAACGTAGCTCCTTCTACGTCCACTTCTGCCCCTTCAGCACCTCTACCGAGAGAACCTCGTCCTAAAGTAGAGTATTTCTTTGACGAGAATGACACTGCTATCATCTTTGATTGCTTAATCAAAAGTAATAAGATCCAACTTCCATATCCAAAGAAGCCTGATGAAGTCGGTAAGACTGATCATCCCAAGTACTGTATTTATCACAGGTTCATCGGGCATCCCACTCGAGCATGTTATATGCTCAAAGGCAAAATTCAGGAGCTGGTCAATGCTGGCGTCGTCACTCTGCAACAAGACGAGAAGACTGTTACTGCAAACATGGTATCAGTTCAGTTCGGTGACTTCCCGCCCCAGATGGTGCAGCATGGCATCATTCCTATCCCTAAAGCTACTCTTGAGATTGAGAATCTTCCTCCTCCACGAAGTGAAGGTCTCGTCCCCTTGTCTCTTGACAATGGCGAGATTATGTGGATTCATCCGGATCTTGCTTCAGAGTTCGAACTTCCTTCTTCCTCCAAGAAGAAAGACCGCTCCAAGGACAAGACAAATATTTGCAATATGGTATCTTTTGACCCCATAGTTGATGAAGAAATCCTATTGGGCACTAGGTCAGGGAAAACTTATCTAAAGGATTATCCTGAAGCCCAAGAGAATCCTGCTTCTTCCTCTGAACCTGCTCCGGTGCAGCCTGCTTCTACTAAGGATATTCCTACTGCTTCCTCACCGGTGGTGATACCCATTCCTCCCAAGCCGACGGTCGCTGACAAAGGCAAACAGCAAGTCCGCTTCGATAAACCTTTAAAGAAGACATCTCCTTCCGGACTTGAAAAGCCTTACAACTTTGACATCTTGGCTCAATTAGCCAATACACCGGCCCGGCTATCCATCTTCGAGCTCTTACGCCTCTCCAAAGAGACTCGAAAAACTTTGAGCGAGGCTCTCATGCAAGCTGAAACCTGTCTAACCCTTCTTAAGAAGCCGGAAGTAGAACCAGTTTCTTGCCTCCATTGTCATAGTGTGTTGGAGTTAATTCCAAACATAACTTTCACACAAGATGACATGTTGATGGAAGACAACAGGCACGACCGTCCTCTCTACTATACAGGATACGTTGATTCGATGAAAGTCGATCGTATTCTGATAGACCCAGGGTCTGCTCTCAGCATTATGCCCAAGATAATGTTGGATGCGCTAAAAATCCCAGTGCATAGTCTCTCCAGTACAATCACCACCATCCTTGGGTTCAATCAGGGAATGAGTGAACCTCTGGGCAAGATTCGTCTAAAACTCCAAATAGGCAATCTTCGTACAAAGGTTACCTTTTACATCATTGACAATCATGGTTGTTCTTATAATGCTTTGTTGGGGAGACCATTCCTACATGAACACAACATTGTTCCATCAACTCTTCATCAATGTTTCAAATATGTTGATGACAATGGAGAAGTTCAGAAGGAAGTTGCTGATCTCTATCCTTTCAAAGGCGTTGAAGCATACTGCAACGACGCTCGCATGTACAAGGATGAATTCATGAAGGTTGTCTTGTCTCTGGATACTGAAGAAGAGCAAGAAATAGTGCCCAAAGATACCCTTATCATACCTGTCAAAGGGCGTGTTTCTCGTCCCCAATCTTCCAAGCCACTGGCTATTCACTTGCCAGTTCAGAAGAAACCAACTGATGATGATCATGATCAAAGGGAGCTCACCTCTTCTGAGCCGCTTGTTATTGACTTACGTCGTAACAAGGACAAAAAGCAGCTCACTTCTTCTGAGCCACTTGTTATAGATATACCTTATAACAAGGAAAAAAAGGGAGCTCACCTCCTCTAAGCCGCTTGTTATCGACCTCCGTCGTAATAAAGCTAATCCTCTTCCACGTTCTTCTTCTTCCCCTCTTGTAATCAATCTGACCAAGCCTGCTAAGGCTAAAGTTCCTGCTGTAAATGCCAATGTATAAATCAATGAAAAAGCATCTACTTTCCAGTATACTGATGTTATTTATCATACTAAATGCTACTTGGATATGTTAGATAACTTTCAGTCATTTACAATGGGAGTTGTGCAATCTCTTCAAAATGAAGTCTCTTGTGAACACCCAGATGATTCATACCGAATTGTTCCTGCTCGAAAGAAAGGCGAAAGTCTAATACTTTTTAGTAAAGGACTGGAACAACAATTTAGCTATACGGATGATAGCAAAGTTAACGACACGGGACATCTTCAACTCCGTCGTTACAGTCAACAATCAAAAGATATCATCCGAAAGATGGGTTACGACTTCAAGAGCGGCCTCAACTACGGTAAAGGACGGAGAACCCCTATCCGTACGACTGTGCCGAAAGGAAAGTCAGAGATGTACTACAGCAGGACCAAAAGAGGTCTTGGATATGCTTCTCCTCTAATGTTATCCCCAGCAGTTTCTGAATCCGATAGTGAAGAACGTTCTAACTCTTCTGATTCCAGATCGTGGGATTTTGACACCAGCATTGGTCAAGTTCATCGGCTGACTGTGTCTTCTAACATGGTCTCCGTCGAACTTCCAGAAGGCTAAGACGAGGATCTTGAAGAAAACCCTGAAACAGATCCTTGGGCTCAACAAATGGATATCTAATGGAAACTCCGATTCGAACAAAGAGAACCGCCTACCGAAGATCAATTAGTTCAAATTGATGTAGGAGAGAACGGGTCACCTCGTCCAATATTCATCAGCAAGAACCTTCCAGAAGAGAATAAACAAGAATTAATTCTTTTGATTAAAGTATATATTGATGTCTTTGCTTGGAGTTATGAAGATATGCCAGGACTAGATCCCAAAGTTGTTACTCACAAACTGAACATCTTGCCGAATGCAAAACCGGTTAAACAACAACAACGACGTTTCAAACCAGAAATGATGGACGCAATCGACGACGAAGTCAAGAAGCTCATCGCTTGTGGCTTTATTCGAGAAGAGCAGCATCCTGATTGGGTAGCCAATGTCGTCCCAGTTCTAAAAAAATCGACAAAGTTCGAGTTTGTATCGACTTCCGGGATCTTAATGAAGCATGTCCAAAAGATGAATTTCCTCTCCCTATCACGGACGTCATGATTGACAACACGTGTGGATTCGAAAGAATATCTTTTATGGATGGATTCTCCGGATACAATCAAATTCGGATGAATCCTGAAGATGAAAAAACATACTTCTTTCCGCACTCCTCGCGGAGTCTACTGCTATACTGTCATGCCATTTGGTATCAAGAACGCTGGTGCAACATATCAACGAGCCATAAGTACCATCTTTCGAGATCATCTGCGCAAGACTGTCGAATGCTACGTTGACGATATTGCTGTCAAAAGTCGTCTAAAGGAAGATCACAACAAAGACTTGAGAATTATCTTCAATCTCATGCGCCAACATCAACTCAAAATGAATCCCACCAAGTCATTCTTGGGTGTCTCTAGTGGCAAATTTCTCGGCTTCGTCATTACCTCTAAGGGTATACACGTGGATCCCGAGAAGATCAAAGCCATTCAAGAGATGCGTCCTCCACGCAACCTAAAAGAGCTACGAGGATTCCAAGGTCGACTTGCGTACATCAGGAGATTTATTTCGAATCTGTCTGAACGCTGCAGACCATTCACTCAACTCATGAAGAAGGGTTTATCTTTCGTTTGGATCGAAGAATGTCAACAAGCATTTGACGACATCAAGCGATATCTCATGAATCCACCTGTCTTGGTGCCACCAATCTCTGGCATGTCATTCTTAATGTATGTCCGTACTATAGATCATTCATTGGGTGCTTTACTTGCCCAAAAGAACAAAGAAGGCCACGAACAGGCTATCTACTACCTCAGTCGTACTATAATTGGTGCTGAACACCGTTATAGTCCAGTCGAAAAAGAATGCCTAGCTCTCATGTTTGCTGTTCAAAAGACTCGGCATTATATCATTGGTCAAACCATTCATGTCATATCCTGAGTCAATCCTCTTCGGGTACTGATGAAGAAGCCTAGCACTCTCAGCTCTCGGCTGGCTATATGGGCCATTCTGCTAGCCCAATATGATATGGTATATGTTCCACAAAAGTCTGTCAAAGGTTAAGCACTGGCGGATTTCTTAGCAGCTCATCCTGTTCCAGAGACATCCAAACTCTACGATAAAATTCCAGACGAAACGTTGGAAGTCAACTTGATCTCTGAAGAATTTCTTACTTGGCATCTATTCTTTGACGGAGCATCCAGAATCGGACCCAATGGTGCCATTGTAGCAGGAGTCGGAGTTGTTCTCGTTTCTCCAGACGGATCAACTATCCAAAGAGCCTACTCTCTAGATGAACCATGCTCCAACAACGTGGCAGAATACAATGCTCTACTCATTGGTCTTCAATTAGCCAAACAACTTGACGTTGAGTATCTTGAAGTCTATGGCGACTCTAAGCTGGTTGTTAATCAGGTTAGAGGAACCTATGAAGTTCGTCATCAAGATCTAGTGCCTTATCATGAAGCAGCAATCAACATGGCTACGTCATTCAAAGCCTTCTTCATAGACTATGTTCGACGAGCTTGTAATACTGAAGCAGATGCTTTGGCCAATCTTGTAGCAGTCTTAGCCATCCCCATCAAAAGATAGCAAGTGGTGGTCATCTCTAATCGAGAATTATTCTGTATCGAAAACAATCGTAATATTGAATTCAGTAATTTTACTGAAGTCAATGTTATCGGTGAAGATTGGAGAACTCCTTTCACCGACTTCGTAGTCCATGACATACTCCCTGAAGATCCAAAAGAAGCTACGAGTATTCGTCGAAGGTCTCTACGATTCTACTACAACCAAACCACAAAGACCCTCTATCGATGGACTTATGACGGTCTTCTTCTACGCTGTCTAGCTGGTGATGAAGCAAAACAAGTACTGCGTGAAGCTCATGATGATGTTTGCAGAGCACATCAACCCGGTCCTAAGCTACAGGATCGCATCCGACGTATGGGTTACTATTGGCCCTCTATGGTATCTGACGCCATTGATTATGCAAGGAAATGTCGAGCTTGTCAAATCCATGCGAATTTCATTCATCAACCTTCAGAATTTTTGCATCCGACGGCTGCTTCCTGGCCTTTTGAAGCTTGGGGTATGGACATCATCGGTCCTATCAATCCTCCTTCTTCTAGAGGATATCGGTTCATATTAGCAATAATCGATTATTTCTCCAAATGGACTGAAGCTATACCTTTGGCTGAAGTCAAGACCAGCAGTGTCATCAACTTCGTCAAACATCATGTCATTTATCGATTTGGTGTACCTCGACGAATCATCCATGACAATGGACCACAATTCATCAGCCAGAAATTTACAAGGTTCTGCGATGATCATAGAATTAACAACGTCGCTTCGATAGCTTACAATCCTGCTGCTAATGGATTAGCGGAAGCTTTCAACAAAACTATCATTAAACTTCTCAAGAAGTTTGTATCTACTAACAAACGGAACTGGAGTGAAAAGCTCGGTGAATGTTTATGGGCCTATCGAACTACGGTCCGCAATTCCACAGGCTTTACACCTTTCTCTCTGGTGTACGGTTGTGAAGCTGTTCTACCTCTAGAACTTCAAATCCCTTCTTTAAGGATTGCCATTGCCAATGAGCTCACTACAGAGAACAACGACCTTTTTCAACTTCAAGAATTAGAGGCACTCGACGAGAAGTGATTAATGGCTCAACAACATATTGAGCTATATCAAGCCCGCATCTCGAACACTTTCAATCGCAAAGTTAAAGTCAGAGCCTTTCAGCAAGGAGAACTTGTTCTAACGGTCAGACGTCCTATGACTATGACTCACATGAGCAAAGACAAATTCGATGCAAAGTGCGAAGGACCTTATGTTGTCAGCAAAGTCTTTTCAAATGGAGCATATCAACTTGCAGAATTAGATGGTCGAGTTGCAATGATACCTATCAATGGCAAATTCCTCAAGAAATACTATGTATAAATATAACAGAAATTTATGTAAATATGATCAGACAATTCATAAATAAAGTTTGATTTGTATTTCATCATAAATGATGTTACATGATATCAAAAAAGATCACTGTCATCCTTATTGACATTGGGACGGGGACCACTGCCGTCCTTATCAAAGACATAATCAGCAAAAGAGCTGAGAACATCTTTGCTGGAACCCACGAGGAACTTGCAGGCAGCCATCCTCATGGCTTCTTCCTCTTCAGTCTTTCCTGGTTCAAGCAGGAAGTCCAGGATATCTTGCGGTGGTTTGGGTGCAAACGAACCTTCGTCTGCCTCTGCCTGCTTTGGCTGGACCAGTTCGACCGGATGTTCTTCAATGCCCGCTTCAACCTTTGGGGTGACTTCGACTTTCTTGGATGCATCTTCGGACGACATCTTTTTGTTAAAAAATGGAAATAATCGTTCCTTCCAGATTTCTGTTCTATTTATAGACAGAGATTCTCAAAATAATGAAACGTCACATTCATCAGACGGTTCGTCCGTTCATCACCCGACGGTTCATCCGTTCATATTCATCCGACAGTTCGCCCGTTCATTCACATTCATTAGACGGTTCGTCCGTTCATTCATCATCACCTGACGGTTCATCCGTTCATTAATATCAGACGGTTCATCCGTTCATTCACATTCATCAGACGGTTCGCCCGTTCATTTATTATCATCCGACGGTTCATCCGTTCACATTCATCCGACGGTTCGCCCGTTCATTTACATCCATCTGACGGTTCGTCTGTTCATTTATTATCACTTGACGGTTCATCCGTTCATCATCATCTGACGGTTTATCCGTTCATTATGACGATTCATTTTGTTCATACCTTTTTGACGATTTATTTTCCTTTATTTTCATCCACATCAGTAACTTATCATCCTTGATTAAGTTATCTATTGAAATAATCATATTCGACAAATTATATTCTGCCACATCCATATTACCTCTGAGCAGATATAATGAATATAATTATTTTCTACAAAATCATCATGAAATATATCATGTCCTGCACCTCTGAATATATTTTCTATCGCTATTATTTATATCTGAATAAGATATGCAAGAAATGATAGAGCCACGACAAAATGTCTTTTATTGATCAAAATTTAAGACATACATAGCATAAAGAAAGATAAGAAGATACAAGAAGTTCTTTCTATTGAGACGGAGGCATTATCAGATTAGCAATTTGCTACTTCAGAATCTGCAACCGTTCTTCACGAGATGCCATCACTCTCCTTCTGGCCTCTACCTTCCCAGATTCTTCATTAAAAATGGGCATGGATACCATTCGGCGAGTGATTTCAGCATCATGAGTTGCTACATACTCGTTTCTTTCCTGAGTTAGAGCATCAATTTGTTGGACTGCAGTCTGATGCTCTGTAACTTCATTTTCCAGCTCCTCTTGGAGACGAGCAATCTCCACTCTCAGCTCAGCAATCTTTCTCTCTCTTCTCTCAGCAGTTGAGATCACCGATTCCAACTTGGAATTATATTCAACAGATTTAGTAGTATAAGCATCCAAGAGGTTCTGGAGATTCACTCTTTCAATTGCAGCTGCCTGAGCCATTTGTTCAAATTCTGCCTACACTAAAGGTTCCACTTCCCCTTTGTTGAGATCATTATAGTTCTTTATGGAGATTTCCAGCTCATTCAATATATGGTCAAGGAAAGTGGCCTGAGCCTCATCACCTTGTTCCCGGATGGCCTTCACCAAGAAAGAGGTTGGACCTCTAACCATGTAAAAATTAGCGTCTTCTTTGTCCATCATTCTATTTATCAGAGGTCCCAAGGACTCGAAGAAGCATCTGGTGAATGATTGGATGACAAGCTGATTAGTCGCCAGAGTACCAGGAGTTGCAGCTACTCCTGTTGATGACGAAGCAGCAGGACGCTCAACTTCTCGTATATGAACAACAGGCTCTTTGAATAAGAGAACCAAAGTGGAGCTGGTTGCTTCTCCTGATTATTCCTCTGCAAAATCAAATACTGTCACTTTACCTGTCATTGGCTATTGATAAAGAGAATCAAAAGTGAAAACAGTCTTACCATGAGTGGATCCAGCAACAAGCCTATCATCTGCAGGAACAGACTTTAGCTGAGCAGAAGTAGCTTCAGACACTACGGCTTGGCTACTTCCTGCTTCAGAGCCACAAGATAAATGGCGGCTGCTACTGGCAATTGTCGTTGCCAGTACTGTGTCCATGCATGTTGGAAGAGCAGAAGAGGATCCGGGTTCTGTATGGATAAAAGTAAAGATGTTAGCTATCAAGCTATTTGTTAAAAGAAGATCGCTAATTTCATTACAATACCTTCGGGAGTAGCAACTGGAGTTTCCTCTAAATCTACCTCTTCATCAGCAATCTTCTCCGGAGATCTCGGCACCTCAGCCTCCTTTTCAGGAGTCAGAGTGTCTCGAGGGGATGTCTGGATCTCAACATTCTCTTCCGAATTTTGTGTCTCATCAGCAGTTTCTGATGAGGTGATCTCCTCGTTTTCGCTGTCCTCGGGAACCTCTTCACTAGCAGCATCAGCGGCATGATCAACTTCTTCCTGATAACCGAAGTCACAGCCATATAAAGCGTCGATCATCAAATGATCTTCTTCAGCAAGGGTTGCTCCCGGTATGGCAGAAAAATGAATTTCTGCTGCTGTTGGCAAAGAAGATCGTACGGCATTATGCTCTTCCTCTACAATGTTATCTCTGGACTCTTCAGCCTCATTTCTCTGGTCCAGCTCTTTCCTCTGCTTAATTTCCTCTCTCTGCTCTGGACTGGGAGTTTTATTCCTGGACTCAAAAACAGGAGTGGGAGAGGGCATGGTGAGTCCCGCTGCAGCGTCTATCACGATCGAAGACGAAACTTGTCTTCTGCGGACCAACCTTTTCCTTCTATGCAGAGGTCTCTCAGGACTCTCTGCGTCTATTGTCTCGACTTGTTTTTGAACATATGTCGGTGTGGCAGCTTCTTCCTGCTGAATTGTCTCGGCCAGCTGCCGAGATTGAGATCTGGTAGTAATCTTTTCTGAAGAATGATCCAAGATCAGTTTCTTCTTCGCAACTGGGACGGAAGGCTCCTCTCTCATTCTCTTCTTGGCTAGAGATTTAACAACCTTCAAAGAAACACGCAGTGGCACGTTAACCTCTTCAGGGAACATAGCATCCCTCGAAACTTCTAAGGGTGCATCCACTGGCTCGTGCACCTCATCATTACCTGGAAGTGACATGATGACTCCTCCCTTCTTCAATCTCGTTGCAGATGCGAAGCTATTCGCAAGATTGAAGTTCTCGGCAAAAGTGTTCGCTGATGTATAAAATACTGAATATGTGAACAGCATACGAGGGCCATGACTACTATTTACCGGCATCGAGAACGTTGCTTTCGTATCTCGAGCGTTGTAATAAGCCCAAGCTCGGGCTCCATCTATCAAGAAACATTTTCCTTGTAGGCATGTGATAGCATTACCTACATGGAATTGGTCATATCCAAACTGCCGAGAAAACCGGCTGGGAAGATATGGCTCCAAGAAGCATTCTTCTTCAAATTGATACACCAAGTGGGATGGACGAATTGTCTTCAACCAATTAAAAGCTGTACGGCTCAAAGATTGCATCTTTGAGTCAACCATGTTGGTCGGCATTTGTTCATATCCGGCAGGAGGATAAGTGCAATAGAAGTTCTACCCTTTACCAAGGTTCAAAGCATATCTGCAATCTCTCAAAGAAGTGTATTTCCACTTAGCTTGAGAGTATCTTCGCAAAAAGCTGCCACTGACTGGTCCCATGTTGGGGTCCATCAAAGGAGGATGGTGTAGAAGCAACCACCCGAACAGATAAGTATACGACAATTCTAGCCGAGGAAACTCTTTCTCGCCCTTAGCTTTCAGCATCAAATTGACGTACAGGCGGAGACCGACGTTCAATCTACAAGTCATTGCCGATAAGAGATCCATCTTGTAGCCGAAGACTAATCAAACGGCAGCAAAAAGAACTCCGCGATGGAAGCGGTCTACAGCACTTGATCCAGGGACGACAAACCGACGGAGCCAGTACGTCGGAAATCCTGCTAATTGGGCTTCTTTTGACATGAATCGATATCCCACTCTCATATAACTCTCGAGAGTGTCTCCTTTCTTTAGAGGAGGACATTGATGATCGTCCTTGATTTTTTTATCCAAATTCCCACTTACCTCCATCAACTTCACAACTTCAGTGCTGCTCAGTGGTTTAAGGAAGTCGGGATAGCAGTTATCATGTTCCTTGGTCTTCTTTTCTTTAATATGGTTGAGGAACAGATAAGGCAACCATTTGCATGAATAGCAAGTATTAGATGTACCACTTTGGTAAAACAGAGAACAGATTTTATAATGACACAGCAGTTCTTCGAAGACTGCTACCATGTCTGCGTTCTCTTTTCGAATTTTGTCCAATTCATCATTAGTTGGGACAAATTCCTCATACGGGACATCCTCCATCAGCAAGTAAGAGATGTACTGCATCTCGTGAAGAGCAAACCCGATCTCTCCGCAGGGAGTCATAAAAGTCCATGTCCTGTAATTGTATCTCTCTGCTACAGCCAGGAATAGATGCAGGTTGGGAGCAAAACCGTAAACAGTGGCATGCACTGCTTGATACAAGTTAATCTGTTGAAGTTTGTCTTCAAATTTAGTCAAAATTCAGTTTGCTATACAATTCCATCTCTTAAAGTCTGGATTCACCAGTCCAGTTAATCTGAGGTCTTGATCTGCATACCTCCCTTCAACCTTCGCGAACTCATTCGCGAATATTGGAACTCTCACAGGCAATAACAAAGAAGAATTTTTCGGCGGAATACAACCGGGCTTTAAACCTCTGAGCAAGACACTGTATCGTTCTGAAGAACTGTAAAACATGTCTTTCTTGTCAGACCCCTTCTTCACATAAATCTTTCCTGGATGGGCATCCTGAAAAGGTGTGAGATTCCATTCTATTTTCCTCGGATAGCTTGCATGAGCATATCGAGATAAGGGGAGGCAGCGGGAGACATCTGGTATCGAGATTATCCTGTCTTTCTGATGGACAATCCGTTCTTCCATCCGTGGCCTTGGCTGAGAGCTCTTCTCAAAAGCCTCGCCAAACAGAAATAGGGGCTTCTTGTGAATGATGGCATCTACCGACTCCAAAGGTTGTCCATTCATCAGACATAACAGGGTTTCATTATCTTGGGCCACCAAGATAGCTTGGCGGAAAGCTGGCAGATCATACTGTGGATAGTGCACATGAGATAGGTCCTCTTTGTATTTCGATTCTGAAAGAGTCCCTACAAAGTTCTCATACCCCGGATCTTCTCTGGTATTAACTGCATCAAACAGAGAAAACAAAAATTCAGCACAAGAAAAAATCAAGGATGCTACCATTAGACTGCGCAACCATTAGACAGTGCAACCATCAGATTGTGCAACATCAGATTGCGCAATCATCAGACTGCTCAAACAATCTGACTGTGCAGCAAACAGTCATCAGATTGCGCTGGTAGTTTCGCGCAAAATAGCAAATTGCGCTGACTTTTGCCAGCACAGTTCAACCGATTGTGCAAGAAATTATTCTTCATAAAAATGAAGAATAAATGGTTTTGTGCTACCAAAACCCTAAAAAGGGTGGCGCAGTATGATCACATCTCTAAAAAGAGATGGATTCTAAAGAACAGTGAAATCAAAAACCCTAAAGAGAGGTTTTGATTGGGTCATCTACCTTGCAACGCGGGATGCACAGTCTCGTGGAGAGAAGGACGTCGCGCAACCCTAGCCGAAGACTCTGCGGGAGCCTTGCCCTTGGCAGCGGCGGAGGATCGCTTGGGAGCCATGGAGATTCGATGGAGAAGAAAGGAAGGAATAGCTCGAGACTTTTCTCTAAGATCACAAAAGCAAAGTAAAGAATGAAATGAATATCGAAGAGAACTATTTATAGTTTTTCGAAGAGTAACGGCTGCCTCAGACTGCGCCAAAAAAGTCGGACTGATCCATCCGATTGCGCAGACAGCTCAGTACATGCGCAACTTGATTGAAATTTCAAAATTCAAAGTATTTCAAAAGTTTGAATAAAGTTTAACTTTCAAAAACTTTGAAGGGGGTCTTGTAGGTCCTAAAAAATCAAGTTGCACACATCAACAAAGTCATGAAGATCAAGAAATGCATTTTTCAAATGAACTGCACAGACATCAGATTGCGCATCATACAGATTGTGCACACTAGACTACGCATAATCTCAAGCGTGCAGGCTGACGTGGCAAATAATCATCATTACCTGACACAATCAAATCTTCTGACAGCTGACAGCGCGGAGAACGAGGCGACTGTTTGTTTAATCGTGCAGCACGGCGCTCGAGGACAGCTGACAGCATAGTCGGCCAGCCTATCTGATGCGCAATCCATATTGGCGCAATCCATGCTTGCGCAGTCCATTCCTGTGCAATCCAAAGCCAGTGCAATTCAGGTTGCGCGCTCTATCAACACAACTGACAACATATACGTGGCATTCATGCCATCAATTGCTCATTACGTGGCAACCGTCTATGCACGATCATACGCATTTAAATCAAATGATGCCATGTGTCCAAGACAGTTGGCCCATGATCAGACAACTGCCTGCGCAGTCTACTGTTGCGCAATCCAATTCATGCGTAATCCATCATGCGCAGTCTAGAATAACTAAAAGTTAGTTATTTCCAGAACTCTATAAATAGAGTTTCAAGTCTCCATTCAAGGGGATCACAGATCAGAAATTATACATAAAAAAGTTCAGAATTATCAGGGAGTCCAGGAGTTCTTGCCCAAGTGCTGCTGCATTCTTCCGAGGCTTTTGCCTTCAATTCTCCGAGGCTTTTACCTTCAAGTCAACTTTAGAGGGTACCGTCTTCAAAGTTCACATCGTCTAAGGGATAAAGCAATCGTCTTCTAGATTGGATTCCTACAGTTGTACTTTTCCAGAATTCTTGTAATCTTTACAAAGTTTGTATCAATAAAGTTTAATACTTTTGTTTTTACAAACACACAGCTGAAAGAAGGTGATGTACATACACTATGTCCCATATAGGTAAAGTCTTCAATACAGATGCACGCCTAAAAATGCTAAGAAACTTAATGCCTCAGTTCGTCTAAGCGAACTCTACCTCCAAAGAGCAAGTACCTGTAACCCATGCATGAAAACTGGTGGATTGTCAGTATACAACCATACTGGTGAGTAAGCCCCTTGTCCACCCATACAAAACCAACACGTTATTTTAGTGAGTGTAACTTGTTCTTTTGTAGCCTTTCTAATTTTTTTCCTTATGATCAGTTTCATTCCATAACTATAATACTACTTCGTGTTGCAACATTATGATCGTGCTCCAAATTCTTTGAGTCCATGCTACAAAACTAGTTGTGCAAACATTGTGGACGTGCCACAAGATCCATTTGTGTGAAAACATTGAGGCTGTGCCTCGTAACACAATTTAACCCATTCATACTTGCCTTATAGTCTTTTCTGTTTCAACATACAACCGACTTAAATCATACTCGTAAACTTGTGTCATTGGCTCAAACAACCGATGCCACATCTCGTGCCAAAGCACGTGTCTATGCTACAACCAAATCTTAGGCTCCATATTTGTGTTGCAAATCGTGCATACATTTTTTTGACTCATTCATGTCGTGCTTACACTTCCACTGACTCAACCTATACCATGCATGCAGATTATCGCTCAGCACAGTGACTCCTCTATATGAAAGGTCACTAGCAATTTAAGCCATCTTGGACATTGATAGATTAGACAGCGATCATTCAGTAGTAATGTAGCTAGTCCTACTGAATGCCCAGAATCACCAAGCAATTCGGAGTCATCCTTTAGTCAAATTACCTGAAATGCTCCGTGCCAGTACGTGATACAACGAACTTGTTTTTCCTATGTACGAATCGGTCCCTGTGTCCCGACATTCATTCAAGAAACTAAAACCTTATGCACAAGTTGTCCATGACCATGCAAGACTCTAACATACTTATAAGACCAATTCTCATCTCATCTTTTCATCTAAATGCATCTCCCAAAATCGTCGACTGCCTCGTTGACTAACGGTCCCGAGAACTTTCTATGTTATCATAATCTTCTTACTCAAACCCAAGAACATCTATTTGATAGTCCTTTTGCATAACTTGACCCAACCGTGTTTCGTGTAGTGCCACCAACCAAGTCATACTCTATATGACAAGCTTTGATACCGTGGGAAATGTCGCAATAAAATCGTACGAACGCGCTTGAAATGATAAACAAGTCCACAGTCCGTGGCGTAACTTTGCTAAATTCACTCTTGAGGTTGAAAGACCAAGTTCCAACTTTGAAATGCAACAAGTGACATTTTTTTTTCCATGTTCTACACAATCTGACTCAGAACGAGATTATTCCCTTTAACTATGTGGGTTCATCTCTTTTATTAGTAAACCTACTCTTTGCAATTGAAAATATCCATTTATTGAGTGTGAAGGCCAAGCTGAGGCAAGTTCATCGAAGTGACCAACCAGAACGAGGAGTTGCCTCGACCGAACGGGACTTTGAGCAAGCTGATGCATAGCCAAGTCCAAACGTCAATTTCTTCTGTTGAATGGAGCGGGACGGGACACTACATATGGAGGGGGTTATAGGATGGTAGAGGGTCGTGTTACCTCTATAATGAATCCTCGTGGAGGTTCACAGGAGGTCGGGAAGGGGTCGAAACTGCTAGTATGTCACAAGGTGTTGCGGCTAAATTGGCAAGGAGGAGGTTTCGAGTTTTGCAAGGGAGAGGAGAGGGGTGGTTGATTATTAGGGTTAAAATATAAAGTTTGAGGCTTATATATGTTAGGGTTTGATAGGTGGAGGTTTGGGTAAGTTTTGGAAATGTTTGGTCTTCCAACTTACAAGATATGTTAAGGTGAATCTTAAAAGATTTATTATGTTTCCTAACATGGAAACCATTGTTCGAAATTAAATCTAATAGGTTTGACCAATCATAGATGGACAAATATTGAATTTATCTAGTCTAAAATTATACTATTAGGTTAGGGCAACCTAGAATAGGCTCTACCAAAGCTTGTTGGACTAGGTTTGGGCCGGTGGAATTATTCGAGTCGAAATTGAGCCCGAAAGTCTACTAAATGGGTCTTGTGTGCCATTTGAAAAATAAATAGCACATGGAAACTCAATTAAGTAGGACACATTTGGCATGTGTGTAGTATGCTCAAAATAGGTCAAAATTATATTTTGGGTTGTTTTGGTTGGATCGAAGTGAGTCCCGAAATTAAATTAGAAAATACGGAAAGAAATTAAAAAATACGAAAAGATTTACGGTAGATGTAAAATTGCCCTAAATTGACTAGAGTGTAAGAAAGAGTTTGAGTGGTACATGATATCTCAAATTAAAGATTAACTTATTTAGATCAAAACATATGAAGGGAGTTTCGAGAGATTGGCATTCATGTTGCTTCAAAAATCAATGCTACAAAAAGTATATCTATTGATAAAAATAAAATATAAAATATAAAATATAAAATATAAGTTAATGAATAAAAATCACATTAAATAAAATAAAAAATTCTCAAAAATTAGGGTACTTATAGTTTTCTTCCTCTATTTTTTGAATCCAAAATTTTTTTTCTCTCCCTTCGTTATAAAAGAAATTCTTTTTTTAATATTACAAAATAGTTTTTTTGAATTCATGATATTTTTTTCTCTATCTATATTTTGGTAGAAAAATAAATTATTTCTTCCCTTTTTAATCTTACAAAATTTTGCTTATTATACTGATTTTCTATTTATTTTCCATCTGGTGGAAGGTTTATTTTCTTTTCTAATCTGATCCTTCCTTCGGGTGCCTAACGGCCATCTCACTTCGCTCGCCTTCGGGTGCCTAGCGGTCACCGCGAAGTTGGCTTGTTTGCCTTCGGGCGTCTTTTTCCTCTCCAATTTGGTTATGCCACTTCTGAGAGAAGAAAAAAAAATGTATTTTATCAATTTTAGGTTATATAAATTTTATAACAACTATCTTCAACATGCGTGGACCTGGAATGACTATGCATAGATTACCCCTTTTTGTGTGGTCCGTTCTAGTGACATCATTCCTACTTTTATTATCACTTACGGTATTGGCAGGGGCAATTACAATGTTATTAACCGATCGAAACTTTAACACAACCTTTTTTGATCCTACAGGAGGGTGAGACCCAATATTATACCAGCATCTCTTTTCGTTCTTTGGTCATCCAGAGGTTTATATTCTCATTCTGCCCGAATTTGGTATTATTAGTCATATCATATCGACCTTTTTGGGAAAATCGGTCTTCGGGTATCTAGGAATGGTTTATGCCATGATCAGTATAGGTGTTCCTGGATCTCTTGTTCGGGCTCATCATATGTTTACTGTGGGCTTAGAGTTGATATGCATGCTTACTTCACCACAGCTACCATGATCATAGATGTCCCCACTGGAATCAAAATCTTTAGTTGGATCGCTACCATGTGGAGAGGTTCGATACAATACAAAATACCCATGTTATTTGTTGTAGGGTCCATCTTTTTGTGCACCATAGGAGGGCTAACTGGAATAGTTCTAGCAAATTCTGGGCTAGACATTGCTCTACATGATACTTATTATGTGGGTGAACATTTCCATTATGTACTTTCTATGTGAGTCGTTTTTTGCTTTATTTGCAGGATTTTACTTTTGGGTGGGTAAAATCTTTGGTCGGACATACCAATAAACTTTAGGTCAAATCCATTTTTGGATCACTTCTTTCGGGGCTAATCTGACCCTATTTTTCTATGCATTTCTTGGGGCTTTTGGGTTTGCCACGTCGTATTGGACTTGGTGTTAACGAGTTCATGTCTTTTGTCTTGACCAAAAACAGTCTATAATTGGAGACCCGTAACGAGGCAGTCTAGCTGCTTTCTTTATCTCGCGTGCCGCGTGTAGCGACTTTCGGTGCCCCGGGGAGGTTTAGATTTTCTTTTCTAGTTGAAGATGCAGTCAACGTTCTTCTCCCATTAGACTTGTAAATCCTTTGTTCTCACTTCGCTCGCCTTCTCTCCTCCACTTATCTCTTTATTTGACAAGGGCGGATAATACCAATCTATCAAGAACGAGAAAAAAAAGAAGAGAAATTCGCAAATGGTTTGAGCTTGGAAGCAACAGGCTATCTATCGATAGGTGTCACTTCCCATTCCCAGAATACGTATTTTTAGAATGCATGTACTGTTTAAATGTAAATATTTTATATTTATCATGTATTGCTCTGTATTTAAATTTCTTTAATTTTATGTTAATTAATTTCCTGCAATTTCATTTCTGCACTTTACTTTCTGCTTTTATACTCTGCTTTAGCTTTGCTATGGGTTCGGCTCAGATTGGTTTAATTATGTTGGTTCATCATGAACCGAAATAAACTCCCACCTACCACCACCCCATTTAAAGCCCCAAACCCTTTCTCTCTCTTCATTTTTTCTTCTTATTTCTCTTCTTCTTCCTCATAACTCTCCCACCAACCTAGGAGAGCAAGGCAAGTGCCAACTTGCTTCATGATGGATCCATGTTATTATTGTTCCATCATCTTCCTTATTTGATTCTAAGTCTCTTTAGTACTTAACATTTCCAATTTCCATGGCTTATTTGTTGTAGATCTAAGTTTGATGCATTTTTGGGTTTCTTAGGTTTTGATCTAGTAAACTTTGTTATCTTTAAGTTTTGATGGTTCCATGTTGTAGAGAATTTCGTTCTACCCAATTTTGACATATGGAAGTCCATATTTGGGCTTGGGATGAAAGATTTATGGAGCTTGGAAGCAATGGCTTCCATGGTTCTCTTCTATGGTTCTGTTCTCAGAAATTTGGAGAAGAAGAACAGTCCCAGCGCATGATATTTATTTCCCACAGCCGCATTCCTCAGGCGTATGAGCTTATTTATTTCCCAATCATTCCTCAGCACATGAGATTATTTATTTTCCAATCATTCCTCAACGCATGAGATTATTTATTTTCCAATCATTTCTCACAGGCGCATGAGATTACTTATTTCCCAACCTTTCCCACAGCACATGATATTTATTTTCCACAACCGCATTCCTCAGGCGCATGAGCTTATTTATTTCCCAATCATTTTTCACAGCGCATGATATTATTTATTTCCCAATCATTTTCCACAGCGCATGAGATTTATTTCCTACAGCCACATGAATCTTTATTCCTCAGACGCATGAGATTATTTATTTCCCAATCATTATTTTTCAATCATTATTTATTTCCTAATTTTTATTTCTCGAATTTGGTATTAATTAACATTGATTGTTATCTTGATTAATTATTGATCATGCGTTCCTAGGTGGAACTAAGAGACTGGCTAGTCGTCTTATTGAATTAAATGGAATAAGACACGTTCATATTAACTATGAACTATTACAATCGATTGGTCAATCCCGAATATTGACATCTAGATACATGTAGGCTACAATTATTTATTTATTTTACGAAAGCAGTATGTGTACTCTATGGTCAAGGCATGATTATTCCGTGGTTAGTTTTAATTGTTGTATTACGCTATGTAAGACCTACAACCTAACCGCACGGGTATCGTTGTAGAGTTGAGCATATTGTACTTTGTACGGAAGTACTCATTCTGAAATGACCATGATCCACGGCATGAGATTTCACTTAACATAGAGGCTACTAAGTTAAATAAAATAATGATTGCATGGAGGGAATGGATCTCCGAGTTCTTACATGGCAGCCCTCTTTGGGACTATTAGCGCCCAACAGGCCGGCTGGTTCCCACAGATACTGTAATTTTGCCACACGGGCAGGAAACGGTATCTGCTTATATTATTGTATATTGTATATTGATGACGGGCGTCCCGCTGAGACTCGTCTAATTCATGATTGGCGCAATTGATTGATTGGATAGACTAGCCTTGCTTGCCCATAGTAAGAACTGAGAAATCCTTATTGCATAATTCCAAGATAACTTGGGACTCACAGTAGTAAGCCGTAGGAGTTGGATGGCCGTTTAAGTTGATTTGTTTGTGTACTGTACCTACTCTGTTAACTAACTAAGATGATCAGAGTGTCGAGACATGACGGGCCAACCTCTATGCTTGTTTGGTTGGGAGGTTGGATCGAAGTGTCGTGACATTATGTGAATCCTAGTAGCAAGCAGAGATCTATATCCTATTCTCTTATTACTGGTTTTAACTCCTCTTATCGTGCTTCCTTGCGGTACTTGCTATTAGAGGTCTAACCTCTCTGGTTTTGTATGGCCAGATTTAGAGCCGGTTCCCGAGGACTCAGCTTACTTCTACCTCCAAGATGGTCAATACTAGAGGAATGATCGCAGGAGGACTCGAGTGGGTTCCTTACTTCCCCGCTCGTTTTGTTAATTACTTTACATTTTGCCGCTTGGCACCGACATGTTAGTCGGATAGTCTTGAACTTACTTTTATATAATTGTAATTAAGTCAGACTGCAGCTGATAACAATTGTGTATATGTTGCTATATCATCTGGCTATATTTTGTAAAGCCAGATCTCAAGAACATTTTGACTAAGCATTTGGGACGCCTTATTACTTTATCTTAAATGTTCTCTGTTATTGCTTCTGGTTTGAATGATTGAGACAATAGATGTGAAGTGACCATAGCGAGACTTTCATGTAGTATGCACCCCCTTGTCTTTTAGACAACATTGATCGTATTATACGGTATTCATCTACCCGTAATACGTAGCTGGCTGAGTCATTCCCCCGCTCTCCAGTATTCTGGTTCTGGGGCGTGACAATAGGTGAGAACATACTGTTATTGGCGGCTTCGCCTATCTATTCTATTATGTATGGCCGACTTGGAGACCTCAGAGGAAGACCATCACTGGGTATGATCAACGTTTCATTCATTTGTTGAGCCTTGGGGATAACCATTAGATTAGCATTAAGATCAATCACCACACCACCTCTATCATACATTGACGTTTGAAAATAATTCTATTCATCATTCTGTGCCACCGGCACAAATGTCACCTCTTGAAGTTAGAAGTATGGCTACTAATATTGTAAATAGGAACAAACAAATTTATGAAAATATTATGAAAAATTATATGTCAATGACAATGAGGGCACTCCAGTTTTAGATTTAAAAAAAAGATCAAAAAGCAATAGCTAAATATGCATCGTGCAAGAAATGTATAAAAAAATTAAATAAAAAAATGATGGCACGAGCACTTTAAGAAGACACTATGAAAGTTATTATTGCAGTGACACACTGCATGCTAGACAAACATAGCTAAGTAGCGGTCCTCAAAGATCTCATATACAAAACTTTACTTATTCTAATGCTCGTAACAAAACTGAGTTAACAAAATATATTATTTATGATGAACAACCTTTTATATTCTGTGCGAGTGATTGGTACTATGATTATGCAAGTAATATTCTTAATACTTGTTTTACTAGTTTCTAGATCTACTAGAGTAGAGGCTATCAAAATATTTCAAAAGGAAATGACAGCTTTAAATGAAATTTTTGTAAATGTTAGTAAATTTGCGCTAACTTCTGATATGTGGACTACTAAACAAAATTACGTTTATATTTGTATCACGATATATTATTTTGATATGAAATGGATATTGCAAAAACGTATTATTTGTCTGCGACCTTTAGAATTTTCACGTACTGGTTCTGTAATCGATGGCATTATAATGCAATTTTTACGTGAATATGATATTCACAATAATTTTTTCTTTCAATTTCTTTTGATAATGCTAGTAATAATACTTCTTGTATTAATATTTTAAATTGTAATTTTTTATTATAGTAGAAGGACGATTTTTTCATGTAAGATGTGCTTGTCATATTATTAATTTAATTGTATAAGAATGTCTTCAATTCTTCAAGCAAATGTTAGATTATGTTTATAAAGTTTGAACACTTCTTCAAGTAGACAACAAGATTTTAAATTTTATGTGCACAATATGGTATAACTTTTATGTTAAGGATGTACCAAGTAGATGACACGCTGCTTATTTAATGTTAAAATCTTCTATTAAATTTAAAGATGTTATTACACATTATTGTAATGTTAATTCAAAATGAGTTATTAATTGCTAATTCAATTTATAAATTTTTTAGAATTATTTTACAATGCTAAATATATTTCTTTTTCCAATTTTCCTTCTTATTTTTTCATTTTTTCTTCTCAATTTCCATTTTAAAAATTCGGGTAGGCTCGGACCCAACCCTGAACCGGGTCATCGGTCCGGGATGGATCTACCATTTTCTCTTCGTTTCTCTTCCGGGTTGAGCTCCATCCGAGTCGAATTCGATCGTCCGGTTAAATTGGACCTTGGGCCGGCCCGGCCCATACATACCTTGATCCCTGCCCACTAAAAATCATGAAAATTTTACTCGGTACTCTCGTCCCATCCACGTGACCACACCACACATTTCATTGATGATAATGATCCTATGTGTTTATTTCGCCTATACTCTACTACTATGCCTATGCTCTATTTTTGTTTAATAATTAAGGCTATTCCACGATGAGTATTCAAACCTCCCTCGATCCCCGGGCCCACCACCACTACTTCCCTCTACTTCCTCAACAATCTCATTCTCTCTCCTCTCCTCCTCCTCCTCCGTTGCCACTCTCTTCCAATTAGCAGATGGGAGAGAGAGCGGCTGCGGCCGACGACGTCGGCGACGGCATGCAGTGCGCCGACCACCCCTACCGCGCGAACCCCGGGGGCATATGCGCCTTCTGCCTCCAGGAGAGGCTCGGCAAGCTAGTCTCCTCCTCCTCCAGCCCCTCCTCCTTCTTCCCCCCACTTCCCGCCACTTCCTCCACCTCCGTGACTTCCTCCACCTCCTCCTCCTTCCGCTCCTCCTCCGACTTCCCCCCCACTTCCTCCAGGATCCTCACTTTCCTCAACAGCAACAACAACAAGAAGAAGCAGCACCCTCCCCCTCCCCCTCCTCCTCCGGCAGTTCCCTCGTACGCAGCACCGGCGGCGGCGCTCTCTCTGAAGCGGAGCAAGTCGGTCGCGCCGAGGCCCGTCGGCGACGTCGGCGGCATCCTCGCCGGTGCCGACAGCCCCCGCAAGAAGTCCTTCTGGTCCTTCCTCTCCCTCTCCTCCTCTTCCTCCTCCGCCGCCACCACCACCACCGATAAGAGAAGATCCACGGATGTCATGCCGCAGATCAGCCTCCAGCAGCACCAAGAGGACGACTCAACGGTATATTTTACGAGACACTGGCTTTTAGCAATAATTTATTAGAGTGTTACGTGTCTGATGCGACACGGACACGGCATTAAGTCGTAATTTTTTTTTTTGGTTTGACAAATGCAGATCATGAAGACCATAGGAGACCAGGATGAGGAGAGCCCGAGCGGGGGCAGCCAGGCCTCGTCGTCGTCCTTCGGACGCAAAGTCGCGCGGTCCCGGTCGGTTGGCTGCGGGAGCCGCAGCTTCTCCGGGGACTTCCTCGAGAGGATCTCCACCGGGTTCGGGGACTGCACCCTCCGACGAGTCGAGTCCCAGCGCGAGAGCAGCAAGCACGGCGGCGCGAACAGTAAGATGGTAATGCGCCACCACGACCGCGAGAGCCGTATCAAGGAGAGGGTCAAGTGCGGCGGCATTTTCGGGGGCTTTGGAATGATCTCCGCCTCCTCGTCTTCCTACTGGCTGTCCGTTGCCGAAGACGATGACTTTGGGAGCACGAGCAGTAGAGTGTCGTCCAACGCCCGCCGTAACAGGAACTGGGGCTGGGCGTTTGCCAGCCCGATGAGGGCTTTCAAGCCCGTCTCGGCCTCCAAGTCCCTCGGCCCCGCAAACGCGGTCGCCAGCATTAACAGCTCAACCCGAGGCGCCAGGATCGGCAATGGCAATCCTCCGTCGTCCTCGCTAGCTGCTGTTGTCGGAAGCTAGCGAGACGCAGAACCAACAAAAAAAGTTGATATTTTTCTTGTTTGTGATTACATTGTAACAGGGTTTTGGTTGTGCTCTTGCTTGGCTCCTTTCCATCTGTGTGTGTCCATTAAAATTATAGTTTTTATTACTCCTTGCTTCTTTGACTACATTCATAGTTCATCAATTTGGTGGGATAGATTGTTAGAATAGAGAGTGTTTGTTTGTTTGTCTTCAAATAGGTGTATGCATTTGCTAAGAGAGAGGGAGAAGAGAAGAGAAAGACTGTTAGAAGCACATGACATCTCTGCAAGATCCAAGCCCATATGGGTTTTCTTTTCCTGCTGCAGCCTAGATGGGTACCCAGATAGATAGATCATCACCATCACTCAACTTTGCACTTTCAATCCCAATCATCCTTACACAAGAGAGGTAAATGTTTCTCCTATTCCTCAATTTCACCGTTTGATGGTTCATACATATTTGTCAGATTACTTGGGGCAAATGTTATGGGCACTACAAGAATTAATAGGGGGCAACACACTTTTGTCAGTTCTAGGACTGGCAAAATTCTGGTAGTCTTGTGGATATGTATAATACTGCTAGAATTCTACGAGTTCTGTGGATATGTATAGGACTGCCAAAGTTTTGATAGTGTGAATAGGTATAGGACTGCCAAAGTTTTGGCAGCCCTGTACATATTCAGGACTTTACATATCAAGGACTGCCAAAATTTTGGCAGTCCATATAAAATCAGGACTACCAAATTTTTGGACAGTCATGGATATGCACAGGACTGCCAAAAGTATGTTGTCCTTAGGAATTTTTGCAGTGTCCTTGACATTTGCCTTACTTAGCACCAGAAATTACTATGGCCTGCATATGTTATACCGAGTTCGTCGCAAATAGTGTAGTCGTGAGGAATATGGAACTATTTGGATTTGTAATATGACACTGTTTATGAATCACTTTACGTTGTCGTAGAAGGAAAGGTAAAATGTGTAGCATTGGTCAAAAGAGAATGAAGATGAGATTCATGGGAGAATTTGCAAACATGCTTCAAATACACGGAGGATGTAGATAATTGAGTTTTGATTCAGTGTTGTAGGGACTTGTTTCCTTGTCCAACAGTTTGATTAGTTTCACTTCTTTGTTCGAGGCTATATTATGTGCAAACTTTGAAGCAAATTTGTTTTCGGATTGGTGCAGATATCGTAGTTTACAACTAATGTATATTTGTTTCTATATTTTTATAGGTTCCTAATATTCAAGGCGCATCTGGTTCTTCAGCATATCAGGTGGCACACCGCTTGCCAAGCAGACACATTACTTCATCACTGAGGTATATTTTATCAATCACCATACTCCCTTAAATTTTGGTATAAATTTGTATCGTATCAAGTAGTATGATGTGATTCTCTTCGTACAAAAAATTGCCAACTCATGTGAATATGATATTGTGACATTTACTTTCAACTTCATTTTTATTTGAAAATTATATATTAACATACTTATTTGCCTCGAAGACGTTCCTATATAGCTTCATCTTTGTTAGGAATTTACTTTAGCAATCTGACTTATCTAATTTTAGGTTGATTATTGGTGAATCGCTGATACATGGCCAAGATAAGATCCTTGGAAGTTAATACCAACAGTCAGAGTCAGTCCTTCACAGTGTAGGCTCTGCTGATCTGCTGAATTATATGGTCTCTGAAACATTCTAGAGGTAGGGTTAATATTATAACCCGTCTTCTTGTAACAGAGAAGTTTGAAGTCAACCTATGGTACTTGAAACTAAGAAAAACAAGGAATATGGATATCATCGTTGATATGTTCTCTTAAGTATTGCAGTAGTAATCAGGACATCCATTTATGCCCATCATTGCTCGAAAATTTAAATAAGCTGCTGAATTAGCCCCGCTAACATAATCACTTACTAAATTATCACCATCTCTGCTCTGCTCGAGTTATCTTTTGATATAAATCTACTTGATTCTGTGGATCAGTTCTATAACTTCAAGCCTGACTCAACCCAGACCTTTGGCATCATCTCAACCAAAGGAATTTGGTAGAGTAATCTAAGCTGCAGCACTGTCTGCTCTATATTTGAAAACTAGTAGCCAAAGGAAAAGGTTGAGGTGAAAAACCTCAATGTAGCCAGGTCTAGTTATGACCGACCTATAATAAATCTTTTAATATTAAAATGCATAAAGCATCAATATCAAGATCGATGATGACTAAATTACTAGATATCTGGATGCTTCATGCTCTCATTGATCTGAAGTATTAGGTCTTCCGTATGAGCATTAGCCACTGAAACAAATGTGAATGACAACTGATTTAGCAGCGTCTAAGATTGAGGGAAGAAAAAGACGTAGGCTCCGCCTTGCACCAGTGAAGAAGGAAGATATAAGACGGTGCATCCTTATTAGGAGGCCCATCCTCACCAACCATGAGTATCTAGAGTCCGATGATACTTAGAAGCCTATAGGTTTTGTAAAAACTTTAGTTGCCGTATTTTATATTTCACTCATCGAAATCTCTAATGCTAAAGGATCATCAACGACTTAATACTGGTTAAGATAGATGAATTACTCTGGCTGTCCAGTTATTGTACAAATTACATGTTATTGTTTTATTTACTGTTAAATGCTGCAGGGTGTACGAGAATGTATAACTCTTTTATTTAGATGTTGATTTTAAATAAACTTTATCTGCATACCTTTTTTTCCTCCCTAATACATCAATGACTGCTTTCTGTTTTATTCTTGATAACAATTACATTTGGAAGGACTGATCAACTAACTACAAGGATTGGCGATTCTAACTCATTTTAGTACATTTTTCTCGCATACTTATTATCTATTATTCATTTTGGTACATTTCCTCGTATCATTATTGTCACGTCAT
This sequence comes from Iris pallida, assembly GCA_029216955.1. NCBI lineage: Eukaryota > Viridiplantae > Streptophyta > Magnoliopsida > Asparagales > Iridaceae > Iris > Iris pallida. The sequence continues at coordinate 8,164,210 of JANAVB010000197.1, forward strand.
TTGTTTCCGCTTTCACATGCAAGTTAACCCTCTTTCACTCTTGAAGTAGCGACAAGTTTAATGGATTATGTAGTTTCTTCATGGGTACTACTTGTAGTGGGTAAGGTGCCCGTTGTCAGAAAGGAGGGTATGGTCTAATCAAACTAATTCACCTATTGATATCCATGGCTATAGTAGCGTTTGGAAGAAAATTAAGTGACACATGGTCCAAACATATGTTTCTAGTATTTGTTCTGGAAATTGGTTTGTGTTATCCTGTGATAGACCATGAATTGATGTACAGATGTGGGAATGTTTTGACAACTCTTCTTATTGCATCATGTGCAGATCGGAGGCTTCTTTACTGGGAATGTTTGTGTGACGTCCTGTCTGCTGGAAGTGGTTGGCGTATTGATGGATACCACTATCAGAGGAATCTTGGATTTGCAGTTAGCATCACATAAACATGGTTGGAGCTTGGCCATGTAACATGTTAGGTTTTGTTTGGAACAAAAATTGTCAAAAACTCTCAGCATCGGTAGCGATTTCATTGCCCCATCCTTCTTCCTTAAGGAGTAAGGAGTATGAGATGCACTAAGCAGAATAGGCTTGGTAAATCCATACATCTCTTTATTCTTGTGGTAACTGTGGATACTTGTAGATGTGTTGTTCGGATGCTTTGTAAATCTTTACAACTACAATCTCTTTATTCGTGTGAAACTATGAACATCTGTAGATGTGGTGTTTCGAGTAAATAGTCATGTAAACTGTCATTGTGGAAATGGAGATGAACTCATGTTCAGATGCTTAAGTAAATCCCTGCAAGCACGAACTCTAATCTTGAGGAACTGTGGATATTTGAAGATTGTTATCACAATCTGTACAGTGTACACTGGTTGATTGATTGAAAATATTGATATATCATTGAAGATGGTCACTATATCAGCTATAATTGCTGTTATGAGTCAATGGAATGTTCATTGGTGTTTTCTTGGCCTATATCTATGGAAAGAAAGAACAAAGAAGAAAGATGCACCTCCATGATTATTTGCATTTTTCACGCTTTTAGGCTTTTAGCACCACTTTGTGCCTGTTAGAAAGCCAATATTGGCTGTAGTGACAAAATGGAATATTGAGGATTTGAGAGTGCAGTCAGTTTGTCTTCTTTTACTTGGTAGGAGGTGAAGAGAACCCTGGCATTCGTAGTATCCCAGCATAATAAAGATGAGGATCTACAGTATTTGATGTCACATCGGAGGAACCGTGACCTGGGTTCAAAAGGAGACTTATATGAGTCCCATATATAGGAGGGAGTAGGACTATCAAGTATCAACTTGCATTGCTCGACAGCTTTAGCAAATCAAGGTTGAAGAGGTGGTGGGATAGTGATAAACTATGGCTAATTATAAGGGCACTCTACATTTTACTTGGAGCTAGTCCTTACTAGGGAACAGTCCATGAAAGCGAAACTTTTACTGGAGAATGTCCGAATTTTACTTGGGGCTAGACCTCGCCTCTCCTCAACCCTTTCTAACATTTCATTTCATCAATTTCTTTCTCTTCTACATTCCTAAAACCTAAACCCTATTTCTCTTTTCTATAACTCCAATTCCAAATTCATTCTCCATTCCTCCAATTCCAAGCAATGGCTTCCAAGCCTAAACCTTTATCACAATCTAGATATGTTAAGACCTATTTTGCTATTTTTTCGTCTTAATTTATTGAATTTTTGGTAATGCTCAAAATAGTTTGATAAAATAGGTTAGAACAAATTTAGAGTTCATGTATGTATCTTTCCAGCACGACAAATCAATTTTTTTGCATCAAACCATAACCATAGAATCATTGGTTTTGGCCTACAGTCGGCCACGAAAATGACAGGACTGCATGCAGTTTTGCAGTCCTGCAATACAGTAGGATTGCATGCAGTCTGGCAGTCCTGCAATACAGTAGGACTGCATGCAGTCCTATCGTTTTCGTGGCCGACTGCAGGCCAAAACTAATGATTCTAGTGTTAGGGTTTGATGCAAAAAATTGATTTGTTGTGTTTAAAAGATACATACATGAACCCTGTTAGTCCCTTGGCGAACAATCGATGGAAAACCACGAATTCAGAAACTATTGTAAAGACAATGTTTCCAGCAACAACACCTTAAAGAAGGTGATGTTGTATTACGGAAATCTAAAAAGATTTCGTAATATTTCTCGAAGGCAACAGAACCGTATGACTTCTAAAGAGAAGAGACGGTATTCTCGAAGGCAACAGAGGAAGAAGAAAGCCTGCTGGGGTGAAAGATCACCGGCGCTCAAAGCTATATCCGCCTTACGGACAAGCCTCCAGGAACCAGCAAGTTCGAAGAGAACTTTAGAACGCTGGCCAAAAATGTCGACGACTCCTCGGAATAGTAGCAGCACTTCTCTCTCTCTCTGGAAATTCTCTGATTATTTTCTGTAACCTTGGAGAGAGGAGATGCTGCTGATATTATAGGCACGAGATGGGCTTTTCAAATTCTGAACGCACGCCCTGGTTTAATGCCAGATCCGGATTTTCTGGATCTGAGCCATTTCCGGATCTGAGCCCACAAGACCCGCGGACGTTACATAATTTGAACGGCCCACTCGACCCGCTCGACCCGTACGCTCCGTACGCTCCGTACGCTCCGTGCGCTCCGTACGCCCCGCACGCCACGCAGGGCCGCGCAGAGGCTCGCGCACGAGCGCAACTAAAGCGCACAATGCGCCTTGCGACGAGCTGTCGTGCTAAGTGCAAAGTGCCATCAAAAAGCCACAATAAGCCTCAAAAGCCCATTAGCCCAAGCCCAAGCCCAAGCCCGAGTCCGAGTCCGAGTCCGAGTCCGAGTCGCTAAGCCCCTTCGGGGCTTAGCTCCAACCTATTTTCATTTTGGCCAAAAGTTGGTTTCTTATTCTCACCTCTATGTAAAATCCCCCCACATGGCACCCTCCATTGGGCCTCAACCCATGTGCATCTCTCTATTCCTTCATAAGTAATATATAGAGATACATATTGGTATGATTTTCTGATGTGGGACTATCTTTTAACAATAGAATGTTGTGAACACACACAACACATAGAATAAAATACCAACAATCCTCCACATATCTCTATATATATGAGTTAAGCGTTCCACATAATAACTGTCCATTATGCATTAGGATAGTTGTCGCTGACGACTTGAATCTTCCCGCATGGGTTGAACAACAGTATAATACAAGAATGGACTACGTCTTGAATTCTGTACCACAACTGTAATTTTTCCCACTCACATAATGTAGTTATCTGTGCTTCTGGCTGCACATTAAAGGCCTTGTGCCAGCCTGGATTTCAATGTATGTATTTTGGGCGTCTACAAATTTACCCTCAAGAAACGGCCTATTTTTTTGTCCATAAATTATAGGTGAGTTCTTTATTAAAGAGACATGGCATGAAGCGTCCAACGCTTCCTTTGCGGTGCTACGCCGCTATGACATGGCCTTAAGCCGAGGACCTTACCCCGAATCACCGGGAACCTCATCGTAGTGTCATACTACCCGTAGCATGAGGTCTAGCCCCTTTGTAGTGCCAAACTACCCAGCATGAAGCCTTACGCTTCTGTGCGGTGTTACGCCGCTACGACATGGCTTGCAAGGTCGAGGCTTTATCCCTAGCCGGGTTTACCTCATTGTGGTGTCGTGCCACCCGTAACATGAGGAACACCTCCTCTTTGTAGTGCTGACTACATCCCTCTTTAATTCAATATACAGCATTAGGCCAACTGCCTATTTGCGGTGCTACGCCGCTGTGACTTGGCTCACATAGCCGAGGATTTACCTCTTTCGAGAACCTCATGGTGGAGTCACCGCCACACATAGCATGGAGTCACACTCCTTATAGTGCTGTGCTACCATGCTTCCTGTAAAGCATAACAGACCTTCACTCAGTCTGAGAACTCATTAAGGCATTATGCCATCCTTCCCACATGATCAATTTTCCGTAGAAAATTCATAGTAGACAACAGTGGTTCTGGGTCCGAAATCCTTCCATGTTCCGCAGAACAAGTACCCACTGTTAACTAATATTTTTCCAGTCAATAGTTCTCCCTTGAATCAAAAATTAGATATCTGGTAGATTTTTTTTTGAACCAATAACATAAAATTTATTGATAGGATTATAATGACACAATATTAGAATGCCTTCAAACCCATCTTCCTTGCTGTGTCCTCGACCAGCTGTCGTTTGAGGCCTTTCGTGAACGGATCCGCCAGGTTCTCCTGACTCCGAACATCAATCACTGCAATGACGCCTCGTTTGATGAGATTGTTCACTGCTCTATGCTTTAACCGCACAGTCCTCTTCTTCCCGTTAAAGAGTTCATTTGATGCTACTGCTGCTGCCGCCTGGTTGTCACAGTATATCGGGATTGCCGATATCTGAGCTCCAACCACTGAAAGATCATACATGAGCTTCCGAAGCCACTCTGCTTCATCTGCAGCAGCATCCAATGCAAAGAATTCAGATTTCATGGAGGAGCGAGATAACATTGTCTGCTTCTTCGATTTCCATGATATAGCAGCTCCGCCCAAGGCGAATATGAATCCACCTGTAGAATACTCGCTCTCCACCTCTGAACACCAGCTAGCATCACTGAAGCCTTCCACTATTGACGGATCTCCGCTGTAGTATAGTACAAATGTCTGAGTCTTTTTAAGATATCTCATAACACGCTTCACAGCATTCCAGTGTTCAACGCCTGGGTTGCTAGTGAACCGACTCAGCATTCCCACCGCAAAAGCTATGTCAGGCCTTGTGGCAGTAGTAGCGTACATCAAGCTTTCGATGACGCTGGCGTACTCCAATTGCTTGACGCTTTCTCTCGAATTTGGCTCCAGCTTCTGATCACTCCGGTACGGTGTATCAATTATAGGAAGATCTTGATATCCGTATCGAGTGAGCATTTTCTCAATGTGATGAGATTGTGACAGTGCTATTCCCGTGCCTGTCCGGATGATCTTGAGCCCCAAGATAACATCGGCATCCCCCAAGTCTTTCATACTGAACTTGTTCGAGAGAAATTTCTTTGTCTCTGTGACATAGCTTAAATCCGTACCTAGGATTAGCATGTCGTCAACGTATAGATAAACGATAACTCCTCTTCCGTCAGCAAACTTAGTATAGACACACTTGTCTGTTTCACTGACCTTGTAGCCATTTGACCTTATCACTTTGTCAAACTTCTCATGCCACATTTTGGGAGCTTGTTTCAAACCATACAGAGACTTCATCAACTTGCAGACTTTGTCTTCCAGACCTCTGACGACAAAACCTTCTGGTTGTTGCATGTAGATCTCTTCTGTCAGCTCGCCATTAAGGAATGCCGTTTTTACATCCATCTGATGTATCACTAGTTTGTGTATTGCTGTTAGAACAATTAACAATCTGATGGTTGTCATCCGAGCTACTGGAGCATAAGTATCAAAATAGTCGATCCCCTGTTTCTGAGCAAACCCTTTAGCCACTAGCCTGGCCTTGAATTTGTCGATGGTTCCATCTGCTTTCATCTTCTTCTTGAAGATCCATTTGCATCGATGGGTCTTGCTCCTTCTGGCAGGTCAACTAACACCCATGTATTATTGGAGGTGATTGAGTCAATCTCATTGTCTATCGCCTCCTTCCAGAATACAACATCTCTGGTCTTCATCGTTTCATCATAGGTAAGCGGATCTGCTTCCACATGATAAGTGACGAAGTCATCTCCGAAGTCTTTCGGCCTCCTTACTCGCTTAGTTGACGGCTCAGCGAGTTCTGGTTCAACTGGTGTCTCTTCGACAATAGCTTCTTCTTGGACTACTGGTTCTTTAAGGACTTCTGTCTGCTTTGCACTCTCATCATTCTCCGGAAGATCCGCGAGAACAATATTTTTGTGCCTTGCAAACTTGTCTTCAAAAAATTCAGTATCGCGAGATTCAATGATATGATTTGATTCTATATCAAGGAATCTCCGAGCATCACTCTTCTCAGCATAACCTAAGAAGATAGCCTTAGTGGTCCTAGTCCCCAGCTTCTGAATCTTCAGATCTGGGAGCTTCACGTAAGCCAGACACCCCCACACTCGAATGACATTCAAGTTAGGTCTGACTTTGAACCAGAGTTCATGAGGTGTTATGTCCGAAGTTGCATACGGTACTCTATTGAGAATGAAAGTAGCCGTTAATGCAGCTTCTCCCCAGAAGCTCTTTGGAAGACCCGCAGTCAACATCATAGAGTTCATCATCTCTGTCAATATTCTGTTCTTCCTTTCTGCTACTCCGTTGGATTGAGGAGAGTATAAAGCCGTCGTCTCATTTATGATTCCATGTTCTTTACAGAATGATGAGAAATCATGAGACCGATACTCCCCGCCTCTATCACTCCTTAGCCTTTTGAGTTGTTGTCCAGTTTGCCGTTCAGCCTCGGCCCTGAACTCCTTGAACTTCTCGAATGCTTCGTCTTTAGACTTGAGCAGGTAGACAAAAGCATACTTTGAGAAGTCATCGATGAAAGTAATAAAATACTTCATCCCGGCTTTTATAGAGAATTGCTTGAAATCACAGATATCTGAGTGAACCAACTCCAGAATATCTGTGCTTCGATGGACCCTGTGAAAGGGTTTCCTTGTGATCTTCGTCTGAGCACACACTTCACATTTCTCTACCTTACCCCCACACTTGGAGATAAGTCCTAGGCTAGACATCTTGTTAATCCTTTTACAATGAACATGTCCTAGCCTATTATGCCACAACTCAAAAGAATAGTTCAAAGTAGAAATAGCATTAATATCATTTTTCTGGGTTACAACAAGCTGGATTTTGTATATTCCTTTAGTCTGGAAAGCTTTTCCGAAGAATGTACCCTTCTTAGACATCACCATCTGGCCAGCATTGATGTCCATTCTCAAGCCTGCGTTACAAAGCAGGCTCCCAGAGATCAGGTTCTTAGCAATTGCAGGAACATGCTTCACTCCTTGAAGCGTCAGAGTGTTCCCTGATGTGAGTTTCAGCTCCACCGTCCCGATCCCCAGTACTTCAGCTTGTGCCTGGTTTGCCATTATGACTTTCTCGGAAGTTGGCTCATAGGAGTCGAATCATTCCTTATCTGAGCAGACATGACATGTCGCACTAGTGTCTATCCACCAGTCTGAGTCAACCCCTACATTTGTAACCTGCGCTATCATTGCAACCAGATTAGTAACCAAAGAAACCTTACTAGGCTCACCTTTTTCTGGTTCCTTGCAGTCACTTTTGTAGTGGCCCTTCTTGCCACATTTGTAACAAGTCACATGGGACTTGGACTTCTGATTCTTGAATGAAGGACTCTTCACTTTCAGATTAGTGAAGTCCTTCTTCTTCTTGTGAGGAGAAGCCGCCTGCTTCCTCTTGTACTCTATGGTTTGGACCAGATTTGCTTTCGCCAGTTGTTTGGACAGAGAATCTATCTTCTGTTGAGAGCGCATCTCGTCCTCAATATGGATCTCTTGCAGGAGATCTTCCATACATATGCCCAGCTTCTTACGGTGCATCCTTGCATAGAAGTTGCTCCAACCCGCAGGAAGTTTAGAGACGATTCCTCCAACGACAAACTTGTCGACAAGAGGCATCTTCTCGTCATCCAACTTTTGGCGCAGCTTCAGAAACTCCTTTACTTGGGGCAGCATAGCCTTCTCATCTTCGAAGGTCCACTTGTGGTATCTTTCAATCAAGAAGATCTTGGACCGATTCTCGTCATCTTCGTACAATTTCCCCAAGGAGTCCCAAATCTCTTTGGCAGAATTCTTCTTGGAATAGGACTCTGCCAGAGAGTCTTCCATGCTATTTAGAATCAACAGTTTACAGATACTGTTTTCTCTAATCTATTTTGCCTGCTTGGACTTAGCAGCTGCAATAACTTCTGCGATTCCGGTTGTTGGAACGATCGGTTCTTCCTCATTCAGCACGTGATCAACTTCCACGAGTTGAATGTTTAAGGTTACTTTCCGTTTCCAGATTTGGAAATGTTCGCCGTCGAATTTCTCCAACTTGTTAAAGTCGGTATTGACGAGCGATGCACGTGAGTTATCCATCTTTTCGATATAGCTTTGAGATTGTTAGTCCCTTGGCGAACAATCGATGGAAAACCACGAATTCAGAAACTATTGTAAAGACAATGTTTCCAGCAACAACACCTTAAAGAAGGTGATGTTGTATTACGGAAATCTAAAAAGATTTCGTAATATTTCTCGAAGGCAACAGAACCGTATGACTTCTAAAGAGAAGCGACGGTATTCTCGAAGGCAACAGAGGAAGAAGAAAGTCTGCTGGGGTGAAAGATCACCGGCGCTCAAAGCTATATCCGCCTTACGGACAAGCCTCCAGGAACCAGCAAGTTCGAAGAGAACTTTAGAACGCTGGCCAAAAATATCGACGACTCCTCGGAATAGCAGCAGCACTTCTCTCTCTCTGGAAATTCTCTGATTATTTTTTGTAACCTTGGAGAGAGGAGATGCTGCTGATATTATAGGCACGAGATGGGCTTTTCAAATTCTGAACACACGCCCTGGTTTAATGCCAGATCCGAATTTTCTGGATCTGAGCCATTTTCGGATCTGAGCCCACAAGACCCGCGGACGTTACATAATTTGAACGACCCACTCGACCCGCTCGACCCGTATGCTCCGTACGCTCCGTGCGCTCCGTACGCCCCGCACGCCACGCAGGGCCGCGCAGAGGCTCGCGCACGAGCGCAACTAAAGCGCACAATGCGCCTTGCGACGAGCTGTCGTGCTAAGTGCAAAGTGCCATAAAAAAGCCACAATAAGCCTCAAAAGCCCATTAGCCCAAGCCCAAGCCCGAGTCCGAGTCCGAGTCCGAGTCCGAGTCGCTAAGCCCCTTCGGGGCTTAGCTCCAACCTATTTTCATTTTGGCCAAAAGTTGGTTTCTTATTCTCACCTCTATGTAAAATCTCCCCACATGGCACCCTCCATTGGGCCTCAACCCATGTGCATCTCTCTATTCCTTCATAAGTAATATATAGAGATACATATTGGTGTGATTTTTCGATGTGGGACTATCTTTTAACAATAGAATGTTGTGAACACACACAACACATAGAATAAAACACCAACAAACCCTAAATTTGTTCTAACCTATTTTATCAAAACTATTTTGAGCATTACTTATGTGACCTAGAAATTTTTAGAAAAAAAGAGAGCAAGAAATGGAGAAGAGAAGAGGGAGAAGAGAGAAACAAAAGAAATGTTGGGTTTTGTACCCATATGTGGGCTAGTCCCAAGCAAAGAATAGGAGTGGCAAACTTGTAAATATTTGAAAAAAAATTTGGGCTAGCCCTAAGTAAAATGTGGAGTGCCCATAGAATTAGCCTAAACTTTTAGATCAAGATGTGATGTGGGCCGGGCCAACTATTCCACATTTACCGATTTTGATCGAATTTTGGGTCGGGCTGGATAGTTCGGTATTGCGCACAGGACTGGGCAAGAGACCAAAACTCCAAACGAACCCAGCCCATAACATGGCTTCACCCGGTACGGGCTAGACCTGGTTGGGTTCGATTAGTGCCCGGATCGACCGGTCATATAAAAAAAAAGAACTTGGGCCTTTCCCTAGGGTACTAAAAAAAGGCTTAATTTCAACTAAATATCGTAACTATTCCAATTTTTCAACTTGATACTCTATACTTTCATATTATGCCAGTAAATATCCTCAACTATTGAGAAGTTTTAAGTTGTTACTTTCTGTTAGTCAGCAGTTAATTTTTTCGTTCCAACAAAGAAACATGGTTTTTTTTTATTTTACCATATTACCTTGATAACTTGCCATTTTGACCAATATACTGCCAAATGATTATGGGACCCCCTTTAAAGATTGTTGAATTTTTTGACCAAAAGCGATATCCTGACGGCATACCGCCAATATATCACATGTTGTGCATGGAAAAAAATGTCTTACAAGCTGCTAATAAGCTTGCCTTTCAAAAAGTATTTACAACATTTGTTTTAAATAGTGACAGATTCAAAATCGTTCTACTAACAATCTACACTTCACTTCATCCCAACACAACATTGCTTTAGTGAGATCGCAACAAACATTTGCCCTATCTACCCGAGTTCGAACTTAGGTGGATACGTATTATTCCCTCTATTTATAAAAATGGTAGGAGTTGGGGGCAGTGGGCCAAAAGGCATGCAACATAACTTGCACAAAGTTTCGAGCATTATGTTGGGCATCACAAAAAAAAGTACACTTCATAAATGAGCTAATGTTGTACTAGTCTCTTATCCTAATGACGTTTTAGCATTACTTTTGTTCTTCTTCACACGATCACATTGTTGGGAACATGGTGTGATTCGAACCGGAGTGTAGGACCGCTGAGCACCTCTAGGAGGGGTGAATAGAGTGCGTGTGTGCAGCGGAATAAAAAATCACCACTAAAAATTATAAGATAGTAACAATCTAATATGAAGTAGGCAGTATTTAAATAAATGTGTAATGTAAGAAGATTAGAAAGAGCAAACTCAAACACCGAGGTTTATACTTGTCACTTCCATTTTTCGTTATACGTATTTTCAGTATACGTGTAGGGATTTCTGACTTTTGTCAGGTGAATCGTATTTAGACTTGTCTTGCTTAGTCTTGGTTTGGTTTAGTTTTGGGTTGATCTCGCTAGTCTTGGTTTGGTTCACCTTGGTTCTTTATGGCATGTGGCATGACTTGGTTTAGTTTGGGTTGGTTTAACATGACTTGGTTTGATATTTATATCAACTTCTTCTCTCTCCTCTCATTATTTCTCATTAACTCCTCTCCTCTACTCCTCATTACACCTCCCACCAACCCAAGGCAAGTGCAACTTGCTCCATGGAGAACATGATGGATCTCCATTTTTGAATGTTATATTCTCTTCCTTGCATGATTCTAAGTATTTTTAGAACTTATAATTTTTGGTTTTGATGGATACATTTTTGTAGATCTAAATTTTAAACTTTTCTTGTTTTTCTTGGTTTTGATCTCTAAAAACTTGGTATTTCCAAAAACTAATGGTTCCATGTTGTGGGGAATTCAATTCTACCCAATTTTGGCTTTTGAACCACTTGATTTCGATTTATTTTGAGGAAGTTATGGCATTTCTTGTGTTCATGAGTTTCTCACACCTTCGGTGCTATCGGGACGATGGACAGTGCCGTGCGAGCCCCGTGCGCTGTACATCCGAGTCCAGCGTGCCGTGCACTCGCACGCAATACATTTTGTGCGCCATGCGCATTTTGTTTGCCGGGCGTCCGTGCGCCGTGTACCTGCGCGCTGAATATTTTGCGCACATTGTGCCGCGTGCGCGATTCTCTACCGTACGTTGCGTGCGCTATGCTATATCGTACGCCGTGTGCCACATGCACGATTCTCTGTCGCGTGCCATGCACCGCGTACGTGATTCATTGTCGCACGCCGTACGTCGCGTGCGCGATTCTCTGCCGCGCGCCATGCGCCGTGTGCGCGATTATCTGAATGATTGTTTTTGCTTGTTTAAGCTATTTTGTAGCTAAAATCTTGTAAAACTCAAAACATGGAAGTTGTAGATCTTCGTCTTGGCTTCAAGAATCTTCTTGTCTCACTTTAATTGTAGTTCATATGCGACTGATAGTTTCAATCACCCATGGATGTTCTTGATCTTCTTTGCATGTTTTCTGTACTTAGCCTAAATTGCGACGACTCGACTTGACAACTTGATAATCTTGAGCTTGTAAATTGAACTTGAACATGATAGCATGATCCCGTCTAGGTAAGCTTGATAGTGGTCCGTCGAGGCGCACTCCTGACAAGTATTCTTGATACGACAAGTAAACCTGACATGACATGTATAACCATGATTGATGTTGCGACAGCTATTTTCTATCTTGCTAGTGTAACTCTTGTCTTGACTCCGTGGTTGATTTTTTCTGATTGTGATTGTACAAGCTACCTGTCTTGTCTTGCATCATGTCTAGGACATTGATTTCTGGTTACGACGGTCAGGGATTCATAATGAATCTGACTAGGTTAAACGATTAGATTGATCAAGTAGCTCATATAGAGAGATTTTTCAGTTACAGGCAATCCCGTTATCCCGGCCACACATGTGGACTTATAGCCTGCCGTTGAGTAGGACGCATTTCCAGCACACTGTCATGTGTTGCACTTCTTGTATCCTAAGTACTCAAGTACACCCATAATCTTGATAACTCTTATAACTTGATAACTCTCGTAAGTTTCACCTGGATAGCCTGGATAGTCTGCAGGGCTTATGACTGCAGGAATATCTCAACTGCAGTTAGTAACTAGGCCTGTGATAACTTTAGTTAGCTAATGATAACAAGCCATAGGACTTGATTAATGACCGTGTCTGAATGATTGTCTAATGATTAACATGGAAATTATATTCCACCTCTTGTTTTTTTGATGCAAGCTCGTATGTTCTTTTAACTCTTGTCTTTATGTTTTTATGATTATGTCCTTGTATTAGTTCTATTATTCTTTTATGCTGGTTTTAGTTTATAAGTGGAGCCTCCCTTGTGGTACTTGCTCTTTCTGGGATCTGAGCCAACTGGTTTTGTATAGCCAGATTTCGGAGTGACACCTAAGAATCTAACTGATTTCCAGCCAGATGGTGAACACCAGGAGTAACCGAGACAACGAGTGGATTTCTTATTTTATGCTCCCACTTTATTGTAAATTATTCTTTTGAGGCGTTTAGCTGTCGAGCATGTGTTAGCTCATGTTGCAACTTAATTTCTGTCTGTCCAAGGGCTGTAACATGATTGACAAATCCTAGGATTGATCATGTATGACTTAACTCTTGCTAGTCTTCGCATTTTATATGATTAGCTTCATGATCATCTGAATATGTAATGTTTGGAATGCCCTACTTTGCATGTCTGATGATCTAACATCTTGTAACAATTATTTGCTTGCCTGAGATTGAGACACTAGGTTTATTCTTGACCATAAAAGACTAATGGATTGTAGTTTAACCCTCATGCATCTAGACAGCCGTGATTGTATTGCGAAGTGTGTTGCACTCCAATATAAGTAGCTGGCTGTGTCTGTCTTTCGCTCTTCAGTATTCTGGTTCTGGGCCTGACACGGTTTAAGTGGTGGCCCATGTAGGTCTTGTAAATCAAGATGTGTGAGGGTTTTACTGGCTAGATGTCTCAATCAGCACTCGCCCTTGATCCCTACTCATGCTTTCTAATCTTCCTGAATCTTGACCTAATAAGGTGCTTTATCCTTAATCTATCTTGGTCCTTTCTCATTGTTCCCTATGTCATTTTCTCTAGTGGCATTGCTCCTGGTCCTACCGATCAACCGGGCGGAGCACTTCCTGTAAACCAACAACAACCATGGGACCAAATCCAGCACTCAGGGACAACATCCTGAGTCATGCCTTCCGGAGAGCAAGAGCCACCAATACAGCCGGCCCAACCTGCAGATCCTGACAATAGAACCCTGATGGGACTCATCCGAGACTTGCTTGCATCACAAGTTCTTCGAGGTGATGCTCTGCAGCAGACATTACATGCAGCTATGGACAGAGTTGGTTATCAGGGGAACAATGCAGCCAACAACTTCAAGCGCCTAAATCCTCATTTCTTTGACGGCAGTGAAGATGCTATTGCTGTTGATGCTTGGCTTCAAGATATAGAGGTTATTCTAGAGGCATCTAGAATTCCAGCTGAAGAGAAGGTGGCCGTTGTACTGCTACAATTGTTGGACTTAGCCCGCAGCTGGTGTGCGATACAGGCAGTTAGTTTGGTGACGCCTATCATGTGGGCGATATTCAGCGATAGATTTCAGACGAAGTACTTTGATGCAGCAGCTCGCTATGATCTACAGACAAGGTTCAACAATCTCGAACAGATGGAAAGGACGGTCGATGGATATGCGGCCAAGTTTTCAAGACTTAGTTGGTTTGCCCTCACCTTGGTGGCGACCGAATTGGACCGAGCAGAGCGATTCCAGGAGGGACTCTACCAAGAGATTATTCTAGCGGTGGAACAGTTTGAGCATGAAACATTTGATGTAGTTTTGCGAGCAGCTAGAAGGCACGAATATACCTCCCAGAGGATAGTAGATCAAGCTGGAGGACGAAAGAGGTCTCATGGTCAATTATTCCAGTCATCAGTACCAGCCCCGGCAACTAGGGCATTGACTTTTGGAGCTCCTAGGAAGGTGACACCAGTTTCATCGATTCAGCACTTAACTCTGATGTACCCTCAACAACAAAAGCATTCTTCTGCAACGGGCTACTCTCATTATGGAAAACTTAGGCACATGATTTCAGAGTGTCGTAGAGCACATGGGTTGTGCTTAGCATGTGGGGCATCGGACTATAGAATCGATTTCTGCCCGAATAGAACCAGTTCATCTTTATCAACCCTAACTAGTCCGGTTAGGCACCAACACCAGTGCAGCAACAGCAGAAGTACCAGCCATCGAGGCCATTGTCGCCTTAGGCTCAAGCATTCCAGCAGCATAGGTCGCAGCAGTATGCTCAGGCCGAAGCCCAAGTTTAGAATAGGCATATAGGTAACCAGCAGATGAGACCAGCACTAAGAGGACATGGTCAAGCTATGGCTCTGTCAGTAGCAGAAGAATTGGCATCAGATGAGGTGGTGGCAGGTACCATTCTAGTCAACTCTTTTCCAGCAATAGCATTATTTGATTCGAGTGCATCGCATTCATTTATGTCTTTACGATTAACAACACGAATATGATTGGAGCCCGAGTCATTATCAGTAAGATTCAACATACTTACTGGTAACGGTCTTGTGGGAGTAGATAGAGTCTTTTTCTCGTGTCGAATCGTAGTTAGCGGTAGAGAGTTCCGCTAGATTCATAGAATTTTTAATGGTCGACTATGATGTGGTCCTAGGAATGGATTTGTTGAAGGATTAGCATGCAAGAATAGATTGCCATATTGGCATGATTATTTTTGGTATTCCCGGTAAAGTAGAATTTTTATTTTCCAGAGGCAAAGTAGAGCCTTCTCCACCAATCTTGCGAATGGCAGTAGCAGAAGCAGTTTAGTTTTCCAGAGTGGTAGAAGAATTTTCTGATATATTTCTCGAAGAGCTTCCAGGCATGCCGCCAGAAAGAGAGATAGAGTTCACTATTGATTTGATTCTAGGGACGGCACCGGTATCAGAAAGAATCTACAGAATGGCACAATCAGAATTGGAGATCCTGTACAAGATGATTGAAGAACTCAGAACCAAGGGATTCATTCGTGCTAATGGATCACCTTGGGGAGTCCCGATGCTTCTTGTGAAGAAGGATGGTACGTCAAGATTATGTGTTGATTATCGTACCTTGAATTTCATAACAATCATAAACAGATATCCCTTACCTCGAATAGATAATTTATTCGATCAACTCAGTGGGACAACAGTATTCTCGAAGATTGACTTGCGGTCGGGATACCATCAGATCAGAGTCAGAGAGCAAGACATCCTGAAGGTGGCATTCAGATCAAGATATGGACATTAGGAGTTTCTTGTTATGCCTTTCGGAGTGACCAATGTGCCAGCATTATTTATGGATATCATGAATCGCACGTTCATGCCCTATTTGGATTAGTTCGTGATAGTCTTTATTGACGACATCTTAGTCTATAGCAAGAGTGAAGCAAAGCATGAGCAACATCTCCGGGTAGTCCTTCAGATTCTCAGACAGCACCAGTTGTATGCGAAGTTCGGCAAGTACAAATTTTGGCTTGATCGCACTTCGTTCTTAGGTCATATCATCACCAGAGGTGGAGTGAAAGTGGATCCCTAGAAGATAGTGGCTATAGAGACATGGCCAGTACCTAGCACCATCGCAGAAGTTCGTAGTTTCAAGGATTAAAGGGCTATTACCGACGATTTGTATCAGACTTTGCTCGAATTTCCGTGCCCTTGATGCAGTTGATACGCAAGGATGTGTAGTTTGCTTGGACAGCGGAATATCAGAGTTCATTCGAGAAGTTGAAGCAAGGATTGATGACGGCACCCATTCTCACGCTTTCAGATGGGACTAGATGATTTTTAGTTTATTGTGACACTTCAGGTAAGAGATTAGGATGTGTCCTAATGTAACATGGCAATATAGTAGCTTATGCGTCACGTCAGCTTCGTGATCATGAGAAGAATTATCCAACACATGACCTGGAATTAGCAGTGGTGGTTTTTGCACTCAAGCTTTGGAGGCATTACCTATATGGAGATCGGGTAAAAATTTTTACCGACCACAAAAGTATCAAGTGTGTGTTTATCCAGAAGGATCATAACATGCGTCAGAGAAGATGACTAGAGTTACTAGTGGATTATGACGTCAACCTACAGTATCATCCTGGGAAGGCCAACATAGTTGCAGATGTGTTGAGTAGAAGAGAAGGAGCTTATTTCCTAACAGCACAGCCCGAGTTATTAGTGGATATTCAGAAAATAGGAATAGAGATAGTTCTTCCTACCAATGTGGCATTGATGGCCAGTATGCAAGTTCAGTCCAGTATACTTGAGAGAATCAAGACACTACCAAAATAAGTGGTTTTAGCGACGCCCAAAAACGTCGCTAAAACTGTTGGCCCATTCCATGGTCACACCCGATTTCGATAATCAACTTATACTTTAGTCCATACACAAAATATAGAAAATGCTGCTAACTATTTCAGGATACATGAAATCTTATTCAACGGACGATGTACTGCATAAATCCAAGCGTCAAAGTCATCAAAAATTCTGAAGACTCTTTTCTACTTTTATTCTGTATTTTTACACTTTATTGAGTCTAGGAATTTCCTTGTAAAATCAAGTATGGTATTACTGGCTTAGGGTTAAAATTATTCTCCTTCTCTAAACCTATTTTTACCCTTCATATTTTCGATTACAAATATTTCAAAAATGTATTTCGAAAATATTCCTTTTCAAATGATTTTACAAATTACCAAAAACATGTTTGTAAACTGTTTTTACAAAAGAATTTTATTATATCTCCTGACAGAACTCCTAGCCGAGTTCGGCCCGAGTTCGGCCCGAACTCTGACCGAGTTCGGTCAGTTTGTATTCAAACTTCAGTTGCCTCCAAATCTGCGAGCAACGTCTATTTTGCGAGATATTTGCATCCGAACTCTGTCCGAGTTCTGCCCGAGTTCGGTTGGTGAAAACACCTATAAATAGAGAAGAACTTTTCATTTCAAAACATCAATTCATTCTTCACTCTCTTCTCTATTCATCTCAAGTGTTTTCTAGTGATCTAAAAATTTCAAATCTCACATATACTTCTCTTAGCCAAAAGCCAGTACTATCAGATTTGATTTAGAAGTCTTTTGGTTATTCAGAGTTGTAAAGAGGTCGTCAAGTTTCAACAACAAATTCTCGTTGTGGAGCTGGTCGTGCGCTCGTCACCAAGCACGGTGTGTGTTGGAGTTGGTCGTGCACTCGTCAACAAGCACGGTGGTGTAAGAGTTGCAAGCACTCAGTTAAAGCTTGTGCCTTTAGTGGATTAACATCGAGCAAGAGTACTCGAGACTGGATTAGTCCTCTCAGAGGGATACCAGTATACATCGCTGTGTTACTGAGTTTGATTTTCCTATCTTTATTTACTGCTCTTACATCATTGCCATAGTTTAATTTTTAATTGGTGATTTTATTTCCGCTGCACACACGCACTCTATTCACCCCCCCTCTAGAAGTGCTCAACGATCCTACAATTGGTATCAGAGCAGGTTATATTCTTATATAACATATCCTAGAGAGTATATATATGGCAGCCGTGAAATCTATATTCAACGGTGAAGGGCAATCCACAAATAGACCTCCCCTATTTGATGGAACAAACTATACATACTGGAAAACACGTATGACTTTCTTTTTAAAGTCTCTAGATTTTGATTTATGGTCAATAGTCATTGATGGGTATAAGAAACCACCACCTACAGTGGTTGAAGGTATTCTTATGGAAAAGACGCATGACAAGTACACCGATGCTGAAAAAGCAAAGGCTAGTCTTGATGCTCGAGCCATCAATGCACTATTCTGTGCAATTGACAAAACCGAGTTCAATAGAGTTTCTACCTGCAAGACGTCTCATGAAATTTGGAAACTCCTTGAGGTAACCCATGAAGGGACTTCCCAAGTCAAGGAATCCAAAATCAGTAGACTGACTCAGGAATATGAATCTTTTAAAATGAAACCTGGTGAGTCAATTACACAGATGTTTACTCGTTTCCTTGATATAACTAATCCCCTTCAATCTCTTGGTAAAGATTACAGCAACCATGAGAAAATTAGGAAAGTGCTGAGGGCTCTAACAAAGAACTGGAATCCAAAAGCTACAGCAATCATTGAAGAAAACGATCTCACCACGATGACTCTAGAAACACTGATGGGCAAATTGATGACTCATGAGCTCGACTTGCAAGACTTTGAAGAGGCCACACCAAAAGAAAAGACTATCGCCTTCAAAGCTCAAGCAAGAAAATCAACATGCAATGACTCAGATGAAGAATCATCAAGTGGTGATGAACGTGCCTTACTTGTGAAGAACTTCAAGAAATATCTAAAGTTCACAAGCAGAAAGAAGAAAGACATCCAAGAAAGCAATGAAGACGAGACTATATGCTTCGGATGCAAGAAATCAGGGCACATAAAGAAGGACTGTCCAGCTACCAAGAAGAGCAGTCCATATGATCGGTCAAGATCAAACAGAAGATCCACATCTGGCCGAAAGTATGCCAACACAAGCATCTGGCACGAGAGTGATGCCAGTGACTCAGAAGAAGAAGACAGACCTTGCAGCAATACAAATGTTTGTCTTATGGCATTCGAAAAGGTATCATCTAATCCTCTGTTTGATGATTTTACTTTTGATGAACTAGAGACTGCCTTTAGCGATTTACTTGAAGATCACAAAACTGTGCTCGACAAGTATAAGCAATCTCGAAAAGAGATTAAGGCACACACAGCCGAGATAGCTAGATTGTCTAATTTACTTGAAGACATTAAAGAGACATCTACTACCGGTAACACGGAAGAGATAGCCAAACTTAAAGTAGACTATCAAGAGGCTATCCTCAACATTGAAAAGAAAGAAAAAGACTATGTCAAAATACACAAACTTTATGACATAGAGAAGAAGTTGCACCTAGTAACTGAACAAAGACTCCTTGATATGACTGCAAGATACGAAGAGTCTGTAGCGATTTCTAAAAAGTTAGAAATCAAGTTGGGCAAACAGGCAATACCTGTGACACAGCCCAAGATTAGTCCTAATGCAAAGCATACACCAAAAAGGACTAAAAACAAGAAAGCACAAAGGAAACACGAACACTATTATGCTTTCACTTATAGGTTTTCCAAACAGAACAAGCCTGCAAACACAGTTTATTCCACTAAACTGACTTGCACATACTGTGGTACACACGGTCATATATCACAATATTGTATGGCAAGAAAGCTTGTTGATAACCATACTCTAGTTTGGAAACCTAAGGCTAATCTGAGTGGACCCTTCAGAAAATGGGTACCAAAGGATTCATCTACTTGTCTTGTAGGTGGACCCACAACCCTCTCATGCTAGAAGCAAGTGGATTCTCGATAGCGGATGTTCGCGACACATGACTGGTGATGCATCTTTATTCGCTACGCTATCGATGAAGAAAGAAGGATACGTCTCCTTCGAAAATAACTTGAGAGGTGATATTATAGGTAATGGTACTGTAGGTATGTCTCCTTATCCAATAATAAAAGATGTTTGTCTAGTAACCGAATTGAAGCATAACCTATTGAGCATAAGTCATTTGGCAGATAATGGTTATGGTATCAATTTTGTGAAAGATAAATGTACTATATATGATATGTCATCTGGTGATCCCATATATAAAGGGATTAGAGAAGACAATATATATGTTTTCTTTTTGGAGAATACTAATAATACAGAAAGGTGTCTAGTAGCCAATCAAAATGAAAGCTGGCTATGGCACATGAGACTAGGACATGCAAACATGGATACTATCTCACGTCTGAACACAAAGAAGTTGGTAAAAGGACTCCCAGAAATCCCTTTCAAGAGAGACATGGTATGTGCTGACTGTGAAAAGAACAAAGCACATAGGTCTTCTTTTAAATCCATCAACGCTGTAAGTACTTCGAGACCTTTGCAGTTGATTCATATGGATTTATTTGGTCCTAGTAGAGTCGCTAGTCTTGGCGGTAAACTCTATGCTTTTGTCATTGTTGATGATTTCTCTCGTTTTACATGGGTTTACTTTTTATCAAACAAAAGTGATGCAATTTTTGAATTTCAGATATTTTGTAAAAAGGTTCAAAACGAAAAAGGCTTCATGATTACTCGTATCCGAAGTGATCATGGTGGCGAATTCGAAAATACTAATTTCAAAAAGTTTTGTGATGATAGTGGATACTACCACGAATTTTCTTGTCCTAGAACTCCCCAACAGAATGGTGTTGTGGAGCGGAAGAACCGTACTCTAAGCGAAATGGCTAGAGTCATGCTTAATCAGCATAATCTTCCTAAATATTTTTGGACAGAAGCTGTTAGTACAGCCTGTCATATTTTAAATAGGGTGTTAATTCGACCTATATCGAAGAAAACACCATATGAGCTTTGGTTTGGAAGAATTCCAAACATATCTTATTTTAAAGTTTTTGGTTGTCGCTGTTTCATCCTGAACACCAAGGATAACTTGGGTAAGTTCGACTCGAAAGCAGATGACGGGATATTTCTCGGATATGCTGCTAAGAGTAAAGGATATAGAATTTTTAATAAAAGATCTTTGATTGTTGAAGAAAGTATTAATGTTACCTTTGATGAGTTGAATAGTCATAGATCTAGCGACAGTGATGATGAAGATGCACCTACAAAGAAGAGTTCTGAGAAAGATCCTACCCAAGAGGCAAGAACTGATAAAAGTTCCGAAGATGCAGGAACTGAGAAGAGCCTTGTGAAAGGTATAGCCCAAAGATTCGAATCATTAAGATTCAAACCGGATCATCCAGAAACTCTCATAATAGGTGATGTATCCAAAGGTGTAAGTACTCGTTCATCTCTTAGAGATTCTGAAGTAGCAGCTAATGTAGCATTTATTTCTCAAATAGAACCTAAGAATATTGATGAGGCTTTTTCTGATGAATTTTGGATTTCTGCTATGCAAGAGGAACTTAATCAATTTGAGAGAAACCAAGTTTGGGAACTCGTTCCTAAACCTATTGGTCAATCGATAATTGGTACCATATGGGTGTTCCAAAATAAACTTAGTGAAGATGGTCAAGTTCTACGCAACAAAGCACGTCTAGTTGCACAAGGTTATAATCAAGAAGAAGGAATTGATTATGACGAGACCTATGCTCCTGTTGCTAGACTAGAAGCCATTCGCATGTTTTGCGCTTTTGCTTGTTTTAATGATTTCAAACTTTTTCAAATGGACGTGAAAAGCGCATTTCTAAATGGATTTTTGAAAGAAGAAGTTTTTGTGAAACAACCCCCTGGTTTTGAAGATTTTCAAAAACCTGATCACGTCTTCAAGCTTAAGAAAGCACTTTATGGACTCAAACAAGCACCTCGTGCTTGGTATGAACGCCTAAGCGCCTTCTTACTTGATAATGGTTTTTCAAAAGGCAAGATTGATACTACTCTTTTTATTAAATCTATGAATAATGATATACTTCTAGTGCAAATTTATGTAGATGACATCATCTTTGGTTCTACTAATGAACAACTATGTCAAGAATTTGCCAAGTGTATGCAGAGTGAATTTGAAATGAGCATGATGGGAGAGCTGAACTTCTTCCTAGGATTGTAAATCAAACAACACTCAAACGGAACATTCATCAACCAAGCCAAGTACACGAAGGACATACTAAAGAAGTACGATTTCGAGAATGTGAAGCCAATTGGGACTCCTATGGCTACATCTACAAAGCTTGATGCTGATGAAAGTGGCAAACCTGTTGATCAGCGTAAGTATCGAGGTATGATTGGTAGTTTATTATATTTAACTGCTAGTCGTCCTGATATTATGTTTAGTGTTTGCATATGTGCACGATATCAGACAAACCCTAAGGAATCACATCTTAGTGCCGTTAAGCGTATCTTCCGATACCTTAAAGGAACTTCTACAGTTGGCTTATGGTATCCCAAAACCAAATCCTTTGACCTCATAGGTTACTCGGATGCGGATTTTGCTGGATGCAAAGTAGACCGTAAAAGTACCAGTGGTACATGTCATTTCTTAGGAAAGGCCCTGGTCTCTTGGTTTAGCAAGAAACAAAATTCAGTAGCATTATCAACAACTGAGGCTGAGTATATCGCCGCAGGACGTTGTTGTGCTCAAATTTTGTGGATGAAGCAAACCTTAGAGGACTACAATCTGCACTATACAAATGTTCCTATATATTGTGATAACACTAGTGCAATTAATTTAACTAAGAACCCTATCTGTCATTCACGCACAAAGCACATAGAAGTTAGACATCATTTTTTACGTGATCATCAACAACACGGGGATATTTGCTTAGAATTTATTGATACTGAACATCAACTAGCAGATATTTTCACTAAACTATTGGCTGAAGACCGTTTTAACATCTTGAGGCGTGAGCTCGGCATTCTTGAATTCTCGGATTCTTAAAACATATGGTAATTAAATACTGTATTTATGACTTGATAATTTATTATCTAATGAAAATTATTTTTGGGGACAAACTTACAAAGGATATGTCTGTCACCACGGCTACGGTCGAAGCGAAGCGGTACTTAAGAGTTCCCCGGTGAACCACCGTTAGCTGGGACAATCCCTACAGTTAACCTAAAAATAACAACAATTAGTTAATAAACCAGTCAAACATCATTTATTACAATCTTTACTTACCTGACTGCTTTAACTATCTCGGGAATGCAAGTGGCCGAACTCAGCCCGAACTCTGACCGAGTTCGGACCGAATTCGGACCGAGTTCGGTCGGCGCTGTGATGGCTCCAGAACCGAACAGCCGGCCCTAGCACCTATAAATCTCATCCTCTCTTCCACTATTTCTCCACACCAAAACGTGAAATAGTTCCACCTCCTTCCAGAAGACTTTCCTCCTCCTTCTTTGCAAGGCATCGACGATCTTCCTCCATCTCCTCATGGCTCCGAAGCGTCAACGAGGAAATTCTTCTCAGGGTGCTTCCTCCTCATCCGACTACACTTCGGCTAGTCTCTTCAGTCCAGCCAAACCTAGAGATCCCGAGGAATTTGATGGCACTCTGTTTCCCGACAGAGACTTCTCAAATCTCTGGTTTGATTCCTTTTCTTTACGTCGTATTTGTACTGGAGCCTTTGTCAACTTTACAACCTTCTTTGAATATGCTCCTGTTTTTGATCAACTTGGATTTCACGACTTTTTCGAAGTCCAAGATAGTATTTTCGACAATGCTGTCCGTATGTTCTACTGCAATTTGCAAGTACAACAAAACGGAAATTTCTATTCCTGCGTCGCTGGACAGGAACTAGAATTTAGTGCCACCGATATCAGTGAATATTTTCACGTTCCTGATCTTGGTGATGCTCTTGTTGACATCCACCATATTCAGTTCCCTGCCGATGTCACTTTAGCTTCTTTTAGGGAATTGATTTGTCACCCTACTCCTCCTCCTCGGAGAATATTTTCTAGACATCTTAACCAGAATTTTTACGAACTTCATCGTATGATTTTCTCGGCCCTTCTTCCGAAGAAAGGCTCTACCGATGAGGTCACATTTTTGGAACTCTCTGCTATGTATCACATTCATTTTGGAATTCCTTTCTCCATTCCAAAAACCATGATGTCTTGGATGCTCAACTGCAAGAATGCAGGTAGGAACCTTGTTTTTCCTATGCACCTTGCGAGTATTTTTCGCCGTTTCGAGATTGATCTTGAAACGTGTGCTATTTCTTCTCCACCTGTTGAGTTGACTCGCTCTCGTCGGTTTCCTCAACCTCCCGGTGCTGCTCCTGCTGACCCAGTAGCTGATGCTGAGGCCCCTCCAGCAGATGCTCCTCCTGCTCCGGCCCCTGCCCCTGGACTCGATCAGGCTTTCTATCAGCGGTTTGATGATTTCGTTGCCGTATCCACGCAACGTTATCAAGACTCCGAGTTCCGGCATATTTCTCAGGCCCAGGTGCTGAAAAACAGCATTGCCGATCTCCATTACAGCCTGGTGCATGATCCAGTTCATCCACTCACTATCCTTCCACAACCTGCTTTCCCTGGTCCTCGTTTTACTGATGAAACTACTTTTCAGTACTTCGACCCGACCACTGCCTATTTCCCTCATGATCCTCCCGGTGCAGACGACGCAGAGATGTGATGTGGATTCAGCCATAGGATAGTGGATTTAGTTTTGTTTAGTTTTGATGCTGTTCATGTAGTACTTTTTACTTTCATGTCTAAACTCTTTCAGTTAGCCATTTATCAGTTGTACTAGTTGACTTTCTAGTGGAAAATTTATGATATTTCAGTTTATTGCATTTCACTTATCTATGCTGTGATTACTATTTTTTCTTTCACTTTGTCTTGTCTTTTCTATTGTTGGCTTCATGATTTACGGGGGAGCCGATTCATTTTACTACTTGACAAAGGGGGAGAAAATGAGTATACAAAAATATCATAAAATGCAAATGCAAGGCTAGAACAAATTTTTTTTCAGGTATTTTGATATGTTGTTTTATTTTTTATAAATATATTTTGGTATAGACTCAAGTTTGTCAATTATCAAAATGGGGGAGATTGTTGGCCCATTCCATGGTCACACCCGATTTCGATAATCAACTTATACTTTAGTCCATACACAAAATATAGAAAATGCTGCTAACTATTTCAGGATACATGAAATCTTATTCAACGGACGATGTACTGCATAAATCCAAGCGTCAAAGTCATCAAACATTTTGAAGACTCTTTTCTACTTTTATTCTGTATTTTTACACTTTATTGAGTCTAGGAATTTCCTTGTAAAATCAAGTATGGTATTACTGGCTTAGGGTTAAAATTATTCTCCTTCTCTAAACCTATTTTTACCCTTCATATTTTCGATTACAAATATTTCAAAAATGTATTTCGAAAATATTCCTTTTCAAATGATTTTACAAATTACCAAAAACATGTTTGTAAACTGTTTTTACAAAAGAATTTTATTATATCTCCTGACAGAACTCCTAGCCGAGTTCGGCCCGAGTTCGGCCCGAACTCTGACCGAGTTCGGTCAGTTTGTATTCAAACTTCAGTTGCCTCCAAATCTGCGAGCAACGTCTATTTTGCGAGATATTTGCATCCGAACTCTGTCCGAGTTCTGCCCGAGTTCGGTTGGTGAAAACACCTATAAATAGAGAAGAACTTTTCATTTCAAAACATCAATTCATTCTTCACTCTCTTCTCTATTCATCTCAAGTGTTTTCTAGTGATATAAAAATTTCAAATCTCACATATACTTCTCTTAGCCAAAAGCCAGTACTATCAGATTTGATTTAGAAGTCTTTTGGTTATTCAGAGTTGTAAAGAGGTCGTCAAGTTTCAACAACAAATTCTCGTTGTGGAGCTGGTCGTGCGCTCGTCACCAAGCACGGTGTGTGTTGGAGTTGGTCGTGCACTCGTCAACAAGCACGGTGGTGTAAGAGTTGCAAGCACTCGGTTAAAGCTTGTGCCTTTAGTGGATTAACATCGAGCAAGAGTACTCGAGACTGGATTAGTCCTCTCAGAGGGATACCAGTATACATCGCTGTGTTACTGAGTTTGATTCTCCTATCTTTATTTACTGCTCTTACATCATTGCCATAGTTTAATTTTTAATTGGTGATTTTATTTCCGCTGCACACACGCACTCTATTCACCCCCCTCTAGAAGTGCTCAACGATCCTACAAAAACAATAAAATTCGTCGCTAATATGAAGTACCGACGCAATTACCGACGTTTAAGTTTTGTCGCCGTTTCCTTAGTCGCTGATTACAAAAACGTCGCTGAACGTCGCAATTACCGACATCCAGCGACGTAACTGTACGTCGGTGAGTTCTCGACGTCTACCGTCGTGTCGTCGGTATATTAGCGACGTATATGTAGTCGCTACACGTCGGTGAAGTCCTGGAATAATTCCCGACGTCTACCGTCGTTTCGTCGGTAATATAGCGACGTGAATGTAGTCGCTAGACGTCGGTAAAGGTCCTGGATAATACCGACACTCACCGACGTTTAAACGTCGGAAAAACGTCGGAGACCTGTACATTTTTTTGCAGCTAGTCGTCGGTAAA
Source organism: Iris pallida (assembly GCA_029216955.1). Lineage (NCBI taxonomy): Eukaryota > Viridiplantae > Streptophyta > Magnoliopsida > Asparagales > Iridaceae > Iris > Iris pallida. The sequence continues at coordinate 8,190,499 of JANAVB010000197.1, forward strand.
CGTCGAAAAAGCGTCGGAGACCTGTACTTTTTTTGCAGTTAGTCGTCGGTAAATGTCGGAAAAACGTCGGAAAAATGTATTTTTTGCAGCTTGTCGTCGGTAAACGTCGGAAAATGACGTCGATAAACGTCAGTAAGCGTCGCTAAACGTCGCTAAAATTGTAAAAAAAATAAAAAAAATAAAACACAGATTCTATATTACCACTCACAATTCAAGATGCTACACATATAGGTACACATTCAAATCCCACTCACAATTCCAAATCACAGCGCATTCAAACTCCCACTCACAATTCAAGATGCTACACATATAGCTTTAATCTAAGTTAATTAACATCCAATCCAAACACAATTAACATTTATCGACGAAGGAATTAACATCCAATCCAAACATCCAATCCAAACAAGTCACAAGTCAAATCGATACAAACACAATTAACATCCAAATCCAAACATCCAATCATAAGTCACAAACATATGATGATACAAACACAAAAAAAAGTCCTAACTAGGACTACTAGTGATCTGGTGCAGGAGGGGCACCGCCGCGACGAAGGGATAACAACTCCTCATACTCCGCAAGTGAAATCGATACAGATGGAGCGCCAGGCTGTGACGTCGGTGGAGTCGGTGTCGAAGAAGAAGGCGGTGGAGGCGGCGGAGTCGACGACGATGAAGGCGCACCCAGAGTACCAGCATGCTCCAACGCTGTAAGTCGCTGGTTGTATGAATCCATAATAGATAACATTCTACCACTGCTCTGGACCATCGAATCCTGCGCTAATCTCACCGTCTCGGCCATGGTCACCTGTCCTGTCTGTAACTCCGTCACCGTGTGCTCTAACCCTCCAACGGTGCGCTCTGTCCTCTCAGTCGTCTCCACGAGCCCCATAATGTCGCGGTCGAGCGCATCCAATCGTGCTATCAGCACAGGATCGTCCGTAGGGTGCTGAGACTGCTGCTCGATCCGTCGTAGCAGGTCGTCACGGAGAGACTCTATTATCTGGTGGACTCGGGCAGACTCCTGGGACGGCTGTGGACCATGCACACTAGCAGGAGATGTCCTAGAGGACTGGGTCGCAACTAGGGCGCCATAGGATCCCGTACCGTAGTACGTACCCCTATGGAGGCCACCAGCGGCGGTCATCCACAGCTCGTCCGCCGATGGAGCTTGAGTGGGCTGCGAGGAAGTACCGGCAACTCCTGCATTAGGTGCACTTGCAGTCGCCCGTTCCCGCAGCCTCTGATACTCGGCCTAGAAAGTATGGATAGTACTCTATGATTTCTAATTTCTAATTAATGTACTTATTTTTACTAAATTCATGAATATTTATTTGCATCATATTTACTAAGTTATATTAAAATTGACACGAAGTATTAAATTAAGATAACGTATTATAATACTTACATAGGTCTGCTCGGCCCTCTCGTCAATAAGGACTCCGCCCTTCCGATGGGTGGCCAGGAAGACGGTCACCATGTCGGCGTTACCGACCTTCCTTACCTGTAATTAAATATATTATCTTAGTAATAATTTATCGGATTTGCATTAAAATAATATTTCTAAAAGAGAAAGACATACCAGACGACGGAAATGTTCCGTCATCGGAATCGACCCACCGCACCACTTCGAGGCATGTTGCCTAGCCGCCTTAGCCTTCTCCGACTTCTCCTTGTACCTTGGCTCGTTGAATCGAGCCTTCATCGCATTCCACTGATCAGGGGTGATCCAACCTTTGATCGGCTTTCCGGCACGATCACGTTCCTTCTGATCATTAACAGAGTCACGGATCAGCTTAGCAGCGACGGAAGGAAACATCCCCTCGATCAGCTCGGCCCGGTGCGGTGGATAGTAAAACATATCCTAGAACAGTACGAAACCAAATATTTATCAGTTATATATAATCTGCATAAATTAAATGATTCATGTTAAAAACAAATCTATTTTAACCTTGAAGCGCGTAAACCAGTTGTTCTTCCTTTCGTCTGGAGCATCAGAGTAGTTAATCCAGGGACCACCATAATTATGCCTCAGCATATCGCCTAGGCGTCTCTGTACCCCTGGAGGACGATATCTATACAGACATATTATATTCATGAAAAAAGTTAATTTATGATAAAAACAGAAAAAAAAAATCATAAACCAAAATATCTACTTTGTACCGTCGGCCCAGATCTCCGTCCTCCCCTCCTCCGGAGGTGCGCACGCATCATCTTCATGATGTTGGTCGGCCGTCGGCGCATCCTCCTCCATCGGCTCATCGGTCGTCTCCATCGTCATATTAGCAGTAGGAACGCTAGACGGGTGAGCACTCTCATTAGGCCTGGAACTACTCGTCCCAGGAGACAATCCACGTGGCATCGTCCCAGGAGGCCCAGCTACTGGCCGATACGGCGGAGTAATCGGCGACGAGGATCCAGAGCCGGTACCAGTAGGAGGTACCGAAGGAGGACCTCTACCAGTACCTATAGGAGGACCTCGCCGTCCTCCTGGTCGGTACCCTCCGCGACGACCTGCCATACCTGATAACAACATTGGATAATACAACAAATTAATAATAGAGACTAGAAATATGAAAGTACAACAAAGACAAGATAATAACCAAGACAACATATGATGATACATTCTACAAGAATCATCTAAGTCCAGATAAGTATATCTCTCTCAATCATCTTCAGAATAATTATCTTGTTCGTCTTCCTCGACCTCATCTTCCTCTTCCTCCTCATCTTCACTTTCGTCTTCACCTTCGTCGGCTTCGTCTTCCTCTTCGGATAATTCTACATCTTCTACATTATGTGTCGTGTAATGCGTAACTTCCGTGGAGTCCACATCGACACTATTGGTTACAGGAGGCAGCTCGTCCTCCTGGTAAGCTTTTTCATCAACATCAAAAGTATCTCTAGCTTTAGTCTTGCATACTGCCCACCAGTCAGACTTCGTTGCTCCCCGTCTCGGATAAGCTGTGAAGTACACGAGCTGAGCCTGAGTTGCTAGGACAAACGGTTCGTAGTCTTGATATCTACGCTTGTAGTTTATATCCACAAGACCATGCTTGTCAATTTTCCAGCCTTGATTTTCAATCGGATCGAACCATTCACACTTGAACAACACGATCTTTGCAGGTTTTCTGCCATAATTATATGACAACTCCACAATCTCTCGCAAGATGCCAAAGAAATCATTTCCTGGATCGTCATCTTTGTAGTTCGAAGACTTGATACACAAACAACTGTTCTTCGTGGAATCAAGATCCAGGAAGCTGTCTCTGATCGGAGCATTTGTCGACTTGAACTGAAAGCCATTGACATAATAACTTGGCCATGTTTTAACAAAAGTAATTGGTCCCTTGGCAAGATTTCTAATTAATTCAATCTTGGGTGAAATTAGACGGTCGACCTGAATATCAAAGAAGAGATAATAAGTTATTTATTGCGCAGTTGCATTAGAAGAGGCCAGTAAATATTACCGAGCTGCTTACATATTCGCTCAACCAAGAAAGAAAATGACGTCTCATTTCTTGTTCTAATGGTTCGTCTGTTAGGTAGGGTCTAACCAGCCTCAACTCATCATTATATGTGCTGGAAAACAACGAAGCATTAGAACGATTAGTACAATAATATTAGCTTATACTATTACATTGAGATGACGTAACCTCATCATTCCTTACTTACCCCTCTAGCTTCTCCACTTCATCCTCGTCGCAATTGAGTAATACATACAACTGAGCAGCCCTTAGCTCTTCGTCATTCAAATATCTCTTCTTCATTTTCCCCGAAGGCTTTCCGGACGCATTGAATACTTTCAGTATTCCATCATTAAATTCTTGATATCCGTCGTCGTTTCTCGGAGCCCTCGTTCTATTCGTAGCAACATGAGGTTTGAAATAGGAGGAGCAGAAATTTGTAATCTCCTCGAGAATATAGGCTTCACAAATATAACCCTCGACCCGAGCCTTATTTTTTACCTTTCTTTTTAGGTGATTCAAATGTCGCTCGAACGGGTACATCCATCGATATTCGACGGGTCCACCAACACGTGCCTCGTAGGAAAGATGAATCGGCAAATGCTCCATAGAGTCGAAGAATCCAGGAGGAAACACCCTCTCTAGCTTGCACAGTGTTACCGCAATGTCCTTCTCTTGCTTTTCTAGACGATCAACGAGCAATTTCTTAGAACAAAGGTCCCTGAAGAATATGCTAAGCTCCGTCAATGGATCCCAAACTGCCTGCGGTAAGAATTCCCAAAATACAATCGAAATTAACCGCTCCAAGAATACGTGACAATCATGGCTCTTCATACCTGTCAGTTTGTTCTCCTTGAGATCGACGCATCTTCTCAAGTTTGAAACATACCCATCTGGAAATTTCAGACCTTGAATCCACCTACAAAGCCTCACTTTATCCTCCTTCTCCAGTGAAAAAATTGCCTTAGGCTGCTTCAACTTCCCATTCCCGTCCTCTATCAAATGCAATGCAGGACGTCTACATATTTCTTTCAAGTCCAATCTAGCCTTAGGATTGTCTTTCGTCTTCCCCTTTACGTCCATTACAGTATTAATTATGTTGTCAAACACATTCTTCTCGATATGCATGACATCAAGGTTATGTCTAATCAGATTGGTGCTCCAGTATGGCAGATCCCAGAATATACTCCTCTTCGTCCAGTTATGAGTGCGACCAAATCCGTCACACTTGTAGCCCGTAGCAGGCTGCTCAATAGCACTTGGTAAATCTCTAATCTCCTCCCATATCGTGGCTCCGCACCACCTTGTCGGTGGATCACCCTTCTCCACAACGCCAGCACGAAAAGCATTCCTGTTCCTCCGGTACGGATGATCCTTCGGCAGGAATTGTCGATGACAATCGAAGAAGCACGGTTTGCCTCCGTGTTTCAAACGGAAAGCCTTAGTGTCGTCCATGCAACACGGACATGAAAGACGACCATGCGTGCTCCATCCAGATAACATTCCATAGGCCGAAAAGTCGTTGATGGTCCACATAAGTGCTGCCCGCATCTGGAAATTTTGTTTTCTAGATACATCGTACGTGTTGGAACCTACTTTCCACAGCTGATTCAACTCATCAATCAATGGCTGTAAATAAACATCGATGTTCCTTTTCGGATTGTTCGGACCTGGAATAATAACGGTGAGGAACATATATGGAGTCTTCATGCACATCCAAGGCGGTAGATTGTACGGGGTGACGATCACAGGCCAACACGAATACTGGGATCCCGAAAGTCCGAATGGGGTAAAACCGTCAGAGCAGAGACCCAATCTAACATTACGCGGATCAGAAGCAAAATCTGGATACTCTCGATCAAAGTGCTTCCATGCTTCTCCATCAGATGGGTGATCCAACACTCCTTCGGTATGTTCCCGCTTATGCCAACTCATATTTTCTGCAGTTTCCTTCACCATGAACAACCGCTGCAAACGCGGCGTCAACGGCAAGTAGTGCATCAAAGAGGTAGGCTTCCTGGCACCGACAGACTTTCCTCTACCACAGGCCTCGTAGCGATCGACACCACAAAATCTGCAGGCGTCTTCATCCTTGTCGTCTTTGTAGTACAACATGCACCCGTTGCGACAGGCATCGATTTTTTCATATCCCATCCAGAGCGATCTAACCATCCTCTTAGACCGGTAGAAGTCTTTAGGCAACTTCGCACCCTCAGGCAATATTTCTATAAGCAACTCCATAATACGGTTGTAGCAATCTTGCGACATATTAAAATCGGACTTGATGCTCAACAATCTTGTAACCACCTCCAACGGTGAATGATCCTCACAACCAGGATATAATGGAGTCCTTGCATTCTCCAGCAACTCCATGAACTGTGCAGCATCGGGGTTCGGTGCCTCCTCAGGTGCATCATGATCATCCGGATCGAAACTAGGCCCGGCCGCGTCGAAAACCATGTTCACCAACCCATCGTCGTAAGGAGCGTTGTTGTGGACATCCACATAAGGCTCGTACTCCGATGCTAAAGACACAAGTTCTCCGTGCTCGCTCCTCTGATAGTAATTCGGCGTGAAACCCTTCGAGTACAAATGATACGTGACATCCACTTCTGGATGATATTTCAAGTTGCGACATCTCACACACGGACACTTAATTTTAGTACCGTCCATGTACTGAGGGAACGCCTTGGCAAACTGCAGGAACTGGTGTACACCCTCTATGAATTCATCCCGTACACCGTACATGTCATCAGGATGACGGTTGTACATCCAAGTACGATTTCGTAGATAGTAATTCAGCTCCATAATTCTGTAAGATAGATACATCAAGGTAGTGAATGATATGCAAGTGTCAAAGCTTTTTCGATGGATTGCATTTATCTTTTCATCCATTCATTCATGCATTGCATTTATCTTTTCAGTTTTGTATATCATTACCTACTATTATACACGCATTTATCTTTTCATCCATTCATTCATGCATTGCATTTATCTTTTCGATCAACAATCTAGTAAAACAAGGCTAAACTAGGTCAATAAGACAACATCTTGGGTTACATTGGTCAACTGGATTACATTGGATGTGAAAATCTGTATCGTAAGACAAACTAAACATAATTAGTATATAATCATGTAACTGGTGGATCCGCTAGCTAGTAAGCCGGATGTACTTAATATCAGAGAGTATCAGATTAGTATCAGTATATAGGTTAGGTAGACCGTATCAAACGCATATCGGAATAGTAGGCCGAATAGGAGGCCGAGATAGTCGAATGAGAAGAAGGGAAGAAGGGAGGAGCAGATGGGTCCAGAGCCATGGTGGAGGAGGAGAAGTAACATGAGAGCAGTTTCCGCCGTAACATCTCCTGGCTCTGCTGGCAACTGAAGTCCAGATGCTACAAAGGACGATCCTTCGCTGAAATCGACTACAACACCCATCAGTTCAAGTTCATTCCTAGATGAGTATATTCCAATGCCATAGAGGAAGGTCAACAAACTGATGGCTTCTATGGCATTGGAATCTACTCATATAGGAATGAACTTGAACTGATGGGTGTTGTAGTCGATTTCAGCGAAGGATCGTCCTTTGTAGCATCTGGACTTCAGTTGCCAGCAGAGCCACAGGAGATGTTACGGCGGAAACTGCTCTCATGTTACTTCTCCTCCTCCACCATGGCTCTGGACCCATCTGCTCCTCCCTTCTTCCCTTCTTCTCATTCGACTATCTCGACCTCCTATTCGGCCTACTATTCCGATACCAATACTTTGAACCTTGATCTTAAGACAAACCTATATACTGATCGATACTAATTCGCTACGCCCGATACTAAGTATATACGGTCGATACTGATAGCGATAGTCCGATACCGATAGCGATAGTCCGATACCGATAGTTCGATCGATACCGATAGTTCGATACCGATAGCGATAGTCCGATACCGATAGCGATAGTTCGATACCGATAGCGATAGTCCGATACAGATACACATGGACCTACATATCTATATATCACTAGTAGCCATACTCCTCTACATACTACTCTACATTAGGATCTAGTAACCATATACTAAGTCAAAATCTAGGGTTTGACTGAATATGGGTTAACTTTCTGGTCAAACTAAGTCAAAATCTAGGGTTTGGTCAAACCTAGACTAGTCAACAAGGTCACTTAGACTATTAAGTCAATTCTATGATATACTAACTCATAACTAACTATAGGCCAATATAACTAGGATATCCTAGGATACCATAATACTATATCATATATACATATCAAGGTATATATACCCAACGTCTATAGTCTAAACATATATCCCTTACAAGGACTCTCAAACACATTACATAATGTAGCATCTCATTAGCCATATACCTGTACTCTAATCCATTACCTACTCTATAACTCAACTGTTACCCACCATACTCTAAGAGCATCTCCAACCCTATTGTCTTGTTATATGTTGTGAATCATATGTGGCATTAGGCACAAGACAATGTCTTGTCTAGGTGGCAAGATTATATTGACAAATGACAATGAAGTAAGAAAATCTTCTCCAATGCAAAATGTTTACTTTTTTCAACTTGGAAGATAAAGTATTAAGATATTTAATTCTTTCCCAACTTTCAAGACAACTACTCATATTCTTTCTTTTTCCTAATATTTTTTATTCATAATTGATGACATGGAGAACAAGACATTGTCAAGTGCATTATCTAGAACTAGACAACCAACTTCACAATGTCTTGTTTAATTTTTGCCACATAAGCTTCACAATTGACTTGACAATTGCATTGGAGAAGAACTTTTGAATAAAATTTTGTCATTCCTATGTGGCAACAACTTTTTTCCAAAGTCACAATAGGGTTGGAGATGCTCTAACTATCTACTTGCATTCACACACATTTATAGCAATATGTATAATATACTCACTAACATCTAACCCTCTCTTCCATTTGTCCCTTTAAATCAACACATATCTATATATAGATAGCCCAAATCTGTAAGGTATACAACCGGTTAGGGTTAGGGTTTACCTGACCGTCACGGCGAGGGAGAGCGACGACGGCGAGGGGGAGCGGCGGTGGAGGTGGCTGCCGGGAAGGAGTAGGAGGAGGAGCGGCGGTGGAGGTGCTCTGGCGAACGGCGGCGGTAGGGGGTCGGGTTCGGCGGGGGCTGCCGGGAAGGAGGAGGAGGAGGAGGAGAAGGAGGTGCTGTGGCGAACGGCGGCGGTAGGGGGTCGGGTTCGGCGGGGGCTGCCGGGAAGGAGGAGGAGGAGGAGGAGGAGGAGGAGGTCGGAGAGGCGGTGGAGGAGGAGGCTGGGCGGTAGAGGAGGAGGCTGGACGGGGTCGGTGCTCACGGCGGTCGGTGGGTGTCGCCGAGGGCGCGGTCGGACGGGGGTCGAGGGGACAGGGGTGCTCGGGGTCGGGAAATAATGGGGGGGGGAAGGAAAATATTGGGGGGGGAAATGGGGGGAAGTGAAATCGAAACTGACCTATATTCGCACATTAGCGACGTAACATAAGCGCGTCGGTAACCGTCGCAACTTTATTGATATTAACGACGCCATAGTAAAAACGTCGCCAAACGTCGCTAATATCAATGATATTAGCGACGTTCACCGACATATCCGCGACGTAAGTTTTTCAATACGCAAACGTAGTTACTATACGACGCTGAACGTCGCTGAACGTCGCTAGTAGTGACGTCTTGCGACGTCATAAGAAAACGTCGGTAAATTGTTTTTTATCTGCGACGTTTTCAGAAAACGTCGCAAATTACGTCGGTAATATGACTTATTTTGGTAGTGAGATAGCTCAATCAGCAGATTCCAAGCTTCAGCGACTTAGGACAGAATGTGAAGCGGGACGAAGAGCAGAGTTATGCTGTCACGACCCGATCCCAAGTTAATGGGTCGAACCGGACCATGCCCAGCCTGCACCGTGGTGAGACGGCGGCAGTAAGCTGTTCCATTGCAGGTATTCACAACAACACAATTACATTTGTCACAACTGTTCTATTCGGAATTAAAACTTTGTTTAATAAAAATTCAGAAATACAACTGGAAGGGAAATGCAGAAAGAAAACTACAAACTCCAAATAAAAGAAAATGCAGAAAGGGAAACTATCTAAGCATCAGGTTCAGCAGTCCCAGGATCAGCGTCCTCCAAAGACGGCTCCGATACCGTCGCAGGGTAGAGTACCGGGTTGTAATAGCTATTATAGTATAGCTCGTCATCCTCAGTGTTACCTAAAATGTTGTCTCCAGTCAGGAGGGAGCAAGAACGAAATATGCATCTCATAATTTAAATAGTAATTGGAAAGTGCAGGGTAAACAGTTTGAAATAATATTTTCAGCAGTTTAAAACAGTTCAGTGTGTTTTGAATATGCAAACGTCTATGACCGGCTTGGGTTGATCAGTAGTATCCTAGCGATACGATATGGCTTATCCCAGTGTGTGAGAGGGGTAAGCTAACACAGTCAGTTCAGTAGGGGTTTTGGTCATAAACGTCTACACTATTCCCCCAGTCCCAGATTCAGTAACAGTTTCATTCGGTAGTTGAACCCTATGATAGAGTTCCGTGCCAGCAGTGTGGTTTAACATGCAGCTTAACTTTACTAAATAAAATACAGGAATACACAGTTCAAAACTTGCCTTGTTTTAAATGACTGGAAAGACGAGTCGGTACCGAGGAGGAACGTCAGGTGTATCTTCGAGTTCCTACAGTTGAGAACTCGACTTAGAACCTTGAATAACCAGGCTAAGTGTGCTAGTTGCAATATCTAGTAGTAAGTCCTAGTCAGGTTTTAAGTTGTATTAATAAACAGCTAACGATTACGTCGCAACTACGTGCGTTGATTAAACCGATTAATTTGGTTATTTGGAAATAATAACAAGGACCAATTAACTTTGGAAAACTTTGTGTTTTTGTAATATATTTATAAAAATATAGTTTCTTATAGTGATAAATCATGAACTAGTTATTTACTAATATTTTATCCATTTATTTAATTCTTAATTAATTATATGATTACGCTCTAACTACGATTATACGTCTAATCAAAATACCACCCAAGATCAACATCCACCCAAAGAATAAAGTAAAATCTACGCTAAACAATACATGGGCACAGCTAATCATCCTAGAGTCATGGGCTTATGCCCGGTACAATTCTTTTTACATGAAATAAGAGAAAACGATTTAGTTACTAAATAAAATGCAGTAATTAAATAACTATAATAAATAACCTAAACATTAAATAATTTAAAAATAAAAGTTGGAGTCTCAGACTCGGTCCATCATCAAAATCCAGCTAATACCACAACGCCCGGTCGGACCGGTGCGTTTGTATTTCGCTAGGGCCCACAGACCGGTACGGTCGTCGCCCAAAAATCAGTTTTAAAATTCAATTTTCCGAAAACCGATTTTGAAATCAAATTAAATAAAGTTTTGTAAAAATTTGGGCAGCATTTTCTCTATTTCGGGACAACCCAAAACTGGGAAATGCGCCACAAAAACCTGCAATTGTTCCAACCAAATAATAATCCCGAAATATAACCACCGAGTAATTTCCAACCAAAATAATAATCCCGAAAATATAACCACCGAATAATTTCTCAACCACCAGAACCTTCCCGAAATACTCGGGAAATCCGAAATCAACCAACATAAAAATCTCAGCACCCACATCACAAAAATCTCGCAAACCAACCACACCAAAGCTAACGTAGCTAACCGAATCTACTACGTAGCTAACCGAATTTCCCAAAGGGAAACCGGGGACCGATATCATCATAGACTACCGCAAAATAAAAGCAACGGGGCAGAGATTTATACCTCGGGTGCTCGGCTAGAGCTCTCAGATGATAAAATAGCAGAATAATCCAGCAGCGACGTTCCGAAATGATGCTGACCCAACGTCGTCGACGTCGAACGTCGAAAACTCCGAAATAGGCACAGCAGAACAAATCCAGAGAACACTCGCCCAAAGAGAAATGAGCTCGGCTAGAGAGTACCAGAGGCGCTGCCGAGAAAGTCAGCGTTGGTCGGCGGGAACGCCGACAGAAAGGGCGCAGAGGGGAACGGTGCCAAGGGCAGCGCGGTCGGGGCTCGCCGGACTCAGCGCGAGGCTAGGGTAGCCGTGCGCGGGTCGGGGCTCGCCGAAGAGGGCGGTCGGATCTGCAAAAGTGGGCGCGGAGAGAGGGTCGGCCCGCTACGGGTCGACGTCGGCTCTGGAGTAGGCCGACGCGGAGGGGCAAAGGGGCGCGGGTCCAGGTGGCCGGCGAAGAGGCTCACGGGCGGAGCGGAGACACCGGAGTAGGCGCGGAAGGGGGCCGCGCGCTGGGGCGCTCGGCGCGGGCGCTGTCACCGGAGGGGGTCGCCCCTAGGGGTCGGCCGCACGGCAAGGTGGTCGGCCGAGGAATCGCCGGAGCCGGGCTGGCTAGGGTTTAGGAATTCGAGTTGGAAGAGGGGTGGAGAAAAAGATGGAGAGGGGAAGGATTTATATAGGGAGAAAAATAGGGTTATGGAAACCCTAGAGTCTCCATTGATGGAGAAATAACCCTTACGGTTTTCTTTTCGGAAGGGAACCGATGAAGAAGAAGAATGGTTTCATCCGTTCTAAATTTTGTAAAGGGGTTTCATCTCCATCTACTATAACAAACAAATCTATTCTCTTATGACAACCAACACTTGGTGGTGTAGTGGTTGTGTCCTATAACTTGGTTGGGAAGGTTGAGGGTTCAAATCTTAGGAGTAACATTTTTTTTATTATTTATTTGAAGATTTAACCAAGTCTAAAAATTAGGTTTTTAATAGAGAAGGAATTGGGCTCGGGCCTGGGTCTGGACTCGGACTCGGGTCTGGGTCCGAAAACAAAAATCCTTGTTGTTATAATTTTCAAAAAAATCCCTTTTCACCCAAAAATAATTAATAATAATATTTAATAATAATAATTTTGAAAACGTTAATTAATAACACAAAAATTCTATTTAAATAAATGGCTACAAAAATAATGGGTTTCACAATCTTCCCTCCTTAGAAAATTTTGTCCTCAAAATTTAAAGTAAGGTAGGAAAGACAAACATGTACGGGTACTGCGCCCGTAACTCAGGTCCAACCATAAGGATTTCCAAGGCAGTCATGGATGAGACGGTTTAGGGACAAGTTTCATTTATGGTGACATTCATGCAGAAAGAATACAAAAGCGAACCAAAATACACGAGGTTGATCAGACCATCATGCACCGGTCCTGATTAGACAATATATTAGTGGGTGCACCCAATAAAATATCGTCATGATCAAGCTTGATTTAAAAAGATAGCTTGCAAAACTAGGCTAACTTAGCAGCATTAGTCAAATTTAGAACGAAAAAAGAAAAGATAAGGAATAGGAGTTTAAGTGATGGCTCAAATTCTGATTTCTTCTCATCTCTGACTAGACTTGCAACTGGTTTCTCTGGCAGTGAAAGGTTAATTCCAAACTTCAGTTCTGAATTATCCAAAATGTGACTCGGATCCGAAATGTAACGTCTGAGCTGTGACATAGAAAACGTTGCAACCTCTCAAGATTAGCTGGTAGAGCTAACTGGTACGCTACTACCAACGCGTCTTAAACTTCGAATGGCCTGATGTATCTAGCCTCAATTTCCAGCTCCGTCAAAACTGATTGTTCCTCTGGTAGGAAAACTTCACCAAAAGCAATTTGGTTTTCCCAAGACCTACCAAAATCTAATACGCAAAATCTCAATACATCTTCAAGCGTCTGGATTGACCTCTCTGCTTGCTCGTCCCGCGGTACTCCATGAATCCGGTAGATGTGCTTCTCGTACAATGCTGCCCACTTCTTAGTGGATAACCAACTTTGAAGGGAAATAAAGTGTGCTGACTTAGTCAGTCGGTTTACTAAAATCCAATTGGTGCCCTTCCCTCCTTGGGAACAAGGTAATCCTTACTCAAAGTTCATTGTTATATGCTTCTACTTCCACTCCGAATTGTCCAGCGGCTCCAACAACTTGTTGTTCTCTTGCTAAATTCCTCATGTTGACAAATTCGCATCTAATCCCATACCTGGAATTGTCCTTCTTTATTCCATTACACCAATCAATGGAGGCATATTCAGATACGTCTTATTATCTCCTGAATATATAGAATACTGCGACTGGTGTATTTCTTTCATCAACTCGTTCCTCCGTTTGTCAGCCGATACGCAAAGTCTCGTACCATTCTTCAGAGTTCCAATGCTGATTAATTTAGAAACCCTCAAGTGTTCCTGCCAACACTTGATCTCTAAGCCTGCAAAGTGCCTCGTTTTGAAACTACGTTCTCTGGATTTTTATCCCTCAGCCTCGAACTTCATCAATACTGAATCAGCATCCAGCTCCGTCCTTCTATCTCCAGGTAGTGTAACCTCCAGTCCAAACTTCTCGATATCTTCTAGCAGGTGCTAGTCCTTGGTTAAGAACTTCGCCATCAGTATTGACCAAGTGCATCAGTGACCACATTAGCCTTACCTGAATAGTACTGCAGGTTGATGTCGAAATTCTTCATCTGCTTCAGCCATATTCTTAGTCTAACATTCAGTCCTTCCTGAGTGAAGATATATTTCAGACTTTGGTAGCCCGTACATATTTTTACTCCCTTTCCATAAAAATCATAGCTTCAAAGTAAAGATAATTGCAGCAATTTCAAATTAGGTGTGGGATGATTCTTCTCATGAGTCTGTAGTTGCCTACATGTGTAAGCAATTACTTTCCCATGTTGTTGAAGAACGCAGCCCAGTCCTTTCCAGAGGCATTACTGTAAATTGAGAACCCACCGGTTCCTGCGGGTAGCGCAAGGATTGGTGTAGTGGTAAGTCTCTTCTTCAGCTCCTCAATGCCGCCTGGCAAACTTTCGTTCAGATGAACTCTTCATTCTTCCAAGTGAGCCTCGTCATTGGCTCAGCAATCTTGGTGAAATCCTTCACGAACTTCTGATAGTAGCCGACCAAGTTCAAGAATCTTCCGAATTGAACTTGGGGTATACCACTTTTCAACAACAGCTATCTTCCATCAAAATTTCTTCTCTTGACAACATGGCCAGAAGTCCACATTGTCAAAAATCCACGTTCAGATAGCTTACCATAAAACTTCTTTTTCCTCAAAGTTTCCAAAACTTTCTCAGGTGTTCTTCGTGCTCTTCTTCAGTCTTCAAATATATCAGAATATTATCTATGGAGAAGATAAACTGATTCAAATACTCATGAAAATCTCTATTCCTGAGATTCATGAACACAGCAGGAGCATTTGTCAGTCTAACGTCCTGACCAAAGAAAACTACCCATACTTGGTGTTCGAACGCGGTCTTGGAAATGTCCTCTTTCCTGACTTTGATTTGATGGTGGTCAGGTCTTAAGTCAAACTTCGAAACACCCTAACTCCACACAAACAGATCAAACAGATCCTCGATCCGGGCAGAGGGTACTTGTTCTTTAGTATATGGTAATCGATGCACATTCGTTGTTCCATCCTTCTTGGGCAAAAACAAGATAGGTGTTCCCTAAGGTGAAATTCCACCATGAATATATTATAGAGCCTGCACTGCTCTGGTCCTTCATCTTCTTGGCCACCTTCGGGTTGACTCTGTAACATCCTTTAGAATTTAGGGAAAGAGCCAGGGACTAGGTCAGGGGTGAATCCTGTGTCTAGATCTGGGATAATCCGGAGAGACTATCAGGGAAAACATCTGCCATAAGGGTGTAACTAAAAATTTCTATTCATGTGGAGAATTATAGCAAAAACTCTTATGATTGATCTAAGGACATCCTGTTACAACTTCCAAAAAGATGATGCTATTCAGCAGTTCTAGGTACTATTCTTCATGGTTCTGGCTCTTGCTTGAGCAGTCTCCAACTGCTTCCTTTTCTATGAACCTCGAGTATGCATCATGCCTTATTGTAAGAGACAGGATCTGCTGGATAGAAAGAGAGTCCCTAGGTTGTGGTCTAACAGGTGTTGCTGAGATAGGTATTCTGGTTTGATAGAAAAATAAGGGGCAGTCCTTTACCCGATGTTCAGCAGATCCACATGCCAAACATTGTCCCAATCTCTTGCGGCAACTAACAGCCTGATGATCAGGCCTCTTGCAATAGTTACAAGCCCATAGCTTCTTACGACAAGGCTGCCGGAAAGTAGAGTACTTGATGGGACCCGAGTATCTTCTAGATTCAGGGGTATCTTTCCTAGGACAAAAGTTATGCTCTAACTTGGTTGGAGATAACTAAGGCTACATCATTGACGTTCTTCATGTCTTCTCTCGTGATATTCATCTGTTCCTGCTGGGCTTCATCTTGAGCTTTCTGGAACTCCAGGATTTCTTGAAATAGGGCAACCATTTGGAAAGTGTTTGATGGTACTGGTGGAGCAACAGAAGTGGGTACTTCCCCAAGAAAATGCCACTCAGTTTGAGAAAAGGTAGGAATCGTCAGTGTAGTGAAAACTTCACTGGACGCATTATGGGGACGGTCAATCAGCCGCGAGGAAAAAGACCCTGGACTTGGTTGAAGTGATGGGGTATGATCCGGAGATAACACCTCATCGCCAGCAGGATTGGTCTTGTCAATGGTCATTCTCTGGAAGGTTTAGGACGCACACATAAGCAAGGTAGCCTACCGGTCTATAATCAAGCAAAAATATTTATTTATATATAAATCGGACCTATGTCGTGACAAATCAATGTTCTAGTATTCTAATTATTTCTAGGTATGTTTTTCTAAGTTGTTGTTTGGACCTGCATGGGCCACCACTAAAAACATGTCACGACCCGATCCCAAGTTAATGGGTCCAACCGGACCATGCCCAGCCTACACCGTGGTGAGACGGCGGCAGTAAGCTGTTCCATTGCAGGTATTCACAACAACACAATTACATTTGTCACAACTGTTCTATTCGGAATTGAAACTTTGTTTAATAAAAATTCAGAAATACAACTGGAAAAAAAATACAGAAAGAAAACTACAAACTCCAAATAAAAGAAAATGCAGAAAGGGAAACTATCTAAGCATCAGTTTCAGCAGTCCCAGGATCAGCGTCCTCCAAAGACGGCTCCGATACCGTCGCAGGGTAGAGAACCGGGTTGTAATAGCTATTATAGTATAGCTCGTCATCCTCAGTGTTACCTAAAATGTTGTCTCCAGTCAGGAGGGAGCAAGAACGAAATATGCATCTCATAATTTAAATAGTAATTGGAAAGTGCAGGATAAACAGTTTGAAATAATATTTTCAGCAGTTTAAAACAGTTCAGTGTGTTTTGAATATGCAAACGTCTATGACCGGCTTGGGTTGATCAGTAGTATCCTAGCGATACGATATAGCTTATCCCCGTGTGTGAGAGGGGTAAGCTAACACAGTCAGTTCAGTAGGGGTTTTGGTCATAAACGTCTACACTATTCCCCCAGTCCCAGATTCAGTAACAGTTTCAGTCGGTAGTTGAACCCTATGATAGAGTTCCGTGCCAGCAGTGTGGTTTAACATGCAGCTTAATTTTACTAAATAAAATATAGGAATACACAGTTCGAAACTTGCCTTGTTTTAAATGACTGGAAAGACGAGTCGGTACCGAGGAGGAACGTCAGGTGTATCTTCGAGTTCCTACAGTTGAGAACTCGACTTAGAACCTTAAATAACCAGGCTAAGTGTGCTAGTTGCAATCTCTAGTAGTAAGTCCTAGTCAGGTTTTAAGTTGTATTAATAAACAGCTAACGATTACGTCGCAACTACGTGCGTTGATTAAACCGATTAATTTGGTTATTTGGAAATAATAACAAGGACCAATTAACTTTGGAAAACTTTATATTTTTGTAATATATTTATAAAAATATAGTTTCTTATAGTGATAAATCATGAACTAGTTATTTACTAATATTTTATCCATTTATTTAATTCTTAATTAATTATATGATTACGCTCTAACTACGATTATACGTCTAATCAAAATACCACCCAAGATCAACATCCACCCAGAAAATAAAGTAAAATCTACGCTAAACAATACATGGGCACAGCTAATCATCCTAGAGTCATGGGCTTATGCCCGGTACAATTCTTTTTACATGAAATAAGAGGAAACGATTTAGTTACTAAATAAAATGCAGTAATTAAATAACTATAATAAATAACCTAAATATTAAATAATTTAAAAATAAAAGTTAGAGTCTCAGACTCGGTCCATCATCAAAATTCAGCTAATACCACAACACCCGGTCGGACCGGTGCGTTTGCATTTCACTAGGGCCCACAGACCAGTACGGTCGTCGCCCGAAAATCAGTTTTAAAATTCATTTTTCTGAAAACCGATTTTGAAATCAAATTAAATAAAGTTTTGTAAAAATTTAGGCAGCATTTCCTCTATTTTGGGACAACCCAAAACTGGGAAATGCGCCACAAAAACCTGTAATTGTTCCAACCAAATAATAATCTCGAAAATATAACCATCGAGTAATTTCCAACCAAAATAATAATCCCGAAAATATAACCACCAAATAATTTCTCAACCACCAGAACCTTCCCGAAATACTCGGGAAATCCGAAATCAACCAACAACATAAAAATCTCAGCACCCACATCACAAAAATCTCGCAAACCAACCACACCAAAGCTAACGTAGCTAACCGAATCTACTACGTAGCTAACCGGATTTCCCAAAGGAAAACCGGGGACCGATATCATCATAGACTACCGCAAAATAAAAGCAACGGGGCAGAGATTTATACCTCGGGTGCTCGGCTAGATCTCTCAGATGATAAAATAGAAGAATAATCCAGCAGCGACGTTCCGAAATGATGCTGACCCAACGTCGTCGACGTCGAACGTCGAAAACTCCGAAATAGGTACAGCAGAACAAATCCAGAGAACACTCGTCCAAAGAGAAATGAGCTCGACTAGAGACAGTACCAGAGGCGCTGCCGAGAAAGTCAGCATTGGTCAGCGGGAACGCCGACAGAAAGGGCGCAGAGGGGAAGGGTGCCAAGGGCAGCGCGGTCGGGGCTCGCCGGACTCAGCGCGAGGCTAGGGTAGCCGTGCGCGGGTCGGGGCTCGCCGAAGAGGGCGGTCGGATCTGCGGAAGTGGGCGCGGGGAGAGGGTCGGCCCGCTGCGGGTCGACGTCGGCGCTGGAGTAGGCCGACGCGGAGGGGCAAAGGGGCGCGGGTCCCGGTGGCCGGCGGAGAGGCTCGCGGGCGGAGCGGGGACACCGGAGTAGGCGCGGAAGGGGGCCACGCGCTGGGGCGCTCGGCGCGGGCGCTGTCACAGGAGGGGGTCGCCGCTAGGGGTCGACGGCGCGGCAAGGTGGTCGGCCGAGGAATCGCCGGAGCTGGGCTGGCTAGGGTTTAGGAATTTGAGTTGGAAGAGGGGTGGAGAAAAAGATGGAGAGGGGAAGGATTTATATAGGAAGAAAAATGGGGTTATGGAAACCCTAGAGTCTCCATTGATGGAGAAATAACCCTTACGATTTTCTTTTCGGAAAGGAACCGATGAAGAAGAAGAATGGTTTCATCCGTTCTAAATTTTGTAAAGGGGTTTTATCTCCATCTACTATAACAAACAAATCTATTCTCTTATGACAACCAACACTTGGTGGTGTAGTGGTTGTGTCCTATGACTTGGTTGGGAAGGTTGAGGGTTCAAATCTTAGGAGTAACATTTTTATTTTATTTTATTATTTATTTGAAGATTTAACCAAGTCTAAAAATCAGGTTTTTAATAGAGAAGGAATTGGGCTCGGGCCTGGGTCTGGACTCGGACTCGGGTCTGGGTCCGAAAACAAAAATCCTTGTTGTTATAATTTTGAAAAAAATCCTTTTTCACCCAAAAATAATTAATAATAATATTTAATAATAATAATTTTAAAAATGTTAATTAATAACACAAAAATTCTATTTAAATAAATGGATACAAAAATAATGGGTTTCACATATGCATTCACGAAGATGGCACACTCTGACATGGAAGGCATCCTTGTGTACCCAGTAGTGATGTCAGGCAAGAGATCATGGCCGAGGCTTACAGTTTACAGTATTTAATTCATCCCGGTAGCACGAACATGTATTGTGATATTCGTCAGCATGTCTGGTGGAATAGCATGAAGAGGGAGATAGCTCAGTTCGTCTCTCGTTGTTTAGTTTGCCAGCAAGTCAAGACTGAACATCAGAGACTAGCTGGACTTCTTCAACCTTTATCGATCCTAGAATGGAAATAGGAACACATTAACATAGATTTTGTGACTGGATTACCTAAAACCCCAGCTGGGAGAGATGCAAGATGGTTATAGTTGACCGGCTCACGAAATTATCTCATTTTCTTCCTTTCAGAATTAGTCAGTCGAAGGATCAGCTTACAAAGATGTACCTCAGACAGATAGTCAGATTGCATGGAGTGCCAGTCAGTATTGTATCCGATAGAGATTCGATATTTACATCGCACTTTTGGCGGAGTCTTTAAGAGAGTTTGGGAACTCGTCCCAAGTTT
The DNA here is from genome assembly GCA_029216955.1 of Iris pallida. Taxonomy (NCBI): domain Eukaryota; kingdom Viridiplantae; phylum Streptophyta; class Magnoliopsida; order Asparagales; family Iridaceae; genus Iris; species Iris pallida. The sequence goes on from JANAVB010000197.1 coordinate 8,210,465, forward strand.
AGTTCATCTTATCATCCGCAGACAGATGGTCATTCAGAACGCACAATTCAAACTCTTGAGGATATGTTACGATCCTGTACACTTGACTTTGGTGGTTCATAGGAAGATCACCTACATCTATGGGAGTTCTCTTACAATAACAGTTTACCACGCCAGTATCCAGATGGCACCATTTGAGCCACTGTATGACAGGAAGTGCAGATCACCTTTAGCCTGGAATGATGACGACGAGAGACAGATGCTTGGTCCAGAAATGGTTACTCAGACTATCAAGGTGGTCAGACACGTTAGAGATCGTCAGCGCCATTGGGCCGATTCTCATCGGCGTCCTCTTGAATTTTCTATCGACGACCACGAGGAAAGCTTAGACCTAGATATACTGGGCCGTTTCATATTCTCAAGAGAGTAAGAGATGTGTCCTATCGTCTCACTCTTCTTTATCATTACATGAAGTACATAACGTGTTCCATGTATCCCAATTGCAATATTATATTCCAGATTTGAGATATATCCTTGATCATTCAGAATTGGTGGTTAGTGCCAACCTTTCGTATGAGGAAAGGCCCGTATCCATATTAGACCGAAGAGAGAAGGTACTCAAGAACAAGACTATTAGTTTAGTCTGTGTCACTTGGGGTCATCACACTTTGCGTGAGTCAACCTGGGAACGTGAGAATAATATCCGATCACGATATCCAAACCTGTTTGACTCGTAAGGTATAATGTCTTTCTTATACCTTATGTCCTGAATTCCTTGCTTGCATGAATGATTGCTTGATTGACTGTAAGCCCACTTCCCAAATTTTTTATTTTTTTTAATTTTATTTGTTTATGATTAATTTTATGATCATTGTGAGTCATGCAAAAGCTTGTAGGTGGGATATGACCATATTAAGGTCATATGATCTCTAGATAGCTTATATATTTAATATTCAGCTATTTTATATTTTTCTATAATTTTTGGATATTTTTAGGTATTTAATATTTAAGGTTTTATTATTTTAAGGACTTTCAGGATTTACCGTAAGGTCGTACGGGGGTATTTCTGGGCCACATATTTTATTTGGGCTTTAAATGACAAACTATTTTCTAGAATATTTTAGAATTTTTTTAGATTTTTTAGAATTTTTGGAAATTTTTATATAATTAAAACCTATAGAAATAATATTTTATAGGCTTTAGGAATTTACTGTGAGGTCACATGATGATATTTTGTGTTAAAAATATTTTATTTAGATTCTAGACACTTAGAAATATTTTTTAGAATTTTCTAGATTTTTTTTGGATTTTTCTGCAATTTATTTTGATTTATTTGGACTTAAAATGATTTTTAAATAATTTTCTGAATTAAATAAATAATTATCCAATAATCCAACCGGGGGGGCCCACCTGTCCGCGTCCGCTACAGTAACCGCCTCTCTCTCTCCTATATATATGCATTGTATATTCACAAACCCTAATTAATTATAGCCTCCTCCTTTTGGAGTTTGATCCCGGTGATTCTCCGACTTCCCGAGGCGATTGCCGTCAACTCGGACCTCATTTTCCCATGCTGTTTTTTTGTTGGAAGCGTATTGAGGTATAGTTTCTGAATATCTAATTTATTTTCGTAATTTTTGAACCTAAATTTCTGAAAAATTCGTAGAGTGCTAGTTGTCCGAAATTTGACACGTTTCAGTGTTTTCGAGATTCCGGGAGAACCAGAAATCGAAATCACGAACCGTTTGAAGTTTCGGAAAGCTAACACAGAGATCTAAGACATATATTATTCCCATAAATTATTTTGTTTATCTATTATTTTATTTATTCTGTTGAACTCAAGACTGATCGGTTGATCACCGTTTTGGTCACGATTAGCCATAACGACGATATCTTTTGACCAAAGCGTGATTTTGCGGCACGATTGATTCCAGCGCACTCGTGGTGCTGAAATCTACTAACGTGCACTTTCAAAATCTAGAGTTCACAGCGTTTGACTAGATAGTCAACGGTACGCCTCGATTTACGTGCCATGGTTTCCAAAATTGGAAACATGACTTGTGATGGCCAAACTTGCATGTTTAGATTATATTCATATTATTATTAGGTTAAATTAGATTTTTAAGTAAATTATTCTAGAATTAATTATTATTAGATTAGTAACCCAACTAGCCACTATTCCTTGAATTTAGAACTAGAATATTAGAATTGATTTGTGGTTTTCGTGCACGGTTCGTGGTACAATATGTGTTATAGGTTGACAGCTTCTAGATCGGCATTCCCTCATCCTCTACTTGTGACTACGGTTTGTGCAAGGATTCAGGCAAGTAAAGTATTGCATTATGTTTAGTTCATTATAATGTTTACTCTATCGTTTTCTTGTTTGATATCCCGTTGAGTCATTACTTGATATTCCATTGAGACACGATTGTGACACTGTAGTTATCGTATCTTTCTTAGTGTATCATGGACCGTTATTGATTGTTAGAGAGTCGGGAGGGAAAATACTCGGTAAATACGTGAACAAACTCAATTACCGTTACCGAATGATAACTAAGTCATACACACCCGTGTTTGAGTTAGCCGTACCAATTACTGAATGATGCCATCGTATGATGTGCCATATTAGCCCAGCCGTTCACGTATTAAAAGGTATTTCATACACATAGTGGTTCCTATTTTTTCTTTATCTAGTCCATTATCTTGTTAGTTTATATCTTGCTAGTTTAAATCTTGCAAGTTTATATCTTGTTAGATCCCATCTTACTAGTTTACATTTTGCTAGTTCATATCTTGACTGTTCATACCTTGCTAGTACTATTTTTTTATATACTCTTTGCCATCATCGTTTCTCGTTGTTCTAACTTATTTTGGACTAACAACATTAATTGTAATATGGTTGTACTCTGCTCCTTTCCTGACTGAATCGTTGTTATAGGTGAGGTTGACGTGCCTACTCTTGTGCTATGGACCATACGAGGGGGAGATAGAGACTCGAAGGTTAAACCATAGAAGACTAGTTAGTTGTGTGGTAGTTTCCTATAAATGTAAAAACTTACATTCTTCTTCAAATGTAAAATTTCTATATTTTGTAAAGTTGATTTAGTTGTTGTGAATGAGCAGTTAGTATTTATGAGCACTTTATTTATTGTGGTCTAGACAGCGTACTACCGCCGATACCGCGGCGTAGGCTGGGCTTGGACACGTCTCGTATCCAAAAAGGGGGTGCAGGTCGTGACAAGTTTTTTTGGTGGCCCATGTAGGTCTATTTTCACAAAAGATTGCGAACTTGTGGTAGTACTTAAGTTAGTCGTACTACTGCAAGCCTGCGACTAGTATGCTCATTCACTATTAGGTTTGATTTGATTTTATTGGAATGAATAGGACTAGGAGTCCCTTATTCAATTTGACCCTTGGATAGTTGAGATTGTTAAATAGGCTATGTGATTTAGCTAAGAATTTATTGAAGTCTCGGTATGGATAAATCGAAGAATTTTTCTAAGAGAATATGTTATTTTATTTTGACATGTTGGTAGGATCCAAGGTGGGTAGAATATACGTTTGGTAAGTTAGGACTTCATAGAATTCAATTCCCAATTTTGATCATTTATGTGCCATTTTATCTTCTGCCTTCTCTAAACCTCATTTTATTTTTAAAACTATTTTGTGATCATTTTATTTTCAATTCATAATCTTGGTTCAATTATCTATATGTTAATTCAAGTCGTCTTCGTTCATTTTGCGATCGTTTTGTTTTTAAAACTGATACTTTTATTCAAGGACAGATACTTATATTTTCTTATCATGATCGACTTATTTGAATTTATTGAAGTTCCTTTAAAATTCTTATGGATATAGTTGAAATAATTTTTGATGACTTGCAATGGTAAGACAGATGTGCACTATCCCCATTTATTTGAATTATGGAGACTGCAGGTTTACTGCAGTCAGAAGTGCACTGGCGTGGCATGATCCCTAAGTTGAAATAATTTCAAGTATGCGTAGGTTGTCAAATATTACTAAAACTATATCATAGCTGTATTATTGATCTTTTGATTTATTATGTCAATATTGGGCAGAGTTGATAAAGTGTTCGATAAAATATTATACTTGAGTCATGAAACCAAGGGTTCACGGCAGCCAGATGTACACTGGCGAGGCATGGATTCTAGGTTAAATGACTTCGGATATACTTATGATTTTCGAATATCATAGCGACTATATCTTTTATTGGCATACGACTATTTTTTTCTTTCAAATTTATTTGATGTCTTATTTCTTGTTACCACCTTCTCTACAACTAGTAGTTCTTTATTTCTTTCATATTTTTTTATTTTCGAATCGTCATATTTTAAACCTATTTTGATTTCCTTCCACTATATTTCTAAAATGTATTTATATTTTGATTCTATATGCTTGATCAATTTCGATCATTCATCACATTATTTTCTTGATTATATTTTTTGTCGTGCTTATTCATATCGATTGGTCATGTCATATTTTGATGATATTCTTGGTTGTGCCTATTTGTTTCTTTTGAAATTTCGAGGACACAATTTTTCTAAGGTGGGTAGATTTGTAAGCCCACTTCCCAAATTTTTAATTTTTTTTTAATTTTATTTTTTTATGATTAATTTTATGGTCATTGTGAGTCATGCAAAAGCTTGTAGGTGGGATATGACCATATTTAGGTCATATGACCTCTAGATAGCTTATATATTTAATATTTAGCTATTTTATATTTTTCTATAATTTTTGGATATTTTTAGGTATTTAATATTTAAGGTTTTATTATTTTAAGGACTTTCAAGATTTACCGTAAGATCGTACGGGGGTATTTCTGGGCCAAATATATTATTTGGGCTTTAAATAACTAAAAATATTTTCTAGAATATTTTAGAATTTTTCTGAATTTTTTAGAATTTTTGGAAATTTTTATATAATTAAAACCTATAGAAATAATATTTTATTGGCTTTGGGAATTTACTGTGAGGTCACTTGATGATATTTTGTGTTAAAAATATTTTATTTAGATTCTAGACACTTAGAAATATTTTCTAGAATTTTCTAGAATTTTTCTGGATTTTTTTGCAATTTATTTTTATTTATTTGGACTTAAAATAATTTTTAAATGATCATATATGACTTAACTTTTGCTAGTCTTCGCATTTTGTATGATGGCTTCATGATAATCTGAATATGTAATATTTGGGTTGTAGTTTAACACTAGGCTTGCTTGAGATTGAGACACTAGGCTTGTTCTTGACCATAAGAGACTGATGGATTGTAGTTTAACACTCATGCATCTAGACAGCCGTGATCGTATTACGAAGTGTGTTGCACTCCGATGTATGTAGCTGGCTGTTGTTTGCCATGACCAAAGGTTATACGAACGTTTTATATGTTAAACATGTAAAGAGTACAATCGATTCCTAAACAGGAGATCTAAGTACAAATTTTTTGGGAAAGTATGACGGTGGAGATCAAGCACTACAGCGGCTCCTTTACTCCGTTGACGATCTAACAACGAGTTGAACTTGCTCTAGCTTTCTGGTGCTTGTGACTGGAACTCTGGGTTGCCAATCGAGAGGACGTCGAAGTTATGAAGATTTTGAAGCCTTTTGATCGAAGGAAAACTCCTTCTATTTATAGGGGAGCACATATGCAATGTGCATAAGGGTTGTGCAGGGACGCTGCACGTGGAGATATGAGAGAATCTTGAGGCTGCACGGTGATGACTGCTGCAGAGCTGACACGTGGCGAACACTGGGATTCTCTTTTATCAAGATCTTGGGAAGTTATCAACATAACTGGGTAAACGACACAAGGCGTGCATTTAATGTTGATTGGATGAACCTGAGTAGATTCTGATCCTATCCCTGAAGTCGGATTTTGTCCTTACCATAGGGGGTCATTAGTTTAAACAAACCGAATGGATACGACCCTCGTCCATAGGAACAAACTTCGTCCATATCCTTGGGAATGGTGGTTTAAATAAACCGATAGGATATTGCTCTTATCAACAGAATCAAATCTGTTCTTATCTTAATAGTAGTGGTGAAACCGATAGGGTAATATCTGAAAAGATATAGATACCCGACTTGCCATTTGGAACAATGCCACCTCATAGGAATGCACGTCTATACGAGCTGCGCTTCTGGTGAGGCTTCAATGTCATCGCACTTTTGGGCGACAAGAATACTGCATTTCGAATACAACTGAGTCACTGCGCTTTTAGGCGACGATGAGACTGTGTTCAGAAGACAACGGAGTCATTGTGCTTTGGGGCGACGAGTTGTAACACCCAGTTTTCCAGAAGAGGGTAATTTTAAAATTTTGTAATTATAATTATTATTTAATGATATTATTTTATATTATGATTTTTAGTGATTTTTAATTATTTTTAAACTATTTAAATTCATGACTTGTAATTTTTTGTGTTTTGCTAATGAACAGTAGAGACTGCCTACCCTAGAGCCTAGCCATGTGATTAGGCTATTTTTGACATTTTTAGGGTGATTTAGATTTATTATAATTTATTTGAATTTATGGGAATTTTTAGAATTTATTTTGGAATTGTTTGATTGAGGGTTGACTAGGTTGACTTTGACTAGCAATGACCTTGGTAGGCTAACCTAGAAGCTAATCCTAGTTGTGTTCGGACTTGGTTAGGTCATGTAACCCTAGTTAGACTAGAGTTGACCCATGGTATGGTTATTTGACTTAAGTTAGATTTAAGTCATAAGCCATGACTTGTGGCTAAACCTTTAATCAATAACTAGCCTTAAGGCCCATAGGCCCACACCATGTACCCAAACCACACCCTAATCAGCCCATGGCAGCCAACCTAGGGTTTTCCACCCTATTTAATGCCTCTTCCATTTGTTCTTGCCTCTTTTAATTATTTTCTCTCAAGCTTTGAAGAAAGAGGTATAGCTATCTTCCCCAATCCATAACTTTCCCATTTTAACTCCTTTTTGGCTCAAAACACCACCATTAGATTCTAATTGTCTTCCTCTTGCTGTTCATAGAGAGTATTCTCAGGCTTGGGGCAATTTGGAGAGTTTGGCTAACAAGGAGAAACCCCCATTTTGGAGCTTTCCATTAGAATTTCAACATATAGGTAACTTCCTATTCCTTCCATAGAATTTTGTTTTCTTTGCATGATTAGGAAGCCCTAGGTGCCCTCTCTCTGTTGGAATAGGCATTGTTAGGGTTCATGTCCAATACGAGTCCGTATCGGACACGTATCATGAATAGTGTGCATGTGTTTGTTGAAATGCCACAATGAATGATTTTATGTTATTTTCGAAATCTTTCTGATTGAGATTGTTGGTTTTGATGTGTTTACAAATTTCCCCCAGGACTGAGTTGGTTTTCGAGCCGTGTCCGTGTCCAAACAGGACACGAACACGCTCGCAGCACACATGGGCAGTGCCCTGCTACTCGGGGGCTATAACTCCCTGTACACGACACTTTACGCCACGAAATTTAACATGGGGACTCCCCACATGACTGACACCAAGCCTATAAAATTTCGTAGGAATTGTTGGAGTGGTTTGTGAGTTATCGAGCCCGCACTGACACGCCCTGTCGCGCGCAGGCAGCTGTATACACGCACAGACACGCGCACAAACACGTGTTCGTATCCACTCTGGACACGTTGTGGACACATCATGGTGGGTCCACTGTGTGGCCCTACACGTGGGCTATACGTGTGCAAAACCACGTGTCATGAGGAGCCGTGTGTCGTGTCCACGACCCCAGTGAACACGTGCACGACGCCTACGTGTGTTCTGTTCCAGTTTTTGTGTTTTGCTCGAGTTGGACACGTTGTGTCCAGTTCGTGGACACTGGGACACACTCCCAACACTCTCTCACATGTATCAGTAATTACCAACCAATTTCTTGCAATAATTACATGTTTGATTCATTAATTTCAAGTTTTCTAAATTTCTGATACAGGGAGTTGTATCAGAGGTTACTCTGTACAATCCATGTTTAAATTCATTGTTGCTGAGCTAAATTAGATGCTAACATGTTGGTTAGTTGTTGGTTGCATGCTAGATGTAGTCTAAGGTTTGATTCCTTGATTTATGTTGAATTCGAGCATTGAGTTGGGCTATTGTTTGCCATAAAATATAAAAGAGCAGAACAATTATTGGAGGACTGGACTTTTACTTCACGTTACAAACTCCCTTGTACAAAGAAAGCCTAGGGACGAAAACCTAGGTACAGCAGTCTAAGTACAATTGTTTATTTTAGATTCTGGGGGGTGACGATAGAGGCTCGGGAAAGCGACGGCCGCTCTTCCTTACTCCTTGGACGATCGGTATGCAGCCTTGGCTTGGAGAAGATCTGCTTGGCGTTGATGAAGAAACACTCTTCTGGCTCTCCTTGTGTTGCTCTTTTGGCTTCTCTCTCTCTCTGTGTATTTCCTCTCTGATTATTAGGGGGAAAGCTTTTTGTGTATCTCCGTCTCTCTCCACAAGGGAATGGCACCTCGCTATTTATAAGAGTAGGGGACATCATTAGGGTTTAGATGATTGCCCTTTCTCCAAGTGGCGGCGGCCTGATGATTAACCAATCTGGACCATTCGTCTTGAACGTGAAAGATCTGGGCCATTAACATGGATTATGCCAAATCCCATCAACAATTAATGTTGATTGCGATAAATCTTCGTCATGATGATTTGCTGACATCTGCGAATCTTAATGAATAAATTTTATTCATTCTTCTGCCACGTGTCCCAGATTATTGGGATTTGGCCCAAGATTTGATTGACTTTAGGACACGTGTCCCGTCGTCAATGTTGAGCCGCATGAGGAGTGTCGATGTTTGGGCCGCATGAGGGTTGTCATGACCGAGCCGCATGAAAGAGTTCATGACCGAGTCGCATGAAGAGTCTCTGTACTTCGAACCGCATGAAGGTTGTCATGACCGAGCCGCATGGGGGACTTTATGGCCGAGCCGCATGAGAGTCTTCATGACCGAGCTGCATGGGTCTCTCTGTTCTGGCCGCATGGACTTTGTTTAGTCTGGCCGCATATATTTGCCTCGAAGTTTGGTGGACAGTGCCACATTTGTGAAGATTTTCCTCATTTCCTAGGACGATAGTGCTTTTTCGTGTCAGTCATTATGACGACTTTATGTCAGGACTGACAGCCGTCAGAGCTATCAGTTGTCAGAGCATTAATTGTGTTTGAATGACGCTGGGTACAGCCGTTCTAAAAAGACACGTGGCTTCCCTCTGCGGGCCGCATGGAGTCCACTCGAGCTGCCTATTTGTTTGAGCCGCATGTCCATATTGGTGACTTTTGAGCCGCCTGATACTCTTGAGCCGCATGAAGCTCGTCTGTTTTTGAGCCGTATGAAGCTTCCTGGGTTCTGTGCCGCATGAAGAATGTCTCAGGACGTCTCATGATCGAGCCGCATGAGGAATGTCTCATGACCGAGCCGCATGAAGGACGTCTCATGACCGAGCCGCATGAGGAATGTCTCATGACCGAGCCGCATGAAGGACGTCTCATGACCGAGCCGCATGAGGAATGTCTCATGACCGAGCCGTATGAAGGACGTCTCATGACCGAGCCGTATCAGGAATGTCTCATGACCGAGCCGCATGAAGGACGTCTCATGACTCGCATGAGGAATGTCTCGATCAGCCCGTGCACTCGCTTTGTGGGCCCGGGTATCCCGAACACACGAGTGCGTAGGTATCATGTTTGCTCCCTGATGTGGGGCTAATAGAAACACTTGCCCCTCGATCTTTGTTGGGAGACTCTTGAGAACCACTCTGTCCATTTGCCGCCGGGGGCTGGACACGGGCGACTCTGTACAACTTTCCATCAGAGGCCCGCTTAGCGGAACGCTCTTGATGGTCAGAGGTTGGGACAGCTGACTGAGCCCGATGAGCCCGCGCTGCCCTAGACTTCTTTTACTTAGCACCCGAAGGTGCGTAATAGGAAGATTCCAAGTTTGGAAGGAGGGAAGAGAAGTTGGTGCCCCTTTTCAAAGGAGGCAAGGGGGCTCTATTTATAGAATAGAGTGAGCCCTTTCTTCTTCTCCTTTCCGATGTGGGACTAAAAGCAATATTTTCTATGCTTCTACAGGACCCCCTTCAAAGTTTCCAAATTACAAATTTGGAACACTTTGAATAAGAAGCATGGAAAGTAGATTTGGTTAGGTGTGGCAATCCAATCAGAGGTAGCATGGACGTGATAGGTTTGGGTACTTCCGCTGGGGATTTTATGTGGACTTATCATCCTTGGCGTACATTGGTTTTAGGTACGGATAATAAATTGAGAGAGAGAACTATCATATTTACTCAGAGGTGGTACGGACGTGGTAAATATAAGGTTGATGGTAGAGCTTTCCTACTCAGAGGTGATATGGACATGGTAGGAGTGAACTCGAATGAGGATACATAGAACAACTCAGAGGTGCTATCAACGTGGAAGTTCTATACATTGGGTGAAAGAATGCTATGGAACAGCTGGGCTCCGAAAGCATGTGATGATGAGGAAAGATATGGATGTACTAGTGGACCTAGTACGGCCTTTGTGGTCAACAGAGGACATTTGTAGACCTATTATCCTTGGCATACCTTGGTTTTAGGTACGAATAATAAGTTTGATAGGGATACCTAGAATAACTCCGCTGTAAGGCAGATATGGAGGTTCTTGGTATCGGGCGAAAGAATGCCGTGGAGCAGCTGGGCTCCCGGGGCATGATGAGAAATGATGGCCTGTACTGAAAAACTTAGCAAATGACATTTGTGGGCCTATTATCCTTGGCGCATCCTGGCTCAAGATACGGATAATAGGATGAAAGGGAACCAACATACTTACTCAGAGGTAATGAGGACATGGTAAGTACGGAGGTTTTACCGTGGAGTCTTCCTACTCAGAGGTAATAAGGACATGGCAGGGGTGGACTCAGCGGAGAATATTTGTGGAATTAGACCTGCTGGAGGATTATTTGTGGACCTGTTACCCTGGGCGTACCTTGGTTTTAGGTACGAGTAACAAGTTTTGGAGAGGAATACCTAGAACAACTTTGCGATAAGACAACTATGGAAGTTTTTGGTATTCGGGAGAATGCCATGGAGCAACTGGGCTTCCGGGCATGATAGGGAAGGGATGGGCGTGTACTGGAGACCCAGTACAACATTTGTGGTCGACTGAGGGCATTTGTGGTCATCAGAGGACATTTGTGGTCAACAGAGGACATTTGTGGTCAACAGTGGACATTGGTGGTCAACAGAGGATATTTGTGGTCAACAGAGGACATTTGTGGTCAACAGAGGACATTTGTGGACCTATTATCCTTGTCGTACTCCGGTTGTGGGTACATATAATAGGTTAAAAGGGAACCGACATACTTACTCAGAGGTAATGAGGACATGGCAAGTATGAAGGTTTCTTCTACGGAGCCTTCCCACGCAGAGGTAATGAGGACATGGCAGGAGTGGGCTCAATGAGAAGGGGGTACATAAAATGACTCAGAGGTAATGAGGACATGGAAGTTTTATGTAGGGGGTAATTTGTTTTTGGCGGAAGTGAAACGACTCAGAGGTAATGAGGACATGGCCGTTTTGGGAATTTGTGGATCGCTTACCCTTTTTTGTGCACTGGAAGTGCGGGTAGTGGATCATGAGGGGGGATCTCTTCCAGGAAGAAAGTTCAGAGGTATGATCATACATGACTTACTATCTGAAAGAGTGACCGAAATATAAGTTCAGAGGCACCGTCGGGTACATGACTCGATATTATGAAAGTGTGAGTTCAGTGGCACCAGCGGGCACATGACTCAATAATCTGAAATATTGTGGATGTGAGTTCAGCGGCACTAGCGGGTACATGACTCAGTGATATGGGATGTTGTTGATGTGAGTTCAGCGGCACCAGCGGGTACATGACTCGATAATCTGGAATGTTGTGGGTGTGAGTTCAGCGGTACCAGCGGGTACATGACTCAGTGATCTGGGAAATTTGGAGGTGGAATGTGAGTTCAGCGGTACCATAGGGTACATAACTCAATCATCGGGGATTTTTTTTTTGGATGTCGGTTCGGACGTAATACTTCTTTTGGAACTTGCTGTTGATGGGCAACATGAGCAAGTCTCAGTGTGAGCAGCCTCATACTTGGCCAGCTCCGACTCTTCTTCGGCCACCCCCTGTGTAAATGCAGACTGAGAGGATGACTTGGGCAACTTGATTATCAGGGGCTCCATGGGTGGAGCAGAACGTGGGGTTGTTGGCGCACTAGCCACCCCCAGTTTGGTGCTCGGTGCTGGGCGGGAAGTTGTTGGCTCGCTAGAAGCCCCAGACTTTGTATCAGGGTGACGATTCTTCTTGGGAAGACGTATCGTCATTGGGTTGTCCAAGGGATTGAGCTTCTCCTTTTGCGGCTGACCAATTTTTTGTAGCCTGATTGTTAGTGGCCCCATTGTAGGTCTCGGCACTTGGTCCAACCTCGGCAGTCGGATTATCATCTGTTCTTCTTGTGCCGAGAGACTGATCGCGTCCTTACGCAAAGTGGCCGTAAGGGGTGCGGACTTGCCTGGCTTGCGAGCCTGGAGGTGGATCCTCAACGGTTTTTCTGATTCTGTGGCTGTCTCGGTACGAGCTCGTACATCTTCTTGACCAAGGTGTCTCTTTGATTTTTTGTACAGGCAGGAGTCTGAGTAGTAAGATTCGACTCCTTTGAAGGGATCGATAATAGCAAATTCCGTCCTCACGAAGCCGTGTTTGTCAACATACTTGAAGCACTGGTGTAGCGTGGAAGGCACGATCATATAATCGTGTATCCATGGGTGCCCCAAAAGGATGTTGTAAGAAGTGTCAGCATCTATGACGTAGCAGGTGACTTCTGATTGGAGATCGCCAATCTGACACTTCAGGCGAATCTTCCCAATTGGGTAGCTCCTGCCCGAATTGAAACCGCTGATGGCGGTGTTTGTAGGCGTCAGGCGATGCATCGGAATGCGAAGATAATGTAGCAGACCCTTCGGAATGATGCTTATAGACGACCCAGGATCAATGTGCATCCGGTCTACTTTTACATCGTCGATGTATCCGGTGTAGTATAACGGGCGATCGTGCAGGTTGGTTTTAACAAGCATATCCTGCGGAGAAAAGACGATATTGGGCATCGCTCCCGTACATGCACTGTCTTGGAGATCTGCAGGTTGATTATCTCCCGTGAGGTTAACCTGAGCCAAGTATGCGTCGGCATTTTGGAGTGCGTCGCTCAAGGCTGCGCGGACATCCTTCGATAGTCTCAGGAGTTCATATAAGGATAATTTGGCCGGTGTATTGGCCAATTGCGCTAGTATATCGAAGTTGTAGGGCCTCTCCAGCCCCTGAGGTGTCTCTTTCCGGAGGGATTTGTCGAAGCGAGTCTCCTTCGGCCTAGGCTTGTCGGTCGTCGGAGGCTGAGGGGGCCCCGGAGCGTCAGTGGTAGCTGGAGGATGATCATCAGTCGAGTTCTCAGCCACATGTTGGGATTGTGCTCCAGATCGAGTAACGACGGCCGTGACTTCTTCCACATCTGTCGAGATGGTACGACAGGATCTGACTTTTCCACTTCTTTTCTTGTGAATGGGAGGCGGCGTGGACTGAGTCACCTCGTGGACCAGGTCCGGATGGACCCATATGATTTCTTCTCGTGATGTGGTGAGGGGTACTAGACCAGCGACTTGATCACGAGCATGCGAAAGATTAGCGATTTTCATCGTCGCCAGGGGGATGGGTATGACACCGTCTTGAGTCTCCGTTGGAGGGAAGCTGCCGAATTGTACGGATACCATGTTGGCTGCTACGGTTACCTCCTCGAAATCGATTGCCAGAGCGTTCGAATCGATGAGGTTTTGGATATATCGTTTCAGTTGGTAGCAGTCGTGTGTAGCATGGTGGACGTAGCGGTGGTAATGGCAGAACTTTGGATTCTCTAGATCTGTAGGCCGAGGCTCCCGTCTCGGTAGAGGAAGCTGAATTCTGTCTCCTTGTATGAGCATGTCCAAGATAGGCTTGACGTGGCCATCTTCGAAAGAATAAGTGATTTGAGGCCATTGTTTGTCTGCTGGTTGTGACTCAGGCTTCTGGGCTGTATCGGCCACCATTGCTTGCTTGCCTCTGTTGTCCCGATTGTTGGAGGGGCTACTCCCATTTTCGTTGTTGGTGCTGGGACGCTTGCCCTTGTTTTCTTCCTCCGAAATGTGCAACCCCAGTTGGCGAGCCTTTCTCAACCGTTCTTCGGCACTTGTGGCACTGATGATAAATGACTTCCAGTCCTTGAATTGACTTTCGCCCATCCAGAGACTAATTGTTGGGAGCAATCTCTTTTGGCAAATTTCAATCAAGGAAGAATCCTGATTACCAGACGGTAGCTTCATTGCGGTTTGACGAAACCGCTCAATATAATTCCTCGTCAGCTCTTTCTCTCCTTGGACGACGTCCATGAGGGTAGACATCGTGACGTCCTGTCCTACCTCGTAGAATCTCTCCAAGAACAAGCGCTTGAAGCCAGCGAAGGAGTGGATGCAGTTGTCTGGCAGGTTGCGGTACCAGTCGAAGGCGACTCCTTCCAATGCCCCAATGAATAATCGTGTAAGGATAGCATCATCATGGGGCGGATGGTCGGTGGCGACCTCGAAGTAAGTGACGTACCGACTTGCTGAGGTCTTACCATCATATGGGTTGATATTGAACGGCTTATATCTTGGTGGGAATGGAACATCCCTCCATTCAGCAGGATATGGTTGCCGTATTCTGAGATCTTGAGAGTTTTCTCGGGCGTGGAACATGGCTCGGAGCTCCTGAACCTCTCTCCTTACTTCTCGGGCCTCATCTGTCGCAGTAGGGGCTATTATTTCGGGAGGATTATTGCCCGGGTTCGGTGCCGCTGAATTTGAATCTACATTGATTGCGGGACCCGTGCTTGTTTGCCCAGGTGTCACTCCCTACAGAGTAGGAAGAGCCGCTTTGATTTCGTCCACAGACTTGACCAAGGCGTGCAGTATGGCCTCCAAAGTGTCGATGCATTGGCGATCACTGGAGCCACCTTGGTTGCTGTCCGCCATGAACACCGTCCTTGCATGAGGAGTGATGGAAGGAACGGTGGAGGATGTGCCCTCCGAGTCATACCCATGCACCGAGAAGTCATCGGGGTAGGTGGGAATGTTCTCTTCGGGTTCGGACTCGGAGGAAACAGTACCCCCAGCATCGGAGCTTGCTTCGTCTTGAGAGTTATGGATGTCCTCGGGGACATCGGCGTCTGTTGTATCTGATGGGAGAGTTGTTTCCCCGGGCTCGTCTCCTTGAAACATCGGATTGTTATGGATGTTCCGAGGAGTGCTACCCCCAGTTCCCACGACCCCCAGCGATGTGGACGATGAATCTCCCATTGCAGCAGATTTCGTCTTTGAACGGGTGTGTTGGAATACTCCGGTGGAGGACAACCGTTTAGACGAAAGTTTCTTAGCTGTAGTGGTTGATATCTTGGGGCTGGAGATGCTTGTCTTCTTCTCTCTCCCCTCGGCGGGGACTTTCTGAGTGGAATTGCAGGAGACAATAGGAGGTGCCTCGTCCTCCGAGCTCGGATGCTGTAGTCTTTGGAAGACGAAAGGCCGGTCTTCTGTCACTGCCGCGTTATTGCAACAGCAGTTGACGATGATCTGGGTGCAGTGACGTCCGTGTGAGGACTCTTTGTATGCCACGGCCCCTTCTCTTTCCTTGCGTTTGTGGAGGATAGCCTCACGCAGGTCAGAGGAACCACTCTGTCCGTTCGCCGCCGGGGGCTGGGTTCGAGTATTTCTGTACAACTTTCTATCAGAGGCCCGCGTGATAATCAGCGGGACGCCCCAATGGTCAGAGGTTGGGGCAGCTGACTGGACTTGGTGAGCCCGTGCTGCCCTAGATTTCCTCCTTTTAGCACTTGCGGGTGCGTAATAGGAGGAGTCCAAGTTGAATACCACAGAGTTTGGCTTATCACCCAGAGAACCATCAGGGTCAGGACCGCATGAGAGACGGTCGAAGACTGATCGAGAGAAGCGTAGAACGGACGCTATGCGGCTAGAATTAGGTACCGTGCAGGCTGTCTGCATGCGGTTGTCTTCTGCTGTTGGATGAGTTGTTCTTGTGCGACTGGGAGCCACGACCGTGCAGGCTGGCCGTATGCGGTTGGCAACTGTGGCCGCATGGGTTTTCTGCAAGCGATTGACTTCCATAACCGCATGAGAATTTCATCCATGTGGTTGGCGACTGTAGCCGCATAAGCTATGCGACTGACAGATGTGGCCGCATGAGTTTTCTTCATGCGGCTGGCAGATGTAGCCGTATGAGCTTTCTCCCTGCGGGTAATACCCTTATGCGGCTCGGATCGCATAGAGTTCCTCTTTGCCCCTGCAAGTCCAGCATCATAGTGTTTTTTTCTGCCGGACTTGGGGACAGCAGAGTTGTCTACGGTCTGAAGTGGGGCCGCAGGAGAGTCTTTCTCGCCGTCTTGAGCAACAGAGGGCATCCCATCGAGGGCTTGGGGAGGAGCAAATATTTTTGGCCTCCACTCTTTGCGAGCCTTCGTCCCGTGGGTGCGCTTCTGGACGGGGCCAGCGCTTCCTTCGGAGAGCATCTCTTCAAACGCCTGTTGGTCGAAGCGGACGACCATCTTTTGTTGCATGGAGCCAAGTTTGGCTGCATCCGACTGCGTCACCAACTCCTCAGCCGTGGAGAAGTTTGTCTCCAGCAGAGTCGTCATCGTATTTTTCATGAAATATAAAAGAGCAGAACAATTATCGGAGGACTGGACTTTTACTTCACGTTACAAACTCGCTTGTACAAAGAAAGCCTAGGAACGAAAACCTAGGTACAGCAGTCTAAGTACAATTGTTTATTTTTTATTCTGGAGGATGACGATAGAGGCTCGGGAAAGCGACGGCCGCTCTGCCTTACTCCTTGGACGATCGGTATGCAGCCTTGGCTTGGAGAAGATTTGCTTGGCGTTGACGAAGAAACACTCTTCTGGCTCTCCTCGTGTTGCTCTTCTGGCTTCTCTCTCTCTCTGTGTATTTCCTCTCTGATTATTAGGGGAGAAGCTCTCTGTGTATCTCCGTCTCTCTCCACAAGGGAATGGCACCTCGCTATTTATAAGAGTGGGGGACATCATTAGGGTTTAGATGATTGCCCTTTCTCTAAGTGGCGGCGGCCTGATGATTAACCAATCTGGACCATTCGTCTTGAACGTGAAAGATCTGGGCCATTAACATGGATTATGCCAAATGCTATCAACAATTAATGCTGATTGCAATAAATCTTCGTTATGATGATTTGCTGACATCTGCGAATCTTAATGAATAAATTTGATTCATTCTTCTGCCACGTATCCCAGATTATTGGGATTTGGCCCAAAATTTGATTGACTTTAGGACACGTGTCCCCTCGTCAATGTTGAGCCGTATGAGGAGTGTCGATGTTTGGGCCGCATGAGGGTTGTCATGACCGAGCCGCATGAAAGAATTCATGACCGAGCCGCATGAAGAGTCTCTGTACTTCGAACCGCATGAAGGTTGTCATGACCGAGCCGCATGAATATATTCAAGACCGAGCCGCATGGGGGTCTTCATGGCCGAGCCGCATGAGAGCTCACTCTTTAGGCTATATACTGAACTGATTTGAAGGGGATAGCTCACTCTTAAACTGAGTTTTCATACTAGTCACTGATTTTCCCTGAACCCAAACCTGAGATTTATTCCCTTGAATTGTATTGAATGATTATGTTGTTTGATGTGATTTCATTTGGACTGAAAATGTTGTTCAAGACTGAGTTTTACTTTAATATCAAACCTGAGATTTCTCATTCCTATTTATGCACTGAATTGGGTTCCTGTCATTTCTTTTGAACTGTTTTACTGATGCACACATATAAACACATGTGTAAACTAAATCTGAGAATTGATTCCCCCTACTACCTGAACTAAATGATTTCCTTTCACTGCAACAGATTGATTGTTAATCCTCTATGCCTTGCATTGGGTAGCAAGCTCTTTCCCTCTTAACTGAACTGTCGAATGATTGGATTTGTATTAATTTGAACTGTCAAGTGTTTGTAAAACCTGAGAACACACAGGTTTTTCCTTCCTCTAGCTCACTGTCACCCACATTTGATTCCTATATACACACAAGCACACACCTGTCAATTTCCCTCACACTCACTCACATTGCAACCACACACACACACATATGAATTTCATACATGTACCCACACACATATATGTAAACTGTCACCCTCATTGCCCTTCTTTCCTTTCCCCTCTCTAATCTATGAATGTATATGTAACCTTTATATAACTTTATGTATATACATGTGTGTGGAGGCATATATTATGTATTGATTTTCATATAGGAAATCTACTTGGCCTTGATATTAGTTTTGGATTGGGATTCATGAGTTAGCTTAATTAGGATTTGGTTTTGGGTGTAAATGTATGCAAGTAAGCATGTATGATATGTAATACAAATAATTGAATGCATATATGTTAATGTAATATACATAGGTAATGTGTATAATGGGTAATGTGATCATGTAACCAATGTATGCATAGTCATGATCTAATGTATTGGTATATAGGCAATGTAGGCAATACAATATGGTATGAAATATATGCCTTGGTGTGGTTCACATTGCTTGCCTTGCTCTCTCTCTCTCTCTACATAATATATACTATACATGGCTAAACGTGTTAATGTGGTAAATAGAGATTTTCCTATAGTTATATATATACATGTGTATGTATATAGATAGATATATATTATATGAAATATATGTGATGTGGACTATAGGGCATAAGGCCTATATGTATGTTATGAATACACCAATGATTGTGTGATGGTAGTTTAGTATGACTTGTGATTAATGTGTGATTGCTAGACTAGGCTTGGTTAGGCCTAGTGAGACTTATTAGACTTGTTTGGGTCAGTCTTGACCTAGTTGACCTAGTTTGACTAGTGTAGTTGACCAAGAGTTGACTTGGGCCTAGTTCGACCTAGACAGCATGCAGATGCATTGTAGATTACTATTATCATCTCCTGTATACATCTTGACTTGTGTTGCTCTAACTAGGAGTCAGGTATCTCATCTCGGACAGTACATTTACTTCAGACATTCAGATACGAGACGAGTACATTCTCTGATCATTCCATATCCTGCTTAGAATTATTTCCTACATTAAATTACTTTACTTGATACTGTCACGTTGGTCACACGGATTAGTACTATATGGATCCCTTCTTGAGATGTTATCCCTTCAGGGAGCATCGGGTACTCTATGTTCTGTGCGTTTCACTTACATGGCGTATCATTAACTTCTTTGGTTCTTTGATCACTTGTGACATATACTCTTATGATCATAGAGTCTTCTCTGAATCCTTATCCCATTTATTGGGTCTATCAGAATCCCCATTTATGGGACTACTATGTACCACCCTTTGGAGGCTTACCACCCTTCGGGGACTTACCACCCTTTGGGGGCTTACCACCCTTCGGGGGCTTACCACCCTTCGGGGGCTGTTACATAGAATCATAACATAACCTGGTTGGATCCTTGTGTATTAATTGGGGGTACGGGGGAGTATAAATAGCCATGTGAACAATTCCAAAGTAGAATAGCCATGTACGCCTCTTTAGTAGAGCCATGTATAAATCCAGCCGTTCACATGTCGACTTTGTACTCTAAATCACTAGTCACTGGTAGCTCTCTACTTATAGTAGATATTTATATTACAGTTCTCTCTCTGTTTACATACTGCATTTTCTTCAGTATCCATATCTTACTTTACTACATGATTATATTTTCTGACCTGCTATGAACTGTTGAGATGTATTGTGCTCGCTCCCGTCTTGACTGGACCTGTTGAAAATTTTACAGAGGATGATGAGGAACCCTGCACCCCTTACTTGGAGTTTGCCTAGATGACACTCGCGACCTGGACCCCTGGGGAGGTTCAGGCAGCTTCTGAGGACGTTACCCTGCTTAGTATAGATAGCTTAGACTGTTTTCCATTTTATGTTTAGTTGTTGTTCTTGATTCAGAGTTGTATATTTTTAGAGGTGATTAGACTTGTATTTTCTTTTCTGTTGTACCTCAGTTGAGGATTCTCTTATCTATTTTATCGTGCCATATTCTATCTCTAGATTGTGATTGAGTTGTACCTCTGTGTTGGCCTCCTTATGGAGAGTATTCGTCTTATATTAGTTATAGTTCATGACCTAGAACAGCGTTCTACCGCCGACACTGCGGCGTAGGCTGGGCGCTGTTATGTTCTCGTGCCCTCACAGTGGGTGCGGGTCGTGACACGTTTTTAGTGGTGGCCCATGCAGGTCGAGTTTGTGTAGTGGTATTCGAATTTGAGTATCACTACAGCCTGCAGTAGGATTAGGATTATTTTGAGGTACTCAATCACATTAGGAAAAAAAACTCTTAACTGGATTCCTGCCATCTAAATTCCTGCTGAAGATTGCTTCCTTGAATAACTGTCCTCCCTTGAATTATCGATTCTATCTCAGTATTGATTTCTTGTTTGATCTGTCTCCAGGATGGTGATTGAGACACGATCGCATCGCTCTGGCTCAGCAGACGTTGGTGAGAGGCCTACCACCCCTCGCCTGATCGTGGACGCTGGGACCACAGTACCCCCTATTTCTGCTCACATAGGAGCTTCTGTAGCTTTTGGAAGTGCACCTCCACCTGTCCGGAGGCCTTCCCCCGTCATTCCAGATATGTACCAGCAGCAGTTACCTTCAGGGACAGTAGATGCGGCTCAGATGTTTACCCTCTTCCAGCGATTCATGGATTTTCAGCAGCAGATACAGCAGAGCCAGTCTGCTGATATCCGATAGAGCATACAAGATACTCACCAGTTGGTTAGGACGACAGTGGAGCTGGTGGCTGCTCAGCCACAGGGAGGCCAGATGCAGCCGTATCAGTCGAGGACTCCAGACATCCATTCCTTCAAGAAGATGGGACCCCGAGACTTCAAGGGTACAGAGGGCATCACATACGCTGACTATTGGATAGAGCACATTGAGGAGATATTTCGATTGGCACAAATACCAATAGGATTACAGATCGAGGCAGCCGCCAGTCAGATGTAGGACTTGGCCCGTACCTGGTACCAGACGGACCCGAGGGTTGGTACAGCCGGTCAGACTTGGACAGCGTTCAAGAAACTGTTCAAGGAGAAATTCTTTCCCGATATCGCACTCCGTGCTTTGGAGGCGCAGTTCGAGAGTTTGGTTCAGGGAAACTAGACCGTTGAGGAGTATGCTGGAGAGTTCAACCGTTTGAGCAGATTCATCGAGGATCTTACCGAGGTCGGGAAGGCGTGGAGGTTCTGCAGGGGTTTGATCGGAGAGATCAAGTCATATACCAAGAGCGATCGCGACGCCACCTTCGAGCAGATTCTGGTAGGAGCCATGACAGCGGAGGACGATCTTGGGCTGAAGGAGAAGAGGATACGAGACACCCAGGGAGCTAGTGGCAGTGCGGGCCCGGCCAAGAGGCCCCACCTGCAGATTCACCAGCAGTATCCGCATCAGATTCCCCACTTGCAGATTCAGCCACAGTATCCACAGCAGATGCCATCCCTACAGTTTCAGCAGCAGATGCTACTTCTACAGTTTCAGCAGCAGTACCAGCAGCCGAGGGTCTACCTTCAGCAGCGGCAATTTCAAGACCGTGTACCCTTTCAGCAGGCGCAGAGGCAGCAGCAGACCCTGGGACAACAGCTTGTTATCATTTGCCCTTTTTGCAAGAGACCAGGGCATGATTGGAGCGAATGCCGGAAGAGGCTGGGCAGATGTTTGCTTTACGGAGGATCCGATCATCATCTGAGAGAGTGTCCCGAGTCATCGGGACAGACGGTTCAGGGAGCAGGAGCTAGGGCTCCGGTAGGCCAGCAGAGGGGATTACCCTTACCGACTCAGCAGCAGAGGTACATGCAGCATCAGCAGCAGGCCAGGGGAGGCAAGCAAGGGCGAGCTTTCGCCAGGACAGTCGAGGATGCTCAGGCCGTTGGAGATCTAGTTGCAGGTTCCGTTCTTTTGACTCAAATTCTGCAATTGCCTCTTATAACTGCCTTGAAATTTTGATTCCTTCTGTTCCTTGTTGACTTATCAATTTTGTCCTATTGTTCTTGTGTTATGTTTGATTTCTTCTGAGATAAATCATATGGGCTAGGTCACCCAGTTATGGAATCTAGAATCTTCGATAGTCGTGTTAGCTGGCATAGTGAGGACATATAGTCATATTTAGGACGTATTTCTCGGATGTGGGAATTTAAGGTTTTCGCTGCCAAGCATGCGGCAATGCAAAAATTTTAAATACCATGATTCTAGAGGTATGTGCCTTAGTCGAGGACTCTATGATTATCGTAGCCTTGCTCACTAGCATGACGAAGATTCTGAGTATCATGATTTTGGACAGACGCATATGATTATCTGACGGTATGTTTGAGACTTTGATTGTGGGGTGTTTGACCTAGAAGGACTACTACCATTTTAATTTCGAGGACGAAATTTTTATAAGGTGGGTAGGATTGTAACACCCAGTTTTCCAGAAAAGGGTAATTTTAAAATTTTGTAATTATAATTATTATTTAATGATATTATTTCATATTATGATTTTTAGTGATTTTTAATTATTTTTAAACTATTTAAATTCATGACTTGTGATTTTTGGTGTTTTACTAGTGAACAGTAGAGACTGTCTACCCTAGAGCCTAGCCATGTGATTAGGCTATTTTTGACATTTTTAGGGTGATTTGTATTTATTATAATTTATTTGAATTTATGGGAATTTTTAGAATTTATTTTGGAATTGTTTGATTGAGGGTTGACTAGGTTGACTTTGACTAGCAATGACCTTGGTAGGCTAACCTAGAAGCTAACTCTAGTTGTGTTTGGACTTGGTTAGGTCATGTAACCCTAGTTAGACTAGAGTTGACCCATGGTATGGTTATTTGACTTAAGTTAGATTTAAGTCATAAGCCATGACTTGTGGCTAAACCTTAAATCAATAACTAGCCTTAAGGCCCATAGGCCCACACCATGTACCCAAACCACACCCTAATCAGCCCATGGCAGCCAACCTAGGGTTTCCCACCCTATTTAATGCCTCTTCCATTTGTTCTTGCCTCTTTTAATTATTTTCTCTCAAGCTTTGAAGAAAGAGGTATAGCCATCTTCCCGAATCCATAACTTTCCCATTTTAACTCCTTTTTGGCTCAAACCACTTGCATTAGATTCTAATTGTCTTCCTCTTGCTGTTCATGGAGATTATTCTCAGGCTTGGGGCAATTTGGAGAGTTTGGCTAACAAGGAGAAACCCCCATTTTGGAGCTTTCTATTGGAATTTTAACATATAGGTAACTTCCTATTCCTTCCATAGAATTTTGTTTTCTTTGTATGATTAGGAAGCCCTAGGTGCCCTCTCTCTGTTGGTATAGGCATTATTAGGGTTCGTGTCCAATACGTGTCCGTATCGGACACGTATCATGAATAGTGTGCATGTGTTTGTTGAAATGCCACAATGAATGATTTTATGGTATTTTCGAAATCTTTCTGATTGAGATTGTTGGTTTTGATGTGTTTACAAATTTCCCCCAGGACTGAGTTGGTTTTCGAGCCGTGTCCGTGTCCAAACAGGACACGAACACGCTCGCAGCACACACGGACAGTGCCCTGCTACTCGGGGGCTATAACTCCCTGTACACGATACTTCACGCCACGAAATTTAACATGGGGACTCCCCACATGACTGACACCAAGCCTATAAAATTTTGTAGGAATTGTTGGAGTGGTTTGTGAGTTATCGAGCCCGCACTGACACGCCCTGTCGCGCACAGGCAGCTGTATACACGCACAGACACGCGCACAAACACGTGTTCGTGTCCACTCTGGACACGTTGTGGACACATCGTGGTGGGTCCACTGTGTGGCCCTACACGTGGGCTACACATGTGCAAAACCACGTGTCATGAGGAGCCGTGTGTCGTGTCCACGACCCCAGTGAACACGTGCACGACGCCTACGTGTATTCTGTTCCAGTTTTTGTGTTTTGCTCGAGTTGGACACGTTGTGTCCAGTTCGTGGACACTGGGACACACTCCCAACACTCTCTCATATGTATCAGTAATTACCAACCAATTTCTTGCAATAATTACATGTTTGATTCATTAATTTCAAGTTTTCTAAATTTCTGATACAGGGAGTTGTATCAGTGGTTACTCTGTACATTCCATGTTTAAATTCATTGTTACTGAGCTAAATTAGATGCTAACATGTTGGTTAGTTGTTGGTTGCATGCTAGATGTAGTCTAAGGTTTGATTCCTTGATTTATGTTGAATTCGAGCATTGAGTTGGGCTATATGTAAACTGATACTTTCAGTTCGAATTGATTTCCTTTCCCTTTCTTCAACTGAATTCGAAACAAATTTTTTAACTGTCATTCGGCCACACACGCATATGCCTTGAACACACACATGTGTATTAATAATTGAATATGTGGTTGTGTATTAGTTGGGGGTTAAGGGAATCAATGAATCGATATTTTGTAACTTGATTGGGGTATCCAGTCAAGTTTCAGGAAAAACTGAACTGAGATCACCTCACACATTGTTTTGCACTCAAGCACACTGTTCACTTATACACATAGGTACACTGTTTTGAGATGGGCCTGGGTATTCCAGTCTCTTTGTGTAAAATCTGAGAACACATGAATTATTTACACTGTCATTTTCCTTCCTTGAAACCTGAGATCATGAACTATTGCCATGCCCCATTATTCATTAAACTATTTTCTTTTAACTGAAAATTCCTAATTCTGAATTCTGATTTTAGGCTATATACTGAACTGATTTGAAGGGGATAGCTCACTCTTTAACTGAGTTTTCATACTAGTCACTGATTTTCCCTGAACCAAAACCTGAGATTTATTCCCTTGAATTGTATTGAATGATTATGTTGTTTGATGTGATTTCATTTGGACTGAGAATGTTGTTCAAGACTGAGTTTTACTTTAATATCAAACCTGAGATTTCTCATTCCTATTTATGCACTGAATTAGGTTCCTGTCATTTCTTTTGAACTATTTTACTGATGCACACATATAAACACATGTGTAAACTAAATCTGAGAATTGATTCCCCCTACTACCTGAACTAAATGATTTCCTTTAACTGCAACAGATTGATTGTTAATCCTCTATGCCTTGCATTGGGTAGCTAGCTCTTTCCCTCTTAACTGAACTGTCGAATGGTTGGATTTGCATTAATTTGAACCGTCAAGTGTTTGTAAAACTTGAGAACACACAGGTTTTTCCCTTCCTCTAGCTCACTGTCACCCACATTTGATTCCTATATACACACAAGCACACACCTGTCAATTTCCCTCACACTCACTCACATTGTAACCACACACACATATGAATTTCATACATGTACCCACACACATATATGTAAACTGTCACCCTCATTGCCCTTCTTTCCTTTTCCCTCTCTAATCTATGAATGTATATGTAACCTTTATATAACTTTATGTATATACATGTGTGTGGAGGGATATATTATGTATTAATTTTTATATAGGAAATCTACTTGGCCTTGATATTAGTTTTGGATTGGGATTCATGAGTTAGCTTAATTAGGATTTGGTTTTGGGTGTAAATGTATGCAAGTAAGCATGTATGATATGTAATACAAATAATTGAATGCATATATGTTAATGTAATATACATAGGTAATGTGTATAATGGGTAATGTGATCATGTAACCAATGTATGCATAGTCATGATCTAATGTATTGGTATATAGGCAATATAGGCAATACAATATGGTATGAATATATATGCCTTGGTGTGGTTCACATTGCTTGCCTTGCTCTCTCTCTCTACATAATATATACTATACATGGCTAAACGTGTTAATGTGGTAAATAGAGATTTTCGTATAGTTATATATATACATGTGTGTGTATATAGATAGATATATATTATATGAAATATATGTGATGTGGACTATAGGGCATAAGGCCTATATGTATGTTATGAATACACCAATGATTGTGTGATAGTAGTCTAGTATGACTTGTGATTAATGTGTGATTGCTAGACTAGGCTTGGTTAGGCCTAGTGAGACTTATTAGACTTGTTTGGGTCAGTCTTGACCTAGTTGACCTAGTTTGACTAGTGTAGTTGACCAAGAGTTGACTTGGGCCTAGTTCGACCTAGACAGCATGCAGATGCATTATAGATTACTATTATCATCCCCTGTATACATCTTGACTTGTGTTGCTCTAACTAGGAGTCAGGTATCTCATCTCGGACAGTACATTTACTTCAGACATTCAGATACGAGGCGAGTACATTCTCTGATCATTTTATATCCTGCTTAGAATTATTTCCTGCATTAAATTACTTTACTTGATACTGTCACGTTGGTCACACGGATTAGTACTATATAGATCCCTTCTTGAGATGTTATCCCTTCAGGGAGCATCGGGTACTCTATGTTCTGTGCGTTTCACTTACATGGCGTATCATATGCTTCTTTGGTTCTTTGATCACTTGTGACATAAACTCTTATGATCATAGAGTCTTCTCTGAATCCTTATCCCATTTATTGGGTCTATCAGAATCCCCATTTATGGGACTACTATGTACCACCCTTTGGGGGCTTACCACCCTTCGGGGGCTTACCACCCTTCGGGGGCTTACCACCCTTCGGAGGCTGTTACATAGAATCATAACATAACCTGGTTGGATCCTTTTGTATTAATTGGGGGTACGGGGGAGTATAAATAGCCATGTGAACAATTCTAAAGTAGAATAGCCATGTACGCCTCTTTAGTATAGCCATGTACAAATCCAGCCGTTCACATGTTGACTTTGTACTCTAAATCACTAGTCACTGGTAGCTCTCTACTTATAGTAGATATTTATATTACAGTTCTCTCTCTGTTTACATACTGCATTTCCTTCAGTATCTATATCTTACTTTACTGCATGATTATATTTTCTAACCTGCTATGAACTGTTGAGATGTATTGTGCTCGCTCCCGTCCTGACTGGACCTGTTGAAAATTTTACAAAGGATGATGAGGAACCCTGCACCCCTTACTTGGAGTTTGCCTAGATGACACTCGCGACCTGGACCCCTGGGGAGGTTCAGGCAGCTGCTGAGGACGTTACCCTGCTTAGTATAGATAGCTTAGACTGTTTTCCATTTTATGTTTAGTTGTTGTTCTTGATTCAAAGTTGTATATTTTTAGAGGTGATTAGACTTGTATTTTCTTTTCTATTGTACCTCAGTTGAGGATTCTCTTATCTATTTTATCGTGCCATATTCTATCTCTAGATTGTGATTGAGTTGTACCTCTGTGTTGGCCTCCTTATGGAGAGTATTCATCTTATATTAGTTATAGTTCATAACCTAGAACAGTGTTCTACCGCCGATACTGCGGCGTAGGCTGGGCGCTGTTACGTTCTCGTACCCTCACAGTGGGTGCGGGTCGTGACACAAGTAGACTGTGTTTTGAACATGACGGAGTCGCTATACTTTTGGACGACGAGGAGACTGTGTTTCAAAGACGACGGAGTCACTGTGCTTTGGAGTGACAAGGAGACTTGTGCTTGAGGCAACAAAGTGTCAGCTGAAGGAGCCATTGAACGGGCTACGCTTCTGGGTGGGATGGAAGGAGCTGCACTTCTGGGTTGAAGCGAGGGAGCTGCACTTCTGAGTCAAACCGAAGTGACTACATTTCTGGGTCGAGCTGAAGTGGCTGCACTTCTGAGTCGAGTTGAAGTGGCTGCGCCTCTGAGTCGAACTGAAGTGGCTGCACTTCTGAGTCGAAGGAGCTAGTTTTTGTCGAAGTTATAAGTATAATTTAAGGACTGCTCTTTTAACGGATGAGTCAGTTATCCTCTTCTTAATTGCCGCCGTCATTTGGGGAATTCAAGAAATTCGTAGCCTAGGATTCAGTCAAATGAACCTATTAAATGAGATTCATTGTACTGTGCTGAGTCCTCGGTTCATCCCATTAATTTGGGAGTCTTTGACCACCGGCCACGTGGCATATGGGTTGGACCGCACTCAGCCTATATAAGAAAAGCTTTTCTGAAGGGTTACATCTATTGTCTCTTACCATTTCCACCATCATGCTCGATCATGACTTGGCTTTGAACGGCCGTTGGCCTTGTACAAGTTGACTGTTAGTTGTGGATCTCTTCGTTCAAAGATGCTATGTCCTTGTAGAAAAACTGCTACTGGATTTTGAGATGCACTTGAGCGTTTGGCATGCTGAGTTCGAACCTGAACAACATCTTGGAGGTCTTCGAGATCCAAGCTGTCGGATTTGGATTGATTGCCAATCCGAAGAGCCACAGGTTGTGCTCTGTCCTGCTCAAGAGTCGTAGTAGTGTGGCGAGCAGGAGCTTCATTCTGGCTTGGGCCAATGGCTGTCTCATTAGCTATATTGGATTTCCTCCGCGTCTGGCTAGGAAGTGGTTTGCTCTGACGAGGAAGTGATTCGCTCTGACGAGCTGCGCGTCTGAGGGACTCCACACTTTCTGAAGATTGCCCACTTGTAGATTTTAGGTGTTTTAGTCGATCTTTATATGTAATCAGGAAGAATCTGTAATAGATCTTTGTAGACATAATTTTAATAAAAAACTATTTATGTACCATATTTGTCTGTTGTGACTTTTTTATCTTTGTCTGAACTTTTGGATACATGCGCTTTTGTGAAGTTTGTATGCAGCAACTTCTTATCACCTGTGCGTTTGTCACGACTGTGCTTTTTCATTCTTCTACAAGACCCCCTTCAAAGTATTTCAAACTTGAGTCAAGCTCGGAATACTTTGAATAGAAGCATGACACATGTCCTTTGCAAACGAATGCCCAGCACGCTTGCTGACAGGCTGTCGTCACGCTTAGCCTTCCGTATTAAATGCCTTGAACCATCGTTTCATTAAAAGTTTGTCACACCCCTCATTTTTAGGGAACGACCATCATGATCTCAACTCTTAATTCCTACGTCGTTTGAAGAGTCTTTTCGAGCACGAAGCATTTTGTCTTCTTTTGCTTACGTGGCCGCACCCTATAAGTAGGGGCTGTTTGGAGAGAGAAAAGCTTTCTTTCTTTTTCCTACCAACAAAAGCTTTTTGTCGGAGCTTTCTTCTTCTTTCGAATCCTAGCTTTCCCGCCATGGCTTCCAAGAAATCAAGAACCACGAAAGCTCCTGCGACGACTGCGGCGAGCACGAAGAAGGCTAGAGGAAAGCGGCCAGCTTCAGAGGCTGTTGATGTTGATGACTCACCGGTCGTCGGCGTCGTAGTTCACAGTGACGTGAGGCCGCCTGTCGTAAGTAATAAACTTTGATCCTTTGTTTTGCTGATGCACATGAGCGTCTACTCCTCGGAGTATCATTTCGTAGATGTGCTGAAGCTCTTCTTGCCGATGCGCATGGACACTGGCTCTTCGGAGGAGTGTATGTAGATGCGCTGAAGCTCTGTCCAACCGATGCACATGGTCGTTACTTTAATAAAATAACGAATGCAAGATGTGCTGAAGTTCTTACTGACGCGCATGATTACTATGCAGTGCCTGCGCGGATTTTTCCTTGCTGAAACACAGTTCTGTTAAGTAGCACCTGCGCAGATGCTTCCTAGCTGAAGTACAGGGTTAGAAGCAGTACATGTGCAGATGTTATGTAAACCCCCTAAATTTCTACTACGATTTTTTTAAAATATTTTTGTATTTATTTTGTAATTCGTATCTACACGTCGCATACGAGTTCGCATTGTTGTATTTGCGTAGCGTGCGAGATTTGCGTTTCGTACTTGCTCGACGAGTGCGAATATGTGTCAAGGTACATATTTTAGAAAAACATTTTTATTATAAATTTTTTTATAGGAAAGTACATGTTCAAACAAATGTGATAAATATTTTTATTTTGTATAAAAGAGTTATTTTATTCGTCGTTTAAAAATAAGTAGTGATTTGGAAATTGTGGTTTATATGAAACATATTCCAAATATTTTACAAAATTGGAAAAACTTTTATTAATATATTTTTGTTATTTATAAAAGCTATTTTATGATTTAATATTTTATATTTATCGTGATTTTTGAAATTAATTATTACTATATTTATTTAATTATGAAAATGATATTTAAGATTTTATTTTATTTAATATTTGAATTATTTTGATAATTTAAATTTGGAAAAGATTTTATTTTAAATATACATTAAATTTAAGGAAGTTTATCTAGATTGATTTGGATTTGATTGCTTAATTTCTAAATCGATTTAAATAAAAAGATAGAATTATCCATCAGGGTTTAAACCATTACAAGTCCTTATCCTACTGGGAATTTCCACCTCCTATATAAGGAGAGGTACTCATCCATAAATTATCTACCATCCACAGATTGTGCATCGTGTCTGTGCCACCCATCTACTATATCTCCACCATTACAAATACATCATCACTTTCGCGCCCGACAATTCCGGACGCATCTCCTCATCACCATCACCGTGTCGGACACACCCGACATGGCCAATTCCTATCAAATCCTAAACCTACTGCCACCACAATCTCCGCCCCGGCCAATCCCAGCCAACTAGCAACCACCACTGCGATTGTCGAAACAGCCAATTCCCTGACCTCGGCCCATGGCCGACCCCCACTGGCCACTCCTATCCACCATGCCCTGCCCCTCGACCATCACCAGAACCACCATCACCACGGCAGCCCAACGCCGGCACCACCCGGCACCCGAACTCGGTCCTCCAACTCCGACCAAACCCTTTCACCATCCGCCAGACCGACTAGCCTCCGGACGATTCGCCCCGGTCGCACAACGCCAGCCCCCACCATCATCAACACCACCAAATACAATCACCACCACAGAAATTAAATTGGCCCTTACCTCCGTCGATCCCTCAGCCGAACCACCCGACCCGATCCACCTCGACGCCGCCTCCAGCTTCGCCCCTTCTCGCCTAGTCCTCCATTGACATCAGCAAGCGGAACCCCATTCCGGCGTTCGCCTAAGCCCCGCGCCGGCCCAGGAGAGCGCCGCCGCTGCCCCGTGGGGGCGCCTCCACCAAAGAACCCCGAGCGCCGAGCGCCGCTACCACCGATCAAGTCGCTGGTGCCACCCAACCTGGCCGCGCTCGCCCCGGGCTCCGCCTCAGCCGCTCCGCAGCGCGGGAACTCCGCTGGCCGTCCCGCAGTGGAGCGCCGACCTCCGTACAATGAAAGCCCTCGGGTGAGCGCTCCTCTTCTTTCCGATTCCCCTCTCTCTCTCCACTCCCTTCTTTTATCCTTACTTTCTTGACAACAGAGTCATATTTATTATTATAATAATAATAATAATAATAATTATTATTATTATTATATTTGTTATTATTATTATTTTTATTAGTATTATTATTATAATCAGGATTTTTACAGATTGACTAAAAATTAGGAATTTATATATTTATGATTATATATTTAATTTATCATAGATATTATTACCAATAGTATTAATATTATTGATATTACTATTTGTGTTACTTATTATGATCATTTTTATTTTATCATGATTATCACTAGTTATGATAATCTTTTCAAATTCTCTTTTTCGTAAAATATGTATACTCGAATATTATATCTGGCTTGGCCTATATTTCAAAAATTGGTTTTTAAAGCCCTAAATAAATTTCCAAAATATTAATATTTATCTAAATTATTTTACTAACAAGATATAGTTTTCTATCTATAAATATAGGAGAATAGAGTTTTCTGTTAAAACAACTTCCTTTAGATTTTGTAGTTATAATTAGTCTAATCAAAAGCTACTTTCAAATTTTATAATTAATTTCTAAAATTTAGTACATGTATCTACCTCCTCAAACCCTCTTCAATTATCATCACTAATCGTGACTAAATTGTGCTTTCCTATCTTCTCGGGAATTTCGGACCCTTATGCATCGGCCATGGCTATTAGACAAAACAGGACATCACGATCATCGCACCACAACAGGCGACGCACCAGGCAAGATACCTTGCCATATTTACTGCTTATATTTAGTTGCATCTTATTATTCTGTTATTATTTTCTGCACTTTTATTTTCAGTTATTTAATTTTTTTTCCTTGCTTGTGGACCTAGAGTCAAGTGACTACCGTCAATAGAGTGCAAGTCATTAACTTGTCACGATTGTATCACGAGTTGTGTGTGAGTTGTGAGTATCATATAGTGGTCACTCGTGTGTTGGCTGATCACCCGTGCGTATGCGTAGGAATAACTGTCCATAGAAGCATGTTAGAAGACTTGACAGTTATTAAGTATAAAACAATATTGTGGAATTGACACGTATTGGTGTGTCGTGGTTACGATGCATGTATAGTATCATTGGGGGAGGGGAAAACTACTAGCGTAGGGACTACATTTACTTTTTATACACATTTGTGGGCCGATAGTGACTCTTATGGGGGCTACCTTCTGTCCCGGGGCCGATAGCGACTCAGATGAGCGCTACTTACTGCCCATGGCCGATAGTGACTCGGATGAGCACTACCTACTGCCACTCTTTATTTACTCTGCTGATCCTACAGCCCATGCGTAGAACGTTGTCCTCAAAGTGCATATCACATAGATGGTTAGGGATCCAGTTGTGTTGTAGTTTATAGTATTTACATTTGCAGTTATAAATGGCATGTCCTTCCTGTATCTTGTTACGTCCCTCTGAGGACCTGGTGATCTCTCTAGGTGTGTGTTTCATGATTCTTGCAGGTGCTCTAGTTAAGGCCATGTCTTCCTTCCTCCGTGATGATTGCTCTTGGACTCGTCATTTGCTTCGCTCGACCAAATCAGTTATTTGTATATTTTTTTCTTATTTAAACTTGTTGGTAGTGGATATGTCTCCGCCCAACGTTTATACAAATGACTATTTGATTATATCCTTAAAACTGCATATATGTGGATGAGATTTAGTTTGAGCATGACTTTCTATATTTTACAGCTTTTGTATACATACGAGCCTTTCATTTACTCGTATGTATACATCTGGCATGATACGTATCTAGTCCCAAGTGTTTTGGGACTGGAGCGTTACATGTTTTTGTGGTGGCCCATGCAGGTCCAGTCTGTCGTTTCGGTTACATGACTGTATTGAACGGACATGCAATATAGGATTAGAGTCTAGGATCTCATCCACCTGTTTGACCCTCTCCCTCGAATCACTTGATCAACTTCATTGATCTACATCTTGCTTGAGCTCTTCCTACCGTAATCCTTATTTCCACACTTGATAGGAAGATGACTATACTAGTATATGCTCATAGGTCAACCACATGGCTAGAAGGATTACATTGACAACTAGTATGCATTGAGATCCTCTTTGAGTTATAAAGATATGAGGATAAGAGGGACCATATTTTTCTAGAAGTATGAACTTGAGGATTAGTTAATTCCAAGTTGG
Source organism: Iris pallida (assembly GCA_029216955.1). Taxonomy (NCBI): domain Eukaryota; kingdom Viridiplantae; phylum Streptophyta; class Magnoliopsida; order Asparagales; family Iridaceae; genus Iris; species Iris pallida. The sequence continues at coordinate 8,243,969 of JANAVB010000197.1, forward strand.
GTAGTAGCAACATTAATAACTTTGAAGGATTGTTAGAACTTTAATTAGATCTACAAAAGGATAATGGAATCTATATACAATTGAGAAAGGAAATTGATTTGATTTTGATTTCGAAGGTGTTTGAAAAATATTTATGATTCATTTGATTATAGCTATACATCCTTGAAGAGATATAAAGTTAGTTGAAAGGAATTTTTAAATTTAAATGCTGTCTCGAGATTTATGAGGACGATTGATAAAGCTTGGTAAACTCCTAAGGTTTTAAGTTGGGTTGTATGGTTCCCAATTAATAAGTTCGTAAATTTTTGAAGTAAGGTTATTAAGAATTTTGGTTAAAAATATTTTGAAGGATATATAATCAAATTGAGGATCTGTTTTAAACTCTTGTATGAATTACGATTGTTAAAACCTATTTAAAATTTTGAGTTAAGATTTGGATTAATGATAGAAAAAAAAAATATATAGATTGGATTTATGACACAATAATGGTTTATTCGAGATTGATTAGAAATTTTGAAAATCTAAGTTTATGATTTTGATGTGACTAGATAAGGTGGAAAGGTTAGTTTATGATACATTTTTGGAGATTTTTTTGTGTTAAGATAAAGGTTATCTTGAGGTTGATTAAAAGAAATTAAATTTTAAGTTATGAGTATGATTGGCATCTTAGAAAGATATCTTATTAGATTATTTGGAGAATTATATTGCAAAGTTTTGAAGAAGTCAAATTTATAGATTCAAATATGGATAGACAACCAAGATAGATAAAGTAGTCAACATTAATTGCCATATCACTCACGACCATGATACTAGTGTATACACAAGTGTTGTTAGTCATCTCCAAGATCATGTGGTTATATTTCAATCTTGACTCCCTCGACATTACCTCAAATCTTGATTTTAATCATGACTTTCTAACCATTGGAAACATGAGAAATAATTGGATTGCTCCTTGATCATACCCCATCAAGTGGCTATCATATCTCTAGAAATTGTATTCCTAACTTATTTTACCTTGATCTACTAGAATCTGAATTATCTTTATTTCATGCTTTAACTTGGTCATTTATTTTGTGCGATAATCATTATCTCATGAACTCCCACTTTCTATTTTAAATTCTTTTGTGTCTTTTACCGTAAGTTGGATATTTGGAGCACAATACTAGACGTTTCCATCCAACGAATTCCATATGCAAGACCTAGACGAGCCCACCTTCATGTAGGTATATCATGTCCCACTAAAATACACCCCTTGTACTCTATTTTCTTAACACGACTCTCGGGTCATAAAGACTAAATCATAACCCTACCATGGTACCGATATACTTTTCGACCACAGATAGGGACTCAATCTCGACTAAATTCTTTCAACCCGATATGTGATGATGTTCTACTTGATTTACTTTAATGCTTAATTTTGTGCCTTACATTGATTGCTTAACTCATTATCCCATCACACTACTAGCTTAACTCTTGTAAGATGAGTAGAACACCTCACGACCTAACCAACATTTTTGTGGACCACATTGATTGGTTCACTTAGACCATAGAATTCAGTGGACCCTAACTTATCTAATCAACCAAGCTAACTGTATAGGCCCAAACTTTGGGTAAGACTTAGATTTTAAAGGACCTTGGACTATTAAATTCCCTTTATCATGGTCCCTTACTTATACTTTGACTATTTTAATGCTAACTTAGCATAAATTTTGCAAGCTTATTTTCTTATCAAGCTTGATTATGACATGTTTTATTGGGTCGCTCCCACTAACATATTGTCTAATCAGAACCGGTGCATGATGATCTGATCAACCTATTGCACTTCGGTTCGCTTTTCGTATATTATTCTATGCGTATGGAGACATAGTCAAACTTGCCCCTAGAGTCTTATCCGCGACTGCCTTGACAATTCTACCTAAAAATTTTCCATCGTCGTTGAACTACATATTGGTATTCAAAACATATTCCTTGAACTCTTGTTGGCTTTCGCCTTTTACCTATTCCAGACGAAGCTTGTACTTGATAGTTATGCCCAACTATTTTCCAATGACCATGACGTTTGTATGTACACAAAGATAGTTAGCCACTGACCTACCAATGTGTCTTTATCTCCATCTTGAGTTACTCGTCCTATTTCCTCAACCCTAGATTCATTTTCGCGACCTTATTGGAACTTGGAATGAGTCAACTCTAAACCTAAACGGCTATATTCTCTCAATTGATTGCCCTTAATCTAGTCGATTCCTCATTTAGTTATTTCATGACTTATCATGACACTCTTTGGTTAAAAACGAGGATTTAATTAGAAGGCCCATTGAGGAGATTGGTGTTATAGTTAAATAAAATAATTGAATGATTAGAAAATTAGGTGGTGATATTATCTTTTGACGAGATGAGATGTTCAAAGGATAGTGTATTTGCTATTTATAAAGAGTTCCATATTTCTTAAACAATCGTGATGCTCATGAATAAATTTTACAATAAAATAGGAGTACAAAATCCATGGTAAGGGAATTGACTAGACTTTGGAAATTTATTGAGGATATGGAAATTTTTCTAGGAGGATTATGAATATGAAGCTAAGACGAGTTCCATACTACCATCATGGATTATAGATGGTTGAATTCAAATTTCGAGAAAGACAACAATAAATAAATGTTTGAAGGCTTACATTTATGATGACGAAAGATTGAGGGATGAATGTACACTTTTGATTAACAAATTAGCTTCCAAGAATATCGAACATTGGAGATGGACTCTTATTTCGGTACTTTTTGATATATGATAAATAAGTACTAATTTTTGGTAAGAAGATTTTAACTTTTACTTGGGCCAAATTGGTTGAAGGTTTTGAACTTTTAATTTTAGAGAAAATTATAACTTGAGAAGATATATATATATATATATATATATATATATATATATATATATATATATATATATATATATATATATATATATATATATATATAAGCGAGCTAGTATAATGGAGATTATGGAATTCAAAATTTCAGAATATTTGAAATTCTATGACGTGATAGAGGAAGTTAGAGTATATTTATAATCATATTTGTTTTGTTAAATTTTTAAGGGGACGTGGAACGAAAGTAATTTTTGGAAAGAACGATTTATGATAAGAGAGTTTACATGAATATTGATGATATCAAAGGATTAAGGAGTTTATTACCTACTTATGAGGTTGCCCCTTTTTAAGGTTAATGTTAGGGTTGATCGAATTTAGTCATTGATTGGGTGTCATATACATGAACATGATCGTAATATAAACTGAAACCATCAAAATTTTTTTTTCTGTTCTAGTCGATCAAATGACATATTGCCATTGAAATGTCGCTCGCCTCCTCGTCGAATATTTTGTTTGCATTCTTGTCCCAAGAAGATCTCGTAAATCTATTCGAATAAACTCTTTCTATCCCCTTTGCCCTACCTACCCTAATTACTCCTAAATTTTAAGGACGGAATTCTTTTAAGTTGGGTAGAATGTAAACCCCCTAAATTTCTACTACAATTTTTTTTAAATATTTTTGTATTTATTTTGTACTTCGTATCTGCACGTCGCATACGAGTTCGCATTGTTGTATTTGCGTAGCGTGCGAGATTTGCGTTTCGTATTTGCTCGACGAGTGCGAATATGTGTCGAGGTACATATTTTAGAAAAACATTTTTATTATAAATTTTATTTTTATAGGAAAGTACATGTTCAAACAAATATGATAAATATTTTTATTTTGTATAAAAGAGTTATTTTATTCGTCGTTTAAAAATAAGTAGTGATTTGGAAATTGTGGTTTATATGAAATGTATTCCAAATATTTTGCGAAATTGAAAATTTGTTTATTAATATATTTTTGTTATTTATAAAAGCTATTTTATGATTTAATATTTAATATTTATCGTGATTTTCGAAATTAATTATTAATATATTTATTTAATTATGAAAATGATATTTAAGATTTTGTTTTATTTAATATTTGAATTATTTTGATAATTTAAATTTGGAAAAGATTTTATTTTAAATAGACATTAAATTTAAGGAAGTTTATCTAGATTGATTTGGATTTGATTGCTTAATTTCTAAATCGATTTAAATAAAAAGATGGAATTATCCATCGGGGTTTAAACCATTACAAGCCCTTATCCTACGAAAAATTTCCACCTCCTATATAAGGAGAGGTACTCATTGTTTGCCATGAAATATAAAAGAACAGAACAATTATCGGAGGACCGGACTTTTACTTCACGTTACAAACTCGCTTGTACAAAGAAAGTCTAGGGACGAAAACCTAGGTACAGCAGTCTAAGTACAATTGTTTATTTTAGATTCTGGGGGATGACGATAGAGGCTCGGGAAGGCGACGGCAGCCCTGCCTTACTCCTTGGACGATCGGTATGCAGCCTTGGTTCCTACGAGAAGATGGTTGGCGTTGACGAAGAAATGCTCTTCTTGCTTCTCTGTTGCTCTTCTGGCTTCTCTCTCTCTCTGTGTGTATTCTTTTTCTGACTATGGGGGGAAGTCTCTCTGTATATACGTATTTCTCTCTGTTGTTGTATATATTTTTCAAGGGAATGGCACCTTGCTATTTATAATAGTGGGATGTGATCATTAGGGTTGCCAATGATTAGCTCTTGGAGATGGCGACGGCCCATAGATTGGTCAATCCAGGCCGTTCAGTTTTGATTGTGACGAATCCAAGCCTTTAGGTGTAGATTACACCAAATTCCATTAGCAATTAATGCTGATTAGAATAAATCTTCCTTATAATGATCTTCTTGTCAATTAAATTTATTCTCCTGTCACGTGTTCCAGATTATTGGGATTTGACCCAATCTTTAATGGCAGCAAATCTGAGGAATTAATCGGTTTAGAACACGTGTCCTAGGAGCTGCTGGAGGGTCTAGACCGCATGACGAGTGATCCGCATATGAATTTGAGCCGCATATGATTAAGCCCACGTGTTAGGGCTGCCTGGGCAGTGGCCCTCACTTGAGCCCTCGAACCACAAGGGAGTAATCCTTGTGGGCCGCATAGGTTCATATCCGCCTGAGCCGCATGGACATGATCCTCTTGAACCGCATGAGAAGTCCTCGCTCGAACCGCATGAGGCTTTCTTGACCTGAGCCGCATAAGACAGATTCACTCTGAACCGCATGAGAAGTTCTTTGCTCGAGCCGCATGAGGCTTTCTTGGCCTGAGCCGTATAGGACTCATTCTGAACCGCATGAGACGTGAGCCGCATACGAACGCCCACGTGGCAAGGCCACGTGGCATTTTTATAGATCTCGAGGGATTTGTGTCAGAGATCTCTTTTCTCTTCCCTAGAGATTCATCATTATGACAGAGTCATAATTATCTGCTTTTGTGTCAGGGCTGTCAACTTTTCAGAGGGGTCAGCCGTCACAGCATTTAATGTAGCATGGGTCGGAGGGGAGCACTGTCAGGCCACGTGTCTTCCGAGCCGCATGGAATGCCTCGGGCCGCATGGATTGTTCAGCCGCATGACTCCCTGAGCCGCATGAGTTTTCTGAGCCGCATGGATCTTTCTTGGCCGTATGAGTCATTTTCTTTAGTATTTTCCATGCTTCTACAGGACTCCCTTCAAAGTTTTCAATTTGCAAAATTGAAATACTTTGAATAAGAAGCATGGCTGTGCTCTTCTAGCCGCATATGAAACCCTGATCGCACAAAAGTCCTGGCCGCATGGATTGTTCAGCCGCATAGGTGACTCGGCCGCAGGAGACTGTTCAGCCGTATAGCTTCTTGCCACGTCATTATTTGCCACGTATGGCAATCTTTAGTACTTAAATGTTGTTGATTTTTTAAAGGCCGCTTTTTGGTGCTGGATCCGAGGAGCTTGGCCTTCATTTTCGACGGCTTATTTTGATAACCGAAGAGTTGGTTTACGTGTATGCACGGGGATCGAAACGCTCCGTCTTTGTTTATAAATACGGGTGACTTTAGCCGGAGGGACTTCTTTACCTTTTCTTTCGTTCACTCTTTTTCTTGTCTTCTCTTTCTGATCTTCCTTGTTTTCTCGTCGAAGCAATGGCTCCTAAGTCTTCTAAAGTTATTTCTGCCACCGCGAAGGGCAAGAGGGTGACGTCCTCGTCAGCCGTCGAGCCTGAAGCGCCCGAAGTGCCCTTTGACGTTCGTCCTGCCTTTAAGGGTAAGGGTTGCATTTGGATCTTGAGTACCCATGGCTCTGCTGCGTATTTATGCACAAGCCTCCTTCCAAGTTGATGGCAGAGCCGCATATGTTGTATGGGCCGCATGACTTTTCATGCACGAACCTCATAGACCATGCCCCATGTTTGAACCGCAGAAGAAGGATTTAAACACATAAAGTCTCCTCTGAACGGAGCCGCATATGTTTTTAGCAGGCTGAACCGCATAGCATTTTGCGCCGCATGAGTTCTTCTGTTAGAACTGTGTACATTCGTCCAATCCGCATAAGCTATCGAGCTAGAGTCATATGGAACTCCCATCTGATTTGGGCCGCATGAGACTGTATTGACTCGAACCGCATAGGCTTCCTCGAAACTGTATTTCTTAAAACCCAACTGGACTGGAGCCGCATAAGACATTATTGACCTGGACCGCATAGGCTTGTGAGAGCTTCAGTAATTTTTTTTTGTTTTAGCCATCTTTTAATCCTGCTTCTTCTTTCTCTTTTTTTTTTCTTTTCAGTGAACCTCCCAACCAATCCAGCAGGAGAGCTCCTTGTGGGTTCAGCTCAGTATGCCGCAGACGTACAGCTTGACGAGTTAATCCGTCGTATAGGGGATCAGCTTCCCACTAATGAGCCTAGGGAGAGAGTGGCTGCTATTAATAAATAACCTTTTCGCTTTCTTTGTTCGATGATGAATTCGGGGAAGTTGGATGGAGAATTTCTGAAACCGGCTTTTCTCTTTGGGGACGCCTTTTCTATAAAGAACTCCCGATTACTGGATGTCTCAGAGCACTGGGATTTTTCTGTAGACGGGGTAGAGATTCATATCCCTGAGATGGAGCGGCATTATCCTCTCTCATGGTTTAACATGGTACCGCGAGGCAGGACTATGGTGGGCTCCCTGACTCCCACCCAACAGGGAATATTTGTGAGCAAAATTCACTACAACAGACGCACGGGTTTAGTATGTGCGGGCAAGGAATCCGTGAGTCGGACTGTGATGAGGCTGCTCCCGGGCACTTTTGTAAACACAACTGGCCCTAATTTTACCTTCACCCTAGCTGATACTTTTCTGAATCAGCTCGCTCATAAGGGGTCTTATCCCATAGGCAGGTTGTCATTGCTGAACTGGATCAACCCTATTCCCACCTGGACTAATCTCACCTCATGGATTTTGAGGCAGTATGGGGACTTCCTTCAGGAAATTGAACTCTATTACGCCGTCAGGGGTACCTGCTACGGGTTGCCCATTAACAAGCCCTTGTTTATGGCTCTATTGGAGCTGTATAATCGGCGTAGAGGGACTTTCTTTGCCCCCGGAGGAGAACTGGGGCTTGCTCTTCACGAAATGAACACTGTGTCTAGATTGTCGTGGGGAGGTGAAGCTTTTGAAGTATATACACCGACGGACGAAGAACTCGAAGAGCTGGATCGACGGTTTCCTGGTTTCGTCGCCGTGTACCAAGAACTGTTGTGTCATCACAGCGCCTGCCATCAGATGGCTATCAAGAAAGTAAATAGTCCAAGGCCTGGATTTTGTATCTTTTCAAGTTGCATCCTTCTGGTCAAGTTTCGTCTCGAACTCCTCGAACCCCGGAGGAGGTGAAGGATATGATGTCGAAGGTCAAGAAGTCGAAGTCTACCCGTGACCGGTTTGGGAGTAGCACTGACTCCCTCATTTATTTCTACTATGGTACCCGAGAGATGTCCAATAAAGCGATCTTAGCTGGGTTCTTGATGGTGTGGCTACGCAACTGTGTAGTCTCGGGCGGCACGGGTTCTATAGAAAGGATCAGCCGCCATTTCATTCTTCCTGCTGTAAAATTGGTCTTCAAGGTAAGACTGGCGCTCCTCCCGGCCATGGTGTGTAGCATACACCACGGCCTTCGCGCCTTTTCATCCAAAGTTATTGCCCGCGATGTGTCGATGGACTTTAAACGGATAGAACTACCATACCACTACCTCATGGGGTGGTTATTGATGCACTATCGGTCGTTGATGAGGCCGGGACCTGATGAAAACGTTTCTGTTGATGACGCCTTCCTTTTCCGGTATCGTAATCAGCCTTGGGAACATGATACCATGCCGGCCTGCCGGAGGGCGTTGGCAAGAATTGATGGGCCCAAATTCTTCGTATCTCTCCCTGAGTTCACCTCCGGCAAAGTGAGGAGGGTATATGTTGACGGCGTTGATCCCCCCCAACTTTTATCTGAGAAGATGCTTCTTTGGTTACGCAACATCCGTCCCGCACACCTGGTGTATCATTACCGGAATAGAGTATACCTGGAGCCTTATCTGCCCAGTAGATTTTCCCGTCAATTCGGGTATAGTCAATTGTTCCTGGATCGCCCTAGCGCTTGCTTGAGCTTCGAGCGCAATGTGCTCGACGGCGTCCGGGCTTGGCATTATTATAGTACGACCCATACCCGAGCCAGCTTCTCACACCCTGATGCCAAGGTGGAGGGAGATATCTTGTATATAGCGGCCCTTTATCATGTTGCAGCGAGCAAACCTCCTGTTGGTTTTGATATGAATAATAGCTTCATTGTTGGCACCGGTTTGGCTGAGAAGCCAGAAGGGTCCAAGAATAAGAAGAGGGGGGCGAACAGGGTTCCTGTGTCGGACTCAGAGTCCACTAGGGCGGATGAGGAAGACGACGAACAAGATACTGATGACTTATCTCATTCTTCGGGTGAGGAGGTTGGGAATCAACCCCCTGCCGTGCCGGCTGAAAGGGCCGTGGGTCAATCGTCTACTCTGTCTGACGAAATGGTGGAGGATCAACCATCTGCGGTACCTGGCCCTTCGCGTAAGCGAAGCAGGCACGTGACTACCGTTGATGACCAACCTTATTCTATGAAGCACGCTGCGGTAAGACGTCGCTGGCTGTTTATTGATGATGAGGACGTTGTTCCTGAGGTGATTTGGGCTTTAGCTGTTTCCTTTCTTCTTCTTCTATGTTATGGCCTAATTATTATTTCTTTTGCTCTTCATAGGCGTCGGATGAGCTCGCTCCTCAGGACCCGATTATCGAGGCTGATCCGGTCCTATTTTATTTAGTCAGTGGTGTGTGCACCGCTATCATTGCTGCTGGGGTGCTTCCGGTTGTGACCGAGGATTTCCACCGTGCTGGAACCTCAACCCAGGGGGATGGGGGCTTTACTGCGCCCGTCCCTGAGACGTCCGAACCCCAACATGATGACTCTGTGGGTGGGGAAACTATGTCGGCTGTGAACGAGCCGTCGTCCCCGCGCTCTTCCCCTGGTAATACAAATCGAACCATAGCTCGTGAATAAGCCTATGTGTTCTTGTCATCTTTTCTTTCAGATTATATCGACCAATGGTTGATTTGAATGTTCAGATCTCAACCCTTCGCTGCCAGTGATCGATGTTGCTAGATCGCGCCCTGCCGGAGAGGGCCTGACAGAATCTCTCTGTATCGAGGGACCTTCGTCTGAGCCGAGCTCGGGGTCCCGGGTAGCAGTGCAACTGGGACAAGAGACGATGCCCCCTGTGTCCTCCTCTGCGAATGTAGTTTTGGGGGTTAACCTCTCCTCCCTGCCGAGCATCCAGGCTCTTCGGGCGGCGGAAGAGGAGTTAGCCGCCATCCAAGCATCTTTTCGTACGAAATTTGCTTCCTTGGTGGCGAGTGCAGTAACTTCTGAAGCTGCTCCTCCAGTATTGTCTGCCACTCTCCTTCTGACGTCATCCTCTACGGAGGTCTTGGATGACGCATTACAGGATGTGGTCGCCAGTTTCCATCGTCATTTGAAGAGAGGGGTCGAGGCAGCAGTGGAAAGGGGGACTCCCTTTACTCTGGCCCGTCGATGTGCCGGAGGCCAGATTACCATCCTTAAGATACTCCCTGGAGGAGGGGAATTGGCTGCGCTTTTGGAGCCAAAGCTATTAGAAGCTGATCGTCTCGTAGCCCAGTTTCGCTTGTTGCAACAGACTGATTTACCTGCGGCCATAAATCAAGAGCGCAACTTTCTTATTACTGCGGTGGAGAAGGTGATGGCTGCCCAGGAATCGCTCAAACCGGCTATATTGAAGGACCGTCGGGATCTGACTCGATTGCACGACCAGTGGAGCCGTCGGACTGAAGATTGCACAACCCAGAAAGCGGATGCTTTTCGCGGGGTAGCCGATACCCGAGAACATATCCTTGAACTCCAGAGAAAATTGGCTTTCCTGGAGTCAGAGCTTGAGACCGCTCGTTTTGAGAAAGAGACTGCTATCCAGGAGGCTGATAAGTACAGTAGGGCTTCTGCTAATCTAGAGCTTGCCTTCAAGAAGATGGAGGACAACTGGCAGGCATATACTCTTCTGAATGACGCAGAGCAGTTATCCCAAGAAGCCGAGCGTCGAGCTAAGAAGAGGCTTGATCGGGGGACTGCCTTGGTGAAAGACCGTCTCTTGGAGTTGTGCAATACAGAACTGTAGTCGGCTTTTTCCCTTTTTTTTGTTCCTGTTTTCTCTCTTTCTGAAGGGGAGATGATCCCGAAATATGTAATGCTTTTTCTTCCTTCAAATAAAGAATACTTTCAATTCTACCCTTCATTTGTATTGTTTGCTGTGCCTGTGGTGATGTTTTCCCCCGCATAGGGGATATATTTGTGGACCTGTTATCCATGGCTTACCTTGGTTTTAGGAAGAGGTAACAAGTTTTGGTCAGGGTACCTGAAGCAGCCATAGCGAAGTGGTCATGGGTGCTCTTGGTATTGAGAAAAGGAATGTCGTAGGGCAGCTGGGCTCCTGGGGCCTGATGAGGTGATAGGTTTGTGTTGAGAAATTTAGCTGAGAATATTTGTGGGCCTATTATTCTTGGCGTACCCTGGTTTAGGATACGAATAATAGGATGAAAGGGAACCGACATACTTGCTCAGAGGTAACGAGGACATGGCAAGTAGGAAGGTTTTTTAAACGTAGAGTCTTCTTACTCAGAGGTAATGAGAACATGGCAGGAGGAAACTCGACGGAGGATATTGATGGTCAACAGAGGACATTTGTGGACCTATTACCCTTGGTGTACTCCGGTTGTGGGTACAGATAATAGGTCGAAAGGGGATCATCATACTTACTCAAAGGTAATGAGGACATGGCAAGTATGAAGGTTTCTTCGACGGAGCCTTCCCATTCAGAGGTAATAAGGACATGACAGGAGTGGGCTCAATGAAGGAGGGCACATAGACCGACTCAGAGGTAATGAGGACATGGAAGTTCTATGTGAGGGGTGATTTATTTTTGGCGGAAGTGGAACGACTCAGAGGTAATGAGGACATGGCCGTTTTGGAAATTTGTGGATCGATTACCCTTTTTGTGCACTGGGAGTGCGGGTATTAGATCATGAGGGAGGATCTCCTTCAAGAAGAAAGTTCAGAGGTATGATCATACATAACTTTCTTTCTGAAAGAGTGACCGGGATGTGAGTTCAAAGGCACCAGCGGGTATATGACTCGATAATTTGGAATATTGTAGATGTGTGAGTTCAGCGGCACCAGAGGGTACATGACTCGATGATCGGGGATATGGAGGATGTGAGTTCAGCGGTACCAGCGGGTACGTGACTCGAAAATCTGACAAACTATGAGGGTGAGTTCAGTGGTATCAGCGGATACATGACTCGAAAATCTGGAAATTTATGGGGTGAGTTCAGTGGTACCAGCGGGTACGTGACTCGATAATCTGGGATTTTGTGAGGGTGAGTTCAGCGGTACCAGCGGGTACGTGACTCGAAAATCTGGAGAATGTCGTTTAGACATAATATTTCTTCAGGAACTTGCCGTTGACGGGCAACATGAGCAAGTCTCCATTTTGCTTAGCGAGGCAGTAAGCACCGTTGGAGAATACTGTCTCTATGATAAATGGGCCTTCCCATTTTGGCTGGAACTTGCCGGCGGTCTTGTGAGTCATGACCATTGGTCTCCGGACTGCCAGAACAAGATCGCCCACTTGGAATGTTCTGATTTTGACCTTCTTGTTGAAGGCTCCTGAGATGCATGCTTGGTACAGTTCGATCCTTTGCTGAGCTAGGAGGCGCTTTTCATCTAAGGCCTCTAACTCTTGCAGTCGACGTCGGTAGTTGTCATTCGTCGTTAATTGATAAGTGAGGGCGACACGAAGTGAGGGGATCTGAGTCTCTAATGGGAGAACTGCCTCGCTCCCGTATACTAGGGAGAACGGTGTATTCCCGGTGGCTGTTCGGACTGTAGTACGGTACGCCCATAAGCATTCGCCGAGTTTCTCGTTCCAGTCGCGTTTGTTGGAGGAGACAAATTCTTAAGGAGTTTGATGATTGTTTTGTTGAATGCCTCTACTAACCCGTTTGCTGCCGAGTTGTACGGCGTCGAAGCGATATTCTGAATACGGTGTTTATCGCAAAACCGATAGAATACGTGGCTTGCAAACTGCGGACCATTATCATGGATGATCCTTCGGGGCAGTCCAAAGCGGTAGATAACGTGATGCTTAAGGAAGCTGATCACGTTTGAAGTCTTGACTTCTGCGAGTGGGACAGCTTCCGCCCATTTGGAGAAGTAATCAGTGATCGCAAGTATGAAACGATGTCCTCTGGAGGAAGGTGGGGTGATTGGACCAATAATATCCATTCCCCATGCTTCGAATGGCCAGGACGCCACCGTCGGATGCAGAAATTCGGATGGTTGGTGAATGAAGTTCGCGTGGACTTGGCAGGCTTTGCATTTTCTAGCATAATCTATCGTATCTGCCACCATCGTGGGCCAATAGTAGCCCATTCGGCGAAGGCGGTCTTGCAGTTTTGGGCCGGGCTGGTGGGCCCCGCAGACACCGTCGTGAGCTTCTCATACGGCTTCTTTGGCTTCTGTATTTGACAGACACCGAAGCAGTAATCCGTCGTAGGAGTGGCGATATAGCATTTTTGTCTCTGTATCGTAGAAGAATCTGAGAGAACGTCGTCTGATGGAAGTGGCTTCCTTTGGGTTCTCGGGCAGGATGTCGTAGACGACGAAGTCGATGAATGGTTGACTCCAATCTGGGACATCATCGATCGTCTGGGCGGAATAACTCGCCACGTATTGCACATTGTTCTTGGGACAGACCAGTTCGTGGCCTATTATATCCACTGATTGGCAATCATAATTCGAAACTGCTAGGGAAGCAGCAAGACCAGCTAGGGCATCGGCTTCGATATTTCGGAGTCTGGAAACGTATTCGATGAAGAACCCCTCAAATGACGAGATGATATCGATCGCTATTTGGTGATAAGGAATCATGTCTTCGTGGCGGACTTCTACGAGCCCCGGATCTGATTGACGATTAGTTGGGAATTGTCGTATGCTTCAAGGTATTCTACCCCCAGTTCTCTTGCAAGTTGGAGGCCAATGACCAGAGCGTTGTACTCGGCCGCATTGTTAGAGCAGGGCTCGGTGAGGGAATAAGCGCGGTTAATCACCAATCCGGAAGGGAAGATCAGCACTACCACGACTCCGACGACTATAGCCTCGTGAGAGGTTGCATGCGAGTCGGCGACCTCGTCTGGGATCTCTTCATATATTCTGGAGGACTCTGAGCCTGGGTGGGCTGCTAAAAAGTCTGCCAGGGCTTGACCTTTGACTGCCTTTTGGGGGACGAAGATCATATGATAAGGGGACAGCAATATTGCCCATGTGGTGAGTCGAGAGCTGAGTGCCCCTAGTTTAGTCATGAGGACCCTGAGAGGGTTGACTCGTGAGATCACATGTATCGTTTGTTCGGTGACATAATACCGCGTTTTCTGAATGGCGAACACCAGGGCGAGGCATTCCTTCTCCACAGCGGTGTATCGGTGCTCTGGCCCAATCATCATTCGGCTGAGGTAATATATGGCCTGCTCATGGCCTACGTCGTTATTCTGTGCCAGCAGAGCCCCAAGGGAGTGTTCCATTGCTCGTACATAGAGCATGAATGGTTTTCCAGGAACCGGGGCCACCAAAACTGGAGGATTTGACAAATATTATTTGATGCTGTCGAAAGCCTGCTGGCATTCCTCGTCCCATACGAATGAGATTCCTTTCTTCATGAGGTACGTGAATGGTCGGCATCGCCCGAAGAGGTTGGAAATGAATCTTCTGATATAAGCTAGCCTCCCTTGAAGGCCTCTGAGTTCGTAGAGATTTCTCGGGGGACCCATCTCCATGATTGCTTTTGTCTTCTCAGGGTCTACATGGATACCCTTTGCAGTGATGATGAAGCCCAAGAACTTCCCGCTGGATACGCCCAGAAAGGACTTCGTAGGGTTCATTTTCAAATTGTGCGCTCGTATTAGGTCGAACACCGTCCTTAGATCCTGCAGATGGTCTCCTTTGCTACGGCTCTTAATGGCTATATCGTCAACATAGCACTCCACCGTCTTACGTAAGTGGTCTCTGAAGATGATGCTCATGGCTCTTTGATATGTGGCGCCAGCATTCTTTAAACCGAAAGGCATGACTGTGTAGCAGTACGTGCCAATCGGTGTTCGAAATGATGTATACTTTTCGTCGTCAGGATACATTTTGATTTGGTTGTACCCCGAGAAGCCATCCATAAATGACATACGTTCGAAGCCGCAGGTATTGTCGATCATGATGTCTGTGATAGGAAGGGGGAATTCATCTTTGGGGCACGCCTCGTTCAGGTTGCAGAAGTCGATGCAGATTCGAATCTTCCCATTCTTCTTGAGGACGGGTACTATGTTGGCGACCCAGTCTGGATGTTGCTCCTTACGAATGAAGCCGCTGGCTATCAGTTTGTTGACTTCGGCTTCAATTGCATCCATGATGCCTGAACGGAAGCGTCGCTGTTGTTGCTTGACTGGCTTCGCATCTGGTCGAATGTTGAGTTTGTGAAGGGCGATGTCAGGATTTAACCCTGGCATGTCTTCATAGCTCCAGGCGAACACATTAATGTACTCTCTGACAAGTTCTAGCAGCGACTCCCGTTCTTCGTCTGTTAGGCTTTTACTGATGAAAATTGGTTTCGAAGAAGATTCGCTGCCGAGGTCAATTTGTATAACCTCATCTTCAGTAGGAGGTTCTCTCAGTTCGAACCGCTTTTCCTATTGTGCATCCAATTGCTGGGCCCACGGCTCTAGCTCGAGGATCTCGAGAATGTCCTCGTCTTCCTCGTAAGCGTCGGCGAATGCCATGTTGACTGACATGACTTGTCTGAACGCATCTCCGATGCTGGTATCTGAGTCGGAAGTTGGTGATCCGGTTGAATGTGACTGCCAGTCGTATTCTTCATCTGAACTTTCAGGGGTCATAGTAGGCGTTACATACCCTAACCCGCATCGAGTTTTGTTATAGTAGTTCCGTGGTTTGCCCGTCGGGACTGGCGGCTTCAAAGGTAATCGTCGCCCAGTGCTGTAGTTCAATCCTGGCGTCGTCTCCAGATCATACCCCTGTTTCTACATGAGATATTTGGATTGAGGGCTATAGAGATATAGAGGCAGTCTCCCGGCATCTGACCCGAGGTCGACTTCTTCTATGGTAAGGGAATACAGGTTGTTCGTCCGGCCGAAGATGATCGAATGATCTCCTCTCTCGAATATTCGGTAATTGTCTTCTACTGGAGTAAGCTGGATCGCGGTGTACACATTTGTTACCTGTGTGTGTAGGTTGTAGGATCGTTGAGCACTTCTAGAGGGGGGGTGAATAGAGTGCGTGTGTGCAGCGGAAATAAAATCACCAATTAAAAATTAAACTATGGCAATGATGTAAGAGCAGTAAATAAAGATAGGAGAATCAAACTCAGTAACACAGCGATGTATACTGGTATCCCTCTGAGAGGACTAATCCAGTCTCGAGTACTCTTGCTCGATGTTAATCCACTAAAGGCACAAGCTTTAACTGAGTGCTTGCAACTCTTACACCACCGTGCTTGTTGACGAGTGCACGACCAACTCCAACACACACCGTGCTTGGTGACGAGCGCACGACCAGCTCCACAACGAGAATTTGTTGTTGAAACTTGACGACCTCTTTACAACTCTGAATAACCAAAAGACTTCTAAATCAAATCTGATAGTACTGGCTTTTGGCTAAGAGAAGTATAGGTGAGATTTGAAATTTTTAGATCACTAGAAAACACTTGAGATGAATAGAGAAGAGAGTGAAGAATGAATTGATGTTTTGAAATGAAAAGTTCTTCTCTATTTATAGGTGTTTTCACCAACCGAACTCGGGCAGAACTCGGACAGAGTTCGGATGCAAATATCTCGCAAAATAGACGTTGCTCGCAGATTTGGAGGCAACTGAAGTTTGAATACAAACTGACCGAACTCGGTCAGAGTTCGGGCCGAACTCGGGCCGAACTCGGCTAGGAGTTCTGTCAGGAGATATAATAAAATTCTTTTGTAAAAACAGTTTACAAACATGTTTTTGGTAATTTGTAAAATCATTTGAAAAGGAATATTTTCGAAATACATTTTTGAAATATTTGTAATCGAAAATATGAAGGGTAAAAATAGGTTTAGAGAAGGAGAATAATTTTAACCCTAAGCCAGTAATACCATACTTGATTTTACAAGGAAATTCCTAGACTCAATAAAGTGTAAAAATACAGAATAAAAGTAGAAAAGAGTCTTCAGAATTTTTGATGACTTTGACGCTTGGATTTATGCAGTACATCGTCCGTTGAATAAGATTTCATGTATCCTGAAATAGTTAGCAGCATTTTCTATATTTTGTGTATGGACTAAAGTATAAGTTGATTATCGAAATCGGGTGTGACCATGGAATGGGCCAACAATCTCCTCCATTTTGATAATTGACAAACTTGAGTCTATACCAAAATATATTTATAAAAAATAAAACAACATCAAAATACCTGAAAAAAAATTTGTTCTAGCCTTGCATTTGCATTTTATGATATTTTTGTATACTTATTTTCTCCCCCTTTGTCAAGTAGTAAAATGAATCGGCTCCCCCGTAAATCATGAAGCCAACAATAGAAAAGACAAGACAAAGTGAAAGAAAAAATAGTAATCACAGCATAGATAAGTGAAATGCAATAAACTGAAATATCATAAATTTTCCACTAGAAAGTCAACTAGTACAACTGATAAATGGCTAACTGAAAGAGTTTAGACATGAAAGTAAAAAGTACTACATGAACAGCATCAAAACTAAACAAAACTAAATCCACTATCCTATGGATGAATCCACATCACATCTCTGCGTCGTCTGCACCGGGAGGATCATGAGGGAAATAGGCAGTGGTCGGGTCGAAGTACTGAAAAGTAGTTTCATCAGTAAAACGAGGACCAGGGAAAGCAGGATGTGGAAGGATAGTGAGTGGATGAACTGGATCATGCACCAGGCTGTAATGGAGATCGGCAATACTGTTTCTCAGCACCTGGGCCTGAGAAATATGCCGGAACTCGGAGTCTTGATAACGTTGCGTGGATACGGCAACGAAATCATCAAACCGCTGATAGAAAGCCTGATCGAGTCCAGGGGCAGGGGCCGGAGCAGGAGGAGCATCTGCTGGAGGGGCCTCAGCATCAGCTACTGGGTCAGCAGGAGCAGCACCGGGAGGTTGAGGAAACCGACGAGAGCGAGTCAACTCAACAGGTGGAGAAGAAATAGCACACGTTTCAAGATCAATCTCGAAACGGCGAAAAATACTCGCAAGGTGCATAGAAAAAACAAGGTTCCTACCTGCATTCTTGCAGTTGAGCATCCAAGACATCATGGTTTTTGGAATGGAGAAAGGAATTCCAAAATAAATGTGATACATAGCAGAGAGTTCCAAAAATGTGACCTCATCGGTAGAGCCTTTCTTCGGAAGAAGGGCCGAGAAAATCATACGATGAAGTTCGTAAAAATTCTGGTTAAGATGTCTAGAAAATATTCTCCGAGGAGGAGGAGTAGGGTGACAAATCAATTCCCTAAAAGAAGCTAAAGTGACATCGGCAGGGAACTGAATATGGTGGATGTCAACAAGAGCATCACCAAGATCAGGAACGTGAAAATATTCACTGATATCGGTGGCACTAAATTCTAGTTCCTGTCCAGCGACGCAGGAATAGAAATTTCCGTTTTGTTGTACTTGCAAATTGTAGTAGAACATACGGACAGCATTGTCGAAAATACTATCTTGGACTTCAAAAAAGTCGCAAAATCCAAGTTGATAAAAAACAGGAGCATATTCAAAGAAGGTTGTAAAGTTGACAAAGGCTCCAGTACAAATACGACGTAAAAAAAAGGAATCAAACCAGAGATTTGAGAAGTCTCTTTCGGGAAACAGAGTGCCATCAAATTCCTCGGGATCTCTAGGTTTGGCTGGACTGAAGAGACTAGCCGGAGTGTAGTCGGATGAGGAGGAAGCACCCTGAGAAGAATTTCCTCGTTGACGCTTCGGAGCCATGAGGAGATGGAGGAAGATCGTCGATGCCTTGCAAAGAAGGAGGAGGAAAGTCTTCTGGAAGGAGGTGGAACTATTTCACGTTTTGGTGTGGAGAAATAGTGGAAGAGAGGATGAGATTTATAGGTGCTAGGGCCGGCTGTTCGGTTCTGGAGCCATCACAGCGCCGACCGAACTCGGTCCGAATTCGGTCCGAACTCGGTCAGAGTTCGGGCCGAGTTCGGCCACTTGCATTCCCGAGATAGTTAAAGCAGTCAGGTAAGTAAAGATTGTAATAAATGATGTTTGACTGGTTTATTAACTAATTGCTGTTATTTTTAGGTTAACTGTAGGGATTGTCCCAGCTAACGGTGGTTCACCGGAGAACTCTTAAGTACCGCTTCGCTTCGACCGTAGCCGTGGTGACAGACATATCCTTTGTAAGTTTGTCCCCAAAAATAATTTTCATTAGATAATAAATTATCAAGTCATAAATACAGTATTTAATTACCATATGTTTTAAGAATCCGAGAATTCAAGAATGCCGAGCTCACGCCTCAAGATGTTAAAACGGTCTTCAGCCAATGGTTTAGTGAAAATATCTGCTAGTTGATGTTCAGTATCAATAAATTCTAAGCAAATATCCCCGTGTTGTTGATGATCACGTAAAAAATGATGTCTAACTTCTATGTGCTTTGTGCGTGAATGACAGATAGGGTTCTTAGTTAAATTAATTGCACTAGTGTTATCACAATATATAGGAACATTTGTATAGTGCAGATTGTAGTCCTCTAAGGTTTGCTTCATCCACAAAATTTGAGCACAACAACGTCCTGCGGCGATATACTCAGCCTCAGTTGTTGATAATGCTACTGAATTTTGTTTCTTGCTAAACCAAGAGACCAGGGCCTTTCCCAAGAAATGATATGTACCACTGGTACTTTTACGGTCCACTTTGCATCCAGCAAAATCCGCATCCGAGTAACCTATGAGGTCAAAGGATTTGGTTTTGGGATACCATAAGCCAACTGTAGAAGTTCCTTTAAGGTATCGGAAGATACGCTTAACGGCACTAAGATGTGATTCCTTAGGGTTTGCCTGATATCGTGCACATATGCAAACACTAAACATAATATCAGGACGACTAGCAGTTAAATATAATAAACTACCAATCATACCTCGATACTTACGCTGATCAACAGGTTTGCCACTTTCATCAGCATCAAGCTTTGTAGATATAGCCATAGGAGTCCCAATTGGCTTCACATTCTCGAAATCGTACTTCTTTAGTATGTCCTTCGTGTACTTGGCTTGGTTGATGAATGTTCCGTTTGAGTGTTGTTTGATTTGCAATCCTAGGAAGAAGTTCAGCTCTCCCATCATGCTCATTTCAAATTCACTCTGCATACACTTGGCAAATTCTTGACATAGTTGTTCATTAGTAGAACCAAAGATGATGTCATCTACATAAATTTGCACTAGAAGTATATCATTATTCATAGATTTAATAAAAAGAGTAGTATCAATCTTGCCTTTTGAAAAACCATTATCAAGTAAGAAGGCGCTTAGGCGTTCATACCAAGCACGAGGTGCTTGTTTGAGTCCATAAAGTGCTTTCTTAAGCTTGAAGACGTGATCAGGTTTTTGAAAATCTTCAAAACCAGGGGGTTGTTTCACAAAAACTTCTTCTTTCAAAAATCCATTTAGAAATGCGCTTTTCACGTCCATTTGAAAAAGTTTGAAATCATTAAAACAAGCAAAAGCGCAAAACATGCGAATGGCTTCTAGTCTAGCAACAGGAGCATAGGTCTCATCATAATCAATTCCTTCTTCTTGATTATAACCTTGTGCAACTAGACATGCTTTGTTGCGTAGAACTTGACCATCTTCACTAAGTTTATTTCGGAACACCCATTTGGTACTAATTATCGATTGACCAATAGGTTTAGGAACGAGTTCCCAAACTTGGTTTCTCTCAAATTGATTAAGTTCCTCTTGCATAGCAGAAATCCAAAATTCATCAGAAAAAGCCTCATCAATATTCTTAGGTTCTATTTGAGAAATAAATGCTACATTAGCTGCTACTTCAGAATCTCTAAGAGATGAACGAGTACTTACACCTTTGGATACATCACCTATTATGAGAGTTTCTGGATGATCCGGTTTGAATCTTAATGATTCGAATCTTTGGACTATACCTTTCACAAGGCTCTTCTCAGTTCCTGCATCTTCGGAACTTTTATCAGTTCTTGCCTCTTGGGTAGGATCTTTCTCAGAACTCTTCTTTGTAGGTGCATCTTCATCATCACTGTCGCTAGATCTATGACTATTCAACTCATCAAAGGTAACATTAATACTTTCTTCAACAATCAAAGATCTTTTATTAAAAATTCTATATCCTTTACTCTTAGCAGCATATCCGAGAAATATCCCGTCATCTGCTTTCGAGTCGAACTTACCCAAGTTATCCTTGGTGTTCAGGATGAAACAGCGACAACCAAAAACTTTAAAATAAGATATGTTTGGAATTCTTCCAAACCAAAGCTCATATGGTGTTTTCTTCGATATAGGTCGAATTAACACCCTATTTAAAATATGACAGGCTGTACTAACAGCTTCTGCCCAAAAATATTTAGGAAGATTATGCTGATTAAGCATGACTCTAGCCATTTCGCTTAGAGTACGGTTCTTTCGCTCCACAACACCATTCTGTTGGGGAGTTCTAGGACAAGAAAATTCGTGGTAGTATCCACTATCATCACAAAACTTTTTGAAATCAGTATTTTCGAATTCGCCACCATGATCACTTCGGATACGAGTAATCATGAAGCCTTTTTCGTTTTGAACCTTTTTACAAAATATCTGAAATTCAAAAATTGCATCACTTTTGTTTGATAAAAAGTAAACCCATGTAAAACGAGAGAAATCATCAACAATGACAAAAGCATAGAGTTTACCGCCAAGACTAGCGACTCTACTAGGACCAAATAAATCCATATGAATCAACTGCAAAGGTCTCGAAGTACTTACAGCGTTGATGGATTTAAAAGAAGACCTATGTGCTTTGTTCTTTTCACAGTCAGCACATACCATGTCTCTCTTGAAAGGGATTTCTGGGAGTCCTTTTACCAACTTCTTTGTGTTCAGACGTGAGATAGTATCCATGTTTGCATGTCCTAGTCTCATGTGCCATAGCCAGCTTTCATTTTGATTGGCTACTAGACACCTTCCTGTATTATTAGTATTCTCCAAAAAGAAAACATATATATTGTCTTCTCTAATCCCTTTATATATGGGATCACCAGATGACATATCATATATAGTACATTTATCTTTCACAAAATTGATACCATAACCATTATCTGCCAAATGACTTATGCTCAATAGGTTATGCTTCAATTCGGTTACTAGACAAATATCTTTTATTATTGGATAAGGAGACATACCTACAGTACCATTACCTATAATATCACCTCTCAAGTTATTTCCGAAGGAGACGTATCCTTCTTTCTTCATCGATAGCGTAGCGAATAAAGATGCATCACCAGTCATGTGTCGCGAACATCCGCTATCGAGAATCCACTTGCTTCTAGCATGAGAGGGTTGTGGGTCCACCTACAAGACAAGTAGATGAATCCTTTGGTACCCATTTTCTGAAGGATCCACTCAGATTAGCCTTAGGTTTCCAAACTAGAGTATGGTTATCAACAAGCTTTCTTGCCATACAATATTGTGATATATGACCGTGTGTACCACAGTATGTGCAAGTCAGTTTAGTGGAATAAACTGTGTTTGCAGGCTTGTTCTGTTTGGAAAACCTATAAGTGAAAGCATAATAGTGTTCGTGTTTCCTTTGTGCTTTCTTGTTTTTAGTCCTTTTTGGTGTATGCTTTGCATTAGGACTAATCTTGGGCTGTGTCACAGGTATTGCCTGTTTGCCCAACTTGATTTCTAACTTTTTAGAAATCGCTACAGACTCTTCGTATCTTGCAGTCATATCAAGGAGTCTTTGTTCAGTTACTAGGTGCAACTTCTTCTCTATGTCATAAAGTTTGTGTATTTTGACATAGTCTTTTTCTTTCTTTTCAATGTTGAGGATAGCCTCTTGATAGTCTACTTTAAGTTTGGCTATCTCTTCCGTGTTACCGGTAGTAGATGTCTCTTTAATGTCTTCAAGTAAATTAGACAATCTAGCTATCTCGGCTGTGTGTGCCTTAATCTCTTTTCGAGATTGCTTATACTTATCGAGCACAGTTTTGTGATCTTCAAGTAAATCGCTAAAGGCAGTCTCTAGTTCATCAAAAGTAAAATCATCAAACAGAGGATTAGATGATACCTTTTCGAATGCCATAAGACAAATATTTGCATTGCTGCAAGGTCTGTCTTCTTCTTCTGAGTCACTGGCATCACTCTCGTGCCAGATGCTTGTGTTGGCATACTTTCGGCCAGATGTGGATCTTCTGTTTGATCTTGACCGATCATATGGACTGCTCTTCTTGGTAGCTGGACAGTCCTTCTTCATGTGCCCTGATTTCTTGCATCCGAAGCATATAGTCTCGTCTTCATTGCTTTCTTGGATGTCTTTCTTCTTTCTGCTTGTGAACTTTAGATATTTCTTGAAGTTCTTCACAAGTAAGGCACGTTCATCACCACTTGATGATTCTTCATCTGAGTCATTGCATGTTGATTTTCTTGCTTGAGCTTTGAAGGCGATAGTCTTTTCTTTTGGTGTGGCCTCTTCAAAGTCTTGCAAGTCGAGCTCATGAGTCATCAATTTGCCCATCAGTGTTTCTAGAGTCATCGTGGTGAGATCGTTTCCTTCAATGATTGCTGTGGCTTTTGGATTCCAGTTCTTTGTTAGAGCCCTCAGCACTTTCCTGATTTTCTCATGGTTGCTGTAATCTTTACCAAGAGATTGAAGGGGATTAGTTATATCAAGGAAACGAGTAAACATCTGTGTAATTGACTCACCAGGTTTCATTTTAAAAGATTCATATTCCTGAGTCAGTCTACTGATTTTGGATTCCTTGACTTGGGAAGTCCCTTCATGGGTTACCTCAAGGAGTTTCCAAATTTCATGAGACGTCTTGCAGGTAGAAACTCTATTGAACTCGGTTTTGTCAATTGCACAGAATAGTGCATTGATGGCTCGAGCATCAAGACTAGCCTTTGCTTTTTCAGCATCGGTGTACTTGTCATGCGTCTTTTCCATAAGAATACCTTCAACCACTGTAGGTGGTGGTTTCTTATACCCATCAATGACTATAGACCATAAATCAAAATCTAGAGACTTTAAAAAGAAAGTCATACGTGTTTTCCAGTATGTATAGTTTGTTCCATCAAATAGGGGAGGTCTATTTGTGGATTGCCTTTCACCGTTGAATATAGATTTCACGGCTGCCATATATATACTCTCTAGGATATGTTATATAAGAATATAACCTGCTCTGATACCAATTGTAGGATCGTTGAGCACTTCTAGAGGGGGGGTGAATAGAGTGCGTGTGTGCAGCGAAAATAAAATCACCAATTAAAAATTAAACTATGGCAATGATGTAAGAGCAGTAAATAAAGATAGGAGAATCAAACTCAGTAACACAGCGATGTATACTGGTATCCCTCTGAGAGGACTAATCCAGTCTCGAGTACTCTTGCTCGATGTTAATCCACTAAAGGCACAAGCTTTAACTGAGTGCTTGCAACTCTTACACCACCGTGCTTGTTGACGAGTGCACGACCAACTCCAACACACACCGTGCTTGGTGACGAGCGCACGACCAGCTCCACAACGAGAATTTGTTGTTGAAACTTGACGACCTCTTTACAACTCTGAATAACCAAAAGACTTCTAAATCAAATCTGATAGTACTGGCTTTTGGCTAAGAGAAGTATAGGTGAGATTTGAAATTTTTAGATCACTAGAAAACACTTGAGATGAATAGAGAAGAGAGTGAAGAATGAATTGATATTTTGAAATGAAAAGTTCTTCTCTATTTATAGGTGTTTTCACCAACCGAACTCGGGCAGAACTCGGACAGAGTTCGGATGCAAATATCTCGTAAAATAGACGTTGCTCGCAGATTTGGAGGCAACTGAAGTTTGAATACAAACTGACCGAACTCGGTCAGAGTTCGGGCCGAACTCGGGCCGAACTCGGCTAGGAGTTCTGTCAGGAGATATAATAAAATTCTTTTGTAAAAACAGTTTACAAACATGTTTTTGGTAATTTGTAAAATCATTTGAAAAGGAATATTTTCGAAATACATTTTTGAAATATTTGTAATCGAAAATATGAAGGGTAAAAATAGGTTTAGAGAAGGAGAATAATTTTAACCCTAAGCCAGTAATACCATACTTGATTTTACAAGGAAATTCCTAGACTCAATAAAGTATAAAAATACAGAATAAAAGTAGAAAAGAGTCTTCAGAATTTTTGATGACTTTGACGCTTGGATTTATGCAGTACATCGTCCGTTGAATAAGATTTCATGTATCCTGAAATAGTTAGCAGCATTTTCTATATTTTGTGTATGGACTAAAGTATAAGTTGATTATCGAAATCGGGTGTGACCATGGAATGGGCCAACATAGGTGAGTGCCTATACCGTGTTCTATAGCATACATTGTACATAGCTTATTGAGCTCGGTGTAGTTCAAAGATAACCATTTATTGATGAAGTAAAGTATCTTTTCTAGGGGGATTACATCATCAGCGGAGGGAACATCAGTGTGGACAGCCACATACTTGGCTAGCTCCGGTTCCTCTTCGGCTACCCCCTGTGTGAACAAAGACTGAGAGGATGACCTGGGAAGCTTGATTGTCAGTGGTTCAGTTGATGGAGCAGAGCGTGGAGTTGTTGGCAGACTAGCGACCCCCAGTTTGGCATTTGATGTGGGGTGAGGAGTGGCTGGTTCGCTAGAAGTGTCAGACCTTACATCGGGGTGACGACCCTTCTTGGGAAGGCGTATCGTCAGTGGCCTGTCGGAGGGATTGAGCTTCCCTGTTTGGGGTTGACTGACTCTCGGCAGCCTGATTATCAGTGGCCCCGTTGTGGGTCTTGACACTTGGCCGGACCTTGGCAGCCAGATTATCATCTGCTCCTCCTGTGCTGAGAGGCTGATTGCGTCCTTCCGCAGAGTGGCGGTAAGGGGTGCGAACTTGCCTGGTTTGCGAGCTTGGAGGTGGATCGTCAGGGGTCCTTCTGATCCCGTGGCCGTTTCGATACCAGCTTGTTCATTTCCTTCATCAAGGTGCCTCTTCGACTTTTCGTATAGGCAGGAGTCCGAGTTGTAGGATTCGACCCCTTTGAAGGGATCGACATCAGAAAATTCTGTCTTCACGAAGCCGTATTTGTCGACATATTTGAAGCACTGGTGTAGCGTGGAAGGTACGATCATGTAGTCGTGTATCCATAGGCGCCCTAAGAGGATGTTGTAAGAAGTGTCTGCATCTATGACGTAGCAGGTGACTTCAGATTGGAGGTCGCCAATTTGACACTTCAGACGAATCTTCCCAATAGGGTAGCTCCTGCCCGAATTGAAACCGCTGATGGCGGTGCTTGTAGGCGTCAAGCGATGCATCGGGATACGAAGGTGATGTAGCAGACCCTTCGGGATGATGCTTATGTAAGAGCCAGGATCTATGTGCATCCGATCCACCTTCACGTTGCCGATGTACCCTGTGTAGTATAGCGGGCGATCGTGTAGGTTGGTCTTGATGAGCATGTCCTGCGGAGTGAAGACGATATTGGGTATTGCTCCCATACAGGCACTGTCCATGGGTGAGTCTTCCCCGGTGAGGTTGGATTGAGCCAGATAAGCATCGACATTTTGGAGTGCTTCGCTCAATGCAATACGAACGTCCTTGGAGAGCCTTAGGAGTTCGTATAGTGACAACTTGGCCGGTGTGTTAGCCAATTGTGCTAAGATGTCAAAGTTGTAGGGTCTCTCTAGCCCTTGGGCTGCGTCTTTTCGGAGAGATTTGTCGAAGCGAGTCTCCTTCGGCCTAGGCTTGTCGATCGTCGAAGGCTGAGCCGGTCCCGGAGTATCAGTTGTAGTGGGTTGATAATTTTCAGCTGGATTGTCAACCACAGGTTGGGATTGCGCTCCGGATCGCGTGACGACGGCTGTAGCTTCCTCGTTGTCTGCTGAGATTGTGTGGCAGGTCCTGATTTTTCCACTCTTCTTTCTGTTGGTGGGAGATGGTGTGGGCCGAGTTACTTCTGATACCAAGTCTGGATGGACCCACATGGCCTCTCCTCGTGAGGTGGTGAGAGGTACTAGACCAGCAGCCTGTTCTCGGGGAGGTAGAAGATTGGTAATCTCTATCGTTGCCAGAGGGACGGGGATTACCCCGTCTTGAGTCTCCGTCGGAGGGAAGCTGCCGAATTGTACGAACACTATTTTGGCTACTACGGTTACCTCTTCGAAGTCGATGGCCAGAGCGTTCGAATCGATGAGGCTTTGGATATACCGTTTTAGTTGGTAGCAGTCGTGTGTAGCGTGGTGTACATAACGGTGGTAATGACAGAACTTTGGGTTCTCCAGATCAGCCGGCCGAGGCTCCCATCTTGGTGGAGGAAGCTGAATTCTATCTCCTTGTATGAGCATGTCCAAGATAGGCTTGACGTGGCCGTCTTCGAAAGAGTAAGTGATTTGAGGCCATTGTTTGTCTGCTGGTTGTGACTCGGGCTTCTGGGCCGTGTCGGCCACCATAGCCTGCTTTCCCTTGCTGTCCCGATTGTTGGAGGGGTTACCCCCATTATCGTTATTGGGACGCTTACCCTTGTTCTCTCCTTCTGAGATGTACAATCCCAGTTGGCGGGCCTTCTTCGGTCGTTCTTCGGCGCTTGTGGTACTGATGATGAACGCCTTCCAATCTTTGAATTGACTTTCGCCCATCCAGAGACTGATCGTTGGAAGCAGCCTCTTTTGACAAATTTCAATCAAAGAGGAGTCTAGATTTTCGGAAGGCAGCTTCATGGCGGTCTGGCAGAACCGCTCGATGTAGTTTCTTGTCAACTCCTTCTCCCCTTGGACGACGTCCATGAGAGTGGACATTGGGACGTCCTGCCCTACCTCATAGAATCTCTCCAAGAACAAGCGTTTGAAGCCAGCAAAGGAGTGGATGCAGTTGTCTGGTAGATTGCCGCATGACTCCCTGAGCCGCATGAGTTTTCTGAGCCGTATGGATCTTTCTTGGCCGCATGAGTCATTTTCTTTAGTATTTTCCATGCTTCTTCACTCATCCAGAAATTATCTACCATCCACAGATTGTGCATCGTGTTTGTGCCACCCATCTACTATATCCCCACCATTACAAATACATCATCACTTCCGCGCCCGACAATTATGGACGCATCTCCTCGTCACCATCACCTTGTCGGACACACCCGACATGGCCAATTCCTATCAAACCCTAAACCTACTGCCACCATAATCTCCGCCCCGGCCAATCCCAGGCAACTAGCAACCACCACTGCCATTGTCGAAACCGCCAATTTCCTGACCTCGGCCCATGGCCGACCCCCACTGGCTACCCCCTTCCACCACGCCCTGCCCCTCGAACATCACCAGAACCACCATCACCACGGCAGCCCAATGTCGGTAACACCCGGTACCCGAACTCGGTCCTCCAACTCCGACTAAACCCTTTCACCATCCGCCAGACCGACTGGCCTCCGGACGATCCGCCCCGGTCGCACAACGCCAACCCCACCATCATCAACACCACCAAATACAATCACCACCACAGAAATTAAATTGGCCCTTACCTTCGCCGAGCTCTGAGCCGAACCAACCGACCCAATCCACCTCGACGCCATCTCCAGCTTCGCCCATTCCCGCCTAGTCCTCCGTTGACATCAGCAAGCGAAACCCCATCCCGGCGTCCGCCTAAGCTCCGCGCCGGCCCAGGAGAACACTGTCGCTGCCCCGTGGGGGCGCCTCCACCAAAGAACCCCGAGCACCGAGCGCCGCTACCACCGATCAAGTCGCCGGTGCCACCCCACCTGGCCGCGCCCGTCCTGGGCTCCGCCTCAGCCGCTCCGCAGCGCGGGAACTCCACTGGCCATCCCGGCAGGACTGCCGTTGTTTGCCATTGATTGTAAAAGTACAGAACAGTTTTATGGAAGGACTGAACTTAGACTCACAATACAAACTCGCTTGTACAAAGAAAGCCTAGGGACGAAAATTTAGGTACAGCAGTCTAAGTACAATTGTTTATTTTAGATTCTGGGGGGTGACGGTAGAGGCTCGGGAAGGCGATGGCAGCCCTGCCTTACTCCTTGGACGATCGGTATGCGGCCTTGGCTCCTTGTGAAAAGATGGTTGGCGTTGGTGAAGAAATGCTCTTCTTGCTCTCCTCTTGTAGCTCTTCCGGCTTCTCTCTCTCTGTGTATTTTCTTTTTGACTGTTGGGGAGTCTCTCTGTATATGCGTATTTCTCTCTGATCTTGTCTTATTTTTTACAAGGGAATGGCACCTTGCTATTTATAATAGTAGGATGTGATCATTAGGGTTGCCAATGATTAGCTCTTGGAGATGGCGGCAGCCCGTAGATTGGTCAATCTAGGCCGTTCAGTTTTGATTGTGACGAATCCGAGCCATCGAGTGTAGATTACACCAAATCCCATTAGCAATTAATGCTGATTGGAATAAATCTTCCTTATAATGATCTTCTGATGTCTGCGAATAAATTAAATTTATTATCCTGCCACGTGTCCCAGATTATTGGGATTTGACCCAATCTTTGATGGCAGTAATTCTGAGAAATTAATTGGCTTAGGACACGTGTCCTAGGAACCACTAGGGAATCTGAACCATATGACGAGTGAGCTGCATATGCATAAAGTTAAGGCCACGTGTCAGGGCTGTCTGGGTAGTGGCCCTCCCTTGAGCCTTTGAACCACAGGGAGGTAATCATTGTGAGCCGCATAGGGATACATCCACCTGAGCCGCATGGAGATGATCCTCTTGAACCGCATGAGAAGTTTTTACTTGAGCCGTATGAGGCTTCCTCGGCCTGAGTCGCATAGGACGGATTTACTCTGAACCGCATAAGAAGTCTCGGCTCGAGCCGCATGAGGCTTTCTCGGCCTGAGCCGTATAGGACGGATTCATTCTGAACCGCATAAGAAGTTCTTTGCTCGAGCCGCATGAGGCTTTCTCGGCCTGAGCCGCATAGGACGGATTCACTCAAAACCGTATGAGAAGTGCTTTGCTCGAGCCGCATGAGGCTTTCACGGCCTGAGCCGCATAAGAACGCCCACGTGGCAAGGCCACGTGGCATTTTTATGGCTCTCGGGGGATTTGTGTCAGAGATCTCTTTTCTCTTTCCTAGAGATTCGTCATTATGACAGAGTCATAATTACTTCTTTCTGTGTTAAGGCTGTCACTTTTTCAGAGTTGTCAGCCGTCAAGCAATTAATGCGAGAGGTCAGAGGAGAGGGCTGTCCTGCCACGTGTCTTTCTGAGCCGTATGGGATGTCTTGGACCGCATAGCCCCTTATGCCGCATGACTCTCCAAGCCGCATGGGCTTTCTGAGCCGCATGGGGTTCTTTGGCCGCATGAGTCATTTTCTTTAGTATTTTCCATGCTTCTACAAGACCCCCTTCAAAGTTTTCAATTTGCAAAATTGAAATACTTTGAATAAGAAGCACGGCTATGTTCTTCTAGCTGCATATGAAACCCTGACCGCATAGAGATCTTGGCCGCATAGGTTGTTCAGCCGCGTAGGTGGTTCAGCCGCAGGGGACTGTTCAGCCGCATAGCTTCTCGCCACGTGTGCGGGTCTTTAATTGCCTCAAATTCGTTTCAGCGCCGTCTTTGTAGGGGGGAATCCCAAGGGTCAGCTCATTAAATCTTTCGAATTTGATGCCTTGGGTGAATCTTGGAGACGAAACCCAAGGAGTCGGTTTCGTTCTTCATGAGTCGGTCATTGGCCCACGTGTCCTCCTTCTCCCGTCTTCCTATAAATAGGAGGAGTTTTGAAGAGAGAGAAGGCTTCTTTATTTTCTTTCTTCTTCTTCTATGTTATGGCCTAATTACTTATTTCTTTTGCTCTTTATAGGTATCGGATGAGCTCGCTCCTCAGGACCCGATTACCGAGGCTGATCCGGTCCTGTCTCACTTAGTCAGTGATGTGTGCACTGCTATCATTGCTGCTGGGGTGCTTCTGGTTGCGGCCGAGGATTCCTACCTTGCTGGGACCTCAACCCAGGGGGGCGGAGGCTTTACCGCGCACGCCCCTGAGACATCCGAACCCCAACATGATGACTCTGTGGGTGGGAAAACTACGCCGGCTGTGAACGAGCCGTCGTCCCCACGCTCTTTCCCTGGTAATACAAATCGAACCATAGCTCGTGAATAAGCCAATGTGTTCTTGTCATCTATTCTTTCAGATTATGTCGACTAATGGTTGCTTTGGATGTTCAGATCCCAACCCTTCGTCGCCAGTGATTGATGTTGCTGGATCGTACCCTACCGGAGAGGGCCTGACAGAACCTCTCTGTGTCGAGGGACCTTCGTCTGGGTCGAGCTCGGGGTCCCGGGTAGCAGTGTCACTGGGACAAGAGACGATGCCCCCTGCGTCCTCCTCTATGAATGTAGTTTCGGGGGTCAACCTTTCCTCCCTGCCGAGCATCCAGGCTCTTCGGGCGGCGGAAGAGGAGTTAGCCGCCATCCAAGCATCTTTCCGTACGGAATTTGCTTCCTTGGTGGCAGGTACAGTAATTTCTGAAGCTGCTCCTCCGATATCGTCTGCCACTCTCCCTCTGATGCCGTCCTCTACGGGGGTCTTGGATGACGCATTACAGGATATGGTTGCCAGTTTCCATCGTCACTTGAAGAGAGGGGTCGAGGCAGCAGTGGAAAGGGGGACTCCCTTTACTCTGGCCCGTCGATGTGCCGGTGGCCAGATTAACATCCTTAAGACACTCCCTGGAGGAGGGGAATTGGCTGCACTTTTAGAGCCGAAGCTATTAGAAGCTGATCGTCTCGTGGGCCAGTTTTGCTTGTTGTAACAGACTGATTTACCTGCGGTCATAAATCAAGAGCACAACTTCCTCATTATTGCGGTGGAGAAGGTGATGGCTGCCCGAGAATCGCTTAAACCGGCTATATTGAAGGACCGTCGGGATCTGACTCGGTTGCACGACCAGTGGAGCCGTCGGACTGAAGATTGCTCAACTCGGGAAGCGGATGCTTACCGCGGGGTAACCGATACCCGGGAACATATCCTTGAACTCCAGAGAAAACTGGCTTTCCTGGAGTCAGAGCTTGAGGCTGCTCGTTTTGAGAAAGAGACTGCTATCCAGGAGGCTGATAAGTACAGTAGGGCTTCTGCTAATCTAGAGCTTGCCCTAAAGAAGATGGAGAACAACTTGCAGGCATATACATATCTGAATGACGTAGAGCAGTTATCCCAAGAAGTCGAGCGTCGAGCTAAGTAGAGGCTTGATCGGGGGACTACCTTGGTGAAAAACCGTCTCTTGGAGTTGTGTAATGCCGAACTATAGTCGGCTTTTTTCTTTTTGCTCCTGTTTTCTTTCTTTCTGAAGGGGACATGATCCCGAAATATGTAGTGCTTTTTCTTCCTTCAAATAAAGAGTACTTTCAATTCTACCCTTCATTTGTATTGCTTGCTGCGCCTGTGATATTGTGGTGATGTTTTCCCCCGTATAGGGGATATATTTGTGGACCTGTTACCCATGGCATACCTTGGTTTCAGGTAGAGATAACAAGTTTTGGTCAGGATACCTGAAGCAGCCATGGCAAAGTGGTCATGGGTGCTCTTGGTATTGGGAAAAGGGGTGCCGTAGAGCAGCTGGACTCCTGGGGCATGATGAGATGATGGATTTATGCTAAGAAGTTTAGCAAGGGATATTTGTGGGCCTATTATCCTTGGCGTATCCTGGTTTAGGATACGGATAATAGGATGAAGAGGAACCGACATGCTTGCTCAGAGGTAATAAGGACATGGCAAGCAGGCAAGTTTTTTAGACGTAGAGTTTTACTACTCAGAGATGATGAATACATGGCAGGAGTGAACTCGACGGAGGGTATTGGTGGTCAACAGAGGACATTTGTGGTCAACAGAGGACATTTGTGGGCCTATTACCCTTGGCGTACTCCGGTTGTGGGTACAGATAATAGGTCGAAAGGGGATCATCATACTTACTCAGAGGTAATGAGGACATGGCAAGTATGAAGGTTTCTTCGACGGAGCCTTCCCATTCAGAGGTAATGAGGACATGACAGGAGTGGGCTCAATGAAGGAGGGCACATAGAACGACTCAGAGGTAATGAGGACATGGAAGTTCTATGTAAGGGGTGATTTGTTTTTGGCGGAAGTGGAACGACTCAGAGGTGATGAGGACAAGGCCGTTTTAGAAATTTGTGGATCGATTACCCTTTTTTGTGCACTGAAAGTGCGGGTATTGGATTATGGGGGAGGATCTCCTCCAGGAAGAAAGTTCAGAGGTATGATCATACATAACTTTTTATCTGAAAGAGTGATCGGGATGTGAGTTCAGAGCCACCATCGGATACATGACTCGAGAATCTGGAGAATGGTGAGCGTGAGTTCAGCGGTACCAGCAGGTACATGACTCGAAAATCTGACAAACTATGAGGGTGAGTTCAGTGGTATCAGCGGATACATGACTCGAAAATCTGGAAAATTATGGGGTGAGTTCAGAGGTACCAGCGGGTACGTGACTCAATAATCTGGAAAGTTATGGGGGTGAGTTCAGAGGTACCAGCGGGTACGTGACTCAATAATATGGAAAGTTGTGATGGTGAGTTCAGAGGTACCAGCGGGTACGTGACTCGATAATCTGGGATGTTGTTTAGACATAATATTTCTTCAGGAACTTGCCGTTGACGGACAACATGAGCAAGTCTCCATTTTGCTTAGCGAGGCGGTAAGCACCGTTGGAGAATACTGTCTCTATGATAAATGGGCCTTCCCATTTTGGCTGGAACTTGCCGACGGTCTTGTGAGTCATGACCATTGGCCTTCGGACTGCCAGAACAAGATCGCCCACTTGAAATGTTCTGATTTTGACCTTCTTGTTGAAGGCTCCTGAGATGCGTGCTTGGTATAGCTCGATCCTTTGCTAAGCTAGGAGGCGCTTTTCATCTAAGGCCTCCAACTCTTGTAGTCGACGTCGGTAGTTGTCATCCGTTGTCAATTGATAAGTGAGGGCGGCGCGGAGTGAGGGTATTTGAGTCTCTAATGGAAGAACGGCCTCACTCCCGTATACTAGGGAGAATGGCGTATTCCCGGTGGCTGTTCGAACTGTGGTGCGATAAGCCCATAAGCATTCGTCGAGCTTCTCATTCCAGTCGCATTTGTTGGAGGAGACAAACTTCTTGAGGAGTTTGATGATTGTTTTGTTGAATGCCTCTGCTAACCCGTTTGCTGTCGGATTGTACGGTGTCGAAGCGACATTCTGAATACGGTGCTTATCGCAAAACCAATAGAATACGTGGCTTGCAAACTGCAGACTATTATCATGGATGATCCTTCGGGGCATTCCAAAGTGGTAGATGACGTGATGCTTAAGGAAGCTGATCACGATTGAAGTCTTGACTTCTGCGAGTGGGACAGCTTTCGCCCATTTGGAGAAGTAATCAGTGATCGCGAGTATGAAACGATGTCCTCGGGAGGAAGGTAGGGCGATTGGACCAATGATATCCATTCCCCATGCTTCGAATGGCCAGGACGCCACTGTCGGATGTAGGAATTCAGTTGGTGGATGAAGTCGGCGTGGATCTGGCAGGCTTTATATTTTTGTGCATAATCTATCGCGTCTGCAACCATCGTGGGCCAATAGTAGCCCATTCGTCGAAGACGGTCCTGCAATTTAGGACCGGGCTGGTGGGCCCCGTAGACACCATCATGAGCTTCTCGGACGGCTTCTTTGGCTTCTGCGTTTTGACAGACACCGAAGCAGTAATCCGTCGTAGGAGCGGCGATACAGCATTTTTGTCTCTGTATCGTAGAAGAATCTGAGAGAACGCCGTCTAATGGAGGTGGCTTCCTTTGGGTTCTCGGGCAGGATGTCGTAGACGACGAAGTCGATGAATGGTTGTCTCCAATCTGGGGCATCATCGATCGTCTGTGCGAAATAACTTGCCACGAATTGAACATTGTTCTTGGGACAGACCAGTTCGTGGCCTATTATATCCACTGATTGGCGATCATAATTCGGAACTACAAGGGAAGCGGCAAGACCAGCTAGGGCAACGGCTTCGATATTTCGGAGTCTGGGGACATGTTCGATGAAGAACCCCTCGAACGATGAGATGATGTCAATCGTTATTTGGTGATAAGGGATCATGTCTTCGTGGCGGACTTCGTACGAGCCCCGGATCTGATTGACGATTAGTTGGGAATCGCCGTATGCTTCAAGGTATTCTACCCCCAGCTCTCTAGCAAGTTGGAGGCCAATGACCAGAGCGTTGTACTCGGCCACATTGTTCGAGCAGGGCTCGGTGAGGGAATAAACGCGGTTAATCACCAATCCGGAAGGGAAGATCAGTACTACCCTGACTCCGACGACTATATTGCCTTTAGGTCCGGTCCTCGAAGCACCGTCGAAGAACATTCGCCATATAGCCTCGTGAGAGGTTGCATGTGAGTCGGCTACCTCATCTGGGATATCTTCGTATATTCTGGAGGACTCCGAGCCTGGGTGGGCTGCTAAAAAGTCCGCCAGGGCTTGAACTTTGACTGTCTTTTGTGGGACGAAGATCATATGATACGGGGACAACAATATTTCCCATGTAGCGAGTCGAGAGCTGAGTGCCCCTGGTTTAGTCATGAGGACTCTGAGAGGGTTGACTCGTGAGATCACATGTATCGTTTGTCCGGTGACATAGTGCCGCGTTTTCTGAATGGCGAACACCAGGGCGAGGCATTCCTTCTCCACAGCGGTGTATTGGTGCTCTGGTCCGATCATCATTCGGCTGAGATAATATATGGCTTGTTCATGGCCTGCATCGTTGTTCTGTGCCAGCAGAGCCCCAAGGGAGTGTTCCATTGCTCGTACATAGAGCAGGAATGGTTTTCCAGGAACCGGGGCCACCAAAACTGGGGGATTTAACAAATATTCTTTGATGCTGTCGAAAGCACGCTGACATTCCTCGTCCCATACGAATGAGACTCCTTTCTTCATGAGGTGCGTGAACGGTCGGCATCGCCCGGAGAGGTTGGAAATGAACCTCCTGATGTAGGCTAGCCTCCCTTGGAGGCCTCTGAGTTTGCGGAGATTTCTCGGGGGACCCATCTCCATGATTGCTTTTGTCTTCTCAGGGTCTACATGGATACCCTTTGCAGTGATGATGAAGCCTAAGAACTTCCCGCTGGATACGTCCAGAAAGGAATTCGTAGGATTCATTTTCAAATTGTGCGCTCGTATTAGGTCGAATACCGTCCTTAGGTCCTGCAGATGGTCTCCTTTGCAGCGGCTCTTAACGGCTATATCGTTAACGTAGCACTCCACTATCTTGCGTAAGTGGTCTCTGAAGATAATGCTCATGGCTCTTTGATATGTGGTGCTAGCGTTCTTCAAACCGAAAGATATGACTGTGTAGCAGTACGTGCCAATTGGTGTTCGGAATGATGTATGCTTTTCGTCATCAGGAGATATTTTGATTTGGTTGTACCCCGAGAAGCCATCCATGAACGACATACGTTCGAAACCGCAGGTATTGTCGATCATGATGTCTGTGATAGGAAGGGGGAATTCATCTTTGGGGCACGCCTCGTTCAGATTGCGAAAGTCGATGCAGATTTGAATCTTTCCATTCTTCTTGAGGACGGGTACTATGTTGGCGACCCAGTCTGGATGTTGCTCCTCACGAATGAAGCCACTGGCTATCAGTTTGTTGACTTCGGCTTCGATCGCGTCCATGATGCCTGGACGGAAGCGTCGTTGTTGTTGCTTGACTGGCTTCGCATCTGGTCGAATGTTGAGTTTGTGAAGAGCGATGTCGGGATTTAACCCTGGCATATCTTCATAGCTCCAGGCGAACACATCGATGTATTCTCTAACAAGTTCTAGCAGCGACTCCCGTTCTTCGTCTGTTAGGCTTTTACTGATGAAAATCGATTTTGGAGAAGATTCGCTGCCGAGGTCAACTTGTATAACCTCATCTTCAGTAGGAGGTTCTCTCAGTTCGAACCGCTTTTCCCATTGTGCATCTAATTGCTAGGCCCACGGCTCTAGCTCGAGGATCTCGAGGATGTCTTCGTCTTCCTCGTAAGCGTCGGCGAATGCCATGTTGACTGTCATGACTTGTCTGAACACATCTCCGATGCTGGTATCCGAGTCGAAAGTTGGTGATCCGGTTGAACGTGAATGCCAGTCGCATTCTTTATCTGAACTTTCAGGGGTCGTAGTAGGCGTTACATACCCCAACCCGCATCGAGTTTTGCTATAGTAGTCTCGTGGTTTGCCTGCCGGGACTGGCAGCTTCAAAGGTAATCGTCGCCCGGTGCCGTAGTTCAAACCTGGCGTCGTCTCCAGATCATACCCCTGTTTCTGCATAAGATATTTAGATTGAGGGCTATAGAGATACAGAGGCAGTCTCCCGACATCTGACCCGAAGTCGGCTTCTTCTATGGTGAGGGGATACGGGTTGTTCGTCCGGCCGAAGATGATTGGATGGTCTCCTCCCTCGAATATACGGTAAGCGTCTTCTACTGGAGTAAGCTGGATCGCGGTGTACACATTTGTCACCTGTGTTTGTAGGTGAGTGCCTATACCGTGTTCCATAGCATACATTGTACATAGTTTATTAAGCTCGGTGTAGTTCAAAGATAGCCCTTTATTGAGGAAGTAAGGTATCTTTTCTAGGGGGATTACATCATCTGCGGAGGGAACATCAGTGTGGGCGACCATATACTTGGCTAACTCTGGTTCCTCTTCGGCTACCCCCTGCGTGAATGAAGACTGAGAGGACGTCCTGGGAAGCTTGATTGTCAGTGGTTCAGTTGATGGAGCAGAGCGTGGAATCGTTGGCAGACTAGCGACCCCCAGTTTGGCACTTGATGTGGAGCGAGGAGTGGCCGGTTCGCTAGAAGCGTCAGACCTCGCATCGGGGTGACGACCCTTCTTGGGAAGGCGTATCGTCAGTGGCCTATCGGAGGGATTGAGCTTCTCCGTTTGACTGACTCTCGACAGTCGGATTGTCAGTGGCCCCGTTGTGGGTCTCGGTACTTGGCCGGACTTTGGCAGCCGGATTATCATCTGCTCCTCCTGCGCTGAGAGGCTGATTGCGTCCTTCCGCAGAGTGGCAGTAAGGGGTGCGAACTTGCCCGGTTTGCGAGCTTGGAGGTAGATCGTCAGGGGTCCTTCTGATCCCGTGGCCGTTTCGGTGCTAGTTTGTTCATTTCCTTCATCAAGGTGTCTTTTTGACTTTTCGTATAGGCATGAGTCCGAGTAGTAGGATTCGACCCCTTTGAAGGGATCGATATCAGCAAATTCTGTCTTCACGAAGCCGTATTTGTCGACATATTTGAAGCACTGGTGTAACGTGGAAGGTACGATCATGTAGTCGTGTATCCATGGGCGCCCCAAGAGGATGTTGTAAGAAGTGTCTGCATCTATGACGTAGCAGGTGACTTCGGATTGGAGGTCGCCAATTTGACACTTCAGACGAATCTTCCCAATAGGGTAGCTCCTGCCCGAATTGAAACCGCTAATGGCGGTGCTTGTAGGCATCAGGCGATGCATCGGGATGCGGAGATGATGTAGCAGACCCTTCGGAATGATGGTTATGGAAGAGCCAGGATCTATGCGCATCCGATCCACCTTCACGTCGCCGATGTGCCCCGTGTAGTATAGCGGGCGATCGTGTAGGTTGGTTTTGATGAGCATGTCCTGCGGAGTGAAGACGATGTTGGGCATTGCTCCCGTGCAGGCACTGTCTTGGAGATCTATGGGTGAGTCTTCCCCGGTGAGGTTGGATTGAGCCAGGTAGACATCAGCATTTTGGAGTGCTTCACTTAATGCAATACGAACGTCCTTGGAGAGCCTTAGGAGTTCGTACAGTGACAACTTGGCCGGTGTGTTAGCCAATTGCGCTAAGATGTCAAAGTTGTAGGGCCTCTCTAGCACTTGGGCTGCCTTTTTTCGGAGAGATTTTTCGAAGCGAGTCTCCTTCGGCCAAGGCTTGTCGGTCGTCGAAGGCTGAGCCGGTCCCGGAGCATCAGTTGTAATGGGTTGATGATTTTCAGCTGGATTGTCAACCACGGGTTGGGATTGCGCTCCGGACCGCGTGACAATGGCTGTAGCTTCCTTGTTGTCTGCCGAGATTGTGTGGCAAGTCCTGACTTTTCCACTTTTCTTTTTGTCGGTGGTAGATGGTGTGGGCCGAGTCACTTATGACACCAAGTCTGGATGGATCCACATGACCTTCCCTCGTGATGTGGTGAGGGCTACTAGACCGGCAGCCTGATCTCGGGGAGGTGGAAGATTGGTAATCTCCATTGTCGCCAGAGGGACGGGGATCACCCCGTCTTGAGTCTCCGTCGGAGGGAAGCTGCCGAATTGTACGGACACCATATTGGCCGCCACGGTTACCTCTTCGAAATCGATGGCCAGAGCGTTCGAATCGATGAGGTTCTGGATGTACCGTTTTAGCTGGTAGCAATCGTGTGTAGCATGATGAACATAGCGATGATAATGGCAGTATTTCGGATTCTCCATCTCTGTCGGCCGCGGTTCCCGTCTTGGTGGAGGAAGCTGAATTCTGTCCCCTTGTATGAGCATGTCCAAGATGGGCTTGACGTGACTGTCTTCGAAGGAGTAATCAATTTGCGGCCATTGTTTGTCTGCTGGCTTCGGCTCAGGTTTTTGTGCAGTATCGGCCACCATAGCCTGCTTTCCCTTGCTGTCCCGATTATTAGAGGGGCTACCCCCATTATCGTTGTTGGGACGCTTGCCCTTATTTTCTCCTTTCGAGATGTGCAATCCCAGTTGGCGAGTCTTCTTCAGTCGTTCTTCGGCGCTTGTGGCGCTGATGATGAATGTCTTCCAATCTTTGAATTGACTTTCGCCCATCCAGAGACTGATTGTTGGGAGCAGTCTCTTTTGGCAAATTTCAATTAAAGAGGAATCTGGATTTTCGGAGGGCAGCTTCATGGCAGTTTGGCAGAACCGCTCAATATAGTTCCTTGTCAACTCCTTCTCCCCTTGGACGACGTCCATGAGGGTGGACATGGTGACGTCCTGCCCTACTTCGTAGAATCTCTCCAAGAACAGGCAATTGAAGTCGGCGAAGAAGTGGATGCAGTTGTCTGGCAGATTGCGATACCAATCGAAAGCGACTCCTTCCAATGCCCCAATGAATAATCGCGTGAGGATAGCATCATCATGGGGCAGATGGTCGGTGGTGACCTCGATGTAAGTGATGTACCGACTCGCTGAGGTCTTGCCATCATACGGGTTGATATTGAACGGCTTATATTTTGGTGGGAATGGAACATCCCTCCATTCGGCAGGGTATGGTTGCCGTATTCTGAGGTCTTGAGCGTTTTCTCGGGCATGGAACATGGCTCGGAGCTCCTGGACCTCTCTTCTTACTTCTCGGGCCTCATCTGTCGCGGTAGGGGCTGTTATTTCGGGAGGATTATTGTCCGGGTTTGGTGCCACTGAGTTCGAGTCCACATTGACCGCGGGACCCGTGCTTGTTTGGCCAGGCGTTCCACCTTGCAGAGTTGGAAGAGCGGCTTTGATTTTATCTACAGACTTGAC
Organism: Iris pallida; assembly: GCA_029216955.1. Taxonomy (NCBI): domain Eukaryota; kingdom Viridiplantae; phylum Streptophyta; class Magnoliopsida; order Asparagales; family Iridaceae; genus Iris; species Iris pallida. The sequence goes on from JANAVB010000197.1 coordinate 8,284,266, forward strand.
CAAGGCCTACAGTATAGCCTCCAAAGTGTCGATGCGTTGGCGATCGCTGGAACCACCTTGGTTGCTGTCCGTCATGAATACCGTCCTTACATGAGGAGTGATGGAAGGAACGGTGGAGGATGTGCCCTCCGAGTCGTACCCATGCACCGAGAAGTCATCGGGGTAGGTGGGAATGTTCTCTTCGGGCTCGGACTCGGAGGGAACGGTATCTCCAGCCTCGGAGCTTGCTTCGTCTTAAGAGCCATGGATATCCTCGGGGACATCAGCGTCTGTTGTACCTGATGGAAGAGTTGTTTCCCCGGGCTCGGCTCCTTGAAACATCGGATTGTTGTGGATGTTCGGAGGAGTGCTACCCCCAGTTCCCACGACCCCCAGCGATGTGGATGATGAATTTCCCATTGCAGCAGATTTTGTCTTTGAACGGGTGTGTTGGAATATTCCGGTGGAGGACAGCCGTTTAGACGACGGTTTCTTGGCTGCAGTGGTTGATATCTTGGGGCTGAAGATGCTTGTCTTCTTTCTTCACTTCTCGGCGGGGATTTTCTGAGTAGAATTGCAGGAGACAACAGGAGGTGCCTCGTCTTCTGAGCTCGGATGCCGTAGTCTTTGGAAGACGGACGGCCGGTCTTCCATTGCTGCCGCACTGTTGCAACAGCAGTTGACGATGATTTGGGTGCAGTGATGTCCAAGCGAGGACTCTTTGCACGCCGAGGCTCCTTTTCTTTCCTTACGCTTGTGGAGGATCGCCTCACGCAGGTCAGAGGAACCATTTTGTCCTTTTGCCGCCGGGGGCTGGACTCGAGCGGTTCTATACAACTTCCCATCAGAGGCCCGTGTGATAATCAACGGGACGCCCCGATAGTTAGAGGTTGGGACAGCTGCCTGGGCTTGGTGAGCCCGCGCTGCCCTAGACTTCCTCCTTTTAGCACTTGCGGGTGCGTAATAAGAGGAGTCCAAGTTGAACGCCACAGAGTCTGGCTTATCATCCAGAGAACCATCAGAGTCAGGACCGCATGAGAGACGGTCAAAGACTTATCGAGAGAGGCGTAGAACGGACGCTATGCGGCTAGAATTGGGTACCGTACAGGCTGTCTGCATGCGGTTGTCTTCTGCCGTTGGATGAGTTATTTTTATGCGGCTAGGAGTCACGACAGTGCAGGCTGGCCGCATGCGGTTGGCAATTATGGCCGCATGGGTTTTCTGCAAGCGATTGACTTTCTTAGCCGCATGACTTTCATCCATGTGGTTGGCAACTGTAGCCGCATAAGCTATGCGGCTGACAGGTTTGGCCGCATGAGTTTTCTCCATGCGGCTGGCGGATGTAGCCGCATGAGCTTTCTTCCTGCGGCTAATACCCTTATGCGGCTCGGATCTCATAGAGTTCCTCTTTGCCCCTGCAAGTCCAGCATCATAGTATTTTCTTCTGCCGGACTTGGGGACGGCAGAGTTGTCTACGGTCTGAAGTGGTGCCGCAGGAGAGTCCTTCTCGCCGTCTTGAGCAACAGAGGATATCCCATCGAGGGCTTGGGGAGGAGCAAATAATTTTGGCTTCCACTCTTTGCGAGCCTTCGTGCCGCAGGCGCGCTTCTGGACCAGGCCAGCACTTCCTTCGGAGAGCATCTCTTCAAACGCCTGTTGGTCGGAGCGGACGACCATCTTTTGTTGTGTGGGGCCAAGTTTGGCTGCATCCGATTGCGTCACCAACTCCTCAGCCGTGGAGAAGTTAGTCCCCAGCAGAGTCGCCATCGTGTTTGCCATTGATTGTAAAAGTACAGAACAGTTTTATGGGAGGACTGAACTTAGACTCACAATACAAACTCGCTTGTACAAAGAAAGCCTAGGGACGAAAACCTAGGTACAGCAGTCTAAGTACAATTGTTTATTTTAGATTCTGGGGGGTGACGGTAGAGGCTCGGGAAGGCGACGACAGCCCTGTCTTACTCCTTGGACGATCGGTATGCGGCCTTGGCTCCTTGTGAAAAGATGGTTGGCGTTGGTGAAGAAATGCTCTTCTTGCTCTCCTCCTGTTGCTCTTCCGGCTTCTCTCTCTCTCTGTATTTTCTTTTTGACTATTGGGGAGTCTCTCTGTATATGCGTATTTCTCTCTGATCTTGTCTCTTTTTTTACAAGAGAATGGCACCTTGCTATTTATGATAGTGGGATGTGATCATTAGGGTTGCCAATGATTAGCTCTTGGAGATGGCGGCGGGCCGTAGATTGGTCAATCTAGGCCAGTTTTAATTGTGACGAATTCGAGCCATCGAGTGTAGATTACACCGAATCCCATTAGCAATTAATGCTGATTGGAATAAATCTTCCTCATAATGATCTTCTGATGTCTGCGAATAAATTAAATTTATTTTTCTGCCACGTGTCCCAGATTATTGGGATTTGACCCAATCTTTGATGGCAGTAATTCTGAAAAATTAATCGGCTTAGGACACGTGTCCTAGGAACCACTGGGGAATCTGAACCATATGACGAGTGAGCCGCATATGCATAAAGTTAAGTCCACGTGTCAGGGCTGTCTGGGTAGTGGCCCTCCCTTGAGCCTTTGAACCACAGGGAGGTAATCATTGTGAGCCGCATAGGGATACATCCACCTGAGCCGCATGGAGATGATCCTCTTGAACCGCATGAGAAGTTTTTACTTGAGCCGCATGAGGCTTCCTCGGCCTGAGCCGCATAGGACGGATTTACTCTGAACCGCATAAGAAGTCTCGGCTCGAGCCGCATGAGGCTTTCTCGGCCTGAGCCGCATAGGACGGATTCATTCTGAACCGCATAAGAAGTTCTTTGCTCGAGCCGCATGAGGCTTTCTCGGCCTGAGCCGCATAGGACGGATTCACTCTGAACCGCATGAGAAGTGCTTTGCTCGAGCCGCATGAGGCTTTCTCGGCCTGAGCCGCATAGGACGGATTCATTCTGAACCGCATAAGAAGTGAGCCGCATAAGAATGCCCACGTGGCAAGGCCACGTAGCATTTTTATGGCTCTCGGGAGATTTGTGTCAGAGATCTCTTTTCTCTTTCCTAGAGATTCGTCATTATGACAGAGTCATAATTACTTCTTTCTGTGTCAAGGCTGTCACTTTTTCAGAGTTGTCAGCCGTCAAGCAATTAATGCGAGAGGTCAGAGGAGAGGGCTGTCCTGCCACGTGTCTTTCTGAGTCGTATGGGATGTCTTGGACCGCATAACCCCTTATGCCGCATGACTCTCCAAGCCGCATGGGCTTTCTGAGCTGCATGGGGTTCTTTGGCCGCATGAGTCATTTTCTTTAGTATTTCCCATGCTTCTACAGCCGTCCCGCAGTGGAGCGCCGACCTCCGCATGACGAAATCCTTCGGGTGAGCGCTCCTCTTCTTCCCGATTCCGTTCTCTCTCTCCACTCCCATCTTTTCTACTTACTTTCTTGACAGCAGAGTCATATTTATTATTATTATTATTATATTTGTTATTATTATTATTGTTATTAGTATTATTATTATAATCAGGATTTTTACAGATTGACTAAAAATTAGGAATTTATCTATTTATGATTATATATTTAATTTAGCATAGATATTATTACCAATAGTATCAATATTATTGATATTACTATTTGTGTTACTTATTATGATCGTTTTTATTTTATCATGATTATCACTAGTTATGATAATCTTTTCAAATTCTCTTTTTCGTAAAATATGTATACACGAATATTATATCTGGCTTGGCCTATATTTCAAAAATTGGTTTTTAAATCCCTAAATACGTAATTTCCAAATTATTAATATTTATCTAAATTATTTTACTAACAAGATATAATTTTCTATCTATAAATATAGGAGATTAGAGTTTTCTGTTAAAACAACTTCCTTTAGATTTTATAGCTATAATTAGTATAATCAAAAGCTACTTTCAAATGTTATAATTAATTTCTAAAAATTAGTACATGTATCTACCTCCTCAAGCCCTCTTCAATTATCATCGCTAATCGTGACTAAACTGTGTTTTCCTATCTTCTCGGGAATTTTGGACCATTATGCATCGGTCATGGCTATTGGACAAAACAGGACATCACGATCATCGTACCACAACAGGCAACGCACCAGGCAAGATACCTTGCCATATTTACTGCTTACATTTAGTTGTATCTTATTATTCTGTTATTATTTTCTGCACTTTTATTTTCAGTTATTTAATTTTTTTCCTTGCTTGTGGACCTAGAGTCAAGTGACTACCGTCAATAGAGTGCATGTCATTAACTTGTCACGATTGTATCACGAGTTGTGTGTAAGTTGTGAGTATCATGTAGTGGTCACTCGCGTGTTGACTGATCACCCGTGCGCATGCGTAGGAATAACTGTCAATAGATGCATGTTAGAATATTTGACAGTTATTAAGTATAAAACAGTGTTGTGGAAGTGACACGTGTTGGTGTGTCGTGGTTACGATACATGTATAGTATCATTGGAGGGAGGGGACAACTACTAGCGTAGGGGCTACATTTACTTTTTACACACATTTGTGGGCTGATAGTGACTCTTATGAGCGCTACCTTCTGCCCCGGAGTCTATAGCGACTCAGATGAGCGCTACTTACTGCCCATGGCCGATAGTGACTCGGATGAGCACTACCTACTGCTACTCTTTATTTACTTTGCTGATCCTACAGCCCTTGCGTAGAACGTTGTCCTCAAAGTGCATATCACATAGATGGTTAGGGACCCAGTTGTGTTGTAGTTTATAGTATTTATATTTGCAGTTATAAATGGCATGTCCTTCCTATATCTTGTTACGTTCCACTGAGGACCTGGTGATCTCTCCAGGTGTGTGTTTCATGATTCTTGCAGGTGCTCTAGCTAAGGTGTCACGCCCCAGAACCAGAACACCGGAGAGCGGGAGAGTGACTCAGCCAGCTACGTATTACGGGTAGATGAATACCGTATAATACGATCAATGCTGTCTAAAGACGAGGGGGTGCATACTAAATTAAAGTCTCACTAGGGTTACTCAACATCTATTGTCTCAATCATTCAATCAAGAAGCAGTAATAGAGAACATGTAAGATAAAGTAGTAAGGCGTCCCAAACGCTCAGTCGAAATGTTCTTGAGGTCTAGCTTTACAAAATATAGCCAGATGATATAACAAGGTATACACAATCGTTATCAGCTGCAGTCCGACTTAGTTACAATTATGTAATAAGTAAATGCAAGACTATCCGACTAACATGTCGGTGCTAAGAGACAAAATATAAAGTAAGTAGCAAAACGAGCAGGGAAGTAAGAAACCCACTCGTGTCCTCCTGCGATCATCCCTCTAGTATTGATCATCTTGGAGGTAGAAGTAAGCTGAGTCCTCGAGAACTAGCTCTAAATCTGGCCATGCAAAACCAGAGAGGTTAGACCTCTAATAGCAAGTACCACAAGGAAGCACGACATGAGAAATAAAACCAGTGGTAAGAGTTAAGAATATAATAAATAAGTCTCCGCTTGCTACTGGGATTCACACAACATCGCGACACTTCAAACCAACTTTCCAACCAAACAAGGACAGAAGTTGACCCGTCATGTCCTGACAATCTGATCATCTCAGTTAGTTAACGAAGTAAGTACAATTATACACAAACAAATCAATTTAAACGGCAATACAAATATTTAATAAAAAAAATATCTCACAAAATCTAATATAATGAATTTAAACTATCTAACTAGTCTCTAGGCTTTGGCCTTCAAGTACACCTGTATCTCCCCAAAGATCCAATACAAAGGATAGCCACAACTAATCTGAAAAAATGCTTTCCAGTTAGGAATGGAATGATTACAATTCATGCATACAGTTCCAAATATATGATAACGACTATAAAAACAGTGAATAAGGAATGACATACATGATGAAGAAAATAAACTGTAAAATATGACATGGAAGATAAAGCGAAACAGTTAACATGAGCTATATGATGACAGGTAAAGCATGGAACATGGAAACATAACATCTACATGAGTTGAAGTACACCTTTCAATATGTGATCGGTCTGGGACAGTTACACCGCAAGGTCTACAAAGTCTACTATGCAATATGCAATTCAGTATGACAAGGTCTAAGGTTGGATCACATATTTACTTGGTAATTTCCCACCTGACTACTATACATGGATTAAGTCACGACAAAGGGTCACAAAAATACGGTAAAATAACACAATAAAATATGGTATCATGACTAAAACTATATGCCCCTAATCCGTGTAACGAACGTGTCAAGAATCAAATACGCATCACTAATCATATAAATATAGTAATTAACAATATTAGAAACAAACAAGAACTGTAATCGCATGGGGCCCTTAGCTGGTGAAACCGACAATTCATCGGGTCCAGGATAGTCCGATTGTTAGGGTCGAGGTGAAGGAGTCCAAAATTGGCAAAGAAATAGGAATATGATTAGCTGCGATCAAGGATAATCTAAGAAAGATTTCTAACTCTAGAGAAAAGGTAATTATCTACTTAGAAAATATGTATATACTTAGATAATATTTATAACATAATAGGTATTAACCCTTTTTAAGAAAATATTCGTTTTATAGCTAATGAATACAAATCCTTATTAGTAGTTTTAGAAATCGAATAAAACCCAACCAATAAAGCCCAAAATATTATAACTAAATATTAATCTAAAGGATAGGCTCGAGCCCAATAATAATCTTAAGCCTATACATAAGTAAGCAAAATATGTATATATAATATTTTTAAACCCATAACCCATTATACGTATCAACCCAAAACAATTTGTTTAAAATATACTTTATTTAGAAAGTTTGATAAATATGTATATATATATATATATATATATATATATATATATATATATATATATATATATATATATATATATATATATATATATATATTTATATATATATATATATATATATATATATTTATATGTATATATATACCAAACCAAAATATATATACCAAACCAAAATATGAAATAGAGCCCAAACCCCAAAACAATTATATATATAGGCCCAAATTGTTCTTAACACTATATATATAACAGAATCCCAAAATAAATAAAATCGTATTATTAAAATTTCTGTTTAAAATAATTGGATCAAATATATATAAAATTATTCTCTAATACATAAAGCCCAAGAAGTCCAATTAACTATTTGTTAAAACCCAGTTCAAAATCAAATAAAGCTAATACATTAAATCCCAACACGCATATTGAGCTCAAACCCTTTTGGCCCAAAACCATAAACTAACAGCAACTTCTGTTGTTCCTTCTTAACAAAATTATTAGAGAGAGGACATTAAAGAGAGGGATAGATGGAGAGCGAACGGAAGAGTGATCGAGAGAAGGAGGGAAGGAAGAAAGCTCACCTGCACATAGTGCGCGGCGCCAAGGGTGAGGCCGCGGTGGCACTTCCCTACTGGTCGGCGTGGCGACACGGCGCCGGTCGTGGCTGAGAGTGCGGCTTGCCACGAGGAGCTACGGTGAGCTCGAAGCAGGTCTGGTGGCAAACGTCAGCTGGGCTCGTTGGTGAAGGGCTCGACTGGGGACCAATTTGGTACGACGATAAGCGGCTTTGCAGAGGCACGCAGGGCTTCGAATGCCGATGTTGGGGGAATGCACGACGCTGGCGGTGCTTGTCTTCGAACGGGGAGGCGTGCGGTGGTCCGCATCGAGTTGGTCCGGTTCGGGTTTGTGGGTGGCATTGGACATGGTTTGGGAACGGCCGGGCCGGAGGGTGGACAGGCGGCATTCCGATGGGTTAGGTTAGAGTTTGATTTTGGTTTTTGTTTTGCTTCTAACAATGTGTCCGATGTGTTGGACACAATGGGATGGATGTATTATTGTATTGGATAGAATAGGTGGGGCGGACACAGACATGATTGTTGGGCCATTGGTTATGGTCGAACCTGATTTTAATAATTGATCAAACTATGTCTCGATATAAGGACTACTTAGATTATTTGGACAACTTGGACCACTGCCAAAGAACTTCTACCAATTTGTTCAAGACCGTAGCTATTTTTGCCGTATGAGTCTTTATTTCTATATGCAATATAATTTTCATATTTATTGCGTCTAGGAATACATTGTACACCGAGTCGTACAAGCAAATAGGCTATCCCAAAATATTTTTAAAAATATCCTATGTTTTGAAAAACAACCTCTCTTACAAAAGCTCCTAACTGCTTAAAGTTTTCAAGAAGCCAAAACCAAAATCTGTTTTATAAAATACCCAAAAAATCATAATAGGCCTCAAGAGAATTCGGCCAGAGTTCGGCCCGAATTAGCCTAGTATCCGTTGGATTTTGAACTAGGTCATCCTTTTGTTACGGATGCAACGACTATTTGCTGAGGTTCTCTCAAAGAGTTCTGCCTGAATTCTGTCAGAGTTCTGACTTTAAAAAACCTATAAATAGAGAAGGATTTCAATCATTTCAACTCACTCATTCACTTTCTCATCTCTTCTCTCTAAGCTTAAACGTCTTCCAAAGTGCTCAAAAGCTTTCATTTTTAAATTCCAAACCAGTTACAATTCTTTAGTCAATTTGCCAGTGCAGTATGGTCTAGAAGTTTCAGAGATATTGTAATCAGAGGCTTGATTGAAGAAAGACACTTCACAATTAAAGTTGGTCGAGTACTTCGTATCAAAGCTCGCGTTGTAGAAGTTGCAAGAACTTCGTATAAAAACTTGCGGTATTTTTCAATAGTGGATTCAACTGGAAGCTATCACAAGAGAAAAACCAGTATACATTGCCATCTTTGTGTTTTCTTTCTGATCTCTGCCTCTACATTTATTTACTTGTGATACATATATTTGTGTGATTTTGCTGCTAACTTTTTAATTAGCTAAATTTTGCTGCCTACTCTATTCACCCTCTTCTAGAGTATTAAGCTTTATGATTCGTTACTATAATTGGTATCAGAGCAGATTATACAAGTAAAACGAGGTTAAACTGCCATTATATTTCTTATTATTTTAGCTGTTACATAGATCATAGTATCACATGGCAACTGTGAAATTCACAAGTGAAGGCCAAGCCACAAACAAACCTCCACTGTTTGACGAAATAAATTACAGGTATTGGAAAACACGGATGAGCTTTTATCTGAAGTTTATAGATTTTGACCTCTGTTTAATTGTTATCAATGGCTACAAAAATCCTACATCACCTCTATTCTTACTTTCTCTATTATTAATAAGCCTTATTATAGTTACATGGAGGAAGAAAAAAAGTTAGCTAGCCTTGATGCAAAAACAATACATGCTTTCTATTGTGCTTTAGACATAAATATATTTAATTGTATTTCTACTCATACTATATCTCATGAAATCTGGAAACTGTTTGAAGCTACTCATGAGAACAGGTATGAAAGTGAAGATAGCAAATCAAAAGAAGAAGAAAATTCTTGCATAATGGCATCTGGATTTGAGGTGCAACACAACCCAATATTTGAAGAAGAGGTTGTATACTACAACTTCAGAAGATCAGGCCGCATAACGGAATATTGCCCTACTACTACTAAAGATGAGAATCGCTACGAACGACCAAACGAAAGAAGATCGTTGTCTCACAAGTACGCTACCACGAGCATATGGTGTGAAAGTGAAGCAAGCGATTCAGAAAAAGAAGAGAGACCTCGTCTAGCTGCAAATATATGCGCAATGGCATTATCTAATGAGGTACAAAATAATCCTCTTTATGAAGAGAATAAATTTTCTTATGATGAGTTATCTGATACTTTCAGTGATCTATTGGAAGAACACAAGAAAGTATTAGATAAGTATAAGCAAGCCAGAAAGGATATCCTATCCAATAAGCGTGAGAATGAAAAGCTTACTTGCTTATTGAATGATGCTAGAAACACTTCTACTTATGATAAATCTATCGAGATCTCCACACTTGAGTTTAGATTGCATGAGGTGCTTGAATGCATTAAAAAAAGCACACAAGAAAATGCTAAACTTAAGGAGAAGTTAGAAACATAAAAGAAGAAGTACTTTATAGTTGCTCTTAGAATTGATGCTCTTACTGTTAAATATGATGAGATCTGTGCTAACTCTAAAAAGTTAGAGATTAGACTGAAAAAATAGGTAGTATAACCTATGACTCAGTCTAACACAAGACATGTGACACATCAGAAATCACACACGACAGATCATCTAGAAAGGAAGCAAGCAAAGCTAAAGCTTCATAAAACCATGCTTTCTATTACAAGTATCTACGCAAATCATATCACACCACTGTACGTTCTCATACTACTACACATAGCACTAGTGTTGATACTTTTTTTTTATTATTGCGATATGAATGAACATATTTCTAATCATTGTCAGATTAGAAAACTTGTTGATATAAAATTGTGCAAACGGGTTCCAAAAGCTAACAAACGTGGATTCAAGTTTTGGATACCAAAGTCTTGGCCTCTTAGTGCAGGTGAAGCTTATCATATCAAATAAAACCATGGAATATGTTGGTTATTGCAAAGCTACAATGGTCATCTTCCAAGCAATTACACCAACATAAGTGTGGTCACTAGAACTACTTTAGTTATACTGGCAAAAAGCAAAGGGTACCAAGTCTTCAACAAGAGAACCATGATCATCGAATAATCGATAAATATTATATTTGACGAACTAAATCAACATTCAGTCGATGATGATGACGAAGACATAAGTACACCAAATATAGCACCTGCAGAACCTACAAGCATAATACCAGCTGATCCTCTAAGAAGATTACGTACAGAACCAGAAGCCGGAACCAGATACCTTGAGAGTTTGCCAAAAAGAATAAAGTTTTTAACAGACCATCCCAAGGACTTGGTAAGAGGTGAGATTACCAAGGGTGTAAGTACTCGTTCCTCTAGCAAAGATATAGTTTTCTGTGTTGCATTTATTTTACAGCTTGAACCCAAAACTATTGAAGAAGCATGTAGCAATACTTTTTGGTTAGATGTTATGTAAAAGGAATTTAACCAATTTGAACGGAATCAAGTTTGAAAACTTGTTCCCAAGCCCATTGATCATCCGGTCATTGGCACCCGTTGGGTATTCCAAAATAAACTGAATGAGAATGGTTTAGTTACTCATAATAAGGCTCGACTTATAACTCAAGGATACAACCAAAAGGAAGGTATCGACTACGATAGAACCTATGCCCCAGTTACGAGATTAGAATCCATTCGCATGCTATGTGCATTTACATGTTTTTATAACTTTAAATTATTTCAAATTGATGTTAAGAGTGCATTTTTGAACGATTTTATAAAAGAAGAAGTTTATGTAGCTCAACCTTCAGGTTTTACTGATTTCAAAAACCCTGATTATGTTTTCAAGTTGAAGAAAGCCTTATATGGTTTGAAACAAGCCCCTCGTGCTTGGTATGATCGTCTAAGCTCCTTTCTACTTGACAACGATTTTACAAAAGGCAAGGTTGATACTATACTGTTTATAAAATCTTCTAATTGAAATCTTCTTTTAGTTCAAATTTATGTAGATGATATTATCTTTGGATCTACTGATGAATCTCTTTGTCAAGAATTTTTAATGTGTATGCAGAATGAGTTTGAGATGAGCATAATGGGAGAACTAAAATTCTTTTTCAGACTGCAAATCAAACAAACCAACAATAGAATGTTCATTAATTAAGCCAAGTACACAAAAAATTTATTAAAGAAGTTCGATCTGGAAACAGTCAAACCACTTGGCACTCCAGTGGCGACTTCAACCAAACTTGATATTGATGAACAAGACAAACCGGTCAAGATACGTAAGTATCAAGGTATGATTGGCAGTTTACTTTATTTAACTGCTAGTCGTCCAGATATAGTGTTTAGCGTTTGCTTGTGTGCACGTTTTCAAGCTAACCCTAAGGAATCACATTTGTGCGCGGTTAAGCGTATCTTCCGATACCTTAAAGGCACTCTTCTATCAGTTCATTGTACTCCAAAACCACATACTTTGACCTAACCGGTTACTCGGATGCTGATTTTGCTTGATGCAAAGTGGATAAAAAAAGTTCCAGCGGCACGTGTCATTTTCTAGGCAAGGCTCTAGTCTCTTGGTTTAGCAAGAAACAAAATTTCGTCGCATTGTCAACGACTGAGTCTGAGTATATCACCATAGGACGTTGTTGTGCACAAATTTTATGGATGAAGCAAACCCTAGAAGACTTTGGTTTACTTTACACACACATACCCATTTTATGTGATAACATTAGTACTATTAATTTGACTAAGAATCCTATATGTCACTCTCGCACTGAGTATATTGAGATTCAACATCATTTTCTTAGAGATCATCAATAAAATGGAGATATAAACCTTGTATATGTAGACACATAAAATATACTGGCTGATATCTTTACAAAACTATTAGCGGAAGATCGTTTCAATTATTTACGTCGAGAACTAAGAATTTTAGATATAAATAATATTAATTAATTTTGCTTTATTAATTATTTTTCAATACTCAAAAATTATTTTCGAGACAAGCTTACAAAGGGTCTGTCTGTCACCACGACCACGGTCGAAGCGAAATGATATTTAATTGTTCCCCGGTGAACTCCCGTTAGCTAGGACAATACTCCTATAGCTAATCTGAAACAACCGCTGTGTAACAAAATTTAATTTGTAAAATAATATTAATTATATTAATTGAAATCTAAAATAACTAAACTTGGAATTAAATAATTGAAAAGAATTGATGAAAAGAAAGTGTTATTATTTATGTCTGTTTGAAAATTACCTCAACAGAACCCCAAGCGAACTCGGCCCTAATTCGGCTAGAGTTTGTTGGTGGTATGACTTTTAAGTCAGAATCGAGGGCCCCCTTCCTTTCATCTTCTCCAAATCCTCTTCTTCACAGCAGCAGCCGTCCGAGCCTCCTTCAAAACCCTAGAAATTCTTCGAGCCCCTACTTCCAATCCCCTTGGCGAAATTTATCCAAACTTTGGATTCATGCAGAGATTTTCGTCTTCAATATCTGTCACTCCCGTTTCCCGTTATACGTATTTTCAGCATGCGTATACAAATTTTTAGCATTGTCAGGTGACCCGTATTTGGACTTATCTTGTTTAGCCTAGTCTTGGTTTAATCTTGGCTTGACTAGGATTATTTTGGTTCATGTTGGCTTGGTTTGGTTTGAGTCGGTTCATCATGGTGAACTTCCTATTTAAACCAACTCCCCTCTCTCTCCTCTCATTTACTTCTCATTTATTTCCTTCTTCTCCATTACTCCTTCCACCAAACAAGAACACTAGGCAAGTATAATCTTGCTTCTTGATGGATCTCCCATTTTATTGTTCCATTCTCTTCTCTACTAGATTTTAAGCTTCTTTAGAGCTTAGCATTTTTGATTTTGGTGGATGGATTTGTATAGATCTAAGTTACGAGTTATTATTGTTTTTTTGGTTTTGATCTAGTACAGCTTGGTATTTTCTAAAACCAGTCGTCCCAGGCTGTATCAAATCTCGTTCTGTACAGTTTAGACCCTTGGAAGTCTCGATTCAGACTTATTTTGAGCAAGTTATGCTCCTTTGAAGTTTCGGGTTGTAATGAACCATTCTTACTGTTTGGAGAAGAAGCACAGTGCCCGGCGCCATGTTGGTCTAGGCGCCCAAGTTTGGCCTTGGCGCCTCCCCTGGTCTAGGCGCCCCGACATGATCAGGCGCCCCTTTGACCCTTGCGCTCACGGTGCTTAGGCGCCAATGTGATGCGCCTAGTTGGCCTAGGCACCTTGCGCCCCCTGGCGGCCCCAGCCCCTTGCGCTCACGGTGCTTAGGCGCCATTGTGATGCGCCTTAACCCTCGCGCTCATTGGTGCTTAGGCGCCTACTATGAAGTGCCCCCTCCTTTTGGCCATTTCGGCCCAGGCACCACCTTGGCCCTGGCGTCCATGATCCAGCACCCAATCTGGCCATGCGCCTACTTCGCCCCAGGCGCCATCTTGGCCCTGGTGCCCATTGCTGCCTAGGCACCACTAGGGCCCAGGCGCCCATGCTTGCTTAGGCGTCCATGCTTGCCTAGGCACCCATCCATGTTTAGGCGTCCCTTGTGATGCGCCTACCTCCCTGCACCTTCTTGTTCTTGCAACGGTTTATGTGTTTTGTTATATGCATGTGATAACTTAATAACTCTTGACATGAACACGACATGATGGCATGAACCCTTCTTGATAATCTTGATAGTGGCCCGTCGAGGCGCACTCTTGACAAGTAACGAGTAAACTTGATATGACATGTATAAGCTTGATAGTAGCCCGTCGAGGCGCACTCCTGACAAGTAATCTTGATAAGTAACAATTAACCTGGCATGACGTATAAAATCTTGAAAGTGCTGTTGCGACAGCAACCCTGACTTGCTAAGTAACTCTTGTCTTGACACCGTAGTTGATTTTTTTTATTGTGCATGTACAGGCTATATGTCTCATATCTAGGACATAGATTTCTAGTTACCACGGTCAGGGATTCATACTGAATCTGACTAGGTTAATGACTAGATTAATCAAGTAGTTCATACAGAAAGATTTTCCAGTTGCAGGGGATCCCGTTATCCCGACCATACCTGTGGACTTATAGTCTGCCGACGAATAGGGCACACTTCTTGTACACTGTCATATGGGGCACTTCTTGAAATAATAAGTACTAAGTACACCAGTAATCTTTATAACTCTTGTAACTCTAATAAATCACCTCGTCTGGATAACCTGGATAGCTGCAGGGCTTATGACTGTAGGAACATCTCATTGCATCTTGCTAGTAACTAGGCTTGTGACAACCCTAGTTAGTTAAAGTATCAAGCCGTACTCTTGCTTGGCCGTGATTGATGGATGGAGTCTAGTCTTGTCTAAATAATGCCAGTATATGGTTACTTCAGTGCATTATTGTTTATGCTTTACTCTTGTAGATAAATGGTTAAAGACTAAGTTCTCTTCAGGTAAAGGGTTACAACCCAGGTCCTTGTTTGGTTTACGGGTTGTAACTTGGTTTCCAGAATAGCTTCTTAGTTATCTTGTCATTCATCATCCTATTTTCTAACTCATGTATTCTTGTTATTATTTATGTCTCTATGTTCTAATATGTTGATTTTAGTTCTTAAGTCCCTTGTGGCACTTGCTCTTTTGGGTTCTGACCCAGCTAGTTTTGTATGGCCAGATTTTGGAATAGCACCCAAGGATATACCTGCCTTCCAGCCAGATAGTGAACACCAGACTTAATCCTGGCAATGAGTGGGTTTCTTCTTTTGCTCTCCCACTCAATTATAAATTATTCTTGTGAGGTGTTTAGCCGCCGAGCAAGTGTTAGCTCGTGTTGAAGCTTACTTTCTGTCTGCCTAAGGGCTGTAACATGATTGGCAAATCCTAGGGTTGATCATGTATGACTTAAACTCTTGCTAGTCTTCGTATTTTGTATGACTAGCTTTATGATCATCTGAATATGTAATATTTGGAATGCCTTTGTATGTCTGATGATCTGACATCTTGTACAATAATTTGTTTACTTGAGATTGAGACACTAGGCTTGTTCTTGACCATAAGAGACTGTTGACTTGTAGATAAACTCTCATACACCTAGACAGCCGTGACCGTATTGCGAGGTGTGTTGCACTTCAATATACGTAGCTGACTGTGTCTGTCCCCCGCTCTCCAGTACTCTGGTACTAGGGCGTGACAACATCATACTCCAAACTTGGAAGGTATAACCATCTCCTTCCATCTTTTTCAAGTTCTTAGTATTTCATATTTTTGGACACAATGCCTACGAACTTCAATGCCTCCAAGAGGAAGAAAATCGCAGCCAGTGAAGAGGCTTCGTCTTCGAATCCTCAGGCGGATTCACTCTTTTTTCGGTTCAATCG
This sequence comes from Iris pallida, assembly GCA_029216955.1. Lineage (NCBI taxonomy): Eukaryota > Viridiplantae > Streptophyta > Magnoliopsida > Asparagales > Iridaceae > Iris > Iris pallida. Next base: position 8,300,122 of record JANAVB010000197.1, read on the forward strand.
GCCGACGGCGCATATAATGTGTTTTTCTTTGACACTCATGATCAATCCTTATTATGTTACGCGGATTTTTTGATTCCCAAAATATGCACCGGCGCCCTGATTAAATAAACTGTATTTTCTAAATACCGTCCATTCTTTGAGGTATTAGGGTTACACAAACTTGTCATCCACCAATATCCTATCGCCACTAATGCCATTAGACTGTTTTATTACAATTTTATATTGAACACTTTTGCTGTTAGAACTCGTGTAGGTAGAATTAGTATCGAGTTCAATGATGTCCTCCTAGCAGAAATCCTTGGTATCCCTAACGAAGGTGCCCCGCTTGATGATATCACTGAGTTTTATTTCTCCGCTGGCACTACTCTAAGCAGTTTCAAGAACGAACTCTGTTCTCCTTCCCGCGTTCGTTCTGGTAAGTTCAAGGCTGCTAAATTGAACTTATTCAACTATGAATTGTATCACATCGTCTACTCTACTATTTTGCCAAAATCGACTTCAAAAGACGATGTTACCACCCTTGAACTGTCTGCAATTTATCACATTCGTAAGGGAATCCCCTTTTCTGTCCCTAAGACTATTATTCAGATAATGGGACCTTGTCGCAAAAGGAATCGCAACCTTGGTTACGCGATGATTATTTCGATCATCTTTCAGCATTTTCAGATTGACGTATACACTTGTGCTCTTGACTCTGAGACCAAATATCTTCGACTGTCACGTCACAGCGCAGCCATCCCTCCTGCTCCTCCTACTGCTACTTCTCCACCTCCTCAGGATTACCCTATGTCCTATGAGGGTATCCATCAGCATCTCTCGGATCTGCGAGCGTTTATTACTGACACATCTAGGGAACGTGAGTTCCATGATGCCAGTCGGTTTCAGGCTCTCGCCAATTCATTTGTCGACCTCCGTTTTGCTCAGACTGGACATTCTGCCAGTTCTCTTCCTCGAGATCCAGCTATTTCAGGATACCTCTATGAGGATGAGGTGGTACATCATCTCTTTCAGCTCGGTAATGTATATGATTGGTACCTTGGTTCTGGAGCTACTCCACACCCTTTTGGAGCTGGCACTTCTGTAGCTGGTCCATCCGGATATGGTGGCACTGCTAGCGCTGATGATGATGATGATGACTTTGAGGATATGTGATCTAGACGTGATGCATTTTGTCTAGATGTTATCTAGTTAGACTTTTATTTTGTCTATGTTTACTTGGAAATGCTCTGACATTCCAAGACAGTATTTATCTTTACTTTTCTATTAGCACTGAGACTGTATTGCTGGAATGATGTATTTTGAACATCTTTTATGATTTTCTTAGCATGCTTTTTATTTTAGCTTAGTACTATTCTCTATCCTCATATCATGTTGTTTACATATAGCACTATCTCTTTTAGCTTATGCTTCAACATATAAACTGTCTGTGAAATACATGTTTATCTCTATATATTTATTGTATTTCTTCAACGTTTGTTTCTTATGCATGAATTGCGGGGGAGCCTTTCTCTTTGCAATTATTTTGCTAAGTGACAACGGGGGAGAAATAGGATCTAACATCTTTTGTAGAATAAATGAATTTTTTTGAGGACACAGTACAATATTTTGATTCTTTTTCAAATCAAACGATCGAGATGTTATATCGGTCAAGGTTTGTCAATTATCAAAATGCGAGAGATTGTTGGCACATTGGTCATGGTCGAACCTGATTTTAATAATTGATCAAACTCTGTCTCGATATAAGGGCTACTTGGATTATTTGGACAACTTGGACAACTGCCAAAGAACTGCTACCTATATGTTCAAGATCGAAGCCGTTTTTGCTGTATGAGTCTGTATTTCTATATGCAATGTAATTTTTAGATTTATTGAGTTTAGGAATACTTTATACACCGAGTCGTACTGGCAAATAGGCTATCCCAAAACGTTTTCAAAAATATCCTATGTTTTGAAAAACAACCTCTCTTACAAAAGCTCCTAATTGCTTAAAGTTTTCAAGAAGCCAAAACCAAAATCTGTTTTATAAAATACCCAAAAATTCAAAATAGGCCTCAGGAGAATTCGGCCAGAGTTCGGCCCGAATTCGCCTAGTGCCCGTTGGATTTTGAACTTAGTCTTCCTTCTGTTACTGATGCTACGACTATTTGCCGAGATTTTCTCAAAGAGTTCTGTCCGAATTCTGTTAGAGTTCTGACTTTGGAAAACTTATAAATAGAGAAGGATTTCAATCATTTCAACTCACCCATTCACTTTCTCATCTCTTCTCTCTAAACTTAAACGTCTTCCAAAGTGCTCTAAAGCTTTTATTTTCAAATTCCAAGCCAGTTACAATCCTCTAGTCAATTTGCCAGTATGGTACGGTCTAGAAGTTTCAGAGAGATTGTAATCAGAGGCTTGAATGAAGAAAGTCACTTCACAATTGAAGTTGGTCGAGTACTTCGTATCAAAGCTCACGTTGTAGAAGTTTCAAGGACTTCGTATGAAAACTTGCGTTATTTTCCAATAGTGGATTCAACTGGAAGCTAGAGTTCTTTCGACTGGAATAGTCATCACAAGAGAAAACCAGTATACATTGTCGTCTTTGCGTTTGCTTTCTGATCTCTACCTTTACATTTATTTACTTTTTGATACATATATTTGTGTGATCTTGCTGCTAACTTTTTAATTAGCTAAATTTTGCTGCTGTCACGCCCCAATTCCGTCGAATCGATAGTCATTCCCCGGGCGTGATGCCGTGCGAACCTAATTTGCGATCGCACAAGGCATAGTCATAAGGTAATCCGAAACACGAGATCTAAAAGAGTATGCAGACAAATTGAACACACATTAAGTAAAGGAAACTTTGATCTTTATTGATAATGAACATCATTTACAGACTCTAGTACATGACTCGTGCCGCGCGGGCTACAACATGACTCAATTACAAAAGAGTGCCGATGAGATAGCCGTTCCATACATTGCACACATCCCTCAAAATATAATAAACTACTCCAGTGACCTGGATGGGAGGGACGCTGAGTCATCTTCCTTGGACTGTCGAGAGCCTTCAACAGTAGAGTCGCAGAAAAAGTCTTCGACGCACGGCCGAAGCTTCAAAATTATGAACGTCGCCGAGCTAGTTGGCGCGTCCTTCCTGGTTCGTGGGACCTGCAAAGAGCGATGATCAGTACGATCATATGTACTGGCGAATGGCTAATTAAATCCAAGCTCTGTATTTGATTCAAGAAGTTTTATAAACATGTTAGCTAGCAATTTACGTGATCTTTCTAACCATCCTGATCAATTGCATGTAACATATTTTCAGGCAAGCATATGAAATTGTAAAGCATTAAGCAGCTATCATATTGATCCTGTGTCACGTGCATTTGTTAAGCAGTGAGGGTGTGAAGGCCACTGGCAATGTCAAGCTATCACGGACTATAACCGGGTTAGACGGCGACCCTTTCGCGGCGGGTAGCGAGCCCTGTACGAAAGTTCCCGAATAACCCACGCCGATGAAGGGCTTGCGCTTGCTATTCTCGTTCCTTCCGGGCCGAATCGGTCCCTTGGCCTAGGCAACCATTCGAGGAAAATACACCTTGTCGACAAGTTGTCCAATGACCGTTTTGCAGTGTCTTGAAAAATGCTCTCTCTTTTCTAGAACCTTATCATTTCTTTTTTATGTGCGAAACTTAGCCGTTCTTTCGAACTTAGTCGATTTACTTACTTAGCCGTATCGTTGCGATAAACGTTAATCGATTCATTCATGGTTTTGCATAGGCTAAGTGTAATTGCATAAGAAAGCATGTTTTCTATTTTCAATACCGGCAGATTGATAGCAAGTGTTTCGTGAAGAATCGTGCCACGATTTCTTTGATTCTACACTATTATGACAAGTATTCATTTTACTTCATATTGATTTTGATGTAGAGGGACGAGACGAAGGAGGTCAGCCACTCGCCTTAGGCTTGCTTCAAGCGAGTGACCGATTGGCTGTGCTGTCGTCGCCTACACGATCACCTGCATTCGCATAAGCAACTGATTAGAACACTGTGTAATTAAAGAAATTTTGATATGAATGCGAAGCTCAAAAATGCGTCACGAAAACCCATCGAAAATATTCACGACAACACATTCACGAAAACCAAAGCCAAAGCCAAATCAAGCGCGGCATGAAAACCAGAGCAACGGGAGGTCTCTCCCGACTCAGCAGCAGAGCCAATCCTCGAGACACAACCCGCTGAATATGGGACTTGGTTCCGAAGAAGCCATTCCATAACGTGGAATGGATCTTAATTCAACCGTTCCCGTTCGATCGACTCAGTCGATTCCGACCTATCGGTCCCGGCCGAATCGATAGCGACAGTGTTCCTTTCTCGTGCACCCCGTGGACAGAAATAGGGTACGATGTAGGGACGGGGCACTACAGCTGCCTACTCTATTCACCCCCCTCCAGAATATTGCGCTTTACGATTCGTTCCTACAATGATGACATGGTGGTGATGGTGGTGTTGGCTGTGGTTAGTGGTGATGGTGGCATTGGAAGAGGAGGCTACTGGTGTTCAACGGGGGTTGTGTGTCTCTATTTAAGGTGGTAGTGAGTGAGGTGGTGATGGCGGGATCGACGGGGAGAGTAGGGTCGGTGAAGGAGGTAGGGGTGTTGATGTTGGTGGCGATCGAAGGTCTGGTGGCGTGGAGGAGGATGGCAGAGAGGAGGTGGTAGACGACTGGAGCAGTGGTAAAGTCAGGGCGGAAGCTCGCGTAGGCGTAGCTTATGCCAGAGGCGCAGAGACAATGTCGACAGTGATGGTAGATGACGGTTTGGTTGATTATGGATGTGTTGAGAAATTGAGGAAACAAATGGTGGACCTCGTTATATATAGGTGGATATTCCCTATATAGATTAGGATTACAATTTTGTGTTAGATAACCCTTTCTCTAATTTAAATGAATAAAATATTTTGAACACTAGTTTAATTTAACTTAAAACCAATAATGGATAATTATATTAATTTAATTTAATCGACTTTCGATATTATCAACTAATTTAAATCATATACGTTCAGAATTTTATCAATCAATGATCAACCTAATGGTTTTTAAATAATACTTACTATTTATCATAATAATTTAAATTACACATAAATTGAAATTCAAAATTAATAATTGATTAACACAGCAATTTGCAATAATATTCAAAATTATCAAATAATTTAAAGTATATTTTAATAAATCCAAAGGTTTATTTAAAAACAGATGGACAAACCCTTTTTATTATTCAAAATATTTATAACTTCTAAAAGTATTTTCGAAACCAATATTTTGAAAGTCAACCATCTTTTAAAATTCATAACAAAATTCAAGGATAACTATTTTTATCAAAACTTAATTAGTATTTTCAAATCGTAAATTTAAAACTAATTTTTTTATAATAGAAATAATTATAAAATATTATTCGCAAACTCTCGATGAAAATTATCTTTAAACACAATAATAAATAAATAAATAAATTTGAAACATCCGGGAAGCGGAGTTACAATCCTTTCCAGCAATTTGTATACATTGTGATAATCCATCTGCTATCGGTAGAACACAAAGTCATATTTATAACGGTAAATCAAGACACATTCAGAGACGTCACAATATCGTTAGACAACTTCTTTCTAATAGCATAATCACGATTAATTATGTAAAATCAAATAAATACCTTACGGATCCACTAACTAAAGGTTTGACAAGAGAGCAAGTATATAAGTCATCGGGGGGAATGGGCTTGAAGCCTGTGATAAAAGAAATTTCATAAAGGAAAATCCAACCTAGTTGACTGGAGAGCCAGGATCTAGGTTCAAAGGGACAGCCTAATTATGTAAAATTCTTAAATTACACTGACAAGTATTTCAATACTCTTTCCATTCACTAGGTGACAAATAATAGTGTCGTCTGCAAAAAAAATTAGGGTAAACATTGCTTTTAATGATTCATATGACTTGAAATTCAATTGGAGTATAGAAGGATACTCTTATTAGAAAGTCACATATGTGAGTGTGGAAGTGGGGCCGCTTCTATCAGAATTATAAGGCTGAATTATCTAAGAACACTTATTAAAGCAGGCTAATGTTTAGGACCAAAATGAACAAATCAATAGAAGCAATATTGGTCAAAAATAAATTGTGTGATACTTATTAACTCAAGTTTACAACAATAGTTGAACATGTCAAGACATCATGTTCACTGGATAGCTAGTAAACTCAATAAATATTCACAAAGGAAGATTAAAGACCAAAAGCTACCTATCCTGATACAATAACTTTTCAAATGATCTCTCCCTGTCTTCATTACGTTTGTATTATGTTTGTATTGTGTACAGTCAAATATTCATTCATGTGAGGATTGTTGGAAAAGAGAACATATATTTGACTTAAAAAATGAATTAAAATGTTTTATTAAAGCTCCAATAAGCAGGGGCGGATCCAGAAATTATAAGTGGGGTGGGCTACCAAAAATTTGGGGGGGTTAGAAGTAGACTAATCCATATAAAAAAATCAAAAAAAAATTTATATGGTGAAAAAAAAAGTAAAATAAAAAAATTGGGGTGGGCTCCAGCCCACCCCATGCTATACCTACATCCGCCCCTGCCAATAAGTGTGTCCAATTTGTATTGTATCTATCTATTGGAAAGGCGCGTCCCTTCCAAACATGGTGTCTAGTCACATTATGTCTCTTTGTCATTTCTGAAAGCATAGTGTTTTGAGTAATTCAATTCACTCAATTCATACATCAAGCATTAAGTCCAAGGGGGGGAGAGAGAGAGAGAGAGAGTACCTAGATTGTTTCGTCAAGTTTCTGCGGTGCGAAGTGCTGCTACCGAAGGAGAAGAATCAGTGTATCATGGGAGACTAATCGTTGTTAAACCGTAAGCGCCGGTGCAGGACGAATATTATCTTAAGGACATTGAACAAAATTTAAACCTCGGTCTCGGTCAGATCATTTATTTATATTATTTACATTCTTGACTATATAAAATACATGTAGAGAACAACATGACATAGCAAGCTACGTACTTTGTTCTTCTTTATATATCGTAAATGCCTTTTTCTTCCTTTCGACCAACCATCACCACCACAAAGAAATATAGGTGACACGAATCCACTTCAATTAAACCAATATACGAACAAATAAAATCAATAGTAGTTTACTTCGAAAATGATTTGTTTCCATGCAATATGGCAGACGATAGGATTGGAACACTGGAAATAATTTTATAAAACCTAATTATATGACGTAAATTGTTAATAGCAACAAATTAAGGACCGATCGTCCCAGTCCCTCTGGCAGGGATTGCCTGATAGTTTCCTTCGATGCTGTCCGTCCCATCTTTCTAGTGTATATATATGTTTGTGAGCATTCGTGTTCATAATGCGTTATAAAAATGAAAAAAAAAAGAAATAGAATATTTATAGCGGAATAGAACATATTTATTCACAAATTATAACAGAATATGAATCCTTGAAGACATTTCATCTTATATTCAAAAATCCGTTTGGTACCATAGAAAGAAATGAAAATAAGGGAAATGAGATTATGTGAATTATTTATGAAAATCACCCAAAATTTAAAATATGTAGTTGAAGAAAAAGTAGACGTTACTCCTCTCTCATGCCATGTGCATGGGAGAGGGAGGGAGCTCATTCCTGGTTTAATATTAGCATGGGAGAGGGAGCTCATTCTTAGTTTAATATTAGGCTTTTTCTAAAGGCACCACACCAATTACTTATGGTTATTCTAAAATTTTTGCAAAAAATTACAAGTTTGTCATCAAATTTTTTTTACTTGGGACTAGTCCAATTTTTTCCAGCAAGTAGGACTGCCAACATGCTGGCAGTCCTAGGACTGTCAATTTGTTGGCAGTCCTAACATATGTTAGGACTGCCAACTTACTGGCAGTCCTAGGACTGTCAACTTGTTGGCAGTCCTAACATATGTTAGGACTGCCAATAGGACTGCCAGCATGTTGGCAGTCCTAACATATGTTAGGACTGCCAACAAGTTGGCAGTCCTCGGAGAAGAAGAAGCAGCAGCAGCAGCAGCAGATGCGAAGGCCTCGTCGTCGCCTTGGAGAGCCGCCCCACCGTCGAGGACCTCGTCGTCGTCGCGTCCCTCGTCGGCGCCACCCTCGTCACCCTCCTCTCCGACGCCGCCTCCGACCTACAACCGCCCCAAGCAGCCAGCCGACCACACCGAGCCGGTGCCGACCTCTCCTCCGTCGAGTGCGTCCACCTCTCCGTCGCTGACCACACCGACCACCTCTCCTCCGTCGCCGACCACCTCCAGCGTATCCACCTCTCGTGCCGTCGTGTGAACCCCAACCCAACGGCTGCGGCGAGTCTCGGCTCTGCCAGCGCCGCTCCACTCTACCGGCGAGAGAAAAATCCTAATGGAGGAAGGAGGAGGAGGAGGAGGAAGGAGGAGGAGGAGAGAGGAGAGAGAAAAATCCTAATATTGGGTTGCCCCCAAATAATTTTCGGGACGTCTCCAGTAAAAGTTCCTCAAACCTGAACTGTTTCCTAGTAAGTGATAGTCCCTAGTAACAGTGGAGGTGCCTTTAGAAAAAGCCTTAATATTGTTAGTTGGGTAGGAGTTATTTTGGCACTTCCCCAATGGAAAGGAAAAGCCAAGTTTGACCAGACATTGCTTGCATGCACGTTCTGTATGTGTAGCTTCCCAAATTAAATTCAACCAACCCAAAAACTAACTACCATTCATTCATTAGCTGAGCTTCTGTACCAAATCACACACTACTTACTAACTGACTCAACAGAGAGAGAGAGAGAGAGAGAAGCTATTATAAATAAATGGGGTGTGAATGTCATGGGCATGTGTAGCGGACAGAGAAAGCACTTTGCTTCAGTCTCTTTCAACATCAGGGAAACCTCTTCTTCGGCAAGCCTGTCACCTGGCTGTCGTCTCCATCTCCATGACAACTTCTCTTCAGCAAGACAGCAACAATCTCTCTGGATAGTCAACAACAATAATAGAGAATCACATGTACACACACATATATATACACACCTACATATAAAAGTAAAATAAAAAAAAGTACCCACATATACCTAATCAAATTCCATTCTACTACCAGACCTCATATAGTACAGTAGGTATCAACCAGAGTAGTTAGCAACACAGAAGAAGAGACGCACACTGTGCTTCCTAGACCATTTGTTAACTCTAAACAACCGCAAACTAATTATGAATCAAGAGAAGCACAAGTCATAGCCACATCAACTATGAAAATTACTTCGAAGACCGAAATGACATGGGAGTTGTTCAGCTGCAAATATGTATAGAGTGGCTGTTGACAATACTGACGCACTTTTCTTAGATTATAAGTATAATGCTGGACAGGGCTGGTCCAAGGTAATTTCGATTGGTGTTTTGTTGTGGCACAGCACAAATAAACATAAAAAATTCAGAAAAAATTCACAATCACAAAGACAATGATTTACGTGGTTCGGTCAAGATGCCTACTTCCACAAACGATGGTGATTTAATTTCACTACGAAAAGAAAAAGAATTACAATATCTCTCAACACTTCTCTCTTTGCACTCAAGAACTCTCTATCACAAAGATAAAAAAAAAAATATCTCAATTTTTTTTTGTGTTGAACTTATTCAACAACTTTAGTTTTCCTGTGTTGAACTTATTCAACAACTTGAGCACACAATGAGATATCTCAAGGAGAACCTATAGACCCCTTTATATAGCATAGAGGCTAAAAAATATAATCCTAATCCTATTTAGGATTACCACATATATGGTCAAATCCAATCTTGTATAGGATTACCATATATATGGTCAAAAAAGGTCATGGACCTATTTTTGGACAATTTTCTTCATATCTCCACCTCGACAAGATTTTGCTACAAAGTTGAGCCGACACTTCTCAACCGCATAGCTTCACCAAATCAACCATTCGTCAAGTCCGTCCCTAAGGGCTCTCAAGCAATTGGTAGGACTTGGAGCAAGTCCAAGCAATATTGGAACTTAGCTCCAGGAACAACCTTATCAACATATCAGCGGGGGTTGTCCTTGGTATGCACTTTTTCAAGTGCAATATTACCGTCTTCTACAACATCCCATATGAAGTGGTAGCGAACATCAATATGCTTCGTCCTTGCATGATGGACTTGATTTTTTGCCAAGTGGATAGCACTCATACTATCACAATGCACATCAACTACATCCTGCTTCACCCCCAAGTTATTAATCAAACCACGAAGCCATAGGCCTTTTTTTACTGCCTCTGTTACCGCCATATACTCTGCTTCCGTAGTCGATAGTGCAACCGTAGCTTGCAACATAGACCTCCAACTGACTGGTGCACCATGTAAAACAAACACGTATCCAGTAGTTGACCTGTGCCTATCCAGATCACCAACATAGTCCGAATCCACATATCCACTGACTTGACTAAAGTCTATCAAAGTGTAATCCCACATCAGTGGTGCCCTTCAAGTACCTGAATATCCACTTCACAGCCTCCCAGTGCTTCTTTTCCGGATTAGCCATAAAGCGACTAACCACACTTACGGCTTGTGCAATGTCTGGTCGAGTGCACACCATAGCATACATTAAGCTGCCAGCTGCTCTAGCATAAGGAAATCGAACCATGTGCTCCTTCTCCTCATCTGTAGTAGGGGATAACTTGGCTGAGAGCCTAAAGTGGCCAGTCAAGGGAGTAGAAATAGTCTTTGCATCTTCCATACCAAAACGAGCAATGATCTTCTTAATGTACGACTTTTGAGACAAAGATAATTTTTGTTTCTCCCTCTCCCTTTTAATCTCCATCCCCAAAATCTTCTTGGCTCCACCCAAGTCTTTCATCTCAAACTCCGAGCTAAGTTGAGATTTTAATTTATCTATCTCTACCATACTTTTTGAGGCAATAAGCATATCATCCACATAACGCAATAGATAGATATAGTCTCCACCACGAAGTACTCTATGAAAATAAACACAACAATCATACTTATTTCGGGTGAAATTATGTCGTGTCATGAAAGTGTCGAACCGCTTGTACCACTGTCGAGGTGACTGCTTCAACCCGTACAATAATTTTTTCAATAAACACACATGATTTTCCTTGCCAACCACATTGAAGCCCTCCGGTTGATGCATATAAATTTTTTCGTCAAGATCGCCATGCAAGAATGCAGTCTTCACATCGAGTTGCTCTAACTCGAGATCATGATGAGCTACCAAGCTCAACAATACGCGAATAGAAGTATGCTTGACCACCGGAGAAAAGATCTCATTGTAGTCCACTCTCTCCTTCTGCGCGAAGCCCTTTGCCACTAATCTTGCCTTGAACCGAATGCCACCTGACTCTGGAGAAGCTTCCTTCTTTTTGTACACCCACTTGCAGCCTATAGCCTTCTTGCCTTTGGGCAATGGAACCAGATCTCATGTATAATTTTGTGGAGAGACTCAATCTCTTCCTGCATAGCCACCATCCAGTTCTCGCTGCTAGTATCTTTGACCGCCAGACTGAATGTGATAGGCTCGTCATCCTCCACTGGTAGTGCATATGCCACCATATTTAGCTGTCCATAATGCTTTACCGGTTTCTCAAATTCATACATATGTACTAGCTTGACTGATCTCCTTGGCCTAGTGGTGGCCAAGAAATCTTGCTGCTGGTGCTGCTCCTCCTTTGGTTGTTGCTCTTGTGGGGCTTGCTGAACATCTTCAGAAATATCCACCTCATCTGATGCATCCTCAGACGACTTAATCTCAATTATTTAAGATTTGCTAGATACACCACCATCATGATCGGACTCGCTCTTTGTCACTTCTCATTCCCAGAATACGTATTTTTAGAATGCATGTACTGTTTAAATGTAAATATTTTATATTTATCATGTATTGCTCTGTATTTAAATTCTTTTAATTTCATGTTAATTAATTTCCTGCAATTCTATTTCTGCACTTTACTTTCTGCTTTTATACTCTGCTTTAGCTTTGCTATGGGTTCGGCTCAGATTGGTTTAATTATGTTGGTTCATTATGAACCGAAATAAATCCCCACCTACCACCACCCCATTTAAAGCCTCAAACCCTTTCTCTCTCTTCATTACTTCTTCTCATTACTCTTCTTCTTCCTCATAACTCTCCCACCAACCTAGGAGAGCAAGGCAAGTGCCAACTTGCTTCCTGATGGATCCCTATTATTATTGTTCCATCATCTTTCTTATTTGATTCTAAATCTCTTTAGTACTTAGCATTTTCAATTTCCATGGCTTATTTGTTGTAGATCTAAGTTTGATACATTTTCGGGTTTTTTAGGTTTTGATCCAGTAAACTTTGTTATCTTCAAGTTTTAATGGTTCCATGTTGTAGAGAATTTCGTTCTACCCAATTTTGACCTATGGAAGTCCATATTTGGGCTTGGAATGAAAGATTTATGGAGCTTGGAAGCAATGGCTTCCATGGTTCTGTTCTCAGAAAAAAATTTCGGAGAGGAAGAACATCCACAGCGCATGAGATTATTTATTTCCCAATCATTTTCCACAGCCGCATGAATCTTCATTCCTCAGGTGCATGAGATTATTTATTTCCCAATCATTTCCCACGGCGCATGAGATTATTTATTTCCCAATCATTTCCCACAGCGCATGAGATTATTTATTTCCCAATTTTTATTTTCCGAATTTGACATTAATTAACATTGATTGTTATCTTGATTAATTATTGATCATGCGTTCCTAGATGGAACTAAGAGACTGGCTAGTAGTCTTATTGAACTAAATGGAATAAGACACGTTCATATTTGCAATCGATTGGCCAATCCCGAATATTGACATATAGATATATGCAGGCTACAATTATTTATTTATTTTACGAAAGCATCATGTGTACTCTATGGTCAAGGCATGATTATTCCGTGGTTAGTTTTAATTGTTTCATTACGCTATGTAAGACCTACAACTTAACCGTACGGGTATCGTTGTAGAGTTGGGCATATCGTACCTTGTACGGAAGTACTCATTCTGAATGACCATGATCCACGGTATGGAATTTCACTTAACATCGAGGCTACTAAGTTAAATAAAATAATGATTGTATGGAGAGTATAGATTTTCGAGTTCTTACATGGCAGCCCTCTTTGGGACTATTAGTGCTCGACAGACCGGCTGGTTCCCACAGATACTGCAAGTCTACTACACGGGCAGGGAGCGGTATCTGCTTATATGATTGTATATTGTATATTGATGACGGGCGTCCCGCTGGGACTCGTCTAATTCATGATTGGCACAATTGATTGATTGGATAGACTAGCCTTGCTTGCCCATAGTATGAACTGAGAAATCCTTATTGCATAATTCCAGGATAACTTGGAACTCACAGTAGTAAGCCGTAGGAGTTGGATGGCCGTTTAAGTTGATTTGTTTGTGTACTGTACCTACTCTGTTACCTAACTGAGATGATCAGAGCATCAGGACATGACGGGCCAACTTTTGTCCTTGTTTGGTTGGGAGGTTGGTTCGAAGTGTCGTGATGTTACGTGAATCCTAGTAGCAAGCATAGATCAATTATTATATTCTCTTATTTGCTGGTTTAATGTCTCATATCGTGCTTTCTTGCGATAATTGCTATTAGAGGTTTAACCTCTCTGGTTTTGCATGGCCAGATTTAGAGCCGGTTCCCGAGGACTCAGCTTACCTCTACCTCCAAGATGGTCAATACTAGAGGAATGATCGCAGGAGGACTCGAGTGGATTCCTTACTTTCTCGCTCGTTTTGTTAATTACTTTACATTTTGCCGCTTGGCACCGACATGTTAGTCGGATAGTCTTGCACTTACTTTTACATAATTATAATTACGTCAGACTGCAGCTGATAACAATTGTGTATATGTTGCTATATCATCTGGTTATGTTTTGTAAAGCCAGATCTCAAGAACATTTTGACTAAGCGTTTGGGACGCATTATTGTTTTATCTTAAATGTTCTCTGTTATTTCTTCTTGTTTGAATGATTGAGACAATAGATGTGAAGTGACCATAGCGAGACTTTCATGTAGTATTCACCCCCTTGTCCTTTAGACAGCATTGATCGTATTATACGGTATTCATCTACCCATAATACGTAGCTGGCTGAGTCATTCTCACGCTCTCCAGTATTCCGGTTCTGGGACGTGACACTCTTCTTGCTCGAAGCCAACACTAAAGACTCGTCGAATGTGACATCCCTGCTGATTAAGAACTTCTTATCCTCCAAGCAGTACAGACGGTAGCCCTTCACTCCTTGTGCATATCCCAAGAATATTGCTTTCTTGGCTCTCGGGTCCAACTTACCCTCATTGACATGATAGTAAGCTTTGCATCCAAACACGCGCAAATTAGGTGCTGTAATCTGCTGGTTTGTCGGTCATCACCTCACATGGAGTCTTACAATCTATAGCCGGAGTTGGTGATCTATTAACTAAGTATCGCGTCATGTGTATAGCATCCGCCCACCATTCCTCGCTTAAACCGGCATTGGAGAGCATACATCTTACTTTCTCAAGCAAGGTTCGGTTCATCCTCTCTGCTAACCCATTCTGCTGCAGTGTGTTCCTAACAGTCCAATGTCGAACGATACCTTCTTGAGCACAGAAATCTTTGAAAGGTCCATAGGTATATTCAGTACCATTATCAGGCCTCATCGTCTTTACCTTTCTGTCTGTTCTGTTCTCTATAGTCGTTTTCTACTGCTTGAACTTTTCGAACACTTCATCCTTGGTTTTGATGAAATATAATCAAACATAACATGTACAATCATCAATAAAAGTGACATAGTACCATACTACATTCTTGGAAGGAATCCTGCTAGGTCCCTGTCACGCCCCGATTCGTAGAGTCATTTATTGACACATTTTTCTCTTGGAATCGATCGTCCTCGCTTGGGCGTGATGTCGTACAAGTCTGGTAATGCACTTGTAAAGGCAGAGATGGTACATAGGTGATAATCTTCAAATAGGAACACATTGCAGCGGCAGAAGCAGACGAATTGAAGTTTGTGAGGACAATCTTTCTTATTGAATAGAAGTAAATCACTTCTTTATAGCAGCGAAGATAAAAGGACAACTTGAAGTCACACAGAGACATATAGAACTTTATTCTCTTTATTGATAATCGAAAAAAAGTACAAGACTTGTATTAAAGTACAATACTTACAACACATCTCACTTTACATTGAAAGCCAACTGAACAATGCTATACAGCTTACATTTGATACTTGGATACATTGGATTACAACTCGATATACTGACTTGGCTTACAATCTCACTGGTACAACTGATTACAATGTTCCATACATTATGCCCTTTATAAATAAAAGACATCATCTTGTGCAAGGAGAGCTTCTGTATTCCCAACAAATCTTCGATGCCGCGGAACCAATCAAGCCAAATCTTCGTGTGTAGAATATCCCAAGCAAGAGCACCTGTCCACAAAACGTGGGTCAGCACATCATCTATGCACTGGCGATTAGAATCCAACCCACTCGCATAAACCAACATTAAAGTGATCATTTAAGCAAGCATTTATTAGAATGATCTTTCTATTTGGGGCCTAGCATCAGTTTACAGTTCATGGGCAATAATCATAGTGAAGCATGTAAACATATTCTTAGTAGCATTCATGTGGACATATCATTTAGCATTCTTGGTGTTATCATGCAAAGGCATCATTGAGGCATACTAGGTGTTATCATGAAAAGGCCATTGAGGCATCGTTAACATTAACATCTTAAACATGTTATAACAGTTCTCACTTCAAGCATCACTTAGCATGTATGTTGTGTTTGAGCAATGATTAAAGCATGGCATCTTTCTAGCATACTGAATTTAACATGTTAAGCAGGATCTCATACTGAAAGGCTACATACAGCATCATTTACTTATTTGGAACGTAAGCATGCAAGTTAAACCAACACATATATTAAGTGTATCACATTTTAGTGATTTCTTACCAATAGCCAACTCCCTCGTACCTGCATCAAATACAGGTTAACTGTTACACTTACTCTGCCTGCATAAAACATTCATTAGCGTGCATCCTTACAACATGATTATTGGTGTTAGTGCACCATTTTCAGATATTGCCATATAGGACTTCGAAAGGTAATCGACGCGCCATTCCACCAGGTTGCGAGCCCGAATGGAATGTTCCGATACCACGTACCCTTAAAGTACGTTTACACTTCCCCCATGGTCGGACCGGTCCCCCTAACGTCCCGGGGTACCGTCCGAGGAAGCAGTCACCCCCTTGTATACAAGTTGTCGCTGACCATGCGAATGCGTGTCCGACTCGATCGTGATCATAAAGCAATTGGTGAAATATTGAAATAACTAAAGGCAACAGTGCATCATTCAACTCATCCATGTCGTTTTCAACGACTCATCATTTTCAATATTCTCATCATTCCACTTAGTGATCTCGACGATCCCAAGTCTCATCATTTCTCATTCATTGCTTCATTGCAACATTTCTCATGCTATTCCTTTCTGAAAGGAACAAATAATATTTCATGCATCTCGATAGGACCTGCAGCATTTCATTCTTTTCATAGGGACAGTATTCTTTCTTTCATTGCTTATAAGGAAACAGGCAACATTAACAGTTATGCAGAATGTACATGATTGATGTATTTCATTTCAATTCTTTGTGTTAATAGCATAGCCAGTTCATTACTTATGTAGCATTCTCATAGCATCTCATTACTCAAGTATTCATTCATTTCATAGACATTAAGCACAAGGGACAATATCAATTCATTCTCAGGCATCAAGTTATATTAGCAGTTCGAGTGTGATTCAATCAGCAGTTCAATATTCATGTCTTATTCATTTCAATAATTCTCAACATAGGCATCTCTATTATTCAGCAACTAAGACATGGAACATTTAGGGACAATTCATAGTATCATGTTATTCCATTTATTAAATATGCGGGAATAAGGAGGAAGGAGGACAGTTCTACTTGCCTTGCATAACGGTCTTCCTGCTCCAATCCCACTAAGTGTAGCTCCACCAGCGAGCCACGTTCCAATACCCATTCTGTCTAGCCAGCTAAGAAAGACTGCATCAGTCTCAATTCTCCTGATTTCCAACATAAGTCACGGTCCAGCATTCTGATCCCATCCAACAAGCCAACCAAATACCTCGTGCGGAGCGGGGCATTACAGTCCCCATACATCTGTATGCACATAGCGAGAATACCTCTTGTCTTCTGCTTGCTTGTACTGAAGGTCATCCTGTCTGCTTGCCATAAACGCAATGCTCACAGAAATCCATACTTGGCTTCTTCAAGTTCTTCAGTAATCCTTGCTTGCTCAGTAAGGACAGGCCTTTCTCGCTCATATATCCAAGCCGTATATGCCAAAGACGCGTGCTATCAGACAAATCAAATGTACTGACTGCTAAAGTCCCAGTCACAGTGCTTCCTAATAAGATATAAAGGTTACCCTGTCGGTGACCTTTCATCACTACCAAAGAACCATGAACAACCCGCAAGACTCCACCCTCGACGACGAACTTGTTACTATTCGAGTCAAGCGTACCAAGAGAAATAAGATTTTTTTTAGGTCGGGAACATGTCTGACATCGGTCAAAGTTCGCACAATTCCATCATACATTTTTACCTTGATAGATCCAATTCCAACAGCTCGACATGCATTGTTGTTGTCCATCAACACATAACCACCATCTGTCGCCTTGTAGGAAGAAAACTACCATCTTTGGACATATGGTACGAGCATCCGGAATCGAGAATCCAACGGTCACTCATGTTATCATGTGCCACCGAAAAATAGACTCCGTCACTATCAGCTTCTGAAGCACAGTTTCCTTCATCACCTTCTCTCTCTGTCTTATTCTCCTTTTTCTTGTTCTTCTGCTTTGGATGAGAACACTTATTTGCATAATGTCCTTTCTCATTGCAGTTGAAGCACTTCACCTTCTCAATAGGTGTTTTGGACTTGGATCTTAACCTTATGCTAAAAGATGCTTTATCGTTTGTCCTTCCTCTTACCGTCAAACCTTGGGCTTGGCCTCCATCGTTTTCGCCATTAGATGCCAACCTCAGCACCTCATTAGACAATAAGGCACTCGTAGCTTCTTCTACGAAAATTGAGTCCTTCTCGTACAATAACGTTTGAATAAGATTCTCATAAGAATCGGGCAAAAAAAAAAGGATTAGCGCCAAACGATCATCTTCTTCATGTATGTCAACATCGTTCAAGTCGAAAATAATTCGATTGAATTTTGAAATACGATCCCGAATTGACGTACCTTCCTCCATCACTAGCACTACAAAATATGCTCTATTAGCGACGTCGTTTAGCGACGGAATGAAATTACGTCGCTAACTATATAATATAGCGACTCCTTCCTATTAACGTCGCAATACGTCGGTGAATAGCGACGTTCGGCGACACTAGATAAAGTATGTCGCTGAATAGCGACGTTCATCGACATATTAAGAAAATATGTCGCTTATATTAAAATTATTGCGACGGTTAGCGACGTCAACAGTGGACGTCGCTAACTTTTTTACTTAGGGCACATGACTCCCTTTTCCCCCTCACTCGAAAAATCGAAACTCGAAATTTTTTTCCCCCTCTCCCCCCGGCGACTCCCTCCCCCGCGGTGACTCCTTCCCCCCCCGGCGACTCCCTCCCCCACGGTGACTCCCTCCCCCCCCCCCCCGTCGACTCCCCCCCCCCGTCGAGCTCCTCCTCCTCCTGGAGCTCCTCCTCCTCTCCGGCGGTAAACCCTAACCTAATTCCTCCTCCTCCTTCTCTCCCACACACACCCACCCACCCACCACACACACACACACACACACACCACAAACTCGAAATTTTGGACACTGACACTGTGTGTGCGTGTTTTGGACACTGACACGGACACGACCCTTGGACACTGACACGATCCTTGGACATGTTTTGGGTTTTCCCTTACAGCTTGCGTCTTGCATTTAGAAAATAAAAGATTTCCATGTGCATTTCATACTACTCGAAAAGAATAAACAACAATCTCTCTTTAATTTTTTTCCTATATAATTACCTACTTGTCCATTTTAAACTTAATGAACAATTTTACTCAGTAAACATAAACAAGGATATGTTTGGAAAAAAAAAAATTACGGTGAAGCCTCAACTTTTTTATTATATAGTAGTATAGATAGAAAAAATCCTTGAGATATGAAACGTAACATAATGATAGAATGTGATCGGAACTCTGGACCTTAGCAAAAATGCATTTCAATCACAATACCACACCTTTTCTTGGAATTATAAATGACTTAAGCTGCTATTTTCTTGATTTTCTTAAACTATATATGCTCTAAATTAGGTCTGGAAGATGTGAAGAATCAAAGTATGCCTAAAACGAGGGGAGAGATAGTAGCTGAGAAAGTGTATTTTTAATGTGCATGAAACCAATATCAAGAAGAATGTCATTAGTCTAGAGTTCTAGACAGATTCTAAATATACATGACAAACAAACAGAGATACAGGAAAATAAAAGATTTCCATGTTTTGGACTAGTGTTTTAGAAACGCCAATTTGATATAAAAGTCCATCCGGAATGTAACTTGCGTCTTGCATATTTCACACATAATAGAACCCCGAATGAAACAATTAAACAGTAGCTATGGATGAATGTCACATGTTGGAAATTCGTACCATGTATATAGGGTTGCTTATAATTTGGACACCTGGAATAGTCGCAAATGAATAGAGTATTATTCAAGTATAGTTTCCATTGTGGTTTGTGGGAGGAGAGCCATTTTTTCTTGGAGCTCTCGTTGAACTAGCTTTGGCTGGTTTGAGCCAAAGTCATCCAGAGGTGTAAGTGAAGTGTAGTCTAGTAACTGTCCAATGTCGGTATAGTATCGGAACATGCCAATGTCGGTATCGGCCTGTTGGATAATATCATTGTTATTAGTAACTGTCCAATGTCGGTATAGTATCGGAACATGCCAATGTCGGTATCGGTCTGTATAGTATCGGTATCGGAACATGCCAATGTCGGTATCGGTCAATATTTGGTATCGGTATCGGTCTGTATAGTATCGGAACATGCCAATGTCGATATCGGTCAATATTTGGTATCAGTCTGTATCGGATCGGAACATGCCAAACCGTATCGGTATCGGTCAATATCATTGTTATTAGTAACTGTCCGCTACTAATTTGTGTCCCATAATAAGACATTATATACGAATTTGTGCATGTTGGATAATGTGTGTCCATCTTTGCAGAATTATTTTCAAATGGATATGAATTACTACTTGCGGAATCGTTCATGGATGTACAATCGTCGTCCTGATGATATGTGTGGTGTGCGGGATGAATACATAGCGGGAGTAGAGCAGTTCCTGCAGTTTGCTAAGGCGTTCCCTCAGTACATGGACGGCACCAAAATTAAGTGTCCGTGTGTGAAATGTCATAACGTGAAATATTATCCAGAAGTGGAAGTGACATATCATTTGTACTCGAGGGGTTTCACGCCTAATTACTATCAGTGGACCGCACACGGAGAACTTGTGTCTTTAGCATCAGAGCCGGAGGCTTACGTTGAGCCGTATATACATGCGGGACCTAATTTTGTTTCAGATAATCATGCATACGACGGGTACGTGAACATGGTTTTCGACGCTGCGGGGCCTAGTTTCGTTCATGATGCACCTGAGGAGGCACCGAACGCCGATGCTGCACAGTTCATGGAGTTGCTGGAGAATGCAAGGACTCCATTGTATCCTGGTTGTGAGGATCATTCACCGTTGGAGGTGGTTACAAGACTGTTGAGCATTAAGTCAGATTTTAATATGT